>CM053581.1:551812205-551885871 GCA_028627135.1 Pseudochirops cupreus | reverse complement strand
CCGCCATCTTCAATTGCGATCAATTCTATACATATAATTGTTTTAATATGCTGCACTTGATACCATCGCTGCAGTGAAAACAGGATCAGGTAGAAGACATGACCAAATTAGAATTCTGTGTCTTATATTCTTGAAAACCAGGAGTTCTTGAATGTCCCATAGCATGAGCAAACTGAATAATCATTTAATTATAATATTTATATTGTATTCATTTCAAACTTAGCTTTATATTCATGATCCTGATCACATCCTTTCCATCAAGGCAGCTCAGCAAACACAAGCACAAAGTCTCTCTCTCAAGTCTATTTGTACAGATACTGAAGAATTTAGAAGCCATTTACTGCAATGCCACATACAGGTCTTCCTCTTAGTGAGAAGACGCACAGGGAAAGAAAAGAGCATGGACTAGGAGTCATAAACATAGGATGTGGATTCGGGACTTGTGACCCTCACTCTCAGTGCTGAGCCCAGGCAAGTCATTCAACTTTTCTGAACCTCAGTACCCTCATCTCTAAATGTGGGTAAGAATACTTACACCATCTACCTGGTAGGACTGTCATGAGAAAAAAGTTTTGTCAAATCTGACACAAAAGGGAGAACCTAGTATTCTTTCAGCAAAATACCAGAGAGCACATTTTTTCATTTTCTTTACTATCAACAGCATATCTTTCACGAACTTCCTCTGGTCCCTAGCTCATCCTTCTTGGGAAGAACCCTGCATACAAAACAAGTTGCCTACCTAATCATTCAGTGACTGGACTGACTCTTAAAGCAGAACAAGGATTAATTATCCAATTTAGTCAACCAATTTCCAGAAAGAACAGAAAATTGTTCAATTTAGTCAAAACATTTAATCGTATAGCAAACTATTATTGTAGCTCTTTTTAAATTATTTCTTACTCTCCAACCCTTCTTTTTCCCAAATAGCTGATACGTGTATGAAAAACAGTAAGAAACAAAACGAGAAACATAAGATTAAGTGAAATAGTAAAAATACCACCTCTAATGACTTTTAAGTTAACAGTTGGCATGACAACATGCAAGGAAAATTAAGTATATTTTTGGGCCGTGCTTATGGTAACTGAATGGCATAGGACCCTTCCTCATGTCCTTTATTATTATCATCACTTTTTCAATCAGCAAAAATCTGTTCTCTTAATACTTTCCTCCCCAGAAACTGAGAACTAAGAAAAACAAAACCCACTACAATCATGCATAAGTCAAGCAAGAAAAATTTCTGTTTTGGCCATGTCTAAATGAAAAGACAACATACACACATCTGTCTCATTCTGCACTGAGTCATCTCTCCCATCAGTAAGTGAGTAGCATGCTTCATCATTAGTGCTCTGGAATCTTGGTTGGTGATTATGACGATCTGTTTTTAAAGTCTGATACCTAAACTGTCTTTATGATATTGTTGTCTTGTGTATGAATCATCCTCCTAAGTCTTTCTAGTTTTCTCTGAAACCATCCCCTTTATAATTTTTTTTGTTTCTTTTAATTCCTATGTTTGAACTTTTGAGTTCCTATACAACTCTGGCTTTTTATGAGGAATACTTGGCAGTCCTCTATTTAATTAAAGGTTCTTTTCTGTGGAGGTGGAAAGGAGGGCTACATACAGTGGACAGAGAGCTGGACTTAAGAGTCAGGAAGATATGAGTTCAAATCTGACCTTAAGAACTTACTAGCTATGTGACCCTGGGCAAAATCACTTAGCCTGTTTGCTTCAGTTTCTTCAATTATAAATGGAAGATGAAAATATCACCTGCCACACAGGGTTGTTGTGAGGATCAAGTGAAATAACATTCATAAAAGCACTTTGCACAATGGATTAGCACTTAATCTCTCCCTCTCTGGTCCCCAATACCCTCCTCATTCCTAAGATAAGTAACACTTGGCTGTAGACCTAGATCCTTTGCCTTCTAGAATATAATATTCTAAATTTTCCATTCCTTTATAAGTAATGATACTTATTCTCTTGTAATCCCAACTGTGGCTTCTTGGTACTTGATTTTTTTTCTTCTCATTTTTCGCAGTAACTTCGACCTAGATGTTTTTAGTTCTCATATTCCTGGGAGTTTTCATTTGGTTTCTTTCAGGTGACAAGTGGATTCCTCCTAGTTCCACTTTACTCTGTAACTCTAAGACAGTGGTTCTCAACCTTCCTAATGCCGTGACCCTTTAATATTCGTATGTGGGTGTATCTGCATGTGGGCAGACCTGCCTGGAGACGGATAGAGGAACGGTGCCTCGGTTCCTAAGACCATCAGAATTATGTGCATCGTTCAGTACATTGAGCATTGGGCCTGGAGTCAGGAAGACGAGTTCAATTCTAGTTCCAGACTCTCTCACTAGCTATGTGATTTTGGGCAAGTCACTGAAAAAAAATGTTTGCCTCAATTGCCTCATCTGCAAAATAGGGTGGGATAACAGCATTTACCTCCTAGGGTTGTTTTGATGATCAAATGGGATAATATTTGTAAAGTACTTAGTATAATATCCGACACATATTAGGTGGTATATAAATGCTAGGTATTGTCATCATCATTATTGCTGTTATTCCAGGTACCTGCAAAGTGTTTGGTGCTTCCAAAGTGGCATAATCCAGGACAAAGTGTGATCACTGCCTTCCTTGGTCTAAGTTCTACAAAGCTCCTAACCTGGGTCTGGGTCTAAGCAAGAGTAAACTGCTGCTGGATTCGGGCACTATCAGCAAGATAGAAGCCCAGTTGTTCAGAGCGATGGTTCTAAGCTTCCCTTTGGTCTGGTATACCACCTGCTCTTGTTATTCCTCAGCAGGATTCACACTGGGTTAGATGCTCATCTCTCCTGGGAATTTGAGCTATACAGGGCCCAGGACCAATCCTTATTCTGGACTGCCACCTGTAGGTGCAGGTACCTTTATCAGTCTGCCCTGAATCTGTGGTAGTGAAGGATGGAGCTGCCAGTTGGCATCTGTTCCTAAGCCCTGCAGGAGGTAACAGCACCCGGGTGGCTCTGAGTCCTTCCCTTGCCCCTGGCCACAGTCCCTAAAGGCTATAGGGCTCTTCATGGCATACTTCTGTCCAATTTCTGTCCTCAATGTCCGTAATCTACTCTGTCTATATCCCTATGATGACCTGGGCTTGCTATGGCTTTTTTTCCCCCCTATTTTCCCATCAGGATTTGAACCAGTACATTTTCTAGGTCTGTTTTGTTTTTGCATGGTGGAGGGGAAGGGGGAAGCAATCTGTACTACTTCTTGCTATACTGCAAACTTGACTCTGCCCACCCACATATGCTATTTTACCAAGGGAAGTCAAGCAAAAACATTAACAAGTATTAATGGTAACAGCTATTTATGACTGTGGTTTACTTTCTGGGGACTCATTTTTACCTTTTGGTTCCTGAACAATGAGGTGTGTGCATTCATTCATTTGCAGATGTCCCATATAGTGACCTCCATGCTCAGTTGTGAGTTGCTGAATTGCCCTTCTTTCCAGGGTACATAAACCACTCACACAGATTGTACAGCCAAAAAATAAAGGGCACTTGAAATTTTCCATATTTATATCTTTACATTGCGTCATAGAACTGAAAAATAAAAAAAAAGAACAGTGGAAGGAAAATATTAATTGTATTGTAAAACAAATGAAAATATTTGCTCTAAATTTGGGTTAGTAAATATTTTACTTATGCTAGAACCAGTCTGTGCTTTTCCCATCATGTTCTTTTCTCATATTTTAGGTTTACAATCAAAACTCAAGTAAGAACTGTAACATATACAAAATCATCTTCCCTTTGAACTTGATATACATGTGGGCAATTATGGGGATAGACTAATTCACAGCAAACTAAATGGAGAGGCGGCAGGGACCTCAGAGTCATCTAACACAATTTCTTCATTTTATAGATAAGGAAATGGGAGTCTCAGAGGAGTGAACTGACTAGCCCAACACCTGAATACATTTCAATTAACAGAGGTGCTCTGATCCCAAACTCAATACTCTTTCTACATCACACAGCCTACCATGGGCTAAGAAACTTTCATCCTTCTGGATTTGGGAAAGAGAATGGTGTTGAACCTGTTCAGGTCACTGAATGACAAAGGAGAGAACACACAAAATTTTCTTCAGGGAACCTGCAGATTAGACTTAAATGATCTCATGCATTCTTTCTTTCTTTCTTTTGCTTTTTTTTGGAGGGTGGAGGGCAGGGCAACTGGGGTCAAGTGACTTGCCCAAGGTCACACAGCTAGTAAGTATCAAGTGTCTGAGGCCAAATTTGAACCCAGGTCCTTCCAACTCCAGGGCCGATGCCCTATTCACCGCGCCACCCAGCCGCTCCATCATGCATCATTTCTTAAGGCCAATAAATAACTTACTTCTCCCGTGACTTCTTCCATAGCTCTTTTATCCAAGAAGGAAGCATAATAGGTTTCCCTAGGCTTGCAGCCACCAAATATTTTTTGCTGCCAACTACTCCAGCAATAAGGTGAGTTACTGACATATTCAAATCTCTGCAAAATCGTCCACCCATCATTTGTACATATTTATGAATTTCTCTCTGGAGTGCCAAGAGACGGAACATATTAAACAATAATCAACATTTTTTCTAGTATCCATTATTCCAAACATACAACAAAATAATATGCATTCAAACACTAAAGTTAAGTTAAAATGAATTTTTAAGACAGATATCTTGTAAAGAAAGGAATCTTCTAATGGATCTTTTCAAAGGCATTAAATAAGCATATTTCAGTAAGTCACTGTTCTGATTTAAAATCCTATCTCTGCTAAGCATAATACTGAATTAAAAAATGGACATTTGATGAATTGTCAGACTTTGATAAAAAGAAATCTGAACTTTATAAAATGTTTGACATACAAAAGCCAAGAGAAATATGATACACATACCAAAAATTATTACAAGGGACTCAACAAGGACAGTCTGTTTACCTTTTATGTACATAAAATATAAAATATATGTCTAAGATTGTTATTAGTAATTGGGTAGTTTCTAAGAAATATTGAAGGTAGACTTGATTATAGGACTTCAAAAAGCTTAGAAACAGCTAAATGAGTAATCATCTTATACAAATGAAGTGCAAGAGGAAGAACCAATACAGAGGAATAAGATTAGACGAGGACTGTTAGTTCTGGAAACCTACTTTCATCAGGAATGGGTTCAAGAGGGAATAATACATACATATATACACATACATATATAAATGAGAGGATAAGGGAGGGATGGGGGTGGGGAGGAGGTTAAGTAATAGGAGGGCAAAGTAGTCAGCAGAAGAGAAGTAGAGGAGTCCGGAGGGACAGGAAACAGATATGCACAAACATAAAAAAAGATCAGGAGTAAAATTTGTTAGGGAAAGTATATGTTTATGTGTATATCTATCTACCTATGTATCTATGTGCATACATGTATATATAGATGCTTATATATATAAATATACCCATGCTTAATTGTATCCTAGTGGCAGGGAGAGGAAGCGGAAAAAAAGAACAAAGTAAAAAGTGCAAAACAGAGAACAAAACAGAGCTTACAAGGAAACAAAAAACAAAAGGTGGGCATTTTTCAAAATGAGTAGTGTTTATTACACAAGCTTTCTTGAAATGGAAATTTATCGCTATATATTTTGAAACCTCTCATGTTCTGCTATACACGTTTTTTTCTTATTTTTTATTTAAATTTTAATATTTTTTATAATTTTCTTTTCTTATTAGGGAGGGACCTTTAGAGGGGAGGCTGAGGGAATGGGTCAAAGAGGGGGCACAGAAAGGTGTTTAGATTTATGGGAATGTGAAGTATAGAATGGTGTTTAGACTAACGGGAATGGGAGGATAAAGAAGGGATTCTTCGGAGAATAAGGGAAGGATCATTAGACGGGAGGGTGAGGGAACAGGTCAAGGGGGAAGGAGTGTATAAAAGGTTATTTAGATTTATGGGAGAGATCCTTGGGGTAGGGTAGGTTAAACAATAGGAGGGCAAGGTAGCAGGTAGAATTTAAGTAGAAGAATCAGGAGAGATAGGAAATAAGAGATACACACAAATATAAAAACAAAGATCAGGAGTAGAATTTGTTAGGTAAAGTGTATGTCTCTGTATGTATGTATAGATATATATCTATACCTAAATATGTTTATGCTTGATTGTAGCCTTCTTGGGGTAGGAAAGGGGAAGGGTGAAAGAACAAAGTAAAAAGTACACAGCAGAGAACAAAAGAAAACTCACAAGGAAGCAAAGAAAATATGAAGTTTTCAACACAAACAGTAGTATTTATTATATAGGCTTTCTTGAAATGAAAATATATTGCTATATATTTTGAATCTTCTCTTATGTTCTTCTAGGCACACAGCACGCTTTTTAAAAAAATTATTTACGTTTCAATATTTAAGTTTCTTTTTCTTTTCTTTATTGTGTATTTACATTTTAGTATTTAAGTCTAAAATGAAAAAAAATTAAGAAATAAGAAAAATATTAAAATTCTATCTTTACATTTTGCTTTTTAGCAGAGCTACTCAAAGCAAGCACTTAATACCATCATGACAATATTATAAAAGTAGAAACACTGGTTCTGGGGTAGGGTGGTAGTCACTTTGGTCCAGTGGCTGGGGCAATTTTAGGCACCTACTATCTGAAGGGAAATGGTAAGGTATATATCAAAGGCGGACAATATGGAGTATGACATTACAGTCCTGTGATCTGACCAACTGTGAGGGGTACAAGCAGGTTTTATGTAGATTGGGTTACACCACATGAACATTATTATGAAATGCCATTGATTAGAACAAGTTGTGTGGAGTACAACTAACTCAACTTGGAGATCAATGTTTTGCCTACCATATTGCTAAGTGCAGCCCTTTACTTTGTAGCATATAAAATAAAATTCAAAACATTTTGAGGTATAGTTTAGCCAACAAAAAAAGTTCCATTTAAGAAGTGCATGTTTTCCAACTGGAACTTAAGATTCACAGGCACTGTGGAAGGGAGATCCATCCTGCCCTATCAGAAAGTTAGAGGAGTGATGAGGGAGGACATAGGAGAGATTAGATTGGGGGGGGGTAGGGGAAAGATGGGGAGAAAATTTGTAACTCAAAATCTCATGGAAATGAATGATGTAAACTAAAATAAATAAAATAAAATATTAAAAAAAAAAAAGAGGACCTAGGGAAAAAAAAAAGAAGTACATGTTTATGTTAAAATTCTAGCAAACCATCTTACCTTTGCTTCTTTGTCAAGGTTTGTACAAGAAATAATTATATCTGCCATAATCATATTGTAAACTGGGTACTCTGATTTTGGGACACATCGGTGGTGTCGCATGCAGAATATAATTACTTGTGGGCCAACAATTCTACAGCCAAGCTACAGAAAAGACAAGATTAACATCATTTAAGTAGGGAAAACAGGTGACTTTTCACATACCTTTTTAACTTCGAGCTATAGTATTTACCAGTATTCATACCTGTTCTTCAAAAATATGTAGTTACATCAGTTTGAGTACTCTCTTCATCAACACATAGCACTGTTGTAACTCAGCAGATAGTCTCTGAGAGTTGTTGTGGCTGGAAAACTTTTCACCTCGTAGACTACCTCTATTTATAACTTGCATTTTCTCTAAACCTCATAGGTCTAGAATAATAGCTACTCAAACTACGACCAGAAAGTCCTGAGTAAAGTACAAAGTAGTTGACAAACCTTTTGGAGATGATCAAAGGCAATGCCACTAAATGGTTCACAGATATAAAGTGATTTGTCATTCTCTTTTATATTCAATGCCTGTTCTTCTGTAAGAGTTTGAAGATATTCTTCTGACAGATATTCTTTCATAGACTGTGGCAAAAATTGAAATGAAAAAATATTTTTAATTATTTACACTTCTATAAGCCAAATAATTAGATTAGAAAGAAACTAAAAAGTTAAACTGCACTTAACGAATCTGGTTTGTAACAACAAATCAAAAACTTGGCGCAAGATCATTTTCCAAAAATACAAAGTACTATTCTAGTGGACTACATCAAACGTTAAAAAATAATGAAGTTCTAGTAGTGAATGCCTTGTTCTTCCAATGGCTACACATCAAATACCTCTAAAAGAAATGAAAATACAAGTCAAACTCCACAATGGGCAACATACAAAGTGAATAGATGATGTAACTGTGGAAATACAACATTTTAGATACAAATCCAATTTTATTAAATGGTAAAGAGCTTTGTTAAATCAAAGTTACCCAAATTTAAAGGAAAATGAATTAATAACTCCAGGCAACTGCACTTACTCCAAAAGCTGCAAAAAAAAGCTCAGAGTTTCCCTGGGCCTTCAGAAACTTTACATGCGGATCTCTGTCTCTTCCAGACATTTTTTGATCTAAAATACAAAACAAAAAAAAACCAAAAACTTTGGTCACTTAGAAAAAAATACTACTCAAGATAGTGACAAGAATGGACCTGCAATTTCACTGGGACTGGGAAATGCCAGATTAAGTACAGGTGGGCACTTTCTAGATAACTTAGAAAGTTATCTAGATCCCTGAGAAGTTCAGTGACTTGTCCAGGGTCACATGGCTCCTCTGCATCAGGGGCAGGAATTGGAACTCAGGTCTTCCTGGTTCTAACGCCACTTCTACTTCCCAAGACAATTTAAGTATCTGCATCAGCAGCTGAAAGGTCAGCACTGGAAAGTCAGGAGCAAGAAAAAACAAAGGTTCAAACCCTCCTCTGCTGCTACTTGGTGGTTCTGGGCAGGTCCCTGAGGCTCCCTGGCTTTCCTGGACCGTAGGAGAAACATAATGATTTTAACACTAATAACATCCGTAAAGGAGCAAATGAGAATCAGGTAACGGCTAACACGCACCCGCGCCTACTATGTGCTAAGCACGTGACAATGGGTCCTCACGACACCCCCCCAAGGCGGGGTCACCAGGCCCACTCTCAGAGTGGGAGGGGCTTGCCGCCTCAGGCCCCGCCCTAGGCCCGCGAGGAGGGAAGAAGAGGAAAAGAAGGAGCATGGCGGCCGGCGGGGTGCCGAGTGGTCTTCCACCATTATCGGTTCTTCACTGGGCCAGGCAAGGCCTCAGCCGCCTCCAGGCCCGGGCGCCCCCAAACCAGAACCCCAGGCTCTAGAACTTGCGGCATCCACGTGGCCTCAGGACTCCGTTCCCCCCACCCCATGATCCAGGCTACTGAGCCGGCCCCTCTCCGACAAAGGCCTCACGGCAAAGTTCGGGAGAAGCACCACTTGAACCCAGGTCTTGCCGTCTCCCAGCCGGGGGCCCCTCTGCCAACAGCAGCCTGCCGCCCCGGGGCAGCCGCACAACGGCCGCCCCCAATGCCGCCCTCACCCCCACCTTCAGTCCACACCCTGGCTCTTCGACGTCCTGAGACGACTGAGGCGATTAAGGGCGGCTCCGAGGAGACTGCGGCTGCGTGTAAGTCCAAAACGAGGCTCCAAGGTCAAGTTGTGCACGCGACCTGAGGTAACCCCGCGCGCGCGCCGGGGCGTGAGACGGGAGGACCCGTGGGGGAAGGATGAAGCGCGCTTCGAGCTCAGTCTGCGGCCCGAGTTTCCCGCCAACGAGGGCGGAAGTGATGCAACCCCTGGTTCTCTGGAAGTTTTCCATTACCGCCGAGAATGTAATGATTCTTTCATTGGGAAAAGTTCATTTTTTATTTTGTTACCTTTGACTTTAAGCTAAAACTAGAGCAGATTCTCTGGAAGAATCTTTTTTCCCTCTTTTTTTAAAGTTTCCGCTAGTCATTTCTTTTTTGGAAAGATTCCCCTTCTACGGGCATTTGACAGTCCGACTGTTCAAAACCCGCCATGTTTCCTCCCGGCTTTATCTCCGTCTTGCTTTGTTGAAGTCTCTTCTTGGTGCTTGACCGCTCCAAATACCGCTCACCGCCATGAAAGTCCTCCCAGGTCCCGATAAGCAGGGGCTACCGGAGGGGGCGGGGAACCTGCGGCCTCGAGGCCGTCTGGGTCTTTAAGCGCGGCCCTTTGCCGGAAGCCAAGCTTCACAGAACGAATTCCCCTTAACCATCAGAGCTCGTTGAAGTTGGTGCGCACGGACACGTCCGTCCTGGTTCTTAAGAAAAACGCCTAACATGCGGCTTTTCTCAGAGCAGTGTTTGCTGCCCCATTAAAATGTAAGGATTTTACACAAAACTTAGAACCTTCACATTTTCATCACAGCTTTGTCTTGTCCCTCTCTCAGGATACACTGGTGGATGTAAACACATAGATATGTGTGTATGTGATGGAAGAACGGGTTAAAAATGCAGAAGTTTAAAGTTCCTTAAAATTCCGAGCTGGAGAGGATGTGCTGGGGCAGCTGGGGGCGCCCTGGATGGAGCGCTGGACCTGGGGTCAGGAGGCCTCTTTCTGAATTTAAATCTGGCCTCAGGCACTCACTAGCTGGGTGACCCTGGGCGAGTCACTTCCCCGTTTGCCTCAGTTTCCTCGCCCTTAAAATGAGCTGGAGAAGGGAATGCAAGCAGCTCCAGTATGTTCCCCAGCTGAGGTCACAGAGAGCCGGACACGGCTGAAGGACAAACTGCAAAAGCAGTGTCGCCCTTTTCCCCTCCTGTTTTGGATTCTTGCTTTAGGGTTTGTCTTCCCGACATTCCAGTGCTGCTTTGTGTTCCGTCCCGCTGAATTTTCCCGGGGCAGAGCCGAGATTGATGGAAGTTTTCCTCTCACAGCTTCCTGAGGGTCAGGGCTGTCCAGAAGTGGCGTGGGAAGCCTCGGCGGGGGAGGGGGGGGGAAGTGAGAGCGCTTCCATGGAGGCTCTCAGCACAGCTCTCAGCTGAAGCGCTGGATGGGGAATCTCGTGACCTAGGGTCCCATCTCAGCTCTGCTTCTAGAAAGGGCCAGAGAGACAGGCAGGAAGTGGGGTGGGAGTGCGGGGGCCGCTGCAGACCGGTCTGGCTGGAAAACAGCAGCGCAGTTAGTGTGACATTAGCCTTCAAAGATGGGACGGGGCTTTGAAAGTCACACAGAGGAGTGTGTCATTTATCCCAGAAGCAATGGGCTCCCTAGAGACCCGGTGAACGGAGGAATGCCATAGTTAGATCTGTGCTTTAGGGAGGTCACTCGGAAGGGAGAAAGGATAACCTAGAGGCCAGGAGGCCGTTTAGAAAGCGGTTGCCCTGGTAAGAGGTGAGGAGCGTGGTGACTCTGGCAGTGGGGAGAAGGGTCCTACTGAAAGATATGTCGTGGAGGTAGAATTGCTAAGACTTGGCATCCGGGCTTGGATTGGACATGGGTGTGCAAAAGAGTGAGATGTCAGGGTTGACTCTGAACTGGCGGTTTGGAGGGACTAGAAGGATGGTGGTGCCCTCAGCAGAAAATTGAAAATTCAGAAGAGAGCAGGGTTTTGGGGAAAAGATAATGCATTCTGTTTTTGGCATTTTGAGTTGGAGAACCTCATGGGACATCCAGGTAGAAATGTCTAGCAGGCAGGCAGTAGGTGACAAGAGGACTAGAGATAAGGAAAGAAATGTGAGCTGCATGTGTATACATATATACACATACATACATGCATACATACACATGCATACATCTTATATATGCAGGCATTTGCATAGAGTCTAGTTTCCTTATTTGTCAATAAAGATAATTTTATTTTATTATCTTATATATCTTTATATATATTTTATTAACTTATACTACCTATCTAACAGGACTTGTGAGGGTCAAATGACATAATGAATGGAAACTACTTTATAAATCTGAAAGACAAATATATATAATATATACATATATATGCAAACTGTTATTATTTAATAAGACTTGATGACAGTTGTAAAAAAAAATAAGTTGGAAAACATGGGTAAGGAGTAAGACATGAGAGAGGTCAAAGGCTTATAGTATATTTAGAAGCCTCACACATATATGTCATGAACATTTTTTTTTCCAAGAAGGGAATCCACAGGTACCAGAGACCAAGAAACCTAAAAATGAAATTTTAACAGATAAGAAATAACTTGTCATAGATGTCAGAGGTATTTATTTTTAATAAGCCAATCTGTATATAGTCAGACACTGTTAGAGCAAAGATAAAAATCAATATAAAAATGGAAGACAAAATAAAAGAGGAAGATATGGCTAGCAATTCAACTTCAAAAGGCATTTTAAACAAGCTCGATGTTAAAAAATATTGGTAATGTATAAAACAATAGACGTTGACATGGATTAAGACTATTTCTTAAGAAAGTTTAACCCCTGTAAATCAACTACCACAAAAAAGATCCAACTACCAGAAAAAAGATCCTAGGCACCACAATCACTTGGTTTAATTGTCAAAGAGAGACAGATGACATCCAAGACAACATTGGTTTAAGGTCTCAAGGTTTCTAAGGTCTTAAATTATGAGCAGCATCACCTCATAAGGCAGCAGGAAGCAGCGGAAAGACAAGGGAAAAACAAATTCAGAAAACTGGTGAAAGATAAACCAACCAAAGTCATCCTGAAGGATTTTTAAGATACTTGGAAGACAAAAAATAGGTGAAAAAATGGAAAACATTTATAAAAATCTTCATGCAATGTCTTTTCTTCATAAATTCCAGTAGAGCCGCCATCTTTGGACTCTAACACTTCAGTCCCAGGTATGCTATATAAGGAATTATTGTAGAAATAGCAATGAGAAGCAAAGGTGGGAGGAAAAGCTGGGCTAAATCAAACATAAATGACACCACACAGCGGAAATCCCTCATAAAAGTGGCCCAATTTTGAGTGCACTGAGATCAAATCTCAGGGTGCTAGCAAAAAACCACACACCTTATTGTTAAACAAATGCAATCAAGAGAATGCTAATAACTGCCAACCCACATGCCTCTTTTCCATCTCTATGAAAATTTTAATCAACCAGTGTATCATTTAGGGAGGAACTGACTTAGATGAAAATCAGAACGTAAGCGCTTTAAACATACCTCACTCCTCCATAACCACCAAGCTCCAAGGACTGCACCAACACCTTGACCATGAGGCAGTACCAGAGACAGGGATTGATAATCAAATTCACTTTATCATTGCTGCTCCTAAGGTAATGCCCTAAGGATCTGTTCAGTATCCTGGAAATTACTTTGCAGATATCTTATGTCCGATTTTTGCTGCATTTGTGCCATCACCCTCTTTTTCCCCTGCACCCCCCCCCCCCACAATAGAATTTAGAAACGTTTGCTTTTTGTCTTTGTATGTACAGTGCCTAGCACAGTGCTTGGTACAAGACAGTCACTTAATAAATGCTAGTTGAATTGAATTTAATTGACAGATATTGCAGATGGATAGTGAGCTGGTCCAGAATTAGAAGAGAGGAGAGCAAACTAGGTAACATGGACATTACACAGTATTTTTTAATGACCTTGTCATACTAAAACAAAGGCCTGTCCTTTTAATAAGAATATTCTTCTGGCAATACTATGTATAAAAATAACTGACTGACATCTATATAGCAGCTTAAGATTTTCAAAGCATGTTAATACATTGTTATCTCCATTTTACATATAACCAGACCTAAAGAAGTTAATTGATTTGCTGTCCGCAATTGTCAGAGGAAGGATTTGAACTCAGCTCTTGTTTACTGCAAGTCCACCACTCTTTCCACTATGCCACACTTGGTCCTTGAAGAATTAATTTTGATTCACTCATAAGGCAATGGAGCAGCCCAGAGAGGGTGTGAATTGGCAGCAATAAATGTATTATTCAGTTGTTTTTCAGTCGTAAACAACTCTTTGTGACTCATTTTGGAGTTTTCTTGGCAAAGGTACTGGAGTGGTTTGCCATTTCCTTCTCCAGCTCATTTTATGGATGAGGAAACTGAGGCAAACAGGGTTTACCCGGTAGTATGCGTCCAAGGCCAGATTTGAACTCAGGAAGGTGAGTCTTCCTGACTCAAGGCCTGGCCCTCTTATCTGCTGTGCCACCCAGTTACCCCAGCAACACATTATCAATTTATAACTGCACCAGAGAAGTAAAAAAAAAAAAAGGATGATAACATCAGAGAAATGTATAACTGAGAAAATGTGTAACAGAAAAATGTATAACTAGTCATAGGGTAAGAACAAGAGGTGGTCAATGGCCACTTGTTCCATTGGTATTCATGCAGTATAAGGAGGAGAGAAAGCCCCAGCATGTCGGGTACAGCCCCTTGCGAGGATTTATTGGAAGAGAAATAGGGTCAGAGCTCACCCCTGTCTTCTAGGCATTTATGATGTAATTGGTTAGGTATGACATGTACTATACATGGTTGCTCCTATTCATACATGTGTGTATGTACATACTCCTATACATATATGTGTAAGTATATAATAGAGATTTACACAAAACAGTTACCCAAATCCAAGTAATAAATGAAATCAGGGGAATTTAATTTATTTAGCCTACACTGAATATAGTTTAAAATCTAGTGGAATGGTACAGTGGTCCTTTTGTTGTCAGTGATTGCTGTTCTACTCCCTCCCTCAGATGATTGTCAGTGCTATTTTGGAAATGGAAAAGGCAGGAGAGACGTCTTCGAAGTGTCTCATCTAGGAGCCCATAGACCATGGGATTAATGCAGCAGTGAGTGTTGCCAATAATTTTGGTTACTTGGATTGCTTTGTCCAGGTGATAGCTGCTCTCACAATTGCTCAGGTTCAAGTACTCTTGGAAAGTCTTAAGGAAAAGCATTAGGTTGAAAGGTGTCCACAACCCCATAAAAATAAGTGTCATGACAAAAATAAGTCTAAAAAGTCCATACTTTTTCTCCTTATATCTTGATGTTTTTTTAATTCTCCCATAGCAAAAGATAGTAACAAACAGTGGGATGAGAAGTCCCAAAATGTTCATCTTTAAAGTCAGAAAATGCTCCCAGAACTTCTCATTCCCTAGAGGGGATGAATGAGGCTGAACAAAGCGGCAGATGTAATCTTTGCCTTCTGTTTGAACTTGGGAAAGCACCAATTCTGGTAAAGCAGCTAGCACAGCTAGTCCCCATGCGCTTGTAATGATGCCATAGGTGGTCTTCTTGGCAGCCAGGTGAAATCTTCCCATGTGGACAATTGCCAGGTACCTGTGTATTATCAAAAGTATCAGGAAACATGTGTGCCCATAGTAGCCTACTGAGTAGAACCCAGAAATCATTTTACACATTGTATCGCCAAGGTTCCAGCCATGTATTGCAGTGTGAATCCAGAAAGGGAAGGTGACCAAGAAAAGGAAATTAGAAATGACCGTGTTTAGGAAAAACATGTCCACCACCTCTTTGAGTCTTTTATACTTGGCCAGGATTAGCACAAGGAGGGCATTGCCTACCAGGCCAAGGATAAATACCAAGGAATAAATTGGGGGCAGAAATTGTGCTGCAAAGACTTTGTCATCATGTTTGTGGCACTGTTCTATCACATCATCAGTAAAATCGTCTTCTATTAAAACATCATAGTCGGTGGTCGAAGTATCATTGTCCATCTTGTGAAGGATCTGTTTTCTCTCACTCTGAATAAAAGAAAAAAACAAAGCAGGAATAGTAAACATAACCATGCTTCCGTTTACAGAGTCGGTGTTTTCATAGTGGAAAAACCATTGGCTTTAAAGTTAGAACACCTGAGTTGGCCTCCTATCTCCAGCACTTACGGGGTCTGTGACCCTAGGCAAGTCACTTAAACGTTCTAAGTCTCTTTTTGAGAACAGAACTCTTCCATTTACTGGACATAATAATGACTGGCATTTTTGTAGGGCTCAAAGATTGAGTTACCTCATCAACAAAAATGAGGGTGATAATACTTTTACCATCTACTTCTCTACCATATAATGTTAACCACAGTAGGCTTAGCTCTCACGTGACTAGTCACTTTCGTTCATGTGTGGAATAAAAATTTCTCAGAATTTGTCCATGCTTTACCAAAGCAATGAATTAAGTTAAGCAAGTATTTAACTGTGTGTTTCTCTTTGTGCAAGGTGTTATGGGAGAATGAAAAATATATCATATATACTCTGAGGAGCTCACAAACATTTGGGCAGTGAGGGTGGGGAAGAGAAAGGGGAAGAGTAGAGGAAAATGTGTACTCATGAAATAATTAGCAAATAATAGAAGATATTCATTCCAGTAGAAAATACTAAAGAACTAAGTATCATAACTTGCCTAACACAATTCAATTTAACATGGACTTTTAAAAGGGAAATAGAGTATGTAACAGTTTTTAAAAAGTGTGTATTCACCAACTGAAAGTTTCTCATAAAAGGCCTGTTATCTTAGTTCTAAGAAAACATATCTAAGAGTTTGTAGAAGCAAACATGACTTATACATTGGCTACTTAGCAGTTAATTAAAAGAAAATGGCTTACCAGAAAGATCTTCCTATGTGAAATTCAGTTGTTTTCTGACCAACCATCAAAAGAGCCATGTAAAGGAATAATACATTTGCTAAATGTCGAGACTTTGGTCATTTATAGCTCCGGTTCTGAAGTTCATCTCTCTCTTAGTTTTTGCCTGTGGGTCAGCCTTTGTAACTTCCTGAAATGAGTAGACTGGAGACTCCTCCAAGTAAGTCATCAGGACTTCAGAAGCTTCTGTGAAAATAGAGGAAGTGGTTGTTTTTTCTTTCTTTTCCTCCCTTCCCCCACACCCACCTCTGGTTTTCCCACTTGCTAATTCTCCTGGCTACCCAAGATAAGCATATTTAGATGGCCACTCTGCAGAATGGTTTGTAGCTTCTGATGGCTCACTTCTATTTTAGAATGAGTCTTACATCATTCCATTCCTTATCCCAGAATAACCTCCTTTCCATCTCTACCCTTGAAATCCTACCCACCCTTTAAGTTGTTCCCCAAATGTTTTCTGTTCCTTAAAACCTTCTCAGATCTCCCTGCCCCACTGTCTTCAGGCTAGAAATGATCAGCTCCATCTATGCCCCAAAGTCTGCTTCCAGTCCACTTTTCCAGACATTTCACATTGCAGTGCAGGGAATTAGGTTCTGAAGTCAGTGTTTCAGGTAAAAATTGTATATAATCAAAATTACCCCCCAAAAGCTCACAAATCCTAGGTAAATACAGCATAACTCTTTCAACAGATGTGCCTGGGAAGGGCTTAAGAGAGTCAAAAAGGCAGTCTAAGTCAGAGAACAGATGCAACTGTAATGTTGATCTGGAAAGAACAATCAAATATAAATTTCATTTTTCACAATACCCAGTTAAGCTATTTGTTATGAAACAGGCAAGAGCCAGGTTTTTTGCTCATATTTTAGGAAAAAAAAGCAATTGGTGAAGACTTAGATGGTAGAAAAACTAATGATTAGGGAGAAAATACTCTTGAAGGGGCTTTGCAGTGAAGTGAGATGATAATAGAAAGTGATCACACCCCCAACCATTTCTTTTCTGCATTGTCATTAGGTAAGAGGAGACAGGTGGGCAGCTAAGAGGTGCACTGGATGGAGTGCCAGGCCTGGAGTCAGAAAGACTCCTCTTTGTGTGTTCAAATCTGGTCTCAGACACTTAGTAGCTGTGTGGCCCTGAGCAAATCACTTAACCCTGTTTGCCTCAGTTCCTCTGTAAAATGCGTTAGAGAAGGAAATTGCAGCACTCCAGTATCTTTTCCAAGAAAAGCCCAAATGGGGTCATGAAGAGTCAAACAAGCCCAAACAGCAACAACAAAAACAACCACCACCAGCACAACAAGACGAGGTCCAAGGGCGCCAAAGGAAACACTTGAGGGGCATTCTAGTTGACCAGGAATTCTAGGGATGCAAATTTAGGGTCTCCTTTTCATTAACTTATTAGCTCTGTCAACTTATACAGAATGAACAGACTGTGAAATATAATGAAAAGAACTCTGACTAAGGAGAAGGAACAGGCAGGTCTCCTATCTCACACTCTTGGTCATTCACACATTGAGTCAAAGAGCAGCCAAGGTCACCTTTACTATTTAATTTCTTTTCTTTTGCTGAATACACATGACAGAATTAATATACATTAACTATTCCTACGATGTGACTACATTCTACTCTCATTGGGTCTCCCTGCCGTTACCATAACTCATCATTACATCCCCTGCCTCTTTGTCTTTCCAAAAACTACCCCACACGTTTCCCTTAAGGCTGAACTCAGGTGGTACTACTTCCTACAGGAAGCCTTTCTGGATTCCTTCTTTTTACTACTCTGTTCTTCCCGAAATTAACTTTCATTTACATACCTGTCTATATCTTGTATCCCTACCTCCTGGAGAATGGAGATTATTTTTCAATTAGTCTGTCTCCAGTACTGAAAAATCAGTCTTACTCATAGTAAGTACTTAGTAAATGTTTGTTGAACTTAATTTAATAATGCGCTTAATACATTCTACCAATAATAGATGGAAAACTCCTTCAAGATAAGGAACCATATTCTTAGTTACCTTCATATACTCAAATACTTCTTAAATGGATATTCTTAGGCATGAGTATTTAAAAGACTCTTACTACATGTTAGATAATGCTGTGGAATAGCGGTAGAGAATTGGTGCTGGAGTCAGGAAAATTTGGTTCAAGTGTACTTGATGTGTGGTCCTGGGCAAGCCGCTGAACCCTTTAGGGCTTTTGACAACTCTCTAAGACTGTTAGTTGTACAGAAGAGTTGTGAATCTGCTTGGGTAGAGGGATTTCTGCAAACTAATGAGATTATGACTATAAACAAACAAAAAAAGATGACCTAAGAAAAGTTGATCTTTACTCTCAAAGATTTTACATTTGTCATGAGTAACTTATCATCTACAATTCAGATTGTCTTCAACATTTACTCTGACCAGATATTTTAAAATCCTCTCCTCAAACCATAGGTTAGCCTTCAGGGGCCATAGTGGCAAGGCAGGGGACTATAATGATGAGAGTATAATTGAAGGCAGTGTAGCCTAATGGAGAGAGGACTGGACTGAAAGTCAGAACTGTGTGACCTTGGGCAAGTCTCTGAACCTCGTTATCTTCCTCTGTCATATGAGGAAGACAGTCCATCTTCCCATCTTTGCAATTTTATGACTTTCTACTCCTTTACTTACACTCTTATGATCTAGCCATAATGGCCTACTTGTTGTTCCTCAAATATGGCGCCCTCTCTCCCATCTCCTTGTCTTTCTAATGGCTCTTCTTCATACCTGAAATCCTTTCCCTCCCAATATGACTCTTAGAATCCTTGCCTTTCTTTAAGACTCATCTCCTTCAGAAGACCTATCCAGGTCCGTCCAGCTACTAGTATAACTAGCTACTAAGATAACCTCCTAAGGATATCTTATATCTTCTCTGTATTTATCATGTATGCTCTGATTCACATGTGTTGCCTCCCCATTCAAATGAAAGCTTCTTGAGGCAATGGTCTGTTTTTGCTTTTTGTTTGTATCCCCAGTGCTTAGCAGAATGCCTGGCACATAGTAAATAGACTTAGTGAATTGAAAAGCCAGAGCCTGAGAGACAGAAGTAACACTCCTGGTTTTCCAGGTCTGGCCATAGTCTCAGAGACAGAGGTCTGTCCTTGATTAGAATTTCCATGCCTTCCTAAAGGCTGCTCTCTATAGTCCTGCTTCTGGGTCAGTGGTGTGCCACACTAAAAGATCAGGAACATCACACCACACAGAACATGGAAAGTCCAGTCCTGCTCTCTTTTAGGAGCCTGCACTCCAGCAGACCTTAG
This sequence comes from Pseudochirops cupreus, assembly GCA_028627135.1. NCBI lineage: Eukaryota > Metazoa > Chordata > Mammalia > Diprotodontia > Pseudocheiridae > Pseudochirops > Pseudochirops cupreus. The sequence goes on along the minus strand of CM053581.1, from coordinate 551,866,252 downwards.
CTGCATTATCTTGGGGCCTTCCTGTCATGCCTGGTGTGACTCTGTTGTCTTTCTTGTCAAGGGGCTGCCACCTCTTCCTGTTCTCTTATATAGTGATTCAGTTGTTTGTTTATAAAGACTATGAATGAGAACATCAATTTTCTTCCTAAGTGGTCCTGTGAGTTTATAGGTTCCTTCAAAAGACTTCTATCAGCAGAGAATCTTGACTCAGAAGGGACATCAAGGGACACTGAGCCTAATCCATATCAAGCTTTTCCTCTACAAACATCCCTAAAAAGTGGTGGGGTACATATTTGTTTGTTTTTTGAAGACCTCTACTGATGGGAAACCTGTTTCCTCCCAAGGTCACCTATTTCGCTTTTGACTCGCTTTTGTTATGAGGACATTTTACTTAACATAACACCTAGTATCTGCCTCTCTGCAACTTCTATCCATTATTTTAACTTCAGTACTTTGGGACCAAACAGAGGCAATGTGTAACAAATGAAAAATTTGAACCCTGTCTTTGTCCCTCATTGTCTGTGTAAACTTGGTTATTCATGTAACTTTCCTGGGCTTTCCTCATCTGAAAGATAAAGTAGTTAGACTAGATGATCTGTGAGGTCCCTTCAATATATGTTGTCTCATCCTTAGTCCACATCATAACCTTCCAAGTTCATTGTTGTCGAGTTGTTTCAGTTGAGTCCAATTTTCCATGACCCTGTTTGGAGTTTTCTTGGCAAAGATACTGGAGTGGTTTGTCATTTCCTTCTCCAGCTCATTTTACAGATGAGGAAACTGAGGCAAACAGAGTGTAGTGACTTGCCCAGGGTCACAGAGCCAGTAAGTGTCTGAGACCAGATTTGAACTCATGAAGATGAGTCTTCCCGATTCCAAGCCTAATGCTCTATCCACTAAGCCATTTAGGTGCCCCAAATCCTTCAAGTATTTGAGGTCAACTCTCATATTTCTCTCTAAGTCTTCTCTTCATGTTAAACATCCCCATTTGCTTAAAAGACTCATCATGTGGCATGCGCCTGACGCCCCTCATCATCCTGTTTACTCTCAGCTAAACACTATGCATTTTGATAGTGTCCTTCCTAGAATATGGCATCCAGAACTGAGCTCATTACACCAGATGAGATCTAAACAGGTCAGAATATAGTGGGATGATCACTTCCCTTATTCTGCCCATTATGCCTCTCTTAATGTAGTCAAAGAGCATATCAGCTTTTGATTGCCAGATCTTCGAGCTTGTGGTCAGCTAAATCTCTAAGATCTTTTTCTCAACTATCTAGCCCTGTTTCCTCAACAGTGTTTATGTGAAGTTGAGTTTTTGAACCCCAGGAATACCTCTTCCTAGCTGTAGATGACTGTCAGTTGAGAGAGTCCATTTATAAAGACTATTGAAGAGCATTCTTTTTGTCAGAGGCCTGGCATGGTAGTAACTGCATCTTTCTTTTCCTGGAGGTACCCCCAAATGGCCAAGAGACACCTCGTAAACTTGCTAAAAGATCCTGAGAGAGAATTCTCTTTTTTTTAATCTGAGGGTTTTTCCACTTGACAGCAGCTCCTGATAGCTTTTCTATCACAAAAGCTACTCAAGCCATACAAGTTCAGGGTTGAGTTTTAAATGTCACAAATGTTATTTCACATTAGCCGAGACTGACCTTTAAAAGGGTGGTTGGTGGTGTTATAATTGGTTTAGGTCGAGATGGAGTTGCTGTGGCTTGTGACACTGGAGGGCCAACCACCAGTCCAAGAATAGTCTTCTTTGGCTATGACCCCCACCCAAGCATTCACAGCTAACAAGTCACACGGAGACTACAAATCCAAATCCATTCCATTCACCAAGCATGTATTGAACTGTGCCTGGCACTAGGAATTCAGAGACAAAAACAAAACAGGGCCTGCCTTTGAGGAACTTATGTTCTACTAGAAGGTGGGGACATGTACATAGGTAAGAAAATTCAAGCCAGATAGTAGATAAAATCATTTTGGAGGAAAGTGCATGAGCAACTGAAGATCTAGTTAGGCTTCCTGTAGGAAGTTGCACAATAGCTGAGCTTTCAAGGAAGCTAAGGATTCTGAGAGGTGAAGGTCAAGAGAAAAGACATTCCAGGTACAGGACAATGCAAAGGTACCAAGATAGGAGATGGAATATTATGGACAGTTCTAGTACCAGTATCTACAAAGTGGCAGGAGAAGGGGCTGGGATGTTTCTCTATTTATGGTAGAAATGCCATTTTAGATACTCTCCAGTATACCTCAAGAGGGATAAAGCAGAGTCTCAGATCAGTTGCCTTTATAAATAGGCAGTGAGGGAAGAATTAGATGAGTCAATGCAAACCGAAGTAAATCAGATGATCTATTTCAGAACTATTTATCCATCCCTTACCCCTTAATGGAGCCTTAGTTTCACATCTCCAGCTGCCTATTAGACATGTAACTGGTTATCTTGTAGACATCTTAAACTCAACATTACAAAACTAAGCTCCTTATGTTTCCCCCCAAATCCTCCGTTTTCCCTAACTTACTTATTATTGTCACAGATTCCATCATCCTTTTGGTCACTCAGGCTTGGAATCTGGGGTGTCATCCTTGACTCCTTACTTTCTTTCTCACCTCCTCCCCATATCCAATCTGTTGCCAAGACCTGTTGATTCTGTCTACACAAAGTCTCTCCTGTACTCCCCATTCTCCCCTTTGATACTGCTACCATCTGTGTACAAGCCCTTAACACCGCATGACTAGACTATTGCAATAGCCTTTTAATTGGTTTCCCTGCTTCTTCTCTCCCCTCTTCGGCCCATTTCCACTCTTTTATCAAAGTGATCTTCCTAAAGTGCAGGTCTGACCATGTTACTTCTCTACTCAATAAACTTCATGGCTTCCTACTACCTCTAGAATCAAATATAAAATTATCTGTTTGAAAACCAATGCACCTAAAATTATAAGAGAACCAGGTAATTGGGGGGAAAGTCTTTGTGGGAAGTTTCTCTAATAAAATTCTTACTTCTAAGGTATGGAGGAAAACTAATGAAGTATGTTTGAACCACCTTTCAAATGATGGCCAAAGGATATGAACAAGTACTTTTCAGAGGAAGACATCCAAGCTATCAATAGCTTTATGGAAAAGTGCCTCAAATCACTAATAATGAGAGGAATACAAATCAAAACAACTTTGTAAAATTGACAGAGAAAGAGAAAAACACATGCTTCAGGAGCTGTGGGAAAACAGATACATTAATGCACTGTTAGTGGGGCTGTGAACTGGCTCAGTCATTTTGGAAAGCAAATTTAATCTATGCTCCAAAACTCAGTGATACGATTGGATGCCCATATGTACAAAAGTACCAATATGTACAAAAACATTTATATCAGCTCTTTTTGTGGTAGTAAAGAACAGAAGTCTGAGGGATTGCCCTCCAGCTGGTGAATGGCTGAACAAATAATGGTGTGTGAATGTGATGGACCACTGTTGTGCTTTAAGAAATGATTTATAGTTTCTGAGAAGCCTGGAAAGACCTGTATAACAGAGGCAAAAAGAAGTGAGCAGAACCAGAAGAACGATTTATACAATAATAGTAATATAGTAAAAGCAAACACTCTTTTTCCTTGCTTCTGCCTTTTGGCTGCCTTAACTTCCTTTAAGTCTCAGTTACAATCCCCCCCTTCTGCAAGAACTTTTTCCTGGGGCCTAACGTCCCTGATGCTGCTGCCGCAGCACTCCCAGCTCCTCTCTGGGGCCCAGCTCCCATGCCACACTTTGGTTCGTTCAGCATTTTACATTCAGGGCAACCAAAATGAAAAACCAACTGGCTGAAAGTTATACTAACCTTGGGCACTACTGCAGGCTTGTGGGCCTTCCTCCTCCAACAACACAAAGAAGATACTTTATAGTATGAAAGAAGAAAAGTTCTAGAATAAATTATTTGAATCTGCTTCTTTCCTAATTGTGTGCTGTAATAAGTGATGACAACCAGTTTATGGGTCCATTGAATGATATATCAGAAAAACAACTTGTGTTAGGATTTCTCTACAGTATCACAGAATGTACAAATAAAAAGTTATCTTAAAAAAGGAAAAAAAATTAAAAAAAGAACTTTTTCCTGACTTACCTTAATGCTAATACCTTCCCTCTGAGATGATCTACAGCTTATCTTGTATATATCTTGTTTGTCCCTTGTTATTTGCATAGTTCCTCCGCTATTAGATGGTTTAGGACTTTCTTTCTATTCCCAGTGCTTAGCATAGCACCTGGCATATATTGGGGGCTTAATAATAATTGTTGACAGTGACTTGAATAGAGATAACAAAGGATATGATTTTTTTTAAAAGACCAATACAAAAAGGATGAAGAAAAGAAGTTAACTTAATGCTTTGTAATTATAGTGACCAAACCTGGCCCAGAAGGACCAATCAGAAAATGCGTCACCCTCTCTTTTTGTAGAGATATGGGGGCTGTGAGTGTGGAACAATGCATATGCCATCAGATGAAATCAATGCTAGCTTTCTTGGGCTGCTTCCTCACCCCCTCTTTCCTTTTCGTTCTCTGTTTACAAGGGATAGCTTTCTGAGTAAAGAAAGCAGGAAGGATGTATTCAGCAATAGCATCAGAGATTTCAAACCAGAGGGAACCTCAGAGTCCATATAATGTAACCCCCTCATTTTTACAGATGAGGAAACTGAGAAACAGGGAAGTTAAGCGACTTGGCCAAGGTTAGGTAGGTAAGTTAGTGTCAGAGTTAGGATTTGAACCTGGGTCTTCTGGCACCAGAAGGAGTACTTTTCCCACTATAAAATAAAGGTGATGTAAAAACAAAAGAGATCAATAACTATTAAAAAACCAAATCAGATGTGCAGCCAAGATGGGACCTAAATTTATATATCTTTCTCTTCTGGTAAATTTAACACCCTACTTTGGTGTGGGCATTAAGCATAGCCTCATTTCCCAAGATATTCTGAGTGGTGGGGACAGAAACTCCATAATACCTTCCACCTCCCCCCATCAGCCACCTTCCCAGTGTACCAAGAAAGCACAGCAGCAGAACCTCGGAGAAGGATTCCAACCACCCTAATGACCCGCACAGCCAGCCCCCTTCCCGACCTGCTGAAGGTTGGCTTAGGTCAGGCAGTTCCTTTCTTCATAGCTGAACCATTCCTGCCCAGAGGCTGTGAGGTTGTAGCCAGTCGGAACTCCACCAGCAAAGTGATTACTTACCACCCCAGGACCCTTCCTTTATATGCGGCGAACTAGGAAATTCCACCTCTCTATATCACAGTGACGATGAAATCCAGTCCTAGGCTTGGTGGCTCCTGCTCAGAGACATCACCAGTCACCAGACCAACTCTGACACATTCTTCTTGACAGTCACGTGGCATTTGTGTCTGTTTTCTTAATGGGAGAAAGGGAAACTCAGAGTGAAACTGAAATCAAACCAAAACAGACTTTAAAAAGACAGTCACAAAATTATTATCAAGGCTGATGTCAGCTTCCTGTCTGAATAGAGGGAGGGTGTCTGGAAGAATGGAAGGAATAGTCTGCCTTCTGGACTCATCAGGCAGTATCTGGATGATTTTATACAATTCAGAATACTGTATTTTTTTTTTAAAAGAAATGTTTGTTGGGTCTTTTGTTTTGACATCATCTAAATTTCTTGCAGTATCCTATCCCCCAGTTCTGGGTACTACATTAAAAAAAAACAACTTTGTTATTTGGGTACTACGTTTTATTTGGGTACTCCATTTTAAGAGAAATACTGGCAAATTAGAATGACCCCCAGAGTCAGACATGGAGGTTTGGGAGGGCATGGAAAGCATCTCTTGAGGTGTAGTCAAAGGATTTGTGATCTTTAGCTTAGAAAAGAGATGGGGGAGGGGAGTGGGAGGCCATAATAGCTGTCTTCAAATGTTTGAAGAGCTAGGATAGGAAAAAGAGAGTAAATTTCTGTGCTGCAGGGGAAAGAACTAGGAAAAGTGGGTAGAAGATATAAGGAGGCAGACTTCAGTTCAATAGGAAAAATAATTTTTTAACAATAAGAGCTGTTAAAATGAAATGGACTGCCTTGTGAAGAAGTGAGCCGTGTGTCCAAGGATCAAGTAGGCTGCCTTGTAAAGTAGTGAGTTCCCTATTATTGGCAGTATTTAAGCACTGACTCGAAGACCACATGTTAGAAATACTATAAAAAGGATTCCTGCATTTAGAAGCAGGTTGAACTAGATGACTTTTAGGGTCTCAACCAGTGTTAAGAATCTGTGATTCTATGAAGTCATAGCCACTTAGTGAGAGGGCAGCAATCAACAAGCATTTATTAAGCAAGTATGTGCCAGCCATATTCTTGCTGTCACAAAGCATTTCCTTAATTGGATGAAACAGGTGATATAAGCATAATTTTAAAAAAATATTTTATTTTTTCCAATTACACGTAAAACATTTTTAACATTTTTTTAAAAAGTTTTTGAGTCAGGGCTGGAACAGATGCTATTAAGTTTCAACTGAAGTGAAAAGGCAGGGGACACAATCATGATCTCTGACAAAACAAAAGCAGAAAGAGAACTAATTAAAAGATATAATCAGGGAAACTGCGTTCTACTAAAAGTTACCATAGACAATGAAGTAACAAAATTTATACAGCAGATTTCCCTGATAAAGGCCTCATTTCTCAACTATATAGAGAACTGAGTCAAATTTATAAAAATAAGTTCCTTTCTTCAGTTGACAAATGGTCAAAAGATATGAGCAAGCAGTTTTCAGAAAAAGGAATCAAAGCTATCTATAGTCATATGAAAAGTGCTCTAAATCACTGCTGATTCTCTGAAGTGCTACCACTTACCTATCAGAAATGACAAAAGCTGGAGGGGACGAGGGAAAAATAGGTAAACTAATAAGCTAGACTAATAAACCGGTCCAATTATTCTGCAGAACAATTTGGAACTGTGCCCAGAGGGCTCTAAAACTCTGCATACCTTTTGACCCAGCAATACCACTACTAGGCCTGTATCAGCAGTTCCCAACCTGTGGGTTATGTTCAGTTTGTAACAATGAAAATACATCCTGCATATCAGATATTTACATTACGATTCATAACAGTAGCAAAATTACAGTTATGAAGTAGCGAAGAAAATAATTTTATGGTTGGGGGTCACCACAACATGAGGAACTGTATTAAAGGGTCTCGGCATTAGGAAAGTTGAGAACCACTGGATCAAAGGAAAAGGAAAAGTATATGTATAAATTATTTATAGTAGTTTTTTTGTAGTAGCAAAGAACTGGGAACTGAGGAGATGCTCATCAGTTGGGGAATGGCTGAACAAGTTATGGCATATGATTAGGACAGAATACTATTGTAACATGAGAAATGAGGAGGAGAGTGGTTTCAGCGGGGAAAAGAACCAGGCAAGATCTATATAAACTGTTGCAAAGTGACCGTGAGAACTGAGAGGTCATTGTGCACAATTATGTGTTATAGCAATGTTGTAATGATGATCAACTGTGAAATACGTGGCCAATTCATTATTTTTAACATTCTTTTCTTTTTAAAATTTGAGTTCCAGATTCTCTTCTTCCCACCCCTTCCTCACCTACTGAGAAGGCAAGCTGAATGATATCAATTCTACATGATCAGAGTAGCTCCGGGGTGGTTTGTTTTATTCATTCCTGGAGAGGAGAGCTGAGAAGCTATGCACAGAGGAGCCCACTCTAGTCTGATCACTCCAGTGGGTGGGTGGGTGGGGAGTAGGCTTATTTTCTGGTAGGGAAGCCTTCTCTGGGCATGTATGTGTTTCTCCATTTTCTGCACTTCTGTGAATTCACAGACATTGAAATGCCAGGGTCAGGTATGGTTTTTGACACTGTATGGCATCCAACTAAATGACTGCCAATAGAGGGCTGTTTAATTGTCATCTGGGAAAGAGGTTTTTGAGGTACTAGGTGTAAGCACCTTTACTGAAGCAGAATTATTGTTGAAGGGCCCCCAAATCTAAAGGGTTCAGATCCTGCTTTCCAGTTCACACCATGCTCTTCCTCTTCATTCAAGGCTGTCAAGCACCTTTTTCTAATCCAATTGGAGGAAGATTTCCCTGTAAAGGTCAAGAGTCAAGCATTCATTCTATCAATTCCTGTGGAACAGGCCAGTAGCTAATCCCATCACCCTCCCACGTATCTAATGCATCCATCATCGTCTTCAATTCTGCTACTGAGTAACAGATCCCAATGAATTGAACGCCGTTTCCAGCCTCTCTCTTGTAAATGCTACAATTCTTCCTCCTAGCTGTTTATCACTAACATCAATACTTCTGCGGCACACACACCAATAATTCTACTCTCACAGCTTGCTCCAGATGTGCTGAGAAAGTGTAGAACCCAAACAGCAGGTTTATTCCAGACCAGAAGTCTGTCAGAGCCTAAGTTCTATAACTGACCCAAAGCACGTGTCTCCATGTCACTGGCCAAGAGGTCAGATAAACTGAGAGGATAAGGGATGCCCAGGCCATGAGCGTCCTCCCGCAGCGCGAGGCGACTTTGCTCACCTCTAGGAACCCGAACTTCCCCGTGAAGGTAACCCAAAGTTTGTTACTGAAGCAGATTTCCATCGCGTTCCCTAAGACAAGCCCTTTAGCGGCTCTTTGTCAGCTGCACGTCCCACGGCAGCTGTGCATGGACCGCGTTCGGCAGCTTTGTCCGCGGGGCTGCCGCCTCGCTGCCAATCGAGACCTGCGTGCCCGGCCCGGAACCTGCCGGCCTCTACCGGCTCAGACGGGGGCCGGACAGGGCGCGGAGAGCCCAGGCGAAGCCGACCCAGACTCGGGGAGGAAGGTGCTGCGGCTTTGACAGCGCCCTCTCTGGCAGCGTCTCCTCGGGCAGCGCCTCCTCTAGCAGCGCCCCCTCCCGCAGTGTCCCCTCCGCCATCGCCTCCTCCTCCTTCTACGACCTCCAGGCTGCGGGCTGTGCCCCCGTGCGGCGCCCGTGGGCTACTGCGGGCCACCGAGGGCAGCCCCAAAGTGCTGAAGCAATGGACCAACTTGCCTATACAACTGCACGTTGTAACGCGGACAGTGTGGATTCTTCATCCTCTTGGTTTTTTCTGTATGGATTACTAAACCCATCCCATTTGAGTGACTGGATTTCATTGAAGGATTTGTTAAGCACCAGACATTGTACTCATTGTTTTTATTAAATATTTATTAAATAGTTTGGTTCTCACCACAACCCTGGGAGGTAGATGTTGTTATTATCCCTGCTTTATAGTTGATGAAGACAAGGCAGACAGAGGTTAGGTGACTTGCTTAGGGTCACTTGTTTGAGTATGGATTTGAATTCAGGTCTTCCTCTCTCTAGGCCCATTGCTTTATCCAATAGGCTATCTGGCTGGTGGTGGCAGTTAATTCTGGATATTGTTCTATATAGCAAGGAAGGCCAGAAAATTTGTTATATGTCTTTAGAGGCACTTTTGTTTAAGGTAGTGAACTGATTCCTTTTAAATATCTTATTGTTTTATACCGTAATTGCCTAATGTAAATCTTCCATTAAAAATTTGCCCTGAAAATTTATATGGATCACATGTCCCTTGAAGAATGTTTGTTAAAGGGCTGGTCTATACTCTTAATTATGGCACCACATATATCATGGTAAAGCCTTTTGTTTAATGCTTATAACTATCCATTATAGCCAAAGCAGAAGAAAAGAAATGAAAACCAGCGCTCTTTGTTGCTTGCTACTGTAACAGATCACAGATTATGTTATGTCAGATCCTGTCAGCAAGCAGGAAAACCAGTCAGATATGCAGAGCATAGCACTGAGAATACAGACAAAAGGAACCTTGACAGGCAGCAAAAGCATAGTAACTACTCCCAGGGTTTTTCATGGAACATATATCTATAGGAGCATGTCAGTATTAGACTGGTCAACTGCGCTTCTGGAGAAGTGAAACATGGACTTTATCAGTCAGATGTGCGAGCCAAGGCTACTCCTCACGTATTTGACATAATAGAAAAATAAAAGCCTTGGGTCACTATTTTTTCCTATCAATTGTATTTATTTCTATCTAAGAATATTTTGAAAAGATAATTGTTTTTCTTTTGCAAAGGGGGAGCAAATTAATTTTCAAACCACAGTACAGTTGAGGATGAAATGTTTATTTTAAACATGTGAACATTAGTTCACCTGGTCTTGAAAGAAATTAGATCTTAGGCACAAGGAAAACCAGAAAGAAGAACCCTGAGACCAAAGACAGTCTAAAATTATTTCACAGACTGTTCTCTTTTCCTCATTCTCCTAACACCTGCTCCCTATTTCCATAACTGCATCTTCTTTCTTTCTCTTTCTTTCTCTTTCTCTCTCTTTCTTTCTTTCTCTCTCTTTTTCTTTCTTTCGAACCCTGAGACCAAAGACAGTCTAAAATTATTTCACAGACTTTTCTCTTTTCCTCATTCCCTTAACACCTGCTCTCTATTTCCATAACTGCATCTTCTTTCTTTCTCTTTCTTTCTCTCTCTTTCTCTCTATCTTTTTTCTCTCTCTTTTTCTTCCTTTCTTTCTTCCTTTCTTTCTTTCCTTCTTTCTTCCTTCCTTCCTTCCTTCCTTCCTTCCTTCCTTCCTTCCTTCTTTTCTTTCTCTTTCTTTCTTTCTTTCTTTCTTTCTTTCTTTCTTTCTTTCTTTCTTTCTTTCTTTCTCTTCATTCTGATTATATAGTAACCTAAACTCTGAATCCCCAGTCCTCCTATTGCAGTGGTTCTCAACCTTCCTAATACCGCAACCCTTTAATACAGTTCCTCATGTTGTGGTGACCCCCAACCATAAAATTATTTTTGTTACTACTTCATAACTGTAATTTTGCTACTGTTATGAATTGTAATGTAAATATCTGATATGCAGGATATATTTTCATTGTTACAAATTGAACATAACCCACAGGTTGAGAACCGCTGTCCTATTGGCATTCTCCAATGGAAATACATGTTGTCATAAGACAACTCTCCTGAATCTTTTGAGACTGATGTTTCATTTTAAATCACCATAGAAAATGCAAGAAGCTTCATTTGATGGGACAATATACTGACAATTTCTTCTTTGTTGCTTTTCATCCCAGCCTGCAGTAGTAGAATGAGTTGTAGATTCAGGACCAAAAGCTGTAGCTCTGAATCCTGGTTCTGTCTCTTAATAGCTACGTGATTTGGGGCAACTTATTTAATCTCTTTGACCCAAAGTTTTTCCCTGTTGTGTAACATGAGAGAGTTGGATCAGTTAATTGATCTCTAGGGTCCTTTCCAGTCTGTATTCTCTTGCTCTGAAACTCATGCCTTTCTCTTTTTTTTCCCCCTTGACTCTTTGAGTTTTTCCTCTTTTGTCTGTAGTATTCCACTTTGGAAGGTTTTAGGGTTTGTTCCTATGATCTTTGTGGCCTGCCTCCACCACAGAGTGGTTTTGGTTGTGCTAGGAAGTTAATAGAAATGGGAAGCAAAGGAAATGGTTCAGTGAGCCATGGTTTTAGGAGAACAAGAAGAGGTATGAGGAAATCAAGATGTATGGAGCTGGTGTAATGGAGACAGGAGCAATATAGGTGAGATCAGAACCTATGGGCGTCTAGGGAAGGGTGCTAGCTTATTAAGACCTTGTCTGTTTACCCTTTGGCCATACTGTCCTTGCTACTCTAAACACATCACTTTCATGCCTTTATACTTTTTGTTCATGTACTTTTTCCTATTTAATATATTCCTCTATCCGCCTAGACAATTCTCTTTCTTTTTTTTAAAGACATGATTTTACTGAACATTTTTATTGAACACTTTTACATTATTACAAATACTTTACAATATAAAAAAATCAGCTGTAAAACAAGAGGGACATTTTCCTGGATTTATCATTGTGCAGTTTAAGCACAAAGATATTATATCTAAATATGAAGGTCATTTTCTAAGTATCCAAGTAGAATACTTACGGACTTACTTCATCAAAATATACTACACACATATGTATAGATACTAATTGATAAATATTTTCACAATTAACCAGTAAGGCACATCTACCTCTTTGGGTTTGTCTGTGCGTTTTTTTCCGCCAATTCTCTTTAAAGGCAAAGCTGGAATCTCTTCTCTGTGAATCCTTCCCTGGATTGCTTCAATTAGCTCTTGAATGTTAGTTTTCTCTAGTATTCAATGCCTGGATTAGGATTCTTAACCTGGGTTCTGTCCCAGGGGTTCTTACCCCAACGGGTCTGTGGACAGATTTTAGGAGTCCATGAACTTATTTTTAAATATCTTGATAACATTATTTTAGTATAATTGATTTCCTTTGTAATACTATACATCTTATTCTATGCTTTTAAAAACGATTATGAGAAGGGATCTTTGAGCTTCAACAGATACTGCCAAAGGGATCAACAGCATAAGAAAAGTCCAGAACCCCCAGTCTAGATCCTTCTTTGGACAATCAATTACATTCTGCCTGCTTTATTCTTTCTCTTGTATAGTTATACTGAAGAGTAATTCATATTTCTTGTTTCTTATTGTTCTTAAATCTTGTTTTCTTAAGTAGATAGTAAAGTCCTTGAGGGTAAGGACTATGTCTCATGACTCTTTATATCCTTCATGGAGTTAAGGGCAAAAGAGACAGTATTATTGATAGTTTGATTTTTAGGTGACATAACACAAAACTCAGACATCATGCTCCACCAACAAGTTGGTGAGCTGTGTTGGGAGTTTGATTTTATAAATTTGAAAATATCTAGTACAGAGCATACAATGGCTGCTTAATAAAAGATTGTAGAAATAATGAGTGAATGAATCATTTCAATCACTATGACTGTAAATGTTTTTAAAAGAATTTGACCATGAGTTCTTGTTTTTTAAAAGAAGAACTTATTTTTAAAAACCTTTATGCAATTACTTCATTAACTTAAAAAAGGCCTATGCACACAGTAATGAATCTGCTTTACAGACCAGTAGAAATGTCCTGCTCCCCAGTAGATCGGGTATATGTTGAGCTCACTCGGTCAAATGTCTCCCCATGGAAAATGGGGCACTGTTTGCAGAAACGGCGGACAATGTATTTGCGGAAGAAAGTGGAGAGGTATCTCCTAAACTTTTCCCCAACAAAGGCATAAATCACTGGATTGATACAGCAGTGAGTCATTGCAAGTGTTTCTGTTATTTGCATGGCTTGGTCCAGTCTCTTGGAACTGTCACAATTGTTTAGACCAAAGAAAACTTGGAATGTATTCAAGAGAAGCACGATGTTATAGGGTGCCCAGAAGAGAAAGTAAACGATCATAATCGCAAAGATTAACCTCACTGCCTTGTGTTTCTTCTTCTCATGCCGACACCTCAGCAGTGTTTTTATGATTCCTGAGTAGCAAATGACCATAACAAAGAGGGGTAACACTAACCCCAAAACATTCATCTTTAAAGTTTGGAAGTTCTTCCAGGCAAAAAAATTCTCTAAAGGGAAATGAGGGCTGCAGGTGTGTTGTATGCCTTCCTTTTGAGATTTGGTGAAGATAATTTCTGGGAGAGAGGCAAAACCAGCCACCACCCAAGTGATGACACTTGTCAAAATGCCAAAGGTGACGGTCCTAGCTTTCAGAGCAAACACAGCATGCACAATGGCCAGATACCGATCAATGGTCAGGAGGATGATGAAGAAGACTCCTCCAAAGAAACCCATGTGATAGAATCCTGTCAGCGCCTTACACAGGCCATCTCCAAAGATCCACTGGTCTGCAGCGTAGTGAGCCCAGAAGGGGAGGGTGACGATGAAAAGTAAATCAGAGATGGCCAGATTGAGCAGATAGATGTCAGTCATGCTTTTCAGTTTTTTGCATCTTATCAAGACCAGAAAAACTAGAGCATTGCCCACAAAGCCAAAAATGAACACCAGGGAGTAGAGCGGGGGGAGGAGCTGTGATGCTGTCTGCTTCACATCAAGTTTCTGGCAGGGTTCTTCAAAGTCTGGGTAGTAGAATGGTGAGGTTGTTTCAATGTCCATCTTGCTTTGTCCTATGAATAAAGGAAGAGATGCTCCTTTCAAAAACAGAAAGTTTACTCAATCTGTCCCCTTAAATACACACTATCCTAAATACTAAAATTACAGTTAAGATATATACACAGACACATATCCATACATGAACTTTTCTTTGTGTATGTTTTACACGTACATATTTACATAGCTCTATATATATTGCTTCCCCCAAATAGAATGCCAGGTCTTTAAGGCAAAGAACTCTCTTTGTATCTCCAGTTCCACATTGTTATGTACTTAATAACTATTTGCTAAAGGAATGAGTGAATAAACGAATGGCAAATCATTGAGTATTTACAGGGAAATAGACCCAGAGGATTCATATGCTACCACTTGCTAGCCAATATGGCCATGGCCAAGTTGTTTCACTTTTCTTGCCCTCAGTTTCCTAATCTGAAAAATAAAGGGGTTGGACTGACTCCTAGACTCTTTTCCAACTTCTGTCATTTCAAGATTTGGTGAGAGTTTGCCTGTCATTTTCACAAAGCAAAGAATTTTGCTCTGTTGGGAAGAGGGATGAGCACAATGTCCCACCAATAGAAATCTACTGGGTTTCCATAGTAATTGGGAGTGAAACTTCAACAGTTTCAGGTTGAGAAAGACACCCCACACACACACACACTTCCCCTGCATATATCATCCTAGAACACTCATTTCAGTAGTGTGTTGTGAATAGGAAGACTGGGGACTCAAATTAGACTGGCTTGGGGTCTCTACAGTTTAAATGAAGGGGAGAGATGTGCAGTCATCCAGTGAGTTTTCTTAACACAGTCAGTTTACATAATCTAGGACATAGCACCCACATGTCCCAGCCCTTCTCTCTAAGGCAATGACTAAAGTTTTCTCAAATTTACCAGTTTTGATGGTCTCTCATTCTTTTCCACTTTTTTCCATATTTAGGGATCATCCCTCATGCATATAATGGTGAAGTGGAAAGCATACTGCAAGGCATACATAGTCGACACACTTCTTAGGATTCCCATAGATATTTCACATCCTCTTTAACCAGAAGTCTGACCTCAGCCTACACACAATCTGGGGAGTAGCATATTCCTAGACTCTCTCCAGTCCTCACTGAGGAGTGTAGACCCTTCTCTTTATCCAGATGAAAGGAACATGTGCCATGCAGAATGAAGCATGGCTCTTCATAGACTTGTGGTTCATGGAGCTAGAAATGATTTTAGAATCCATTAGAGTTTACCTTACTCTTCCTATAGAAGAGGAGGAAACCAAGCCCCATGGAAATGGAATGATTTTCCCAAGGTTGTCTGGTATCAGAGCTGGGATCTGGATCATAGGAGATTCTGGAGCTGGAAAGAACATCAGGGCCATCTCATCCATTTTATAGGTAAGGAGACTAAGTCTCAGAAAAATTAAATGACTTGATCAAGATGACGCAAGTAGTAAGTGACTGAGGTGGGATTTGAATCCAGATCTTTTAAGGGCCGTTGCTCTTTCTATTGACATAGGCTCCTAGGGTCCTAGATATAGGGCTAGAAGAGACCCTAGGGGCACTCGGTCCAACCCTGTCATCCTATAGGTAAGGAAACTGAGGACTAAATGACTTGCCCAAGGCCAACCCTGCAGCAGATATCCAAAGCAGAATTTGAACCCAGGTCCCCTGGTTCCAGGGACAGTGCCCTTTCTGGTGGATCACACCATCTCCCATTTGCAGTTGACCCTACTCTCCATTTGACCAAGGATATATCAGTGAGACTGAAGCTTGTGGGTAACTTGCTATCACTTTTGACTTTGTTATGGCTTCCCCTCCTTTGGAGAAACAGGACCCAGTCACTGAGACACATCTGAAAGAACTGGGGAGTTCGGTTTAAATTCCCTCTCACACAAGAGAATCTCTGAACAAGGTTTCAGCAAAGCCTCTTCTCTTTGACTAGAGATTTTGAAATTGGTCATTGCACAGATTTCTTTTTTCCCAGTTAGCATAGAGTTCTAGAGCACTTACCATTCATCACAATTTTCCTCAGACTCTAATGTGATCACAGACTGGAATGGATTCCAAATTCTCTATTTTCCCTATCTTGATAATGATAATCTAACAAAAGATAATATTGTCACCGTCTTGGCATATTGTCAAACACATCCCCACCCTCCCCCGAGTTAATTTGATTTTCACTTGGTTCATCTGAGCAGCATTGGTAATTAAATAGAACAGCTGAAAGGTGACTTACCCGTAGAGTTCCTGCGAGGGGAACTTCTGTTCTTCTGGCTAAACGAGTGTGAAAATAAATTATGTATAGTTAGTATGCTCCCAAGTAGGAAATGCTGTTTCCTGCCCAAGAGGGAGGTGTTATTTTTTTTTTTTTGAGTTTAGATAGATGGCAAAAAAAAGTTCTTCTTTTTATAAATAGAACTTCCAGGGGATAAGGGCATATGATCCATCTTGTGAAACACCCAGTTACTCGGCTTCCCAAGTAACTTGTGTTTGCCCCAAACACTAATGGCTGTAAATTCTGTCTTACAAACCCAAAGGGAAGTCAAGTGTTTCTGTGGACCTGACTTTCTTAAATTTTGTCTCCCACAAGGTGGCAGAGTAAACAGTTGATTCAGGCAACTTGGTCCCCAACTTTGTTTTTCGTTTTGCAGTTTATGGGTTTTTTGTTTGTTTGTTTGTTTTTGCGAATTGTGCAGTCCAAGTGATCGATTGATTTATTGTGTGACTATTTTTTTTTCTAACCTTTCCACTGGATGTGTGATATCAGTGTCTGGGGTAAACCTTTATGTGACTATAGATCTGGGGTGCATGTACACCCATGATCTTGTTACAGTGAAATTTCCCCAGGAGAGTGAATTTCAGAGCCTCAGCTGTGAGCAAGTATAGAGGGAAAGGGTATAGGGAGGTTTCACTTTAAAAGATTTCACTGCATTCTAGAGAGATACCATGGGGGAGTGGAGAGCACATGGAACTTGTAGCTGATGTTTTTGAGAAATCATTTCCTTTATCTGTTAAATGGGGATGATAATAGTTGCCCTTTCCTCCTCATAAGATTGTTATGACGAAAGCACTTGGTGAGCTTATCGGTGGGTCAGAGTTATTACCATGATCCTGGTCTTCTCATCATTCAGTGCCCTCAGGAGGGTTCATGTTGTGCAGCTGGTTTTACAAGGAAGTAGTAGACATGGTCCCTCCATTTAAGTAGCTTGTAATCGTAGTTGCTAAAATAAAATAATTTATGTAAAAAGCTATTAGAAAACATTTATCACTGGTAAGGGAAATGTTGGATAGAGTGCTGGAGCTGGCCTAGGGGAAGGCCTGAATTCAAATCTTCTCTCAGACTCTAATTATCCACGTGACCTTGGGCAAGTTCCTTAACTTCTGTTTTCCTTAGTTTCTTGACCTGTAAGATGGGGCTAATCATAGCATCTACCTCCCAAGGTAACAGTTATAAAGCTCACATGAGTTAATATTTGTAAAGCACCTTGAAAATCTTAGAGCACTTTATAAGTGCTAGCTATGATTAATATTATTACCTTTATTATCAATAATAAAAGATAGGGGCTACATCACAAGATTGTTGTGAGGATCAAATGAGAGAAACTACAGTGTTTTCACAACTCTTAAAGTGCTATAGGAATGCTGGCTCTCACTCTTATGGACAAGAGCAAGAAAGCATGGAAAATTCTACATACTGTAACACCTCACTTATCTGATAGCCAATAATCTGGATATCTGAATGAATCTGGAACTACCCTAAACACTGCTGAGAAGACGCACAGTGTAATAGTGAGTAAGGTAGGGAGTTCTTCGTTGCTGGAGGTCTTCAAGGGAGACTAGATGACCCAAAGTGAATGGTTTGTAGAGGGAATTCTTCAGGTATGCGTTGGACTAGATAATATCTGTGGTTCATTCCAGTTGTGAAATTCTATGACTTTCATGATTATAGAAGAAAAAGGACAGACCTGGCATGTTGGGAGTATGGGTTTTAGGTCTGACTCTGCCATCAATTATCAGTTTGATCCTGGGAAATGAATGAATCTCAGGAGGTTTTAATTTTCTCATCTGTAAAATGAAGAGGTTAGACTAGAACGACAGCAACAGCAGTCATTTATTAAGCACCTACTAGATGCTTTATATATATGTGTGTGTGTATATATATATATATACTAGGCACTCTGTTGCAACGGTTAAAAAAAAGAAAAAGAAAGAGTTTGCTGCATGTGGGGAAGATAAAATGTGAACATATAAGTAAACCCAAAACAGATAACAAAATGATTTCTGGGGAGAGGGCCCTGGTAACTGGCATGATCAGAAGAGGCAACACTTGTAAGAGGTAACACTTGTGCTGAGCTATGAAGTGAGGTGAGAAAAGAATATATTCCAGGCGGACTATATGAGGGGGGGATATACCTGTGCAAAGGCCTGGAGGTGGGAGATGAATGAGATTTAAGGTCTTTTCTAACTTTAGAATTCTGTGTTTCTACAATAATCCAGATATGACTCCTCCCCATGAAAAAGGCCTCTGACTAGCCAAAATAGCTACCACAAGGTCCCCACATACAGTTTATTAAGACCTCCCCCCACTCTTATTTTACATAAACTTCTCAAAAGGTCAGTTATCTGCTTTCAGAGGCAGCAGCAGATTAGAAACGTCAGAGCTGAAGTGGCTTAGCATTGGTAGCACCCCAGGCAGCAATGAGAATCTCAAAATGAGAAGGGACCCACCCCAGTGTCCATCTAATCCAATCTGTACCAGACCAAGAATGCCTATTGCAAGTGCCCCTCTAGTCTACGACTGCAGCAACCTATTCCTTCCCTTTCCAAGTTGCCTATTTTATTTTTTGTTGGCTATAATTGTTAAGACCACCGTGCCCCCCACCTTATGTGGCAAAACAATGAACTTACTCTTCTAGGGTGAAGTTTGCTACAGGTAGGGGTCTGCCTGAGGAATTAAGGGTATTTTTTCCTAATGCTATCAGCTCACACTCTCATTCTAGTGTGTTTTCTTCACTGTTAAACACCAGTGACTAGTGCCCAGTTCAGTTTTTACCAATTCGTGCCAACTAGCTTTTACAAAAGGATGCTTATTCCTAAGATATAGCCAGAATAGAAGTTAACAAATATTTCCTCCCAATAATCTTCTACGCCTCCTCTGTCTCTGGGGAGAGGGGTCCCAGTCTTAATTCAGTTTTTATGTAGAATTTGATCCCCAAGTTCACTTTCAAATGTGGTATAGCCACTGGATGAGTACACTGTATCTCAACTGGGACTCTGGCTGAGTCCCACTTACTCCAATTATTAGCTGTGTGACCTTGGGCAAGTCAATTAATCCCCTTTCCCTCAGTTTCCTCATCTGTAAAATGAAATAGAAAAGTCCATCTCCAGTCCCTTTGACCTAAAAGCAAGAAAAAATGGACCCAAAAGGGAAAGAAGCAACAGCAGGGCCGTGTGCACATGGACCCCATGGCTATTCCCCATGGAGGTGGGGGCTCAGTCCTTCTCCTTGGCAGAGAAAGTAGAGGGAAAATAATAGTTATGCAGCTCTTCCTTCTATTATTTCTAATTATTATCCCATCCATCCTGAATAGAGGTCTCATCTCTGCTTTGATCTTCCTCTTTTCCCCAAATAACAGGTGAAAATTTGACAAAAAAGGCATAGAATTCAAAAAATGAAGTAGTAAGTGGCTACTTAGGGTAAGGATGGATAAGGATAGCCTTACCTACCTCAAGCATCATGATGCTACAAAAAAGGAAATAACTGATCTCCATGATTATGACTGAGCACCATCAAGAACATTTGACTAGTTTGCTTATTTATGTGTATGCTCTCTTTGGGAAAACAAGGAATAATGTAATGTATTTCTGAGGATTTTTGACAAAAATAACTAAAGTTTTAAGCTTACTAAAGCTTCACTAGTTCAAAAAGTCACACGTGTGAAATAACTTAGACAATATTGGATAAATTTGGTCTGATATGTTATTGTATTCGATTCCACGCTGTGCAAAGAACTGACTTGTCCTTTTCAGTGTGTTTATTAATGACTTGGGAGGAGATGTACATAGAAAATTTGGTGTTGGGTTTTTTTAACTTAAAATTTTTTTAAAGTTTACAATATTTAATTTCCATTGATAGATATACACATTAAAATATATGCATAAGAAACAAATAAAGAACCTATGAACAAAATAAGATTAACTACAGAACCAACAAAAAGCTCACCAAAACAAATTAATCAGAAAAGGAAGATTATAAACAAAATAAGTAACAAAAACTCCACATCCCAAATCCGTAAGCAACAAAGCAAACAACATAAAAATTGGTTGAGAATGATTGTACACGCAACCTTACCCTCTGGTTATTTTTTCATTTATAAAATGAAGGGCGAATGGATGTGTGTTAAGTGGGTAACATCAATATTATCCATTGTATTTACCGTGAGTTTTCTTTTTTTCCTTTTTTTCGGGAGTTTTCTTACCGTTTGATGTAATCCTCTTTTATATAGTTGCAGTCCATGCACACACTGTTGTTTTGATTCTACTTGTTTTCAGCCTTTATCACTATTTTATGTTTAGTTGTATTCTTGGAAATTATTACATAATTCCTCACTGTGTTCCAATGATTGAATCACTTCACAGATCTGCCAGCAGTGAGTTTTGTCATATTTTAACTGTTTGCCAGCTTGGTGAGTGAAAGATGGTTCCCTTAAGCCATTTTATTGTTTTAATTTTACTTTTCTTAGAATTAGTGATTTTGAACAGTTAATTTTTATTTAAATATACTTTTATTGATGTCCTTTTTCTTACTCACTAAAAATTTTCCCAACGTCCTTCCCCTTTCTCTCGTCAGGAGTCATTTCATGTAACAAATAATATTTTTAAAGACCATCCACCATAAAGAAGAAAAAAATCAGTAAAATTAATAAATACGTTGAAGAAGTCTGAAAGTATCGCCAGTGAGGCATATTGCAAAGAGGCGGGGCTGGGCTGTCTTCTATTTCTTTTTTTGAGCCGTGCTTGTTCTTTGTAATTTTATAATACCCACTTCTGAGTTTTTGTGGTGGCGTTTCCATTTGCATTGTTGTAGTCATTCGTTCTGTTATTGTCTTTTCATCAATTCATATGGATCACCAGTCAGTCAATAAACATTTATTAAGTGCCTACTATGTGCCAGGCATTGTGCAGGGCATCATATTTATCACTTCTTACAGCACAGTAATATTCCATTACATTCACGTATTGTATTTTGCCATTCTCAAATTGATGGACATCTGTCTACTTTGTTTCTAATTTTTTGCTGGTGCTTTTCAGAATGGTGGTACTGATTCGCAGCTCTACCACCAATGCACCAAAATACATCATCTTCCCACAAGCCCCCTAATATTTATGACACCCATCTTTTTTTTATCTCTGCCAATTTACAGGGTACATGGTGAAACCTTGGGGGTTGTTTGATATGTATGGGATTTGGAACATTTTTTCATATGGTTGTCAACAGTTTGCAGTTTTTCTTTTGAGAACTCTTTGTTCCTATTCTTTGACCACTTATCTATTGAGGCATGACTTTTGATCTTAAACATCTGTGCATTATTTTTATGTCTGGGATATACAAACCCTTATCTGAGAAGTCTGATAAAAATTTTTTTTTGGATTCAGCTGCTTCCTTTCTTTTCCTTGATGTGTTAATTTTCTTTATGTAGAAGCTTTTCAGTTTCATTAAGTTTTATTTTTTGTAATTTCTTCTATCCCTTGTTAAAATAATGAGCACACACACACACACACACACACATACACACATACACTATCCTTATGCGGGAGAGGTATATGATCTGCTTCTTTTCTGATTTTCTTATGGTATGATCAGGGGTAGGTTGGTATATGTTTAGCAACCAACTCTCTAGGGAAAAACTCTGCACATGATACACCTTTAAGTTTAATCTGCATCATTAACATTTTCTTCATCACTTTGTTATATCTGGAAAATCAACAAAGCAAAATCTGCTCTTGGAGCAGGTGTGATCTGGCTGCAGTACAGCCCTGGGTGTGCTCTTTAATATTAAGGACACACATCCTTTTAGAAGGTGCTGTGGAATATGGTATAAAGTGTTACCAATCTATGCCTAATATCTGTCGGATTGCTTTTCAGTTTTCCCAGCGGTTTTTTTTTTAATCAAGTAGGAATTTCTAACTAATTTTTTTGTTTATCTAACATTGGATTATCGAATTCCATTGTTTCTGATTCTCCTTTGTCTAGATCTTCCCTTCTCTATTTTAACCAATACTAGGTGATTTTGATGACTGTTTTATAAGAGTTTGAGGTCTGGGATTTTGAACACTTTTAAAAGTAGTTGTTGATAGTTTGGACTATTTCTCTTTAGAATTATCTGTTCAGATACTTTCACTGCTCGTTAGAGAATGACTTTTTTTTTTTTAAGTATACCAGTCCCCTGTAGATTTTGGACATCAGAGAAATTTCATAAAAGCAGATTTCCTTTCCTAGTTCTTTCTTCTTATGATAGATGCATTACCTCTAAATGTGCAAAAACTTTTTTAAATTTTTAGGTAATTGAAAATAGACCCCTTTTGTCTTTCACTAATTCCCTTAAGGAGGCCATGTGGTATAGTAGATAGATTGCTGGCCTTGGAATCAGGAATGCTTGGGTTCGTATTTTTACTCTGACACTTACTGGCTGTGTGATTATGGGCAAGTCTAGTGTAACTTTCAAAGGCTCATCTTACAAAGTTGTAGGTTGTCATTTGTGTGGGATGAAGGAGTTCCTACATCCATGAAATCGTATCCTCTTGGTATAATGTTCCTCTCTATATTATAGATCAGGATCCGGGGTTAAGCCCACCGTTGACACACGATATCTGTTTATATACTGTCTGTTAAATGACGGGTCAAGTCATGGAATCTGAGAATATGCACACCCTGGCAACTTTCTGAGTTGCCTAAGAGCTCCCCTTGCACCAGTAGGGGGAGTTTCCTCACCAGGAGTTTCTGACCCAACCCCAGAAACATTCTTCTCTGCCCTCCTCCACCCCCTCCCCCAACTCTCCCTCCCTCTTGCTTGTGGCATTCAGAGCTCTCATTATGCATCTCTTGGGAATTTATGGCCGCTTATCATGCTAGATATTAGTATAATTCCATCTTTGCCCAACTGTTCTCCAATTCTCCAGCACTTTTTGTTGAATAATGAATATCTTTCCCCTGTGTTCTTGGGTTGATCAAACGTCAGACCACCATATGCATCTGGTTCTGCTTACGTGACTTATTCAACTGATCTTTTTTTTAAAATAAGGGACAAAGTTATTTTGATAAGCATTGATTTATAGAATAATTTTAGACCAGAAAATGTCATTCTCTTTACTCTCTTACTTTTTTATCATTTATCTTGACGTTCTTGACCTATAATTTTCCACGTGTGGATTTTGCCGTTGTCTAATTTCATCAAGTATTCTGTTGCTATTTTTATCGGTGTAGAGTTAAATCTGTCGATCAGCTTAGGTAGTGTGGTTATCTATTTGTTTTGGTCAGTTAACTCACGAATATTTGATACATTTTGTCGTGATTTTAAAGAGCATTTCTCTTTCTGTCCTTTTTCCTTTTAAAAATAATATGGCAATAATTCTGGGATTATGTGGGTTTACTTTTTATTCTCCTTACTTTGTTAAAGCCTTTTGATTAGGGTTTTTTTGGTTGATTTTTAAGCAAACCATCATATCATTTGAATGGGGAGGCATTTTAACCTCTTGCCCAGTGCTTTTCCCCTTAGTTTCCCTTTTTTGCCTTGTTGCTATAATTAGTCAGACAGCATTTATTAAGCCAGGTACTGTGTTAATTGCTGGGGATACAAAGAAAGGCAAAAAAAACCAGTCCCTGCTCTCATGGAGCTCACAATCTAATGGGGAGACAACATGTTAACAGGAGATGATCAATAATCAATAGAAAGAACGCACTGACACGAAGTGAGACTGGGTAAGACTTCCTGCAGAAGGTAGGCTTTGGGACTTGAAGGAAGGCAAGGAAGCCAGACGGCTGATATGAGGAACAAGAGAATTCCAGGCATAGGGGACAGCAATGAAAAGGCCCAGAATCAGGAGAAATAGTGTTTTGTTTGGGGAAGAGCAAGGAGACCAGTGTCACTGAATTATATGAGGATATGAGAAGGAGAGTGAGTATAAGAAGATTGGAAAGGTAAGAAGGAGGCCTGGCTATGAAAGGCTTTAAAAACCAAGTAGAGAATTTGATATTTGATCCTAGAGGTTGAATGAATGGGAAGGGTTGTGTGTGACATGGTCAGACCTATGCTTTAGTAAGATAAATTAGACAACTGAATGGAAGTGATATGGGATGAGACTTGGCCAACTAGGAAACTATTGCAGTAGTCTAGATGTGAGATGATCTGGTCTTGTACCAAGATGGTGTCAGTGTCAGGGGAGAGAGGGAGTTCAGTTTTGTACATGTTGCATTTAAGATGTCTATGAGATATCCGGTTTGATCTGTTTAGTAGACATTTGGAGATGTGAGACTAGTCAGGAGAGTTTAGGACTGGATAAATAAATATGAGAATCATCAGCTTTAGAGATGTCAAGTGACATGAATTCTTGATAATTGTATAGTTATGGTGAATCTGTACCATTTTGTATTTTTTCAGAAATCACATATGCAATTCCTGTTTTGGGTTTTTTATTTTTTTTTTAGTCAGTTGAGTGATTCCTTCTCAGGCCTTAGTTTTGGCTGAGATTAGCTTTTTGAATATGGTTTGATGGTTACTTACTCCATTCCATCCTGATCCTTCCACCACTTGGATATTGTCTGTGTCACCCATCATCAAAGTACAACAGTCAGTCCTTTCCTGCCTCTCCCTACTTCAAGGCCATTTGTCTCTTTTGGATCTTTTTCTATAGGATTTGCTATTAGTTTCTAGTCACTGTTCCTCCATGTGCCTATTGCATGATTGTGATGTTTAAAAAGTTCAAGAGACATAATTTATTGGTAATTAGTAATTTATTAATAATGCCAACATTTTTAATAACAAGCCAGTGGCAATCTCAAATGCCAAAGACCCTCATGGCAGAGGGCTCATAGTTTATACGCTCTTGGAAGAGGAGTTTTCCTGAGGGTGGCAATCAGCTCTGATTAGTTAATAATTCATGAGAAGTAGGCTTTACAAAGAGAACCAAATTCACTCCAAAGAGGGGCTAAGAGTGACACCCAGACTATCCCCAGTCCTGGGCAATCTAGACAAAGAATCTACACCCCAATCCCCACCTAAGCCTGAACAGAAGGGAGTTTCACCTTAGATTAGAAGTCTGATCTAATTGGGTAGAGTAATAATATCCAGAATGAGGAGAATGTTAACCCTCTCTTCCATCAACCCCGTCCTCGAGAGACTGGACAAAGAAATAGGACAGGGAAAAAGCTAGAGTCTCCCCAATTTTAATAACTGGCAATTAATATGAGAGAGAAATAATCATTTCTCTCAAGATGGAAACCTCAAAGAAACAACATATTAGCTAATCTGATAGGTGTGGGATGGTACTTCAGAACTGTTTTAATTTGCATTTCTCTAATCAGTTGTCATTTGGAGGATCTTTCATATGACTATAGGCCAGTGGTTCTCAACCTTCCTAATGCTATGACCCTTTAATACTAGTATGTGGGTATATCTGCATGTGGGCAGGCCCCCCCTGGAGACACGAATAGAGGAGTGGTGTCTCGGTTCCTAAGACCATCAGAAATATGTGTTTTCCCATGGTCTTAGGCGACCTCTGTGAAAGGGTCGTTCGACCTCCAAAGGGGTCGTGACCCACAGGTTGTTAATTGCTGCTATAGACAACCTTGATTACTTTGTCTGAAAACTGCCTGTTCATATCTTTTGACCATTTATCAATTGGGGAATGGCTCTTATTTTTATAATTTGACTCAATTCTCTACATATTTGAAAAATGAGACCTTTACCAGGGAAATTTGCTGTAAAAATTTTTTTTAAAGTTATGATTACTATGTATTGTCCTCCATTCTATGATCCTTATTTATTCTACTCTCTCTTTCCTTTCAGTCTATCCATCCTCAAAAGTGTTTTTGCTTCTGACTACTGCCTCCCCCAATCTGCCCTCCCTTTTATCAGCCTCTTCCTTGTCTTATCCCCTTCCCCACTGACTTTTCTATAGGCTAAGATAGATTTTTATACCCAACTGAGTGTGTATGTTATTCCCTCTTTGAGCCAATTCTGATGAGAGTAAGGTTCATGCATTGCTCTTCAGCTCCTCCTTCTTTCCATTTATTGTGAAAGCTCTTCTGTGCCTCTGTTATGTGAGATAATTTACCCCATTCTACCTCTCCCTTTCTCCTTCTCCCAGTGAATTCCTTTTTCTCAGCCACTAATTTTGTTTTTGTAGATAATCTTCCCATCATATTCAACTCACACAAATATCCTCTGCTATATACACCACTTCTAATGGCTCTAAATAAATTTCTTGGGGGTTAAAGAATCATTTTACTATGAAAGATTGTAAACAATTTAACCTTATTGAATTCTTATGATTTCTCTTTCATGCTTACCTTTTTTTTGTGTTTCTCTTGAGTCTTGTATTTGAAAGTCATCTTTTCTATTCAACCTTAGTCTTTTCATCAAGAATGCTTGAAAGTCCTCTATTTCATTGCACATCCATTTTTTCCCTTGAAGGATTATACTCAGTTTTTCTGGGTAGGTGATTCTTAGTTGTAATCCCAGATCCTTTGCCCTCTGGAATAACATATTCCAACCTCTCCAATCTTTTAATGTAAAAGATGCTAAGTCTTGTGTTATTCTGACTGTGGCTTCACAATATTTCAAATGTTTCTTTCTGGCTGCTTGCAGTATTTTCTCCTTGACTGGAACCTCTGGAATTTGGCTATAATATTCTTGGAAGTTTCCATTTTGGGATCTCTTTCAAGAGATGATTAGTAGATTCTTTCCATTTCTATTTTAACTTCAGGTTCTTGAATATCAGAGCAGTTTTCCTGGATGTTTTCTTGAAAGATGATGTCTAGGTCCTTTTTTTCATTATGACTTTCAGGTATTCCAAAAATTCTTAAATTCCAAAAATCTCCTAGATCTATTTTACAGGTTGGTTGTTTTCCCATTTTAGTTTTACCAACTGATATCTGGGCCATATGAACATCTAAAGACCCCAGCCATGTTTGACTTCACCCACTCCTGGACCCAGTCTCTAGATTTCTCCTTCTCTTTGCCTGTTGCTTTGCCATCCTGGAGAAACTCTGCTCTGAGTCTCTGCTCTCCATATTGAGATCTCCCTTCCTGAGGCCATCATTTCAAGAAAGACCTCAGCCAATCTTCACCTCAGCCAATCTTCACCTCCCCTTCACTTCACAAATGAAAATGGTGGTGCCTGAAAGGCGGTCATCAATCAAGAGATCAGATGTTACCAAAGTATTTCCAATCAAGGAATCCTCAGAGGTCATCAGATCCAACCTCTGACCAAGTCTAACTGCCTCCTTGAAAATAACCCTGTCAAATGGAATTTACATAAATTCAAGTCACTAGATTTCTTGTTCTTTTTTTCCTGATGTCTTACCCCCCTCCCACATGGGTACTCAAGCCCCTACTTTCTAGCTTCTCTCTATATGTTATCTTTCCCCACTAGAATATAAGCAAAGAATGCATTTTTTTGCTTGTATTTGTATCCTTAGCACATGCTAAACATTTAATTAATGTTCTATCCATCCATCCATCCATCCGTCTATCTATCTATCTATCTATCTATCTATCTAAAAATCTTCCTTTAGACATTGAGCAAATATCATGAAATCTAGTTAACTTTTCACAAAAACAATGCGAAATCATTTTTTAGATCTTTGTCAATAATGTATTTTTCTTGACAAGTCTCCTTTATATTTTTTTCTGTGATGCATAATCTGGCAGTAGGAGGTTGCCAGAGGAATTGCTGTTCAGGTACAAGTTGGATTGCATACCTTCTGAGTTCCTTACCAAGTGATTCCAGGACTATATGAACATCTGAGATTTCCCACGTCATTATTCCCCTCTTGATAGAATTAAATAAGTATTAGCAAAGCAATCATGGCAGAAAGGAAAAAGAGTTGGTCTTGGAATGAAGAAGGTCTGGGTCCAAGTCCCATCAGTTCTCAGTGGAGTCTGGTGACATTTGGGGGTCTCCATAAAATAACAATAATAAATAGTAAGATAATAAATAAGATAATAACAGCCCCTAACTTGTTGACTCAACAACTTCCAGGGCTGTTGTGAGGATAAAATGAGATAATATTTATAAAGCACTTTGCAAACCTAAAAGTGCCGTGTAAATCCAACTGTTGTTTATTAAGTTATAGAGCAGTGTTGATGTATGTCAGTGGAGGTAGTGTCTGTCACAGACCCCTGAAGTCTTCCTTAAGGGATGGAAGTGTGATATGCATGCACTCATTTAAAGGCACATAGATAACATGGTACAGCCCAGCACAGCCCAACATGCTATTGGCAGTTCTCACTGCGTCCCCATGGGACGCAGTTATTTTAGCTGAAATCACTTCACATTTGTAGCATAGTTTGCCAGAAGGAAGACGAGGCAGTGAGCATTTATTCACCCTTACTACATGTCAGTCACTGTGCCAACTGCTGGGGATCCATATATGAGCAAAAAGTAAAACAGTCCCTGCCCCCAAGGAGCTTTTATGGAATCTGTCTATCAATGGAATCTGTCTATCTGGCAGAACCACAAAAAAGCATGGAGAGGCTTTTTCAGACTGATCTCAGGCAAATGGAAACCATCCCCTATTTGCATTGTAACACTAAAGGCTTCATTTCACTTCCACCTGGAGTCAAATATTGTTTGGAAAGAATTTGATCCTTATTCTTCAACTCCTCTGTCCTTTGGTATTACTAGATTGGAGAGATTCTAGGGTCTTTTTTTTTTTTTTATCTCTAGCACATTGCACAGTTCCTCATACATAGTAGGTACCAGATAAATGCTAATCCCATGCTCCAGACACCAGGTTCTGGAGGACTGAACTGTTTATCCCCAAATTCTCACCCTGGATTCCCAAGGTCCTGATGAGTGAGTGCCCCACCTGTGAGCTACCATCTGTCTAGTTCTAGACAGGCTCCACCACCTCCTGGCCTTCTCCTCACCGGTTGTTTTTGTGTCTCCAGCATCTACATACACCCCACTCTCCAAGGAGGGGAACTCTCCTACTTTTCCATCTGTATCCTCAGAACTAAGCATAGTGTTTTGCACATAGAACATGGTTTTTAAGTGCTTTATTCACTCATTTAGTTATTGTGAACGGAAAAGGCATGTCAGTCTATTCCCTATGGCCCCACTCATCACTCCTGTAAGTTTTCAAGGCAGAGTATCTCTCCTTGTGCATCACTCCCCTGTATGTGCTGCTTCCCCCTTTAAACGCACTTGAAGGCAGGAATTTTTCTTTGTTTTTGTGTTTGTGTCTGGGCCTTAGCGCAGTAGTCAACATTCATTCGTTCATTTGTTCATTCAATTGCATAACAAAATAACAAAACATAACAAAATAAAAAGAGAGTGAGTCCATTTCACATGCCATAACACAATTGACCATTTCAAATATTTGTGAGCAAAATTTATTTTTATCATGATCAAAACAGAGAAACTGATTTATTAGAAGAGTGCCAAGCTTTGTTTAGTACTTCTTTCTTCAATGTCCCCCAGTCTTGTGTAATTAAAGCAGGAACCCCCAAGGGAAAGCTTCAATCTGGGTCTTGCAAACATCTAACCCATGATACATGATTCTGATTCATGATACATAATTCTGGAGTAAGGCAGCTATGGCAACCAGGGACACCAATTTGTCTGGAGGAAGAGTTTGGGTTAAAGATTCTGGGGAAGTCAAGTTCTTTTGCTGCCGTAGAAGAGACATTTGTAAAGGACAAATTTCTGTAACTCAGGACAGTATCATACTATATGGAAGCTGCAAGCATTTTAATCAGTTTTGAATAATAATGACTTAAGATCTTCCATTTATAAAGCACTTTAAAGTTTTATAAAGTACTTCTCCATACATTATCTCATGTGATTCTTCAAGCTAAATAGTTTAAGTATTATCGTCTTCATCTTTAAGATGAAGAAACTGAGGCTTGAGAGTGATGAGAATGATGTAATTTGCCCAAGATCAGAGCTAAGTTTATTCAATCCTGTACTAGAATCCAGATAATCTTTATTTTTGTGTGTGTATAGATGTATGTGTGTGTGTATACACACACATATGTATTTGATGCTTTTTAAATCTACTGTAGTCATTTCCTAATAACTGCCTCCCTCCCCACATCCATGCCCCTCTAACCAGTAGAAACTTCTGTTGCAACATCACCAAAAAAGAAAAATATGGTGAGAGAAAACCCACTGACTCAGGAACTTCCTCTCCCAACGTATGACACATTTTACACCCGTAACCTCTCTACCAAGAGAGTGGAAATATGTCTTGTTGTCAGTTTTCTGGAGTTGAGATGAAATGAGAGCTTCTAATTCTAAATTCAGAGTTCTTTCCCTTATAGTATGTTGGCTTTTATTATAAGAAAAATTTATCTTAGCCCTGTGCTTACAAACTTAGAGTTCTAAATTTTATAGTTTTCAAATTGAATTTCATGCCCCAACTCAGAGACCAAATCAGAAAAGATTTTGAGCAAGGCAAAGAGAGAAGGGGAAGGAAGGAGGGAGAAGAAACCATAAAAGTATAGCTTGAATATTAACTAGATTTTTTTTTCACGAGTGTTGTCTCATGAGCCATATACATTTTTCCCTGACTTATTTCTCCTCCCTCCCTCCCTTATCTTTTAAAGTTTTATTGATTTCCCTTTGTTTTTGCACTATGATCATTTCCTATATATTCCTCTCCACTATGGAACCCTCCTAACAACAACAATAAAACCCAATTAACAGCTAAATGGAGCCAATGCATTTAGCAACCCATCATATGCCCTGTTCTGCACCTAGAGAGAGGTAAGTCACATTATCAATTCTCCATATCTCCCATTATTTCTGAGTGATGGTTGTCCACACAAAGTCCATATTCAGACAATATGGAAAAAGTCCTTACTCAGTTTTGCACGAATTTCAGTTCATTCAAGTAGCTTTGTTTTAGGTTGTCTCCTGGCAAGGTACCTACTTGACAAAATATCTGTTAAAGAAAAAGATGTTTTCCCAAGTTAGGTTTGAAGTTGTCATTACATGCCTTTCCTTCTCATATTCTGCTAGTAAAATTCCATAACAGGGGTTTAGACAGAGCTCATTTTCCAGTTCTCGACCTCATAGGCAGCGAGAGGACAATTAGCACAGAGATCTGGGCCAGGAGTGAGGGAGGTGGTTTCAAACATAGCTTAGATGTTTAGTAGCTGTGTGACCCTGGGCAAATCATTTGACCCCTGTATTCCTCAGCTTCCACATCTATAAAAGGGGGATAAAACAGCACCTACCTCTGAGGGTTGTGGTGAGGGCCAAACAAGATACTTACGAAGTATCTTGTCAGCCTTAAAGAACTCTATAGATGGCAGCTGTTATTATTTTGACAAAGTAGAAGAGACTGACGTTATTTGCTGGCCCCTAAGTAATACTTAATCTGTAAGGGGACAAAAATGATGTTCATTGGCCAGGTTTCTTCATTAAACTTTACCTTCCAAACTCATTATTATTAGATCATCTTGTGCACTTATTTCCTCTCCTTCCACTTAGGTGCTTCTGGCATGGATTCTGGCTTTAAATTGCCTTCCACCTGATAAACCTGTGGGACACCATTGTCTCACGAGATGCTGATGTAGGAAGGCATCCTGGTGCAGTAGAAAACACAATCAAATCAGAGGCAGGGACCAGGGCTGGGTTCTGGTGACCTTGGACAAGTCCCTTCCCTCACTCTGCTTCAGTTTCCTCTTCTTGGACTGCTAGGGTTCTTAAAAGGATCACATGAGATAAAGACAGAATATGGATTTGAATCCTTGCTCTGTTATCCCTAACTTTAACACTAGGTAGCTGTGTGACCATAGGCAAAGCCCTTGACCTCAGTGAGCTTCAGCTTTCTCCTCTGGAGAATGGGGATAATTCTTGTAGCCCATACCTCATGAGTTTGGTTTTTTTACAGGGCTTTAATGAGATAACATGTGTAGAGTCCTTTGTGAAAAATAAAATGCTTTAATGAACATCAACAATTATTGTTGTTGTTGTTATTTCTCTGACCTCGATCCAGCCACTTCATTTCTCTGGCCCTCAGTTCCCATATCTGCAAGATGAAGGGGTTAATGTGGATGGCCTCTGGATCATAAGACACTTTACAACTCTATATCTTATGTAAAATTACCTTTAAAGCAATATAGAGCTGCACCAGGACTTGTGGGACACCCTGTATAAATGTATCCTTAAGGTCTTGTGTTTCCAGGTCCAACCTAAGGCCGGTTGTACCCCTTTAGAAAGGCAGACAGTGTGGTTAGGAAAATTTTATTTTCTAAATAAAGTCATATCTAGATTCAGAAAATGAAGTTCTAGAAAGCAAACCAGAGAGTCTTATCTTTTGAGTGGCACTACCAATAATGTCATCTTTGGCCATCTGGTCTGACCTAGTTTCTAAGGGGCGTCCTGAAGAAACTTTAGGAGAAAAACAATTACCATTTAATAATTACTCCAAGACAAAGCTGGAGGCTCCATGTGAAGGACATTGTCTACATTCTGATACGCAATGATCTGATGGAATGGTAACAAACACTTCAAAAAGGAGGCAAACAAGGTAAATAGACCAATACATTGAATCTGGGAAGTAGAATTATACAACTTACTCTAGGGCAGTGGTTCTCAACCTTCCTAATGCCGCCACCCTTTAAGACTCGTATCGGCATGTGGGCAGACCCGCCTGGAGACGGATGGAGGAGCGGTGTCTCGGTTCCTAAGACCATCAGAAATATGGTCTTAGACAACTCCTGTGAAAGGGTTGTTTGACCCCCAAAGGGGTCGTGACCCACAGGTTGAGAACCACTGCTCTAGACATTGTCAGTCTTTAGGGTTTAAGAGTATACCCCTCCCCCACCCTGGACTTCATTATTGTCAACTGGGAAATGGGGGGTTTGGACTAGATGTTCTAAGGTTCCAGCTCTCAAGCTGTGACAGTGACCACAACCAGGCCTGTGACCTATGATCATTATTATACTGAACTTAAAAAAAGTCATCAGCCACTCTTCCTCTCATCTGATGAGCTGCATCTTGGCCTAGGCCCTTGCCATTCTGCTCCTCACCAGTCCACTGTGTCCCATTTCTATGCTGCCCCATGTCTATCTCCTTACCTTGCTTTAAAAAAAAAGAATAGAATGGAAACTGCATGAGAGTAAGGAGGCAAGGATGATTTCACTTGTATATCTGCATCCCCAGTAGTTAGTATACAGAAGGTACATAATAAATGCTTATTGATAGACTATATATTATTCTATTTCATAAAATGATAACATTTCAAAAAGTTTTGGTTTCAGTCTTAGATTTCATTTTAAGCATAAAAGCCACGTATGCATATCTCATGTTACGTCAGCCACAATATAAAAGAGTCCATAAATGTGAATGTCCAGGGTTCTGCTTACCCCAATCCCAATGATCCAGCTTCAAGCATTTTTCTGTTGACATGCTAAGATAGACAGTGTTTAACTCAGCTACTATCTCTCTCTCTCTCTCTCTCTCTCTCTCTCTCTCTCTCTACCTCTCTATCTAGCTATGTATATACAGATATATCCACATATATATCTACACATCCATATATGTATGTAGATATATGGAAGTATGGTTGAGAGTTGATTAGACTAAACAGGAGAGACATGCAAGGATCCAGGCCATTCTGTTGTAACTCAGGAGAAGTCACTTGATACTCAAGTAATCTTTTGGTGCTATGGGATGATGTATTTATTGAGAAATGGAAATATTATATTCAGTTCTGTACCTGGAGTCTGAATATTCATGTGTTTCCTTGCCTTTTAGGGATCTCTATTCTTGAATCTCTAAGATTTTCAGTTCTTTTCAAGATTTATAGGATACCCTCCCCCCAGGCCATTTTTTTAGTGATCCTTTTTACAAACCAGCAGAGACATCTTGCTCCCCAGTAGATGGAGTATATGTTGAGCTCATTCGGTCAAGTGTCTCCCCATGGAAAATGGGGCACTGTTTGCAGAAACGCCGGATGATGTATTTGCGGAAGAAAGTAGAGAGGTATCTCCTAAACTTTTCTCCAACAAAGGCATAAATCACTGGGTTGATACAGCAGTGAGTCATTCCAAGTGTCTCTGTCAATTGCATGGCTCGACCAAGGTTCTTAGAGCTATCACAATTGTCTAGACCAAAGAAAACTTGGAATGTATTCAAGAGAAGCACGATGTTATAGGGCGCCCAGAAGAGAAAGTAAACAATCATAATCACAAAGATTAACCTCACTGCCTTGTGTTTCTTCTTCTCATTCCGACACCTCAGCAGTGTTTTTATGATTCCTGAGTAGCAGATGACCATAACAAAGAGGGGTAACACTAACCCCAAAACATTCATCTTTAAAGTTTGGAAGTTCTTCCAGACAGCAGACTGATCTGATGGGAAATGGGGGCTGCAGGTGTGTTGTGTGCCTTCCTTTTGAGATTTGGTGAAGATGACTGCTGGGAGAGAGGCAAAGCCAGCCACCACCCAGGTGATGACACTTGTCAAAATGCCAAAGGTGACGGTCCTAGCTTTCAGAGCAAACACAGCATGCACAATGGCCAGGTACCGATCAATGGTCAGGAGGATGATGAAGAAGACTCCTCCAAAGAAACCCATGTGATAGAATCCTGTCAACATCTTACACAAGACATCTCCAAAGATCCACTGGTCTGCAGCGTAGTGAGCCCAGAAGGGGAGGGTGACGATGAAAAGTAAATCAGAGATGGCCAGATTGAGCAGATAGATGTCAGTCATGCTTTTCAGCTTTTTGCATCTTATCAAGATGAGAAAAACTAGGGCATTGCCCACAAAGCCAAAAATGAACACCAGGGAGTAGAGCGGGGGGAGGAGCCATGATGCTGTCTGTTTCACATCATAGTTTTGGCAGGGAGCTTTATAATCATAGTAGAATGGTGAAGTGGTTGCTTCATCCATTTTGATCTGTCCTGTGAATGAAGAAAAAAAATGTGCTTTTCCTTCAGTACAGTATCACCAGGAATCACAAGTTCATAAATTTAGAGCTAGCAGGGACCTTGGAGGTCATCTAGTCCCATGGCCTTGTTTTATAGGGTCAGAAAGGTTACGTTACTTACTTAATGTTAAGTAGTTAGTGACTGAGGCATAATGTGAACCCAGCCCTCCTAACTACAAATTTATTGCTCTTTTCACTAGAGTGAGCTCCCTCTCCAGTAGTCTGTGAGAGTGCATAAAATCAATCTGTCAACCAACCAACAGCATTCATTTAGTGTTTGTTAGATGACAGGCACTGTACATGTATCAGTACATATTCATGGTAGCATTGATAGTGGTGTTCTGTATCTATGGGGGTGATGCTTCTGACCCATTGTCTAGACTCAAGCACTTCTGGAGTTGCTTTATGGTTTATGCTCTATGGTTTCACAGATGTGGCAAATCAGTCTGAAAGACTCAAACTCAGGCTTCCTAACTCTGAGTTCACAGAGTGTTATCCAGATGCCTCCAGTAATCACTAGAACATGCTCTCTTCAGCATTTCCCCCCCAAGAAGCAATAATGGATTTGTAGTGATCCTTTAATACCTTTCCAGTCCATTGCTCTTGTGACCATATGCAGATTTCATAAATATTAAATTTCACATGTGGTGGTCACTTTGATTGAATTCT
The DNA here is from genome assembly GCA_028627135.1 of Pseudochirops cupreus. Classification (NCBI taxonomy): domain Eukaryota; kingdom Metazoa; phylum Chordata; class Mammalia; order Diprotodontia; family Pseudocheiridae; genus Pseudochirops; species Pseudochirops cupreus. Next base: position 551,830,465 of record CM053581.1, on the reverse strand, counting down.
TTTATGTACATGGCATACTAGAAAGAACAATTAGGGGGCAAACCTTCAGTCCCAGATCTGCCACTTGCAAACCATATCATCTTAAGCAAAATCACTGTATGTTTCTGGGACAAAGTTTGTTGTTGTTGTTGTTGAGTTGTTTCGGTTGTGTCTGACCCTTTGTGACCCCATTTGGGGTTTTCTTGGTGAAGACACTGGAGTGGTTTGCTTTTTCCTTCTCCAGCTCATTTTACAGTTGAGGAATCTGAGGTAAACAAAGTTAAGTGACCTGCCTGAGGTAATACAGCTAGTAAGTGTCTGAGGCCAGGACAAAGTTTATTCACTTGGAGAATGAGGACCTTACTCTAGGTAAAATCCAAAGTCCTTCCTAACTCTGCCTTTGCTGAAGGTAGAAAACCAGACATCAAATATTTAGCTCAGTGAATAGAAGGGCAAATGGGTGCAAATAATATGATTTTGCTAAGTGTCTTCTGTACTACAGGCAGTTCTGTCTTTTGGTCTGTAGTCTTTGTACATATATATCTGTGGACACATATTGACTACATCAAATAATCAGGTTTGCAGGCTGTATTGTAGCCAAAGGGTCAAGAGTGAACAAAGGCACTGGATGCCCAAGAGAACATCTTAGGGGAATTAACATGGAGACACCCTTCCCCTTGTTACGGAAGTCTTCCTTGGCTTTGGGGTACTCAAAAAAGACCATGGAGATCACAAGTAGAGTGGAGAGTTCCTTATTTTTTTTTCATGTGGGTGGAGAATTTCACTTTCCCTTTAGAATTACATGCAGTGGAGATAGCAGAACCTGTTGAGGGCATAGGGTGGGAGAGGTAAGCAGAAATGAATTGGACCAACTAAATTAATGGAGTGGATAGTACTTCCTGTGTTGCATTAGGTGAAAGCTCATTATTTTTGATGGGAGAGGGGAGAGTTCAACTTAGGATTTCATCAGGGAAGGAACTCCCAGTGAGAAAATGCCTTCCACTGATACAGATCAACATCTCTTTAACTTAAAAAAAGGGTTTTTTGGGGGGGGGGCATTGGGAAATTAAGTGACTCACCCAGCGTCACACAACTAGTATGCATTAAAGGCAGGGCTTGAACACAGGTCTTTCAGACTTCAAGGACATCTCTTTCTCCACTAAGTCCCACTGGCTCTTTTAAAGCTTGTAGAGATAGTGTCTGGAGCTATGATTTCATTGGCCTGGAGAACTTCTGAAGGGCAGTTCCTTCTATCAAAGCAAAGCTCACTTTCTAGAACCTTGAGAGTTGAAGTGATTTGCCCAGTTGAAGTGATTGTGGTCCCACAGTCACAATATGTCTGACACAGTGTGTGTCAGAGGCAAAACCTTAACTCAGGTCAAGCTATGGTTCTTAGAAAACTTGTAGGTGTCAGGTATGGAGCAAATTGTCCATAACTAGCTAAGAGGGAAGCTAAGTAACAAGGTGCACAGAGTGCTGGTGCTGGAGTCAGGAAGACTCATCTTCCTGAGTTCAAATCTGGCCTCAGACACTTCCTATCTGTGTGACCTTGGGCAAGTCACTTAAACCTGCTTGCCTCAGTTTCCTCCTCTGTTAAATGAGCTGGAGAAGGAAATGGCAGTATCTTTGCCAAGAAAACCCCAAATGAGATTGCAAAGAGTTGCACACAGATGAACAACAGCAACAAGTCAGGATTCCCCCATCTATGCAAGCTCTAACCTGGATTTTCTATCAATCACTTTTAACATCTCAAAGCCTTCAGGTCAAAGGATCAGTGTATCATAGATTTAGAGAGAGAAAGGATTTAGAGTCCAGCTTGTCTCATTTTCAGATAGGGATACTGAGGCTCCAGAGAAATGGATTGACTTTTTATGACATAGTTCCTTTAGCATAGACAGCTGAAATAACTACCTGAATCAGAGGGAGAACTGTGACTCCCTCAAAGTCCAGTCACAAGCTATCTTTATATTAGTCATAGCATGATGAAGTCCTGAGTTCAAATCCTTTCTTTGATGCATATTGACCACGAGACCCTGGACAAGTCACTTAAGCTCTCAAACTTCTAGAAAGTGAGTTCTCCATTGATAGAATTTCCTCATTCGGAAGTTCCTGAGACAAATGAAATCATAACCCCAGACTCTGTCTCTAATCCATAATAAAAAAATAAGGGTTTTAAATCCTTTTTTGTGGCACAGATACTTTGGACAGTCAGGAGAAGCCTTTGGACCCCTTCTCAGAATGTTTTTAAATGCATACAATTAAATACATAAGCTTGTCAAGGCAACTAATAATATTGAAATACAGTTATCAAAATATTTTTCCATCCATATTCATGGTCTGCTTAAAACCTATCCAGGGACCCAATACCAGTTTAAGAACCCCTGATTGAAAGCTATGCAAGAAGTAAGTTCTTGCAGAAAAGGGCAAGCTCCTGTTTGCACTGCACGATGCAGTTTGCACTGGACTAAGCAGATACATAGGAATGCCATGTGAGGTCTAAATACTACCGTAGATGAAAAAACTCTCACCTTCAACAATGTCTTTCAGGAGATGGAGGAATCACAAGATTTCAGAAGCCATCTAGTCCAGTCCACACCTAAATAAGAATCCCTGGCAGGAGAAGAAACATACTGAGTCAGGTGTCTGTACTATTATGTATGTAGAATCTTAGCAGGAAAAGGACATTTCCTTCCACAGTGGACATTTTTAGCACATGACTTTAGTCTATCCCATCCTTCCCTGAGGTAGAGGAGAGAGAAGCTGGAAGGTATGAGGATGGAACAAGGAGAAGAGGGAAGAAAAATTAATTCTGCTTAATTTGGGGATAAGTTTCAGTCTCTTTTATGTTTTTTCAGCAAAAATCTCTTCTTTCTCACTTAACCCTTGAGGGGAATTCCCATTTCTCCCCTTTCTTGATGTGTGGGTTTATAGTCAGAGGAACCTGGGTTCGAATCCTAGCACTATCATCTGTGTGACTTTGGGTTTGTCATGTCTCTCTCTGGGCCTGAGTATGCTCATCTGGAAAATAAAGGTATTGGACCAGATGATCTCTCAGATGACTTCCAGCTCAAAGTCCCATGATCCAGCAATAAATAACCAGTAGGTTAGGGAAAAAGCTTTTGCCCTCATCCTGCTGATTCTTTTCAGAGCTAAATGCCATCCAAATGTAAATGCACAATGCACAAGATGCTTGTAATAACCTCTCCTCTGACTCCCTTTTAGAGAAACAAGTCATGGTAGCAAATACATATAATAATAATAAAAATCCACAACTCACCAACAGACAGTTTTCTCCACAAGGCACAAAAGTTTTAGCCTCCTTATAGACCTTGCTGTGAAAATCAGTAGATAAAGCCTGGTATGCAAAAGTAGGAAATAACATTTCCTGCAAAAAAAAAAAGGGAGGCGGGGACATACTAAATACATATACATAGTATAGAATTGACCAAACCTCTCCCCCCTCCTCTCACAAATCCCCAGACTGGAGGGCCATAGTTCTTCTTCTTGTTGCAGCATCCAAAGAGAACATATCTGTGAAAACCTTGTTTCGCAATCCTGGGTATGAGTTAGGCACACCCTCCTGGTATGTGGCTCAGGTCCCACAATTCTCATTATTTTACTAGTCTAGAAGCCTTGGTAAAGCATGTCTCCTCTGCCCAAAGGCCTGCAACAGATGGTACCAATGATCCCTAGTGATGTACCCACAGTAAAAGTTCAGTTGCAGTTGGGTGAGACACAGTCTCAAACCAAAAAAAAAAAAAAAGGGCCTGGCTAATGAATCTCAAAGGAAGAATCAAGACACAAACTTTGCAAGTTGCCGTTAAAAGCCTTATTTTACAGATGGCCTGGTACATAGTGGGCAGTTATTCAATGTTTTAAAGTAACTGACTGGAGAAATGAAAAAAGAAGAGGCAGACTTCAGACTATCAGTGACAGAGATAAAAACCCCAAAGCTGAAATTAGCTGTGTTCTCCTAGATACTTCCCTGACTACTGAGCTGGGACTTGTTCTCTGCCAAGAAACATAGTACAGAAAATTGTGCCATGGTAAGAAAGGACTGGAGTTAGGAATGGGAAGAAAGGAATGCTGTACTTTTATTTTTTTAAAAATTTATTTAGTATTTTATTTTCCCCCCAATAAAAAACAATTTTTAACATTTTTTTTAAAACTTTGAGGTCCAAATTCTCTTCTTTCCTCCCTCCCCACTTCTTCATTGAGAAGATAAGCAATTTAATATAAGTTATACATGTGTAGTCATGCAAAACATTTCCATATTAGTCATGTTGTGAAAGAAAACATAGACCAAAAAGAGAAAACCTCAAGAAAAATAAGTAGGTTTTTAAAAGTATGCTTCAATATATATTCTGACACCATCAGTTCTTTCTCTGGAGATGGAGGCATTTTTCATCATAAGGCCTTCAGAATTGTCTTGCATTATTGTCTTGCTAAGAATAGCTAAGTCATTCACAGCAGATCATCTTACAGTGTTGCTGTTACTTTGTACATAGTACATGTCACTTTGCATCAGCTCATGTAAGTCTTTCCATGCTTTTCCGAGAGCATCCTGCTTATCATTTCTTCTGATATTTCTTACAGCACAAGAATGTTCCATCATAATTACATACCACAGTTTGTTCAGACATTCCCCAATTGATGGGAGTCCGCTCAATTTCCAATTTTTTGCCACAAGAAAAGAGCTGCTGGAAATATTTTTGTATAATAGGTCCTTTTCCTGTTTGTTTGTTTGTTTTTTTATCCCTTTTGGGATACAGACATAGTGATGGTAGTGCTATTTCAAAGGACATGCATAGTTTTATAGCCCTTTGGGCATAATTCTGAAATGCTCTCCAGAGTGGTTGAAGTTGTTCACAACTTCACCAACAGTGCCTTAATGTCACAATTTCTCCACATCCTCTCCAACATTTGTCATTTCCCTTTTTTTTACCTGATTAGCCAATCTAATAGGTATGAGGTAGTACCTCAGAATTATTTTAATTTGCATTTCTCCAATCAGTAGTGAGTTAGAGAATTTTTCTCATATGGCTATACTTTTGATTACTTCACGTAAAAACTGTTCATATCTTTTGATCATTTATCAGTTGGGGAAAGGCTCTTATTTTTATAAATTTGACTCGGTTCCCTATATATTTGAGGAATGAGGCCCTTATCAGAGAAACTTGCTTCAAATTTTTTTCACAGTTACTATGGCTAATTGTATTTCCTTCCATTCTATCCACTACCTGTTTATTCTGTTCTCTCCTTTCACTCTGTCCCTCCTCAAAAGTGCTTTGCTTCTAACTATCCTCTTCACCAATCTGCTCTCCCTTCTGTCACCCTCTCCTTCTCTTATTTCCTTCCCCTCCTACTTTCTGGTAGGGTAAGATAGATTTTTATACCCAATTGATTGTGTATGTTATTCCCTCTTTGAGTCAGTTCTGGGGTTCACTCACTCTTCTTCACCTCCCCCCTCTTTCCCTCCACTGTAAAAGCTTTTTCTTGCTCCTTTTATGTGAGATAATTTACCCAATTCTACCTCTTCCTTTCCCTTTATCCTGGTACATTCCTCTCTCACACACCTTAGTTTTATTTTTTTGGATATCATCCCTTCATGTTCAGCTCACACCTGTGCCCTCTGTCTATCTATGTATACATACTCCTAACTAACTACTAATGTGAAAAGTCTTACAAACATCATCATCACATGGAGGAATATAAACAGTTTAACCTTATTAATTCCCTTATGTTTTCCTTTTTCTCGTTTACTTTTTTATTTTTCTTGAGTCTTGGATTAGAAAGTCAAATTTTCTATTCAACTCTGATCCTTTCATTAAGAATGTTTGAAAGTCCTCTATCTTGTTGAATGTCCATTTTCCCCCTGAAGTTATACTCAGTTTTGCTAAGTAGGTGATTGTAATCCTAGCTTCTTTACCCTCCCAAATATCATATTCCAGACCCTCTGATCCTTTAACGTAGAAACTGCTAAATCTTATGTTATCCTGACTGTGGCTCCATGATCTTTCAGTTTTTTGTTTCTGACTGCTTGCAATATTTTCTCCTTGACTTGAGACCTCTGGAATTTGACTATAATATTCCTGGGAGTTTTCATTCTGGGATCTCTTTCAGGAGGTAGGATGGTAGATTCTTTCAATTTACATTTTGCCTTCTGGTTCTAGAATATCAGGGCAGTTTGCCTTGATAGTTTTCTTGAAAGATGGTGTCTAGGCTCTTTTTTTGATCATGGCTTTCAGGTAGTCCAATGATTTTTAAATTCTCTCTCCTGGATCTATTTTCCAGGTCAGCTGTTTTTCCAATGAGATATTTCACATTGTTTTCTATTTTTTCATCCTTTTGGTTTTGTTTTATTGTTTCTTGATTTTTCATAAAGTCATTAGCTTCCATTTGCTCAATTCTAATTTTTAAGAATTATTTTCTTCAGTCAATTTTTCCATTTCACTAATTCTGCTTTTAAGAAAGCATTCTTTTCCTCATTGACTTTTTGCACCTTTTTTCACCAATTGGCCTAGGTGTCACTTAAGGTGTCATTTTCTTCATTATTTTTTTGTGTCTTCTTTACCAAGCTGTTGACTTGTTTTTTATGATTTTCTTGCATCACTCTCATTGTTCTTCCCATTTTTTTCTACCTCTCTTACTTGATTTTCAAAATTCTTTTTGAACTCTTCCATAGCCTGAAACCAATTCATAGTTTTCTTGGAGGCTTTGGATGTTGGAGCTTTGACTTTATCTTCTTTTGAGCATGTATTTTGATCTTCCTTATCACCATACTCATTTCCTGTGGTCAGAATTTTTTTCTGTTGTTTGTTCATTTTCTCAGCATATTTCTTAATTTTTAACTCTTTGTTAAAGTAGGACTCTTGTTTCTGGGGTGGATGGAGCACTGTCCCAAGCTTCATGGGTTTTGTGCAGCTGTTTTTTAGGACTGTGTAAGTTTTCAGTTTTTCCAAGGTGGTATGATCTAAAGTGAGGTGTTTTATTACTCTTTTGGCCTTTGCTTTGTTCTGTGAGCTACTACAAGCACTCTTTTGTACCCTATAACTGTGATGAGGGTCCCTGTTCCACTGCTGCCACAAGCTCTGGTGTGTTACTGCTCCTCCTCACTCTGAGAGCCTTCTCAATTCTAGCAAAATGACCCCTGTAATCTCCTTTTGACCAGTTGTTTGATCCCATATAGGTGAGTGAGCTGAAAGCATTGGAAGCAGCTGCTACAGCTGCTGATTCAGTGGCTCCAAAGACCTGCTCCGGTTTGCTGGGGGTGGGATTGTGTTGCTGCAGCCTGCTCCTCTGTCACTCAGGTGTGATAAACCTTTCCTGCCAAATTTCCAAGTTATCTTTAGCTGGAAAATTATTTCACCCTATCATTTTGTGGGTTCTGTCACTCTAGGAATTGCTTTATGGCATTATTTAAAGTTATTTGGAGGGATTTAGGGGAGAGCTCTGGCAAGTAGCTGCTTTTTCTTCACCATCTTGGCTTTGCCCCATCCAAATGTTGTACTTTTAGTCTCCAAGAAGCCTGATAGTCTTAGTTCTTGTGAGTGAGCCATCCACCCATGGTTAGGATCATGGTTAGATCAGGAAGGGACTTTATAAACTACCTGGTACAACACCCTCATTCTGGAGATGAAGAAACTGAGTCTAAGAGAGATTAAACTCACAGCTAGTGTCAGCTGCAGGATTTTGAGCCCAAGTCTGCCTTACTCCCAAAATGGCACTTTTATGTACTTACTTTGCATGGATCCTTTTCACTGATTCTCTTAGAAAAGTAAAGATACATTTACTTTCCACCAAGATAAACTCTTGCCACCTAAAAACCAAATGGACCAAAATACTTACATTTAGAATGGGTGGGAGGTAGGTATCTGTGGTTTTTTTGGTTCACATGCTTCCTTTGAACTAGTTATCAAAATTCAGTGTAAGTTGTAGGATTTTAAACATTCTTTTTTTGTTGTTGTTGAAAATAAAGTGTAAGATGGGAGTGCAGGACACCCTGGACCTTCATTATTCCTATGAAAGGTGCAATGCCTGTACCCAATCATAAAAAAGAAGATGAATAATTGATACATGAAGAAACTTGGACTTAACTTCTCTGAGGTTCTAGTGCTTTGTTCTGGACACACACAGTACCCCATATATACACACATACACCCACTTAATTCAGCTCTTCCCAACAGAAACACATGCACACACATGTGCATACACACAAGTGCCTCAACCCCACCACTACCAAAAACCACATCTTATCTATATTGGAGCAGATTTCTTCAGCCAAGATGGCTTAGACTTAGCAAATAACTCCATGAAAGGAAACTTTCCAGGAAATGGCTCACAAAGTCCTCCCTCAGTCCTCAAGTTAAAAACAAACAAGGAAATGAAAAGGAGATAAAGAATTTTATCTCTGATTTTGGAAAAAGAAAAGAATTAAAGTTTTTGTTCAAAGATAGGGAGCTGATATCTCTATCAGCAAATAAGGGTAAACACCTAACAGTGGGAAGGAAAAGAAACCAACTTTTCTTTTTTTGTTTTTGCAGATTTTAAAAGTGTTATGTTGAGTAACCATCAACAAAGACATTCAAATAAGCAATTTTTTTTCTGTTTTTACAGATTAAAAAAATAATACATTGAGTAGCCATCAACAGACATTTAAATAAGCAATTGTTTTTCCAAATTAAAAAAAAAATACTACATTGAGTAACCATCAACAAAAACATTCAAATAAAGTGCAATTTTAAAATAAAACCCAAGTAAAATTGTAAATTATGGTTAATACAAGAAGGATCAAACTGGGTAACTTTTACTCTCTCTGCCAACCTAGATGCAACGCATCTATTGACTTACAAGAGAGGTCCTAGAGAATTGTCTGAAGCACATAAAAGTTAAATGATTTAAGTGACCAAGGTCACCCAGCTAGAATTTGTCAGAGCTATAAGTACAACCCAGACCTTCCTGACTCCCAGCCCAGCCCTCTATTCACTACATTTGCTGCCTTTTTTGATTTATTATTTATAGTTTGTTTATCGAATAGTAAACATTTTCACCAAATAATAGTGTAGTATACGTGAGAAAGCACCACATTAAGAGGCGGACGACCCTGGTTCAAATCCTGCCTTTGCCATTTACTAGGGATGTTATCTTAGGCAAGTTCATTAACCTCTCTGAGGATTGGTTTCCATATCTTTAAAATGATTAAACTAAAAGACCTCTAAGTCCTAGAAGCAAAAATATCCCATTTGCTTCTGATCTCTTTTGCTTCTAACTCATTGCTGTCATTTTGATTATTTTAACTTGCTCTGTTCATCCGTGGGTTGGAGTTCAGATAGAAATGATCCTGGGACAGGTCACTCTCCTGCTATAATTCTCTTATGTTTTATGTTCTATGGATTATTGCACAGGTGGATAAAATGCCTGCTTTTCCCCTCCCCCAAATTAACTAAAAGTGTCATGAAGTAAACTCATCTTCTCTAGGCTCCTTGAAAACTCCTTTGGGAAATGATGGGTTTTCCTCATGTTACTACATGGTTTTAATTTTTTCTATGATGTCTCTTTTATTTTGAAAGCTTGGCAGTCTATGTAACTTAGAGATTACAATTATTTGTTTAAAATGTTCTTAAACTTTTTAAAAATTGAAGTTATACCTGGGGGATTGTGGGCAACAGTTTTGTCTGTTTTGTTATAGATGATATTATCTCCTTATCTTGTTCATTAGGGTTCAGAAAACAAGTGGTCCTTGGGTCAAGGTCAATAATTACAGAATCAATAATAAGTCATTCTTAACGCCTCTGGGACTTTTGGGTATGCCTTTTCTGCTCCTTAGCCCCTAGATTGTTTCCTTAAAAGTATTCATAGATTTGTTTTCATGATACAAGTTGTGAATGCTTTTCTAGAAAGTACACAAATATATGTAACACAGGTATGCCCGTATGAGTTGTATGCTTCCAGGGTGGCATGAATATATAGATACTGCTTGTGGATATCGAGGCCTAGTCCACCTCAATGGGCAAGAGGAGAACCAACAGCCATGCCCACATGGTGTGGGTGGGGAGTAGTAGAAAGGGCCAAGAATATTGCAAAACAGGGGCGGCTAGGTGGCTCAGTGAATAGAGCACAGGCCCTGAAGTCAAGAGGACCTAAGTTCAAATCTGGCCTCAGGCACTTAACACTTAGTAGCCGTGTGACCTTGGGCAAGTCACTTAACCCTAATTGCCCTGCCTTCCCCTCTCCAAAAAAAAAAGCAAAAAAACCACCCCCAAAACAAAAACAAACAAACAAACAAAAAAGAATATTGCAAAACTGGGTGATCTTTTCTCAAGTCTCTGAGAAGGTTATTGGGCTAGAATAATATCTATCTGTCCTGTCTCTTAAATGTCTTTGGTTTAAGGGTAAAGTGTTTAAGAAGAAAAGTCACTGTGCTGGTCACTCTTAGAGGACAGGGTAGCCTTTAGCTCACTTTCAGACTCAGCACCTTTACATCAAACTCTGGTTGTGTAAACCATGTCAAACTCAGATAGAAACTGCAAACACTAAGCCATATATAAGGATCCTTATGGACTGTATATTAGCTTAGAAAACTACATATTAACATTATCTCTTTTATTGTGTTTTTATTTATTTTGTTAAGTTTTCCCCGATCACATTTTAATCTAGTTGCACTCGGAATAATAGTAGACACCTCTGATGTCAGAGACCATGACAAATGTTGACTAGCTAGTAAACACATTTATCCAAGCAAAAGAGCAAATACGATTTGGAGAAGTACTAAAGGTTAGAATGTACCAAAAATAACAAGAGACAATGAGCTCTTCAGGTGGGAGTAAGATAATATTTCAGCTCAAACCAAAAGACGGATACCAGTCTTACACCAAAAGGTTCATTCTAGAAGTCTATAGGAAGGCAAGCTTGAAAGTGAATGTATTGGATCCTGGATTTTTCCAAGATGTCTGCAACGTCTCTCACCCCTTGTCACTTTTCCAAAGAATCTCCAAAACAATATAACTCTCTTTGATAAAACTGAGCTTTGTAAAGTCCCATATGCAGATACTCTAAGCCAGTGGTTCTCAACCTGTGGGTCGCATATGTATGAAATACATCCTGCATATCAGATATTTACATTATGATTCATAACAGTAGCCAAATTACAGTTATGAAGTGGCAATGAAAATAATTTTATGGTTGGGGATCACCACAACATGAGGAACTGTATTAAAGGGTCGCAGCGTTAGGAAGGTTGAGAACCACTGCTTTAACCTTTTCCCCCTAATCAGCAATCATGTCTTCTTACATGAATGCAGCACAAATCTGCAAAACCATCTGCCAGGGATGGGCAGAAGCAGAGTTTTATATTCACAATCAGTCTGTATTTGGCAAGATCACTATCACTGATGCTTCTTTCTTTTTTTTTTTTTCTTTTGGTTCTTTTTATTTTTAAAAAAATTATTTATTTATTTAAACATTGTTTTCTTTTTAAATTTTGAGTTCCAAATTCTCTCCCTTCCTCCTAACCCTCCCTCACTGAGAAAGTAAGCAATATGATATCAACTGTACATGTGAGATCATGTAAAACATATTCCTATGTTAACCATATTAAGAAAAAGAAATTGAGAAAATTATACTTCAATCTGCTTTCAGATTTCATCGTTTTTCTCTCTCTGGAGGTGGATAGCATTTTTTCATCATGACCTCTGTGGAATTGTCTTGGATCATCGTATTGATCAGAGTAGCTAAGAATTTCACAGTTGATCATCATTACATCATTGTTACTATGCACAATAATCTCCTGGTTCTTCTCACTTCGCTTCACATCAGTTCATATAGGTCTTGCCATGTTTTTCTGAAACCACTTCCCCCTGTCATTTCTTATAAGCACAGTAGTATTTCACCACAATCATATGCCCCAATTTGTTCAGCCATTCCACAACTGATGAACCTCCTCTAAATTTCCAGTTCTTTGCCACCATGAGAAGAGCTGCTATCAATATTTTCTACCTATAGATCCTTTTCCTTTGATCTCTGTGGGGTAGAGAACTGCTAGTGGTGTTGCTGGGTCAAACAGTATGCATAGTTTTATGATCCTTTGGATATAGTTCTAAAACGTTCTTCAGAATTGTTGGACCAGCTTACCACTGTACCAAGGATGCATTAATGTACTATTTTCCCTTCATTTCCTCCAGCATTTGTCAATTCTGATAGGTGAGGTGGTACCTCAGAGTTACTTTAACTTGCACTTCTTTAATCAATTGTGATTTAGACCATTTAAAAATTCTGAAAACTGCCTATTCATATCCTTTGACCTTTTATCAACTGGGGAATGACTCTTTTTTATCTTTTATAAATTTGACACAGTCCTCAATATATTTGAGAAATGAGGCTATTATTAGAGAAACTTCTTATAAAATTTTTATGTTACTTTTATATTACTACTACTTTTTTATTACTACTTATATGGCAACTTTTAACAAAATGTAGTTTCCCTCCTTATCTTTTAAAAATTTTATCTCTTTTAATTAGGTTTATTTTTTTTGTTTTCGGTAGGTCTATATTGACTTTGTCTTTGTCTGAAACCATGATTGTTACTCATTTCTCTTTTTACTTCAGCTGAAGAGTAATAGATTTTTGCTCAATCCTATATTTTAACTTTGTGTTTTTCTGTGTTATGTCCCTTGTAAACCACATATTGTTCGATTCTGGTTTCTAATCCATTTTGCTATCCACTTGCATTTTATGGGTGAGATCATCCCATTCATATTCATAGTTATTATTACTGTGTATTTCTTTCCATTCTGTTTTCTTTTGTTTATCCTTCTCTCTCTGTCTCTTTTTATCCTGTTTCTCCTCAAAAGTCTGTTTTGCATCTGACCACTGCCTCCTTTAATCCACCCTCCCTTTTGTCCACTCTCCCCCATCTCTTATCCCCTTTGCCTCATATTTTCCTATTGAGTAAGATAGATTTTTATACCCAGTTGAGTATGTATATATATTCTTCCCTCTTGAGCCAGTTCTGATGAGAATGAGCTTCAAACATTGTCCACCTCTCCTACCCCAATTTTGCCCTCTACTGTTAAAGCTCTTCCTTGCATACCTCTTTTATGTGAGAAAATGTTCTTCATTCTACCTCTCCCTTTCCCCTTCTCCCAGTGCATCCCTCTTTCTTACCCTTACATTGTTTTTGAGATCATCCCAACATAATGTACTCACACTCATGCCTTCTATGTAGACTCCTTTCCACTGCCCTAATAATGATAAAATTCTCAGAAGTTACATGTATCACCTTTCTATAAGGAATTTTACTTTATTAATTCCCTTATGATTATTCTCTCATGTTTATCTTTTTATGCTTCTCTTGAGTTCTGTGTTTGAATGTCAAACTTTCTGTTCAGCTCTGGTTTTTTCATCAGGAATGCTCAAAAGATCTCTATTCTATTAAAAATCCATTTTTCTCCTTGAGAGATTATACTCCCTTTTGCTGAGTAGGTTATTCTTACTTGCAGTCTTAGCTCCTATGCCTTTCAGAAGAATATCATATTCCAAGCCCTCTGATCCTTTAATGTAGAAGCTGCTGAATCATGTGTTTTCTTGACTGTAGCTCTCTCATACTGAATTGTTTCTTTCTGGCTGCTTGCAATATTTCCTCATTGACCTAGTTGCTCTGGAATTTGGTTATAGTGTTATTGGGAGTTTTCATATTGGGATTTTTCAGTAGCTGATTCTTTTGATTTTTATTTTGCTCTCTGGATCTAAAATATCAGGGCAGTTTTTCTTGATAATTTCTTGCAATATGATGTCTTTTTTGATCATGGCTTTCAACTAGTTTAATAATTTTTAAACAGTATGGCAAAAACTAGGTATAGACAAACATCCTATACTGTATACCAAGATAAGGTCATAATGAGTGCATGATTTAGACATAAAGGGTGATACCTTAAACAAATTAGGAGTGCAAAGAATAGTTTATTGTCACATGGATGGAGAGGGGAAGAATTTGTGACCAAACAAGAGATAGAAAGCACTATGAGGTGCAAAATGGATTATTTTGGTTATATTAAATTAAAATTGTTTTGTACAAACAAAACCAATGCAACCAAGATTGGAAGGAAAGCAGAAATCTGGGGAACAATTTTTATCGCAAGTGTCTCCAATAAAGGCCTCAATTCTGAAATATATGGAGAACTGAGTCAAATGTATATTAGAATATACAGCATTCCCCACTTGATAAATGGTCAAAAGATATGAACAGTTTTCAGATAAAGCAATCAACGCTATCTATAATCATATGAAAAGTGGTCTAAATCATTATTGATTAGAGAAATGCAAATTAAAATAACTGAGGTACAATCTGATTCTGATTAACCAATCAAATTGCCTAACTTGACAAGAGGAAGATGATTAGTGTTGGAGGGGATGTGGGAAAATTGGGACACTAATACATTATTGGTGTATTTGTGAACTGATCTAACCATTCTGGACAACATTATTTTAAAATTGTTTGGTGGGGAATGGTAGGAGAGTTTAGCTGGGTTGTTGCCTCTAATCTGCCATGTTGGCATGATCACTGGGGTTCCTTATCTTTCATTAGTCACTGTCTGATGCCACCTGTTAAGAAAGATAAGATCGGGGTTTTTTTTTTTGAGAGGAAGTTAGTAAAATGCTTTTGTTCATAATTCATGTATTTTGTCAAAGTATTTGCCCCAGTAGTTACTGTATTTGGCTGTCTGCACCGGTTTCCAGTTTTGTAAGGAAGCTAGAGTTCTATCACATCCCTTGATGTAAACTGTTCATTTATTTATCATATTAACTGCCCAAGTTTCTATTTCTTGTTTGAGCCAACTTGAATTCCTGTTGTATTAGACTTGCAACCATTAAATGACCACAACTTTTCCACGTCCTTCTCTGAGGATTCCCTCTTTCTAATTTCTTTGTTTCTCACGTGTCTGTAGTAAAACTTTTTGGTGGTAAATTGCTTACTGTGCTTTGAACTTCTTTTACTCTTTGTCTTGCCACCTTGACCTTTTGGCTCTTGCTCTCATGTGCTGATTAATAGAATTTTTCTAATAAACTTCCTGTTTTCCAGATTCTGTTCTGCGTGTATTTGTTGTTTTTGTTCCCTATCATTGGACAATATAGTGTGTAAGGTTCTGGTGAGAATACCAGCTAGACAGTATAGTACAATGGAAAAAAAAACATGGACTTTGGAACCAGAGGACCTGGGTTCTAATTTTACCTTAGATGCTTACTTCCTATGTGATCTTGGGCAAGTCACTTGACTTCATTAGGCCTCAGATCATTCATCTTTAAAATGGGGGAGTTGTGCTAGCTTGTCAGCTATGAACCTGTGATCCTAAATCTCTAGACTTTCTATTCATCTTATGCAGGTCTCTCAGGTGGCTTCTGCCATGTGCTAATAATAACAGCTGACATAGCTTGGCCACCTGAGGGAGAGATAATAGGAAGCTCATGTCAGTGAGTCACCAGCTTCACCATCACTTCCCCTTGGACCTGTGTAGGCACAGCCTAGAATCCAAGGGCCCTGGAAATAACACTGCTGCTCTTGGTTTTGCTCTCACTCGCCTTCAGGCCCCCAGACCACTGGCCATGCTTTTAACTCATAACTAAGTGCTAGTACAGCTAGGTAGTGCAGTGTATAGAGTGCTGGACCTGGAGTCAGGAAGACTCATCCTCCTACATTCAAATGTGGCCTCGGGCACTTACTAGTTGTGTGACCCTGGGCAAGTCACTTTACCCTGTTTGCCTCATTTTCCTCATCTGTAAAGTGACCTGGAGAAGGAAATGGCAAACCACTCCTGAACGGGGCCATGAAGATTCAGATATGACTGAAACAATGGAAAGGCAACGACAACAAGTACTTGTAGTCATTCTCATGTGCAAAAAGAGCTGTGTCGTCACCACTAACTGCCAGCCAACTGTCATGGATGGTGAGTCCTGGGAATAGCAGCAGTCCCCATAGTATTAGCCCAGCTTCCATCTTGGCCCCTGCAGCCACAGTCCAGGGAAATTGTCCTCGTGGCAATGCAACCTGGCAACTTCCTCTGGCATAGCGTTAGCCCTCACCTTCTTAGCAGTCACAATTATTGAAATCCCAGAAAAAAATTCCCCCCTAAATCCTTGGCATTGTCAAATACTTAATATATCAGAAACCAACATGGTTTTATTAGTTAAAATGCTACTAAATAAAACACATCACCAAGTGCCTTGTTGTTGCAGTCAAGGTACCCCAGGGCTCTTCCATCTGATTTGCAGCTGAAACTTCCTATATGAGTCATCTGCCAGAATTAGAAGGTGAGTTTCTTGAAATTAGGGACTATCTTGTTTCTCTCCTCCACAATTAGAATGTTTAATTTCTTGAGAACAAAGACAATTTTACTTTTCCAATCATCTCTTCAGAGGTTAGCACAGTCCTTTGCATATTATAAGTACTTAATAAATATTTTCACTCATTCATTCATCAGCTGAACCAAAACTTATTAATGATGATGTGCAAGAATGGCATTGTTATATTATTCTACTAAAATACCTTAGACAACTTATTTTGTAAAATCTTTCTCCAGTTATATAGAAATATTATTGGACTCACTAGTTTTGAAATTCTTAATGTAAACCAAGGAAAGATAGAGACTAAAGGTTTCCAGTTTGAATCTGGAAGTCATGTCAAACCAATATATGGAGGTAATACTTATTAATACCTTTATTTGCTAAAGGTGAGAAACATCAAGTAAAAATAAAGAGGAATAAATCAAATGGAGAGGGTACCTTGACTGAAACAATAAAGTAATTGGTGATGCTTCTTATTTAGTGGCATTTTAATGGATAAAATGACCTTGGTTTCTGATATATTCATCAGAAATGTGAAATCAGAGCTAAATAAGAACGAATAATGCATTTATTAAGCACTTACTATGTGGAAAACACTGTGATAACTACTGGGAATACAAAAAGAAGAATACATTTAGAGGGTTACAGCAGCAAAACAGATGTTAACATCTCTCCTTTAATATCATTTCTCCTTATAAAATTGTATCTGTTCCTGATGTGGAGTCATTTGACAATGCCAAGAACTCTGGTGGCAGGAATTTTCTTTCTTGGGTCTTTTTAGTAGCTGTGGCCGTAACACCTGCCAGAGCAGTAGCCAGGCTGCATCTCCACAGGAGTGCCTTCTGAAGATGGTGACTGAGGGCATTGGGATGGAAGCATTCCCATTCCTAAGGCTCTTGAGCTCAGGATCCTGGACTGTATCCAGCAGGGTGTGAGGGGAGATGGTGGTCAAGGGAGTGGTGCTTTGACTTGTCTTGCACCTGCTGCCTCCTGCCTCTCCCTCAGGATGCTCTGCTACTTCAGGTAGGCTGGCACACCTGCCTTGTGTGTGCCAGTTGGTTGGCACTTGGTGGGGATGACTGACCACATCTTAACAGGAGTTGAATTGAACTCAACAAAGAATGAACTTAAGGTGATTAATAGCTACATGATAGCAATCTTAACATACAACCTTGGACCAATAAAATAGACCAGCATAATCTAAGAAGAATCTGTACTCTGCAACATGAATAAAACAAAAGGCAGATCACCCTTAAAGTATCCCCACAAAAGAGGAAGATGATTGATAGGTTCAAGCTTTGGCTTAAAGACCTCTAGTGAGAGAGTATTTAATTCTTCCTGAGGCAACACATTCTGCTTTTGTATAGTTCTAATGGTTAAGTTTTTCCTTACTTTAAGCCCAAATTTTCTCCCATTGTCTTGTCACTAATTATCTTTATTGGGCAAGTCAATTTCCCTATCTCTACAATGAGGGGGTTAAACTAGGCCTGACCCTGCCAGCCGGAAGCCTTCCTTCCTGTGATTTTGAGTCCTTTCATGGTCTCTGTAGAAACTCCTAAATCTACATATTCAGCCCTAATCTTTTTCTCGACATCTGGTTCCACATCTTCATGTGCCTGCTAGATATCTCTTCATAGATGTCCATAGGCATTTCAAGTTCCACATGGCCAAAGCAGAAATCATTATCTTCTCTAAGAAACTTACTGCTCCTAGAAACTTTCCTTTTTCTGTTGAGGGTACTATGATTCTCCTAGTCACTGGGGTTCAGAACCTCGGAACCATCTTCCACTCTTACCCTCCCCCTCATTCCTTTCAAGTTCTATTTTGCCCTCTGGTTCTAAAATATCAGGGCAATTTTCCTTGAGAATTTCTTGAAGGATGCTTTCTAAGTTCTTTTTTTGATCATGGCTTTCAGGTAGTCCAATAATTTTTAAATTGTCTCTCCT
>CM053581.1:551793139-551811705 GCA_028627135.1 Pseudochirops cupreus | reverse complement strand
AATTATAATTATTATTAATAACTACATCCAACTGGGACTTAAGATACGCAGGTACTGTGGTAGGGAGATCCATCCTGCCCTACCGGAAAGTCAGAGGGGTGATGGGGGAGAACATAGGAGAGAATAGATTGGGGGAAGGGTTATACAATGGGATGGCTGTTTTGGGGTGGTGGGTAGGAGAAAGATGGGGAGAATATTTGTAACTCAGAATCTTGTGGAAATGAATGATGCAAATGAAAAAAAATAAAAGTTAAAAAAAAAACAAGTTGTAGTATATGAATGTAATGGAATACCACTGTGCTATAAGAAATGAGGAGCATTTTAGGACTTCCTAATAACCTGGAGACTCATAGAAACCGATGCTGAGCGAGAAGAGCAGAACCAGGAGAAATTTGTACACAATCACAGACACAACGTAAGTGTGATGACTAACTTCAATACACTGGGCTCCTCTCAGCAATACAAGGTTATAGGACAACTCCAAAAGACTCACGATTGGAGGAGATATCCACATCCAGAAAAGGAGATGCAGAGTCTGAGTGCAGATTGAAACAAAGTACTCACTCTGTTTCTTTTTCTTGTTTTGTTTTGTTTCCTCTTTCCCACTGATCATTCCATGAGTTACAATCTTTCTTTATAACCTGACTAATGATTAAAGTGAAGATATTTGTAGATCCTGTATCCGAGTGCATGCCGACATGATGGGGGGGGGGGAGGTAGGAGGAGAAAATCTGAAACTCAAGGAACTGTGGAACTGAATGTTGTAAACTAAAAGTAAATAAACAAACAAACAAAAAAAAAGTAAAGGATCCCAAAGGAATTTCAGTGGTTCTGTGAGGGAAGGAAGGGAGGGAGTACCAGAGCTGGAACTAGAACTACTGAAATTCAGTAGTTTTGCACAGATTTCAGTGAGAAAGGAAGCTGAAAACTGGAAGTTGGGGAAGTAAAGGGTTATAGGAATAAGACCTTGAAAGTTCCTCAGGGTAGGTGGGGAGGAAGGAAACAGAAAGGAAGGTGAATAGCCAAACAGCACCAATCTGAACATAATGGTGATCTCATAGTAAAATTGGATGAAGCCTGTAAAGAGGTAGATTTAGGTTTGATTTCAAAAAAGACTTCCAGTCAATGAAAGTTGTACCAAAGTCGCATGAGCTGCCTTGGGATATGGTGGCTTCCTAGTTCTGGGAAGTCTTCACTTAAAAGCTCGGTGACCACTCAATGAGTTCCCATTAGCTCTAAAATTCTGTGATTTTTGTAATGCCAAATCATCATATCTTTTGAGATATCACAAGGATTACTGGATCCCTTATTCCTAAGGTGGAAATCAAGAACCAAACAAATTACCTAAGATCCACCACCAGGTTAGTAGCAGAGTCAGCCTTCTGACTTTCAGTCCAGATGTCAACAACCAGCCTTTAATGTTAAAAAAAAAAAAAGTCAAGGGAGGTAGAATTGATTTTTAAACAAATAAATACAACACTGGGAAGTTAGAAACAAACTATTGTTTTAGGTAAGACAATTATCATTCTTTTCTAGAAATATTGAACTGGGAAACAGTCTAAATTTTTATTCTCGAGAAGTGAAATGTTTTTTATTAAACTCTTTACAATGGAGTGGCAGCTAGGGGGAGATGCTAAGTCCTTCCAGGGGTGCAGTAAAAGAAGAGCTGGCTAAGTAATGAATGCCTTAGGGTGATGAAGAGGTAAACATGAAAGATGAATAGAGGCAGTGGACAACAGCTCTGGTCCAATTTTGCTTTTCTTGTCCACTACACATTCAAGGTTACTAGAAGAGGTAGTAGACTTGGTTATGAGAACTTTTTGCCATAACCAGTAGATTCCAATGTTTTCCCCACTGACTGCTCCTTTCATCATTACTAAACTTCTGGAAAAAGTTTTTTGTACTCAGTTTGTACCCAATGCCTCTTCTTCACTGACCCCTTGACCTCTCACACTCTTACTTTCACCCCTACCACTTTACTAAAATGACCATTTCAAAGATCGCAACTACTCAAATCCAACAGCCTTTTTTCAGTCCTCATTCTCCATGAATTCTCTATAGCATTTGGGCATTGGTTGACTACTGTTGTACTGAATACCCCATTCTTTTGACTTTGGAGACACCACATTCTCCTAGTTCTCTTCCTTCTCCAATTAGTCCTTCCATCTCTTCTTTTAGAGCTCATTTTCCTAGCCCCTTAGGGTGACACTTCTTTTTAACTGAGCCTAGAATAATGTTTGTAGACCTTCATTTCCCTCCATATAAAGTATCATATTTATCAAGTTGTAATATGCTTTTTGACATAAACTTCCAAACTTTGTGGGAAAGAATCTATTTTCCATTTCTCTAATCTTCCACTTCACACACACGAGCTTGGCCCCATCTTAAATTTCACCTTCTCTGACTCTCAACTTCTTTTTCTGCAAAATGAAGGAGCTGGACTTCATGATCCCTAAAGTTACTTCTAACTCACCATTGTAGCCAATATCTAGGTTATACCAACTTGAGGATCCTGAATTGTAAAATGTCATTTTCTAAATATAACCATATATCCTTCCCCCTTTCCTACTTACTCTCATTCACATTAAGCATGCCCTTTGGTCTTATCATGATCTATCCTTATTTCCACAACTAATTCTCTTCTTTGGTTTCCCTTGCCTCTCTACCACTTGACCTAGTTGTCAGCCATTTTACTGTTTCAAAAGCCATTACCCTACAATCCCTTGTCCTCCTTCAACAAGCATTTATTAAATACTTACTGTGTGCCAAGAACTGTGGTAGGTTCTGGGAATACACATATAGAAGTAGAAAAGTTCCTACCCTCAAGAAGCTTACATTCTATATGAAGGACACAGGAACATATCTAAATACATATACAATACAAAACATATAAAAGGAAGTTAAATACAATATAAGAAGAGAAGGCAGGAACATTTGGGAGATCAGAAAAGGTTTGTATGGAAAATGGTGTTTGGGCTGCAGCTGGAAGGGAGAGGTAGGGGAAAGAGGGGAGATGGGCAATGGCTAGAGCAAAGGCACAAAGATGGGATGTGGAGTCTTGATGAGATTTACAGAGAAAAGGATAATTCGGTTGGACCATAGAGTGAATGTAGGATGGAGAGCAATGTATGATGAAGTTAGAAAGAAATGTGAGACCTTATTGTAAAACTTTTAAAAGCAAACAGAAGAAGTTATATTTTATCTTAGAAATAATGGGAACCACTGGATTTTAGGTGATTCAGTGGATAGAGTGCCAGGTATGGAGTCAGGAAAACTTGAGTTTAAATCTGACATAAGACACTTACAGGCTATGTGACCCTGGGCAAATCACATAACCCTGTTTGCCTCAGTTTTCTCATCTATAAAATGAGCTGGAGAAGGAAATGGCAAAACCATTCCAGTATCTTTGCCAAGAAAACCCTGAATGGGGTCATGAGGAGTTGAACTTGACTAAAAAAACGACTCAACAACAACCACAA
Organism: Pseudochirops cupreus; assembly: GCA_028627135.1. Lineage (NCBI taxonomy): Eukaryota > Metazoa > Chordata > Mammalia > Diprotodontia > Pseudocheiridae > Pseudochirops > Pseudochirops cupreus. The sequence goes on along the minus strand of CM053581.1, from coordinate 551,808,226 downwards.
CTGGATTTTGTTGAGTATGGGAGTAATAGAGTCAGACCTGCAGTTTTAGAAAATCGCTTTGGTTGCCATAAAGAGAGTATGGATTGTGTAGGGAGGAGACTTGAAGGACGCAGATCAATTAAGAGTAGTCCATTCTAGTAGTGCAGGAAAGATTAACCTCTCCCTGTTCTCAATCTTCAAATCTTCAGCCCTGGGTAACCCCCAGCATCTGATTTGTCTTCTGCTTTAGCTAGGTTGCTGAACACCTTTGGAGAAAGTCACAAAACTGAAATGGCATTGTGAAACCGATAGCACACTAGCCACCTTTGCTCCTCAGTGCTAGTCACCAATCCTTCCCTATTCTTATCAGCACTCTATCTCATTTTCCACAGTCCTTGTAACAAACCCTTTCCCCCTTCCAACCTCCCCCCCCCCAACTATACTTCCATTACTCACATTTCCAGCAGATCACTTAACATCCTACTTTATTGGAAAAAAGTTCCTTTCCTCTGTTGCTCAGAACTTCTCAACTAGACCATAGATTTATAGGAAGGGACCTTAGGGGTTATCCCGTCTTTCCTTGTTGTTCAGTCATTTCAGTTTTATCTGACTCTTTGTGACCCCATTTGGAGTTTTCTTGGCAAAGATACTAGAGTGGTTTGTCATTTCCTCCTCTAGGCCATTTTATAGATGAGGAAACTGAGGCAAATAAGGTTAAGTGACTTGCCCAGGGTCACATAGCTGGTAAATATCTGAGACTGTATTTGAACTCATGAAGATGAGTCTTCTTGACATCAGACCTTGTGCTCAATGCACTATGGTACCACCTAACTGCCCCATCTAACTTCTTTTTTTTACAAATGAAGAAAGCCAGGCCCCAAAGTAAAGTGATTTGTCTAAGGAAAACAGGTGGCATGTGGCCAAACTGGGATTTCTATCCAGATCCTCTCACTCCAAATTCAGTTAGCTCTCTCTCTCTAACATTCTGTTTTTCCTCCAGTGTTTAGTGCTGTGGCATCCAATTGTTCCTCGTACTCTGAAACTCAGAGACTTGACACCAAAAATACAGAGTAGGATCCAGGAGTTATAGTTACAGTTTTCAAATATAAGATGCTAGAGTACAGCAGAAACAGTGATGACTCTGGAATCAGCAGACCTGGGTTCATATCCCACCTATGATGATGACTATGAGTGAGACCTAGGGCAAATCAGCTCAGGACCCTGGGGCTCAATCTATTCATTTGTTAAATCAGAGTTTGGACTAAATGGCCTTAGGGATTCCTCCCAACTCCAGATGGAGGATCCTTTAATCCTTTCATTCTGGCCACCGAAGAGTTGTCCCTTCTTTTCACCAAGGTTAAGCCCTTCATCCCGTTCCATCTTACCTTTTCCAGGACCTTGCCTCTGTCATTTATCCCCTTCACTCTAATGTATGTGCAATTTCTCTCTATCTCCACAAATGGTTCATTTATATTTCCCTACAAAGACATGTTGATTTACCCAGTCATTAAAAAAAAAAAACACAACCCATCCTTGGACGTTTTTACTTCTTCTAGTTACCATGCCATCACTTTCCTTTCCTTTGCTGTAAAACTTCTGGGAAAAGTTAAGTAGACCCAATGTCTCAACTTTCTTGTCAGTCTTTTGTAATCTGAACCACTCAATTGAAATTTCTCTTTTCAAGATTTCTCTTTCCCAAGATTCTCTTTCTAAATCATCAATTATTTCCCAATTGCCAGATTAGTGACTTTCTTCATTGCACATCCTTATTGACCTTATTGACACCATTCACTCCACCTACTCTTGGTTTCAGAAATCCCACACTTTCCTGGATCTCCCCTTACTTTTCTAAATAGTCTTCCTCTGTCTCTTTGTATTTTCTTACCCACTTAAGGTGGTTCAGGTGGGAATTCCCCAAGGCTCTGTCCTTAGCCTTCTCATTTTTTTCTTTATTGTTTCTCCTTTGTCAATATCATACACTCCCATGGTTTCAACAGCCGCTTTTATGAAGATGACTCCCAAATCTATACCTCCATCTCTAACCTCTTTTCTGAGCTCTAGACGTACTTCTCCATCTTCCTAGAGAACATTTACATCTGGATGCCATATCAATACATCAAACTCAGCATTGTCCAAGTTCGTTATCTTTTCTCTAAACCTGTTCTATCTGGTTTCACTAATTTTATCTGTGACACCACCTTTCATCTACTCTTCCATTTTTATAAACTTGGTATTATCTTTGGCTCCTCTCTCTCTCTCTCTCTCTCCACACACACACACACACACACACACACACACACACACACACACACACACACACACACCCCTAGTCAGGAAGTCCTATTGACTTCACTTTTCACTACCTTTAGCATCCATCCATTCTTTTCTATACCTATCACTACTCCCTTAGTGCAAGACCTAATTACTATCCATCATTAGCCATCTCCCCACCCCCGTTATATTATTGCCATATTAACTGTATTGATTGATTTGCTCAAAAATGTATTGTCTGCCAAGTAAAATTCAAATTCCTTTGTCTAGAATTCAGAGTTTCCCACAATCTCGTACCATTCACCAAATGTGTGGATGGGAATAGTGTAATACAAGGCTAGAAAGATAGGGTGGTGTAAAACTGCAGGCACTATGAGTGTTGTGCGTACTTGTATCATCCAAATAATTCAGAGGAAGCACAACCTCCAGATGGATATTCTATTTTCTTTCTAGTCATCATACAATATTTGTAACTATCTTCATAATCCCTGAGTCATGAAGCATAAGACCTCAAAGGGATCTGAGAGACCATCATGTCTAATTCTCATGCATTATAAATAAGGAAACTGCCATCTTGAGAGTTTAAATTGCTTTCCTAAAATCTCTTAGCTGGAAAGTGTTAGAACCAGGAATTTGAATCCAGGGATTCTGACTCCAAGTTCAGTGGCCTTTCAGGCTACTTCCATTCAGTAGTACTTGTCACAGATTATTCTAATCAAAAGCAAGGATGAGATAGGGAACTTTCTATGCTATCAAAACTTGTAGGATCCACAGTTTTATTGATGTATGTCCTTCCACTGACATAAACTGCAGTCTCTTTACAACTTGATAGACAATCTTTGAGAGTTTCTATAACAACTCCTGACTTTTGTTATTAATACATTCTGCCTTCTTCATTCATAGTTACCTAAGAAACCTAGAGGTTTTCTAGATATGAAGGAATGATGCCCAACATCTTTCTAGAGATAAAGAAGTAAGGATAACAATGGTAAAAGTTCAGAAACGCAGTCTGCTTTGCCTATAGAAGATATAGAAGAGTAATTGAGATGAGAAGAGATTTGAATTGGGGGCTTACTATGGCCCAAGACTCTTCCTACTAAAAGCAAGTGTCCCTGATTGGTTGCTAGAAAAGGCGGCATGAGGTCTCTCTGAAAATCAGGCTTACTACAAGTGAAATACAAAAACTAATGGGGAGAGCACACCCTTCAGAACTGGAAACCACAAGTTGAAGTTTGATCTGATAAATCTGAAGAGGAAGCCACACTCTAAAATTAAAAGAAAAGAGATTCAGAGACATGAGTAGCCTCTGTCTTGACTTTCCCTTCCAGTCTTAGGAGAGGGCTACAAGAGATTCTTCAAGGCTGCAGAAGAAAAGAGATCCCTGGCTTCTTTCTAGAGGTTCTACTCCAGCTGGGCTTCTGGTCTACCTTGGCTGGGGACTTGGCTTTTTTTCTGAAGTTGTGATCATTGTAGGGCAACTTCAGGCAGCCACCAACAAACTAGGTCCAAAGTACAGAACCTCCAGAGAATTTGCTATGCTGAATAGGTTAGTGATTCTATATAATAAGATCACCTGCTCCCTTTCTCCAGGAACCATCTAAAAACTTGTTAACATTTTTGATGAGGATGACATTTGGTACAGAATTGCCACAACCTCTGAATTTGTTTTCTACAGTATGATATGGTGAAAAAAGCCATGGTTCTAGAATCAAAGGACCTGGATTCAAAATCAGTCCCTGGGGCTTATTACTTGTGTGTCCTTGGGCAAATAACTTTTGTGCCCTGGTCCTCAGTCTCTTCAGCTGTAAAACTGTCAGATTAGAATGTTGAACTTGGTGGCCTTTGAATTCCCTTCTAACTCTGGATCCTTTTGGAGTTAGGTGGTCTAGACTAAGCCTCAATACTGGTGCTATGCAAAGTGCTTGGATATGGTAAGGGAAAGGGGTAGGGAATGCTTTCCATCATTGCTGAATATACCTTTGGAAGGATGCTCTCAGTAGGTTTATTGTTGTTTTTCAGTCTTGTCTGATTCTCTCTGATCCTATTTGGGGGATTTCTTGGCAGAGATACTGGAGTAGTTTGCCATTTCCTTCTCCAGCTCATTTTACAGATGAGGAAACTGAGGCAAACAGGGTTAAGTGACTTGTCCAGGGTCACACAGCTAGTGTGTGTCAGAGGGCAGATTTGAACTCAGGTTGTCCTGACTCCAAGTCAGGTGCTCCATTCATTGCACCAACTAGTTGCCCTAATACTCAGGATGTTCTCATACAGACAGGTTTACAAGAGTTCAAACTGCTCATTCCTTGAAGTAGTAGGATACATTTCCATGCTATTTTCCCTTCCCCAAGTGTTTAATCCAGTGGTTCTCAACCTTCCTAATGCCACGATCCTTTAATATTCGTATGTGGGCATATTTGCATGTGGGTGGACCCACCTGGAGACAGATAGAGGAGCTGTGTCTCAGTTCCTAAGACCATCGGAAATATGTGTTTTCTGATGGTCTTAGGCGACCTCATTCAACCCCCAAAGGGGTCACGACCCACAGGTTGAGAACCACCGGTCTAATCAATGAGCATAGACTTCATTTTACTTATAGCTAGGCTGAAGCTTGCACAAATCACTTAAGTTTACAGAGGACCTTGAACCTCACCTGCCTGATCATTCTTACCTATTAGACCAGTGGTTCCTCAACATTTTTTGTATCATGGGCCCTTCTGCGAGTGACAAAGCCCAAGAACACCTCAGAATACTGTTTTAAATGCATAAATAGAACACATAGGATTATAAAGCAAATCAGTTATATTGAAGTACAGTTATCAAAATAGATTTTTTAAAATACAAGTGCATTGACCCCAAGTTAAGAACCCTTATTGTAGAGGTAGACTTGGCAAGCCTTGGCAATTGATTGGATATTGATGGAGAGAGGGAGGGAGAGCTAGGAGCAAACAATGGTATTAAAATTGTGAACCTGGTGAGTGAAAGGATCATGGTAGTCTCAGAAGGTAGTGGGAAGTTTGGGCAGCTTGGTGGCACAAGTGAATAGAGCAGTTACCCTGGAATCAAGAGGACTCTGAGTTCAAATCCATCCTCAGACACTTACTAGCTGTGTGACCCTAGTCAAGTCATTTAACCCCGATTGCCTCAAAAAAATATTGGAAAGTTTAAAGGAGGGAGTGATTTAATAAATTCCATTTTGGACATTTTGAGCTTGAAATGCCTATGCATCATTCAAGGGGAGTTATGCAGTCGATAGTTGGAGGTATGAAACAAATGAGAAAACTGAGTCCCTGAGAAGTTAACTTACTTGCCTAGAGTCATATGGTTAGTAAGTATCTGAAGTGAGATTTGAAACTAGGTTATCCTGACTCCAAATACAGTCGCTCATCTCTCCTTCCTTGGACTCTTTCTGAATGATCTCTTAGGTTACAATACCTATGGATTCACATCAGCATTCTTTGGAGGACAATCAACTATTTTCTCTTCAGAGGGTCCACCTGTCTCATCTACTAGAAAAACCTCAAGTCTATTGCTTAGGAAATGGGTGGGGCCTTTTAAGACTGCCCTTAAGGACTTAGAAGGCCACATATGGTATTAAGGTTGCAGGTCCCCACCCCTGGTTTAGAACGAAGTGGTCCTTCTGCTTCCTCTTCTCTTCTGTACTGTGCTTTTACTCTCCACTGTCCAGAGGCTGGGATTCCCATGTGTCTCTTTAAAACCTTTTATTTTTGTTTAAGTGTAGGCCCTCCTTTCTTTTGTTTAAAAAGAACACTGGAGGGTGGAGAAGTGGTGCTTGAGTCCCTTTATCCGCTCACCTATGGAGCAGGCCAGCCTGTACAACTAGCACAGACAGCAGTCACTTGGTCATAGCCAAGGACAAATATCCCACACTCTGTGCACGTCACAGCAAGTATCTTCCTGACCTCCATGTCTGCTAGAAGTGAGACCATCGGGCCTTTGGGCTTTTCTACTAGTAGCTTCTCTCCTGTGGGAAACCCTTTGGACAGGGTGATTAGCTCTGAAGGCGTCATCCTCTTTCCTTCTGTCGTCTTAGCTGGTTAGCACCTTGAGAGCCATGCCCAGCTTCCTTTCCCTTGAATTAGCCACTTCCTTTTCTTCCTGTTCTTCTGCTTCTGCTTTAGTCTTACAACTTCTCCTTCATCCTAATTCCTTCTCCTCCTTCAGATTTAGCGCTTTTCCTTCTCCTCGAGTTGCCCCACATTTGCCCTCTCCAAAGCCAATATCTGGCTGAGACTTGAACACAGGTCTTTGGGCTCCATCTTGAGCCAGTATCCTATAATGTCTCTACTAAGGCAAATCCAATTCTCATAGCAGAATGTCAAGGAGAACTCAAAAACCCAACAAGGCCAAGCAGAAGGTATTAGAAGGGAGAGAGAACTCTCAGAGGAGGAGGAAATCTCTCTTGGATTAGAGAGATTGACAGAGAGCTCAAGCAGTTTCCAGAAAGGACAGTAGCTGGCTGAGCTTGAGCCAGACCTTGTGGAAGTTCAATTTAACTCACTTCAACAACACTCATTAAGTCCCTACCCCGCACAGAGCAGAAATAGAGGGAGACCAAGGGGCATCTGGGGCAGCCCATCAGACTCTTAAAGGACCTGTGTCTTGAAAAAGGTCCTTAGCTGAGGCTTATGGGCCCTGAAGCTCTGATTCCTGGAGGATCAGGTGAATTTAGTAGTCATTTTAAACCACTTGGGAAGCTAATCTTTGTTTCTCCTTATTTGTTTTTTGAAACCTGGCTGTTTCTGATACCTATGACCCATGTGCTTGGAAGGATACAGTGCAGGGATTTTTCCATGATTCCAATGCATTGTAAATGCTTTGAGGGTAGTCTTTGTCTGGTCCTTGTACTCCTGCACAGTAGACACTTAATAACAAGGTACTTGTTGATTCTGGGGAAGACTGCTGAGCCAGCAAACAGATGACATATCAGAGTTGGGATCTAAGTCCATGATTTGTGAGTCTTCTCTGTATTCCAGTAAGCACCTTCTAGGATTTTAGCACTGAGTAACTTATTGTGGAATTAAGTCTGATGCTGTAATAATGTTAACTGGCCTATATGGTGCTTTATGCACATTATTTCATTTGAGTTTTGCAACAGCTCTGTAAGCTAGGGGGCGCAGTGGATAAAATGCCAGGCCTAGAGTCAGGAAGAGCTGAGTTCAAATCCAGACTCAGACACTTACTAGCTGTGTGACCCCAGACAAGTCACTTTACCCCATTTACCTTACTTTCCTCATCTGTTAAATGAGCTGGAAAAAGAAATGGCAAACCACTCCAGTATCTCTGCCAGGAAAACCCCAAATGGGGTCACAGAGAGTTGGACACAACTGAAAATGACTCAACAACAACAGGTATTATTTTTCTCCATTTTACAGATGGGGAAACTGAGGCTCCAAGAGGCTGATTGGCACAGGATCCTACTGTAGGTGAGTATCAGAAGCAGGATTTGAGCTCTGGTTTATCTCTCTCCACTCCTCCATGCTATCTCTTGGGGAAGTCTGCACAGGAATTATACCTTGTTAAGTGAGTTCTGACTTACTCTTGAGGTGGAGAGGTAGCAGGGGCAAGTGGTAAGAACATCAGGACCTTGTCTAGAATCTGTCATTTACTACCAAGATACCCTTGGACAAGCTACTGTGTTCTCCATTTTCTCATTTGTAAAATAAGAGGATTGTCCTAGGTAGCATCTAAGACAGTGGTTCTCAACCTTCCTAATGCCGCAACCCTTTAATACTTGTATGTGGGCATATCTGCATATGGGTGGACCTGCCTGGAGACGGATAGAGGAGCAGTGTCTCGGTTCCTAAGACCGTCAGAAATATGTATTTTCGGATGATCTTAAGTGATCCCTGTGACCCCTGTGAAAGGGTCATTCAACCCCAAAAGGGGTCGTGACCCACAGGTTGAGAACTGCTGATCTAAGACCTCTTCCACCTGAAGGCAAGAAGTCTTTCCTGGTCCTCTTTAATAGTTCTGCCCTCCCTCCAAAGTGGTCTCCAGTTTTTCTTGTGTATGCAGTACTTGTACACAGCTGTTTGCATATTGTCTCCCCCATCAGACTGGGAGCTCCTTGAAGGCAGGGACTGGTTTTACCTTTTTCTGTATCCCCAGAGCTTAGCCTGGCACATAGTAGGCCCTCAGTAAATGCTTGCTAACTTGACTTGTTGACTTCTAGCTCTAAAAATCTGTGGTCTTGTGACTTCTCTCTATGTTACAGGAAGTTACCTTCTACATCTTCAGCATTATCCCTTGTGGATTTACACTTTACAGATAAATGATGATTTCTAATAACAATGTACTTGAAACTTGTGGCTTCCCATATGTAAGAAGGTTCCCATATATAACCAGATTAGGAAATGAGCAAAATATTTAAGTGACACCTTGAGCTAATTTTCAACCATCTCTGTATTACTCATCTTCTCTCAATGGTTCTTTAGGGGTGAGCTCTTGCCAGGTGGCTAAAACCAGATACTATTTATTGACTATACCCCTAAGCTTTGTGTAGAGTACAGAGAATATATTAAATGTGGTGAATTTATCTACTCTCCACTAAATGCATATGGTATGATTGTTGGTTGAGCCAAAGACATGTATATACCATGGCTATGACTGAGTGCCAACCAATGAGAATCAGTGTTTCACCTTGAACAGACCACTAAGCAGGGAAGCTAGGGACCTGAGTGCCACTAACATGTGACTTTGGGTAAGTCACTGGCCCTCTTTGGTCCTGAGTTGCTCTTATGTCCAACTAGGGATTTAAGTTTATTTTTTTTTTTAAACTCAACAGGTTTTTTTTTATTAATAATAAATTTATTTTATTAAATTTTTTTTTGAGTTACATATTTTCTCCCCGTCTTTCCCCCGCCCACCACCCCAAGACAGCCATCCCAGTGTTTCCCCCCTCCCCCAGTCTATTCTCTCCTATGTCACTTTTTGGTAGGGCAGGATGGATCTTAGGGGTTTAAGTTTAATATGTTATAAGTCTATAATCAATTCAATCCAACAAGCATTTATTAATGGCCTACAGTTTACAAGGCCACTGTGTTTCACTAAGTTTACAAAAATAAAAAAAAATTAAGCCTGCCCTTAAGAGTCTAACAATTTATTGGAATTCTACCCATCTTATGGAAGAACAAAGACCTAATCGATTAATCAGGGTCTTGTTTTCGTTTATCTTAGCTTTAGGAAAGTAGCTATTGGTAAATTATGTTTACTAATATATTTATTATTATATGTTTGAAATATATTTGAAATTCACACATCTTGCAATTCACAGCTAAGATGATAGGCTCATAGATATATGGCTGGAAGGGACCAGAAATCCAACCTACAACCTATCTAACCTCATTTTACAAATGAAGAAACTGAGGCCCCAGATGAGTTAAGTGACTCTCCCAGGGTCATATGGCTAGTAAGGGTCTGAGTCAGGTTTCAAACCTACACCACCCTGTGTACTGTATGACCTGTCAGTTTACTGACACCTATGATGAAGGCATAGATGCTTACCTAACCAAGTAAAAGACTATCTTTCTTATAAAAGAAAAGTATGAACATAAATTATTTCATTAGAGTAGTCTAGCACTTCCCCTTCAGGCCAGGCTGGAACACAAGATCTTTTTGGACTTGTGTGGGCCAGCATGATGGGTAGACTAACACTTTGGAAGAAAGACAAATCATTCAAGACCAAAAGTCAAGCTCATGGTTCAGTCAGGGAGAAGAAGCTAGATTGGGGCAATCAGCACTACTCAACATGCTATACAAGTATAAGCAGAGCCTCTGTTTTAGGGAACCAAAGGGGTGGGTCAGGAAGCTAGCAGAGGGAGTCTGAGAATCATATCAAACCAAAATTTTTCACAGATACAAGACCCTGGGCTATCTAATTATATCAGAGGAAGTGTGTTGGCCATGCCCTTTGACCTTTTCTCAAGGTGTGAAATAGATTTGCTGTTCATGACTTTGACTGTCTCAATTTAATTCTGGACAACCAAGAGAAAAAAGAAGGGCCCTATGGGTTACCCCGTATTCCCCCTGGTGCTGTTCTCATAAATGGCCTTGATCGCCATCTGTCTCTACCCTTCACAGGGGAGGAACTTCATGAGTGTTGTAAGAAAGGAGACATGCCCCAGAGTTTGTAATAGCCAAGAAAGAGAATGATAAGAACCATCAAATGGATACCTCAAACTCAGGGATGGCAAAAATTTTAAATTATTTGAATCATGTCAGTATGAACCTATGGTTAAAGACTCAAAAACAGCCAATTAGTATTTATTAAGTTCTTACCATTTGCCAGGCACTGTGCTAAACACTGGGGATGCAGTGAAAGACAAAAAACAGTCCTTGCTCTCAAAGAGCTCATGGTTTAATAGGAGACAAGAGGTAAACAACTTTTTGTGAACAAGATGTATGGAGGATAGATTGGAGGTCATCTCACTAGATTATGGAGGAGTGGGAAAGGCTTTTTTCAGAAAGGGCAGTAACAAGAGTTCTTAGTCTGGGGTCCACAACCTTGTTTTGATAGATAGATAGAAAGACAGGATAGATAGATGAATAGATAGATAGATAGATAGATAGATGGGTGGATGGATGAATGGAAGAGTGGTTGAGTAGATGGATGGATGGAAAGATATAGATATAAAATATGGAAGTTTTTATTATCATTGATTTCCTTTGTAAGCTTATATAGTTTATGCATTTAAAAATGTTTTACTATGAAGAAACTTCACCAAACTGCCCAATTTTGAGATAAAAAATAAAAATAAAAATAAAGAATGCCTGTTCAAGAGAATAAGATTCTAAAAATGATTTTGTTAAAAAAGTTATAATAACGAGTGGTCCTGTTCCAGGAGAAAAGGGGAGGGGGGGGTGTTATTGACTTCTGGGTCTGTATCAAACAACTGTCACCCCTTAGTTCTGGGTTTCCATGTGTCTCTCTCTGTATTCTCATTTTTTTCTTGCAGAAATTATTAGCATTGGCTGGTAAAGAGAACTAGATTTAGACATAGAGGACCTGGGTTGAAAGGATGGTTTTTCTGCATACTACCTGTGTGACCCTGGAAAAGTCACAATAGATTCTGAGCTTCAAGATGTTCTCAAATAGATCTGGGGCATAATTGGAAACAGCAGGAAATACAGGTATCCTCATGTTCTCCTGCCCATAATTATTCTGCTTTCAAGCACTATCAATTGGATAGGGAGCTCTCTAGTGGTTTGTCAGTGTTCCCAGCATTAGTCCCTTTATTAATAGATAGGTATAGGTGTCTGCTGGTAAATATTTAATAACCCGATGAGCAGAGCCAAGATGGCGGAAAGGAAGCAGTAACTTTTCTAAGCTCCTCCCAAGAATTCTGTCACTAAATTTTAAAAAGTTAATTTGGATGGATTTTAGAGTGACAGAACCCATTGGGAGACAGAGTGTGGTGGATTCCCAGCCCAGGAAAGTGCCCACATAGGTCTGGGCAGGGGCAATGTGGAGCACACAGGGGCTGCACCAGCACAGATCTGAGAGCAGACTACAGCAGAGTGAGAAGGAGCCCCAGCCAGCAGACTTACCCACACCAAGGTTGATTTGCAACCATCTCACCACAGGACAGAGGATTGGTCAGAGATGGGTAAGAGAAAACAGCAGCTTCTCCTGGGGCTACCAGCCTGCAGCCTGGATGTTTAAAAAACACAAACCTGAACTTCCAGGAATCAAGATGGCAGAATAGAACCTAGTTGCTCAGATCCCCCCTCTCTGACCCAGAAAACCCAGAGATAAATGTCCCTTCCAGAGTAAAATCCTGAATTAGTGGAAATAGCCTCAGGCTTGGGAGTCACTGAGGAGGGGGGGAAGTGAAACAGTAAGGAGTGTAAGCACAGGGGGTGAGGAGCCAGTAAGCACTAACAACACGAGCCCAGGTGTGCCTTATCACCACCTGGGGAATCAGCAGGCTGCAGCCCTGTGCTAGCCTCCAGCTGCTGAGCCTGCCTGAGCTGTAGCCCAGAGACAGAGGTGGAAATCTGAAGGGGCCAGACCACCTCTCCCCAACAGGTTACTCTGTGAGCATCAGGGTAACTCAGGGGAAACACTGAGAGTCCTGGCCTTGGCCTCAGTCTAGACACTCAGAGGCTACAGCTCATGAAGTTAACAACCAAACTCCTAACTCCCAAAAGCAGATATCCACTCTAAAAATTAAGGACATAGGCAATCACAATGGGGAAGAAGGAATCTGTGAGATCTAGAACCATAAAATCCTTTCATAGTGAGCAAGAACAACCAAATTCAGAGGACAACACGGATACTATACTCATACTGGAGACCACAGAAGGAAATATCAATTGGTTTCAAGCCCAAAAAGCATTCTTGGAGGGGCTCAAGAAAGATTTAAAAAACCAATTAGAGAGGTAGAAGATAAATTTAAATCTACAGTGACCAAATTGGAAAAAAATCTCACTGAAGAAAACAAATCCTTAAAAAGTAAAATTGGAGAACTAGGACAGGAGGTTCAAAATCTAACTGGAGAAAATACCTCCCTAAAAATAACAACTGAACATATGGAAAAGGAGCTTCAAAAACTAATAGAGGAAAATAATTCACTAAAAATTAGTATCAGTCAAATTGAAGCTAAGGACTGTATGATGCATCAAGAGTCAGTCAAACAAAACATAAAGATTGAAAAATTAGAAGAAAGTGCAAAATATCTCACTGGAAAACAACTGACCTGGAGAACAGATCCAGGAGAGATAACCTAAGAATTATCAGTCTACCAGAAAGCCATGATCAAAAAAGCAGCCTGGACAACATCCTTCAAGATATTGTCAAAGAAAACTGTCCTGAGGTCCTAGAATCAGAGGGTAAAATAGTTATTGAAAGAATTCACCAAACTCCTCCTGAAAGAGGTCCCAAATTGAAAACTCCAAGAAATATAGCAGCCAAATTCCAGAGCTACAAGGTCAAGGAGAGAATACTGCAAGCAGCCAAAAGGAAACAATTCAAATATTGTGAAAATACAGTCAGGATTACACAGGACTTAGCAGCTTCTACGTTAAAAGATTGGACGAATTGGAATTTGATATTTTGTAAGGCAAAAGAGCTAGGACTTCAACCAAGGATCAACCACCTGGCAAAACTGAGCATAATCTTTCAGGCAAGGAGATGGTCATTTAATGAAATAAAGGACTTCCAGACTTTCCTGATGAAAAGGCCAGAGCTCAATGGAAAATTCAATCTCCATTTACAAGACTCAAGAAAGACATAAAAAACTAAACAAGGAAAACACACACACTCACACACACACACACACACACACAACTTGGAAGTCAATAAGAGCAAACTGTTTACATCTCTATATGAGAAGCTGATACCTTTCAATATTAAAATTTGTATAATAATTGCAACATTTAAAAGGGATGTACATAGATAGAAGGTGTGGGTATAAATGAACTAATATGAAGTGGAAAAAAACCTTATTAAGGGGAACAAAGGGATTGTAATGGGAGAAAAGGAAGGGATGAAGCAGAAAATGGTAAATTATGCCACATAAAGAGGCATAAAAACATACTAAAGTAGAGGGAAAGAAGGAGGAAGATAAGCATCATATGAATGTTATTCTCATTGCTTCTGATTCAAAGAAGGATCAATGTAATCAGTTAAGTTTAGGATCCTAACATGAAAAGACACAAAAACTCATTATAGAGGGAAAGGAGGGAGGGAGAGGAGCACTGTAGGAAATTTACTCTCATTGGTTTGGGTTCAAGGAGGGAATAACATACTCCATTAAGTATAAAAATCCATTGTGCCCTACAGGCAGTAGGAGGGGTAAGGGGGGGGTGTAAAAAGGGGGAGGGAGGTTAGAAGGGAGGGAAGGATTAGTAAGGGGAAAGGGTAGGTAAAGAGGGGGAGAATAGGGAGGGAATACTGAGGGAGGTAGTCAAAAGGAAAACTCTTAAGGAGGGGAAGGGAAAAGGAAGACACAAAAATATAAACAGGGAAAGGAATAGGATGGAGGGAAAGTCACAGATAGTAATCATAACTGTGAATGTGAATGGGATGAACTCTCCCATAAAACAGAGGCAGACAGTACAATAGATTAAAAACCACAGTCCTACAATACGTTGTCTACAAGAGACACATTTGAAATAAGGGGATATACACAGGGTAAAGGTAAAAGGATGGAGCAGAATATATTATGCTTCAGCTAAAGTAAAAAAAACAGGGGTAGCAATCCTTATCTCAGATAAATCAAAAGCAAAAACAGATCTAATTAAAAGAGATAAGGAAGGAAACTACATCCTGCTAAAAGGCACCATTGAGAATGAAGCAATATCAGTACATAATATATATGCACCAAGTAGTATAGCATCCAAATTCCTAGAGGAAAAGTCAAGGGAATTAGAGGAAGAAATAGATAGCAAAACTATACTAGCAGGAGACCTCAATCTCCCCCACTCTGAGCTTGATAAATCTAACCTCAAAATAGACAAGAAAGAAGTTAAGGAGACAAATAGAATTTTAGAGAGGCTAGACATGATAGATCTCTGGAAAAAGCTGAATGGGGATGAAAAGGAATATACCTTCTTGTCAGTGATATATGGCACATACACAACAATAGACTGTGTTCTAGGGCATAAAAACCTCACAATTCAGTGCAGAAAGGCAGAAGTATTAAATGCATCATTCTCAGATCATGATGCAATAAAAATCATATGCAATAAAGGGCCATGGAAAGATAGACAAAAAAATAATTGGAAACTAAATAATTTAATCCTAAAGAATGAGTATGTCAAACAAGAAATTATAGAAACAATCAGTAACTTCATTCAAAAGAATGACAATAATGA
>CM053581.1:551767927-551792639 GCA_028627135.1 Pseudochirops cupreus | reverse complement strand
TTTCTCTCTGTCACTTTGTGCGTTCTGTAGCTCTAAAATTTGTTTAAAGTCATATTTTATAGATATTTGAGGTGGTTATAGGGGAAACCATGGAGTTTTTCTGCTTCTATGCTGCCATCTTGGCTCTGCCTGAATCCATTTCTTTATGACTTCAGAACTGCCTCTCTATCCACTATGCCTTTGAGCTCTCTCTGTCTCTGTCTATGTCTCTCTCTCCTATTATTAGTAATAAGCCCTATGGTCAAATTATAGGCTGTGTTTCTGTTACTCCAAACCCTAAACTGGCCTGGCATGGAACCACTGGCCTGAGATCCCTAGGATCATCTTTCAGTTCTAGGTCAAGGTCACACAGAGTTAGGGATGGAGTCTGAATTCATGTTTCTTGGTTCTTAAGCCATTGTTCTTTCCACTATAGCACCATCTTGCCTCAGAGATCCCTGAAATCTTTAGGCCATATTTATGGAAAATTTAAAAATATATATAATTTTGTCAGTTTTATTTTGAGCATTTTTAGTCATTCAAGTAGATTTTTTGACTCACTAAGTCAATATGATAATGCCAAAGAAGTGTGGTCCTAAATAATGTTGTTTTAGAAATGGTTCATGACATCTAAGTGCTTTGGTGTGGGATATAGGAAGCTCCACTTCTGCACCCTGAGAATGTAGACACATAGAGCTTGTACCTCAGCATAAACAGGAACAGATTTGCACAATGCTATTACCAATGAGCCCTGTGTGTACATCTTTTGAGTACTGTAAACAAAGTCTAATATGGTATTACCTTATACAATAAAAAAGGCATTCTGGAAAACCAACGGAAAAAGAGGCAGGGTGTTCAACAACTGACTCTGGGGGGCGGGGGAGGGGGAGTATGCCTGACATACTTGTGAGTTTAATCTCCATTATTAACATTTTCTCCATCACTTTCCTAAGTCTAGCCAATTGATGAAATCAATCAAGATTTGATTTGTAGATTGTCAATTTCCAAAGTGTAAATTTCACACTGGAAATTTAACAATCAGCTCTCCTTATGAATTGGCTCCAGCATACTCCTAAATGAAGGCAACAGATGGCACCTGGCTTCTCCAGCATCATATACACATATTAAAGATGCATCCTTTCATATATTAAAATATATACACCTATAGGTACATGTATGTATTGTGCACATATAAACACATGCATACATATATATGTGTGTATGGAAGTCGTTATTCCTGCTATCCCAAGCTGACCTGGAATTGCAGTTGATCAGTTAAACATTAACAACCCAGTTCCAAATACAGAACCAAGAACTTCTAGACCCCTGAGACCTTGATCAGTTGTAAATCTCATGTGGATTTATTTTGTGTGTGAGTTGGTTCTCTTTTTCCTTTCTTAGCATGGATGTTGTTTTTTAGCACAAAATCATTTGTTTAAAGAGTTATTTGCTACTAAATATAGGTGGGAAATGAGTAAGACTTGATTAATTCTCCTTTTCATTTTAAGAAAAATCCTACAGACCAAGAAAATCTCACTCATTCAAGTTCCATAACCAATGAAATCACAGATCTATTGAAGAGGTGACAATAAATGTTGCATAAAGACAATCTTCTTCTGTTTTATTCTCTTTATAATCCGTGGACCTACAACCTTCACAAATGTCATTCCCTTTCCTATGGAATCATCCTCTCGATAAGTGATTAGAAGAAATACCTTCATTACTACATATTTCTGAGTGACACACTAGGATCCCTCCATACCTTAAGAGTAATGTCCAGAAAGAGATATTTCCACAGCAACTAAGTCACTAAGAGTCAGACATGACTGAAAAACAACTGAGCAACAATAATAACTGTCTGTGTGACTCGAGGCCAGTAACGTAACCCATCCAGACCTCAGTTTCCTTATCTGTGAAATGGAGAGGTTGGATCAGGTGACCCCTCAGGTCAATTGGGGGCCTGAATCTGTGATTCTATGACCCTAAGTAAATGATACCAATGATTAGCTCCCTAGAAGCTCAGGGGAGAATTTGATAAAGAAAAAGAACATCCCGGAAAGATTTCATTAAGGGAAATTCATGTTTCATTCCTATCATGAAATCTTGACCCAGTTGAACTTTGGAGGAAAAGAATGGCTTAACTAAGTACGATGGAAAGGTATGCCAAAGAGATCATACAATAAGCAAGAATGTGGTGGTGAAAGGAGAATACAGTGCTCTAAGAAATCATACACAGCCTAGTCCAACTCAAGCAGGGAATTTATATGATGAAACAAAGATGAGGTGGGAGACCCAAACCAGAGAATCTGAGCACCTGAAACAACCTTAGAGGTTCCCTAGCCCAACCTTCTCCAAGATGTCTCTTCTGTAGCATCCCTAACCAGTGGCCGTCCAACCTCTGCTTGAGAAACTGTTTCATTAGTCCATTAGGAGCTACCCCACACATAGCCATATTTTCGTTAGTCATCATTCCTTGATACTTCAACCTTTGTTTCCTTGTGGTCATTAGAAAACAAAGTGCTCAGATTTGTGGTGAGAAGGAATTGAAACTGCAGAGTACCAACTTTAAATCTTCAATGTAAGGTGTAGAGTGCCTTCTTAATGACAATTAGTTTACCCTTTGTGAATTTCATGATACTTCGCTTTTTCTCACTTTTGTGCTCAGAAACCTTCAATGGCTCCCCAGTGCCTGCCAAATTACATTTACACTCCCCAACCTGGAATCTGAGGCTCTTTATATGAGGGTAGCAGCCTGTCTTTTCACCCCATCCCCTATTATGCACTCACTCAATCCGCAAGCATTTTTTAAGCATTTGCTATGTTCTCATATCTCTTAAGAGAAGGGATGTGGCATGTGGCGTCCCTCAATATTTTAGTAAATCTATGACTTATCTTCTCATCATATATGATTCTTGTCAAAGTCTTCCCATGAATTCCATAGGAAGAATCAAACTAAGGTAGGTAATGGAGACCTTTCTCTGGATCTTTCAATAATTTGTGGGTGGTGCTTGGGGCTATTTTTATATAACCAGTCCACCTCCCTTTCCATTCTTACATTTCCTGGATGGTATCTTTTCTACTGCCTCTTAGTCAAATGCTATAAATTACTTATACCCATCATGTATCTCTCCATTACTACTTGGGTCAACCACAGTTTTGATTCTTCAGAGATTGTGGTATAATATGATTCACAGGCATCACCAGAGAAATCACTGGAAGATTTTTAATTAAAAAAAGCAACACACTCCCTTTGGTATTTGTATTGGGAAGGATTTGGGGACCACTATAAGTGCTGAACAATTTCCCAAATGCAATTCAACCCACTTTCTACCTCTTATTGATTTTAAGGCTTAAGCCCACCTCATATTCCTTCTGAGGTAAATGGACTCCCCGAATGCACAGCCCATTCATCTGCATGTTACAGCCTAGGAAACAGGTATTCTCTGTCAGGTTAGTTTTCCTTATATTTGTCACCAGGATTATTTCTTTGAAGTGGTTGAAAATCTTGTGAAGGAGACCTCATCATATTTTCTGAGACTTGATACAATCAATACCATATTATCTGTGAGTAGAAACACTTGGACAACTTCACCATATGAGAACTCCCTTTCAGTTTGGGTTCTGCACAGGATACATTCATTCTCACTGGCCCTAGAGGGAAGAACCAGGAACAATATATAGAAGTGGCAAGGAGGCAAATTGACATTTCATATCAGAAAAAGACCCCAACATTTCTTATCATTAAGAGTTATGCAAAAGCAGGGGCAGCTACATAGCACAGTGGATAGAGCACTGAGACTGGAGTTCAAATCTGCCCTCAGAAACTTACCAGCTATGTGACCCTGGATAAGTCATTTAACCCCTTTTCCCTCAGTTTCCTCATCTGTAAAATGAGCTGGAGAAGAAAATGGCAAACCACTCCAGTGTCTCTGCCAAGAAAGCCCCACATAGTGTCACAAAGAGTCAGACATGACTGAAACAACTCAACAACAGCAACAGCAACAAAAGTGGAATGAGTTACCTCCAGAGATGGATTTCTCCTTCCCCACCATAAATGTCTTCAAGTATTGGCTGGATGAACTCATGCCAGCTATGCTACAGCAAGGGCGTCTTTTGAGTATGGGTTGAACTAGGTGGACACTGAAGTCTCTTCTAACTTTCATCTACGGTGACTATGACCCCCTGATCTTTTACCTAGTCATGTATCAACAATATCCCCCCAACCTGAGAGGGTAGGAAAGCATGTATAGTCATCAAAACTTCATGACAGAAGCAAAGACAAAGCAAAGGGGTGTGTCCATAGGGAAAGGGACTGGATCTGTAATTTCATTAGTACAGGAAATTCCCAGATTAGGATATTTCCTTCACCAATGAAGACCAGCATCTTTGCTGCCATTTATAGTCTTAAAGAGATTCCTAGATTACTGACTAGCCCACGGTCACACAGTTATGTGCTGTCAGTGCTCAATAGATTTTTATTGAAGTGAATATTCCTCAAGGTCATCTATCACTCCACCCACTCCACTAGACCATTAACTGCCAGAAGATTCTTGTTTAAGTCAAATGGAAATTTCCCTCCCCATAACTTCCCAATGCTAAAAGTATAATTCAGGTAATACAAATCTAAGTGATTGATGGGGAAGAAAAAGGACAGGTACCTAAAAAGATCACAGGACATAACTGAGGATAAATACAGGAGATTAAAGGGAGGACAAATTCAAAAGAGTGGCTGTAGTCTTGTGGATATTAAGGTAAGAAGATAAACCTCCAAATAAAGCAAGCTTAGGGGTGAACACTAAGGACAACAGACACTTTTTTTTAGCTAATTTGAGGGCAAGAGGAAGATTGGGGTGAATGGGATGATGGTAGCAGATGAGAGAGATGGCAAAGGCTGCCCTAGCTTCCTTCAAGTCCCAGCTAAAATCCTGCCTTCTGCAGGAAGTTTTAACTGATCCCTCTTAATTCTAGTGCCTTCTCTTTATTGATTATCTGCTATTTATCCTATATGGATTTTGTTGCATGGTTTCTCCATCATTAGAATGTAAGCTTCTTGAGAGAAGGGACTGTCTTTTCACCTTTCTTTGTATCCTCAATGCTTAGCATAGTGCCTGGCGCTTAATAAATAAATGTTTATTGATTGATTGATATGTGTGCTTTCTCTGATTTCTGTTTTACTATAAATTTACATGAATCAGCTAATTTGCTATTTACTCCATGTGTACATTGTATAGCATCTGGTAGGAAGGGAGTTAAGCTTTGGATACTTCACTTAAGGGGCTCTTTCCACACTAAGAGACAACAATCAGGACCAGCTTGAACCTAAAATTATTTCCCTTAGTCTAAAAATATTTATGTTTATTGACTGACTGAAAAATAACTGAATTATTTTGCTCCTGCTTTCCCTACTACAGATGATGATCTTTAGACTGAGACAAGAACAGAAGTTAAGGGTCAGAAGAGATTTCAATGGGCATTTAGTCCAACTCATGATTCCAAGAGAATCTTCTTTACAGCATAATTGAAAAAACGGTCAATGTTTGCTGGAAAAAGAACTGATTGGGGAGGCTGGGTGGTGCACTGAATAGAGCACTGGCCCTGAAGTTAGGAGGACTTGAGTTCAAATGCGACCTCAGACACTTAACATTTACTAGCTGTGTGATCTTGGCAAGGCACTTGACCCCAAATGCCCTGTATTCCCCCCTCCAAAAAGCAAAAGACAAACAAACAAAAAACCCCATAAAGAAAAAGAACTGATTAGCAGGTAATTAAAAGGTAGGGAGGTGGAGTAGTGGCTAGAACATTGGGCTCGGATTCAGGAAGACTTGTGTTTAATTCCATTAGATTGTAAATTCCTTGAGGGTAGGGACCATCTTTTGCCTTCATTTGTATCTTCAATGATTAGCACAATGATTAGCACAGAACATAGTAGACACTGAATTAATATTTATTTCCTTCCTTTCCTAAAACCCAAGATTGATGAGGGGAAGGTAAAAAAATTTCAAACTATCAGATGCAAATGAAACCAAATCTTACCTTACTAAAGGAACTTGTGGTTAAGATTACTTAACCACTGTAAAGAACAAAACAAAATGAAACAAAACAACAAAAAGCAAAAAGAACCCACAAACAACCAAGTGAGATATGACAAAGGTAGAGATGGACAAATGTCCAACTGTTCAAAAAAGTAGGTTCTGCTTTTTGCTAAAGGCCAATAAGGTTAACTTTGTGGAATAAAATCTAGAAAACATTAAAGGGATGGCTTGTAAGTATTTGGTAACAGAAGCAGTGATCATTGAGCAGTATGGCTTCAATAAGAATAAGTCCCAATGGATACTAGGGATTCAGAGAAACCTGGGAAGACTTTTATGAACTGATTTAAAGGATATTGAACAGAACCAGGAAAACAATATATATTGTGCCTACAGTAATGTTAAGAGAACAACACACTATAATTAACCACTGTGTAATTTAAAAGACCAATTTTTGGCCACTTTGGGGAAGTTATGAAGATCTACATCTCCCTTCCTTCATTGGAGAGGTGGTAGAATATGAAAGTGAACCCTATCACATAGGGTTGCTATGCCGGGTTTTTTGTTTGTTACAAGGGAAATCTTATGGGCTGTGGGGGTGGGGAGTATATACATATAGAAATGACTGTAATGTAGCAATGAGTTTTTTCTTTAAAAAAAAAATAACAAGTCATAGCATGTTAAGCTCATCTCCTTTTTTGGCCGGGTTATTATACTACTAAGTAGGTGAGGTGCCATCAGCTTAATTTATTCAGATTTTGTCCAGGAATTTGGTAAAGTTCTTGTGATGACTTTCTGGAGGCAGACGTGGGGAACCTGTGGCCTTCTAAGTCCTTGGAAGCAACCTTTTTCGACTGAGTCCAAGTTTCAGAGAACAAAGCCTTTTATTAAGGGGCTTTATTCTATGAAGTGTGGATTCAGTCAAAGGGCTGCACTTGAGGACCTAGAGGGCCACATGTGGCCTCGAGGCTGCAGGTTCCCCACCCCTGGATCAGGACAATGTTGGGGCACAGCTGGCCTGCAATCATGCTAACATGTCATTTCAGGACAAGAGCAGGGAATACATGTTGAGAAAAGAAAAAATAAAAGTCTAGGGAGATCAGTGGAGTCAGAGTCAAGGCATCTCATAGACCCTCCTGCTAAAGTAGTAGTCTCTGTAGGACTGATAATACTTCCAGATCCAGAGGCACTGGACTCTTGGCTTTCATCTGAAGTGCTTTCCTCATTCACCTCAGACCCTTGGATTATGGCTCTGCCAAGAGACCCTGCTGCCAATCTAGCCTGTCCTTTCAGCTTGTATCGGCACATGCCCTGAGGTCACTGCCAGTTCTTGATTTAAGAGCATAGAATCCCATGTATTAAAACAGATCTTCTCTCCCCAGGGTTGCACTCCTTCCCTGACCTGATTTTCTTCCTTATGGCCAGTACTTAAGGGTCCTTCCATGAGCAGATTATGACTGATTCTATCCACTGATTCTAGTTTTACTTAAGGAGGCAGCTAGGTTGCTCCACGGATAAACTCTGGCCCCCAAGTCAGAAAGAGTTAAATTCAAATCCAGCCTCAGGTACTTACTAGCTGTATGATCCTGGATAAATCACTTAACTGCTGCCTGCCTCAGTTTCCTCATCTGTAAAACAGGTAAAAACCTACCTCCCAGAGTTGTTGTGAAGATAAAATGAGATAGTTTTTAAAGCACTTTGCAAACCTTAAAGTATTACATATAAATACAAGTTATTAAAACTATTATTATTCTCATTATTGTTGTTGTTATCTTTGGGAACAACATAGAGCAAGCTTATACATTTTTTCATTTAAATTTATTTACTTTTAATTTACAACATTCAGTTCCACAAGTTTTTGAGTTCCAAATTTTCTCTTCCTCCCTCTCCTTCCCCCTCCCCCCAATGGGGCATGCAATCCAATATAGGTTCTACATATACCTTCACATTAAACATCAGTCAAGTTGTAAAGAAGAATTATAACCAATAGAATCAACAACGAGAAAGAAGAAACAAAGAAAAAAAAATGAAACAGAGAGAGAGCAAATAGTCGGCTTCCATCTGCATTCAGACTCCGTAGCTCTTTCTCAGGATGTGGATAGCCTTTTCCATCGTGAGTCTTTTGGAGTTGTCTTATAACCCTGCATTGCTGAGAAGAGCCTATCAAAGTTAGTCATCACAGATACGATGTGGTTGTAATTGTGTACAAGGTTCCCTTGGTTTGCTCCTCTCACTCAACATCGGTTTATATGTCTCTCCAGGTTATTACGAAGTCTGTCTGCTCCTCATTTCTTACGGCACAATAATATTCCATTACATTTATATACCACAACTTGTTTAGCCATTCCCCAAATAATGGGCATCCCCTTGAGTTCCAATTCTTTACCACCACAAAAAGAGCTGCTATAAATATTTTTGTACATATGGGTCTTCCTCCCACTTCTATGATCTCTTTGGGATATAGCCATAGAAGTGGTATGGCTGGGTCAAAAGGTATGTAATTATTTATAGCCCTTTGGGGGTACTTCCAAATTGCTCTCCAGAATGGTTGAATCAGGTCACAACTCCACCAACAATGCATTAGTGGTCCAATTTTCCCATATCTTCTCCAGCATTTATCATTTTCCTAAGTTGAAATGTTAGCCAATCTGAGTGGTGAGATGTGGTACCTAAGAGTTGTTTTGATTTGTATTTCTCTAATCAATAGTAATTTAGAGCATTTTTCATCTGCTTATAGATATCTTTAATTTCTACCTTTGAAAACTGCCTGTTCATATCCTTTGACTGTTTATCAGTTGGGGAATGATTTGTATTCTTATAAATTTGATTCAGTTCTCTGTATATTTTAGAAATGAGGCCTTTATCAGAGATACTGGTTGTAAAAATTCTTTCCCAATTTTCTACTTCCCTCCTAATCTTGGTCACATTGGCTTTGTTTGAACAAAAACTTTTCAATTTAATGTAACCAAAATTATTCATTTTGCATTTCATAATGCTCTCTATCTCTTGTTTGGTCATAAGTTCTTCTCTTCTCCATAAATCTGACAGGTAAACTATTCCTTGTGCTCCCAGATTGCTTTCGGTATCAGCCTTTATTTCTAAATCATGAACCCATTTTGACTTTATTTTGGTATACAATGTAAGAAGTTGTTCTATACCCAGTTTCTGCCATACTATTTTCTAGTTTTTCCAGCAGTTTTTGACTCCAGTCAAATAGTGAGTTCTTATCCCAGAAGTTGGAGTCTTTAGGTTTATCAAACAGTAGATTACTATAGTCATTAACACTGTGTCTTGTGTACCTAATCTATTCCACTGATCCACCACTTTATTTCTCAGCCAGTACCAAGTAGTTTTGATGACTACTGCTTTATAATACAGTTTAAAATCTGGTATGGCTAGCCCACCTTCCCTAGCATTTCTTTTCATTAATTCCCTTGATATTCTGGATCTTTTGTTTTTCCAGATAAATTTTGTTATTATTTTTTCTAGCTCTATAAAGTAATTTTTGGTAGTTTGATTGGTATGGTGCTAAACAGGTAAATTAATTTAGGTAAAATTGTCATTTTTATTATATTAGCTCAGCCTAACCACGAGAAATTGATGTTTTCTCCAATTCTTTAGATCTGACTTTATGTGCGTGAAAAGTGTTTTGTAATTGTGTTCATAGAGTTTCTGGGTTTGTTTTGGCAGGTAGACTACTAAATATTTTATAATGTCTACAGTAACTTTATGTGGAGTTTCTCTTTTTATTTCTTGCCATTGGGTTGCATTAGAAATATATAGGAATGCCAAGGATTTATGTGAGTTTATTTTATATCCTGCAACTTTTCTAAAGTTACTTATTATTTCAAGTAGGTTTTTACTTAATTCTCTGGGATTTTCTAAGTATATTATTATATCATCTGCAAAGAGTGATAACTTAATCTCTTCTTTGCCTGTTATAAATCCTTCTATTTCTTTTTCTTCTCTTATTGCTACAGCTAACATTTCTAGTACTAAATTGAATAACAGAGGTGATAGTAGACATCCTTGTCTCATTCCTAATCTTATTATAAATGCTTCTAGCTTATCTCCATTACATATAATAATTGCTAATAGTTTTAGATTAATACTACTTAGCATTTTAAGGAAGACTCCACTTATTCTTATGCTTTCTAGTGTCTTTTTAATAGGAATGGGTGTTGTATTTTGTCAAAAGCTTTTTTTGCATCTATTGAGGTAATCATATGGTTTCTACTAGTTTTGTTGTTGATATGATCAATGACGCTGATAGTTTTCCTAATACTCAACCAGTTTTGCATTCCTGGAATAAATCCTACCTGATCAAAGTATATTATTCTTGTGATAAGTTGCTGCAGTCTTTTTGCTAATGTTTCATTTAAAATTTTTGCCTCTATATTCATTAGGGAAATTGGTCTATAATTTTCTTTCTGCTTTGGCTCTTCCCAATTTCAGTATCAGTATCATGTTTGTAATCACAAAAAGAATTTGGTAGGACTCCTTCTTCACCAATTTTCC
Source organism: Pseudochirops cupreus (assembly GCA_028627135.1). Taxonomy (NCBI): domain Eukaryota; kingdom Metazoa; phylum Chordata; class Mammalia; order Diprotodontia; family Pseudocheiridae; genus Pseudochirops; species Pseudochirops cupreus. Next base: position 551,782,113 of record CM053581.1, on the reverse strand, counting down.
CAAATAATCTATAAGGTATTAGAATTAATTTTTCTCTGAATATTTGATAGAATTCACTTGTAAATCCATCAGTTCCTGGAGAATTTTTCCTAGGGAGTTCATTGATGGCTTATTCAATTTCTTTTTCTGAGATGGGGTTATTTCAGTATTTTACTTCCTCTTCTATTAATATGGGCAATTTATATTTTGGTAAATATTTGTCTATTTCACTAAGATTGTCAAATTTATGGGCATACAATTGGGCAAAATAATTCCTAATTATTGTTTTAATTTCCTCTTCACTGGAGATAAATTTACCCTTTTTATTTTTGATAGTGGTAATTTGGTTTTCTTCTTCCTTTTTTTCAATCAGATTGACTAAAGTTTGATCAACTTTATTTTTTTTCATAAAACTAAATCTTTTATTTATTAGTTCAATAATTTTTTTCATTTCAATTTTACTAATTTCTCCTTTGGTTTTCAGTATCTCTAATTTGGTATTTAATTGGGGATTTTCAATTTATTCTTTTTCTAGCTTTTTCAGTTGCATGGCCAATTCATTGATCTTCTTTTTCTCTATTTTATTCATGTAAGCATTCAGAGATATAAAATTTCTCTTAAGAACCACTTTCGCTGCTTCCCATAAGTTCTGGTATATTGTCTCATTATTATCATTCTTTTGAAGGAAGTTATTGATTGTTTCTATGATTTGTTTGATCCACTCATTCTTTAAGATTAGATTATTTCATTTTCAATTAGTTTTTAGTCTATCTTTCCATGGCCCTTTATTATATATAATTTTTATTTCATCATGATCTGAAAAAGATGCATTTAGTATTTCTGGCTTTCTGCACCGAATTGTAAGGATTTTATGCCCTAGTACATGGTCAATTTTTGTGTATATGCCGTGTACCACTGAGAAGAAGGTATGTTCCATTTTATCTCCATTCAATTTTCTCCAGAGGTCTATCATATCTACCTTCTCTAAAATTCTATTCACCTACTTAACTTTTTTCTTATTTATTTTGAGGTTAGATTTATCAAGTTCATAGAGGGAGAAATTGAAGTCCCTCATGAGTATAATTTTGTTATCTATTTCTTCCTCTAACACCCTTAATTTCTCCTCTAAGAATTTGGATGCTATACCACTTGGTGCATATATATTTAGTAATTATATTACTTCATTGTCAATGGTTTGCCTTTTAACAGAATATAGTTTTCTTCTTTATCTATTTTAATTAGATTTATTTTTGCTTTTGCTTTGTCTGAGATTAGTATTGCTATCCCTGCTCTTTTTACTTTAGCTGAAGCATAATATATTCTACCTTTTACCTTTAATATATTATATTATATAATATTTAATATAATAATTTAATATATAATATTATAATTACCTTTAATAACATAATATATTCTAGCCTTTTACCTTTGCCCTGTGTGTATCCTCTTTTTAAATGTGTTTCTTGTAAACAGCATATTGCAGAATTATGGTTTTTAATCCATTCTTCTGTCCACCTCCATTTTTTGGGAGAGTTCATTCCATTCACATCCATAGTTATGATTACTATCTGTGTCTTTCTCTCCATCCTATTCCCCCTGTCCCCTATTTAAGCTTTTATTTCTCCCTCTCCCTTTCCCTCCTCAAAAGAGTTTTCCTTTTGACCACCATCCCCCTCAATATTCCCTCCCTGTCAGCCCTCCTCCCTTTTCCTACCTTTTCCCTTACTACTTCTTCCTTCCCTTCTAACTACCCCCCCCTTTTTCTTTTCCCTTTCCCCTTCTACTGCCTGTAGAGCACATTAGATTTCTATACTTAACAAAGTATGTTATTCGCTCTTTGTACCAAAACTAATGAGAGTAAAGCTCATACAATGCTCATCTCCCTCCCTTCTTTCCCTCTACTATATTTTTGTGCTTCATGTGATGTAATTTAAACTTTTCTGCCTCCTCCTTTCCTCTTCTCTCATTACAATCCATTTGCTCCCCTTAATTAGGTTTTTAATCATCATATCAGTTAATTTATACCCACATCCTCTATGTATATTCCTTTTTAATGTTGTGATAATTGTACAATTCTCAACATTAGCAGGTATCATCCTCCCATATAGGGATGTAAACAGGTTGCTCTTAATGAATAACAAGGGGTATGTGTGTATGTGTGTTTGTGTGTGTGTGTTTCCTGTTTACTTTTTTATGTCTCTCTTGAGTCTTGTATTTGAAGATCAAATTTTCCATTGAGCTCTGGCCTTTTCATCAGGAAGGTCTGGAAGTCCCTTATTTTATTGAGTGACCATCTCTTTGCCTGGAAGTTTATGCTCAATATTGCAGGGTAGGTGATCCTTGGTTATAGTCCAAGTTCCTTTGCTTTATGATATATCATATTTCAATCCCTCTGATCTTTTAATGTAGAAGCTACAAGGTCTTGTGTGATCCTGAGTGTAGTTTCACAATAGTTGAATTGTTTCTTTCTGGCTGCTTACAATATTTTCGCCTTAACCTGATAATTCTGGAATTTGGCTTCAATATTTCTTGGAGTTTTCAATGTGAGATCTCTTTCAGGAAGTGTTAGATGGATTCTTTCAATAACTATTTTACCCTCTGGTTCTCCCTCCTCAGGGCAATTTTCCTTAATGATTTCTTGGAAGATACTGTCCAGGTTCCTTTTTTCATCATGGCTTTCCAGTAGACCAATAATTCTTAGATTATCTCTCCTGGATCTATTTTCTAGGTCAGTTGTTTTTCCTATGAGATATTTTACATTTTCTTCTATTTTTTTCATTCTTTAGATTTTGTTTGACTGATTTCTTGATGCTTCGTAGAGTTATTAGCTTCAAATAATCTATTTCTAATTTTTAATGAATTGTTTTTCTCAGTTTTTCTACCTTCTTTTCCATTTGGCCAATATTTACTTTTAAGGATTTATTTTCTCCACTTAGGTTTTGTACTTCCTTTTCCATTTGGCCAATTGTACTTTTTAATGAGTTGTTTTCTTCAGTGATTTTTCCCCCCCATTTTGCCAATTGTATTTTAAAATAATTGGCCAACTTTTCTTCTACATCTTTAATTTGGCTTTTAAAATTCTTCTTGAGCTCTTCCAAGAATGCTTTTTGGACTTGATGACAGTTCATATTCCCTTTTGGGTTTTCAGATGTGGGTACAGTATCAAAGCTGTCCTCTTCATAATGTGAATTTGGTTCTTCCCACTCACAATAATAGGATTCTATAGTCTTTGTTTTTCCAATTCGGTTTTTTTCCCATTGTGATTGCCTATTTCCTGATTTTTAAAGTGGATCTCTTGCTTTTGGGACACAGAGGGCTTTGACCCATGCTTCTTCCACTGGGAGCTAAGGGCCTGGTTACTGGCTTTGCATGCTGTGGCCTCTGGTTCTATCAGTTAGAGGCTATATAATCCTGCAGCTCACCTTGTGCTGAGCTGGAGCTGACTGGTGAGTGCCGACACTGAGGACAAGGCCAGGGCTTTCTGCATTTCTATGGGGTTGCACTGAAGCTCACAATGTGAGGTGGGGAGAGAGGTCATCTGATCACTCCAATTTTCCATTTCCCTGCCCCTGAGCTAGAACTCAGGTAGGGTCAGCTGCTAGTGTTTGGCACCAAGCTGGTGTCTGCCAATTTCCCTGGCTGTGTGAAGACACACATGGAGTTCTGGTGTTGGTGCTTGCTGGTTCCACCCCCATGGGGTCCAGGCTCTCTTGCTTGGGCACCTCCTGTCCTGCACTGGGCCCCTTCAGACACAGCACAGCCATAGTCATAACCTTTATGTAGATCTCATAAGCCTCCCACTGGTTCCATATTTCAGGATTTTACTCTGGGGCCATAGTCTCTGGGTTTTTCAAGGTCAATAGGGGAGGGATGAGAGCACCTATGGTTTACTCTGCCATCTTGGCTCCCAGAAGTTCAGGTAGGTTATTTTTAAACGTCTAGACTGTGGGCTGCTGGCCCCAAGAGTAGCTGCTGCCGCCACCACAGACCCTGCACTTGTCTCTTACCCAGCTCTAAAAGACCTCTGTCCTGTGGTCAGAGGTTTGGGAATCGCCACTGCAGTGGGTGAATCAGTTGAGCTGGGCTCACTCCAGTTCTGCTATGGTCAGGTCTGTACTAGTGCAGACTGCATGTTCTGTGTGCTGAGCTCTGCATCCCTTTCCCTCCCTTCCTGCCCAGCACAACAAATCTGAATCAACGATTTTTTGTGTTTTCCTGGGCTGGAAATCTGCCACACTCTGTCTCCTAATGGATTCTACCATCTTAAAATTTGTTCATATTCACTTTTTAGAGGTAACTGAAGGAATTTATGGGTGAGCTCAAGTGAGTCCCTGCTTTCACTCCGCCATCTTGGCTCCACCTATACATTTTTAATATCTCAGAACTTCAAGATTTGAAAATGCCTTCCATGTCTGTCCTTAGTTTTCTTTCCCTCCTCCCCTCTGCCTCTTGACTGCCCTGGTTTCCTTCAAAAGACTTGATGAAATCCCACCTCTGCCAGAGGCCTTCTCTGGTCTTCCCCTTTTGTCTCCCAAATCCTCACTGTTGGAGTCTTCCTCTGAGATTCTCTCCCATCTACACTGCATGTATTTTGTAAGTACATAGTTGTTTGTGTGTTGTCTCCCCCATTAGAATGGGAGCTCCTTGATGACAGGCACTGCGTTTTTTCTTGTCTTTGTAACCTCAGTGCTTAACACGGTATCTGGCACGAAGAAAGCACTTTAAAAATGTTTGTTGACTGACTGACTGACTCCAGTTCTTTTGACTTCTCCTTATATGACACAATACGATGTCATCATTCCAGTAGGCCTCTTCTAGGTGAACTCAGGTTTGTCAATGGCCCTATTTTTCAATTTGACAGCCAGGATTGTCCTTAAGAATAAAAATAGGCTCAAGTCAGTGTAGGAAACTCAGAGCACAGTAGAATTTTGGTAGGCAGGTGGGATCAGGTTGTGGAGAGCCTTGAATGCCAGGCTAATGTATATATTTTATTTATTTATAATTATTTATATATCACTTTATATTGTAGGCAACAGGAAACCATTAAAGACTTAACAAGATGAAGGTGGTAGAGATGATACATATGAGGCAGTATTTGAGGAAGATAATCTAGTCTTTGAACATAGGATGTATCAGAGAAGAGACACAGAAGAAAGGGAGAAGCGTCAGCAAACTGTTGTACTGGTTCAAACAAAAGGTATGACCTGAAAGGCGACAGTAAATCAGAATTTCCTGCCCTTATTAATCTGTACTATTTTAGTGACTTAGAAGTCAATTTACTGCTGCTGCTCAGGGAAAAGGAGAGAAGCAATCAATTAATATGACTTTATTAAGCACCTACTATATTCATGGCATGGTGGTCACTTCTTGTGAGTCACTAACTTGGCTCTGCAATGATCATAGCTCAAGTGATTCTGGTGAATAAGGAGAGGGGCAAAGAGACTAAAGTGTCTGTGTAGGATGAATGTCTTCATAAAGAATGAAAGTCAAGTTCCCATTCTTAATGTAAAGGGGAAATTTTAAATGACTTTCATAATCACTTCACTATACCCAATAAAGCTGAAAAAAGTGCAGAAATGTACTTTGTGACTTGAAAACTATTAGCGCCTTTATTAACATCTTCCCCTGATGACTTTCTAGTTGCACAGCACTTACAACTCTAAAACTATGACCCTTATGGTTTCCTGGGAGGGAAATGCTGCCTGGTAGGAAGATGGAGCAATGATGCTAACCTGGGGATAGCAATTATAGGAAGATGGACTGCAATATTGAACTGAGAACATGGCCACGTGGATCCTTGATGCCTTCTAAATAGAAAGAACATCAACAAAAGGCAGAATGAGACAGCCCAAAGAAGGGCTAATAAAACCTACCAGGGATGGATGAGAATAGCAAACGTGTGGGGGTGGGGGTGGGAGTGGGGACCATCGATGAAGAAGAGGCAAAAAGGTAAAGAGCTGGCATGGAAAAGAAGTCAGAAAAGAAGTGACTCTCAGGGAGCAGCATCCAAAGGAGAAGTCTTCAGAAGAACCACAAAGACCTGCCATGAAGAAAGCACCTAGTCCTCCCCCTTTACTAGGGCCCAAACCAGAACAGTACTTACTACATACTCTTGTATGTAGGCTGATGAAGGTTGCTAGGAGGAGCTTAACTGAAACATCACTTGTCTCTTTTGTTTTGCCTCTCTAAGGGGTCATTGGTCAACTTTTTGCCCCTGCTGGGGCCACACCCAGTACTGTAAGTCAGGAGGACTTAACGAGTCCCTGGGGAAAAGCAATAAACTACTGGAAAATGACTAAGATTTGTGAATTTGCTATGGATTTATTTCCAGGAACTTTCTGGTCCCATGTTGTATGAATAAGCTTGTTGCATGCTTCGTGACCCTGAGTGTTTATAAGGGGAAGTGATGGCCATCTTTGGGAAAGTGTAATACAGTGAAGTTCCTAGCTTCCATATATGTGAGACCAAATGTACCACAGAGGAGTCTGGACTACTAACTGCCCTAGGGAAAAGTACCAAATGAGGATATTTTAAGATTCTACCTGGATGGGGGCAAAAGAAGTAAATAAATACAGACCAGATTCCCAAAGAGTACCTAGGCTTTTCATGTCAGTTAAGAGTTACATAATTATATGTAGATAATTATAAGTCATAAGTCCCAGCTTTCTGATCTCTGAAATAAGGTGTGAGCTACACTGACATCACAGGAGCATACGTAGGAGCCCTATATCAAGCCAACACTCTTCCCTTTCATCACCTACCCTCTAATTGTGTCACTGGAGTAAGAAGTGTTCATAAAAGCAGCATCAGCTAGTCTTGACCACTTGTAATGGTGGTCATTGAGAGGTCATTCCCCAAGAAGCCCCTAACCTAGTCTTAAGGGGGCCATGATGACTCCATGTTAGGCCTGTATTCAGCCCATGCAATGATCCCTAGACTAATGAGGAGAAGTGTGGCCTATTCCTTTGTCTTGAGCAGCCCAAAGGGTCAATGTGTCAATAAGTATTGATATTACCAATTAACAGAATATGAGGTAAGAAAGAGGAATAATATCTATGACCCAAAGAGGGGCCCACTGACCACACTAAGATCAGGCATGGAAGCCAATAACTCTGCCCCCAACCCAAGTCAAATGATTTCTTTCTAAGAGGGTTTTTTAGAGTATTTCTAAGGAGGGGTGACAAGACTGGAGCAGGTACCAGGGAAGTGGTATGTTCCTGCCTTACCTCAGAAGAGGAAAGCCTAAGCAACTAGAAGACAATCTTTCCTACAAATGGAAGTAGACAATTAGAACTCAAAATCTGAAGCAGCCTTAAACCCAAATCACTCTGGCTCTCATTGATTGGCCAACAATAGGTCCTAGGCCAAACCTTACTTGGTCATTGTTTGGGCCCTGATTGGCTCATAGTGAATGTAAATAGCAATTGTTCCTGTTTGGGACAGAATCCCTGAGGGTCTTCTCCTCCCATGTGGATTTTTTTTAAAACTAGTTAAGAGGCCACTCTTTGCCTCATTTCTTACCTTGCCTTAATCACTGAATGGGCCAAGGTCTCCCACTCTAGCCAGGGCCATCTCCAATCATCCTGATCCATATCTGGACCCTGAACCCAGATTGCTCCAGAGGATAAAGCGAGGCTGGTGACTTTGCATAGCCCTGCCTCACTTAAATCCAATTCACTTGCATGTCATGGCATCACAGTCCTCTTAGAGAAGGAAGGACAAACAACACCACCACCCTGAAGCATGAGCTTAGCACCTGGAAGGTACACAGCAGCCCAGGATTTAGACCTAGGGAGCTGATTCACAGGCTAATAATAAAGCTTCTGTCCTCTACCTTTGACTAGGCCTTGGTGGTTCTAAACCTGTTTCAGCATTGTGACTGCTTTGAGGCAATTTGGTGAAATCTGTGGATCCTTTCTCAGAATTATGTTTTTAAATGCATGAAATAAAATACATAGGATTACAAAGGAAATGAATTCTATTGAAGTACAGTTAGCAAAAAATAAAATTTCGTTCCGGGACTTCAGGTTATGAATTCTTGGTGGGCATCCTTGGTGCCTCTCTTCTAAAATCTCTTCCATACAAGAGAGATGAATACCACCAGGGTATGCAAAGCCTGCAAGGAGGGGAGAAGGGCTGAGCTTTTATCTACATTTTATGGTAGATTGCCCCATCAAGAGAATGGTCTTCTCGAATATCAGAAAAGAAGAACTACAACGAGCTTCATGTTTGTCTGAAAGTTTGCAAAACATTCTTAAACTAATCACCTTTAAAACAGGAAGCTAAGTGTTTTCTACAAACAAAAGTGTTCTCTTCACTGGTGACTAGATCCAAGCTATCATTGGGACGCATAAAAGACTTTCCACAGCATCAGGTATTTGCTCTTCTCATTCTTTTCATCCTGTTATGGGTCAAAAGAAGTTCAAAGTCAACAGAGGCCATTCATGTGGGAGGGGGCTATATAGAGAGTGCATTCTTAGTGTAGGGAATGAGAAGGGACGGGCACAGACAAAGCTTCAGGTGGTGCTGGGCATAGGAAAATGTCTATGGATTATGATAAGGAGACCTTGGTGCCCAGGAATCTCTGGGTGGAAGTACCCTTCCTTCTCTGATTTCTTTTGCCTTTAATTTTGCTCATTCCTCCAATTCCACCCATCAAATTATCAAGTGAGTTAATATTTGTAAAGCACTTAACAAAGTACCTGGCATATAGTAAGCATTTAATAAATGTTTGTTCTCTTTCCTTTCCTGTTCACATAACCTTCTGTATGTCTTGAGTTCTTAGAAGTTGTTGCTTTTGTTCAGTTGTTTTTCAACTGTGTTTGTGACCCCATTTGGGGGTTTTCCTGGCAAAGATATTGAAGTGGTTCATTATTTCCTTCTCCAGTTCATTTTTCAAATGAGGAACTCGGGCAAACAGGGTTAACTGACTTGCCCAGGATCACACAACTAATAAGTGTCTGAGGTTGGATTTGAACTCATGAAGATGAGTCTTCCTGATTTCAAGCCTAGTATTCTATCCACTGTACAACCTAGCTGCGTCTCAGAGTTAGGAAAGTTGGGGTGGCTACATGGCACAGTAAATAGAGCACCTGCTCTGGAGTCAGGGGGACCTGAATTCAAATCTGGCCTCAGCCACTTAACAATTACTAGCCCTGTGACCTTGGGCAAGTCACTTAACCCCAATTGCCCTGCCTTCCCCCCACCAAAAAACCAAACAAAACAAATTGGAAAAGTCTTTGATGTAGTTTCTTTTTCCTTTCCTGATCCTTGACCAATGCTTTTTTTTATTAGTGAGAAAAAGGGCAGATGTCAGAGAGAGTATAATTTTTAGTAAGGGAGAGATTTTTAAAAATTATTTTTATATAGAAGCAATGGCTACAGAGCCAAAAAAAAAAAAAAACCTTATTCACCCTATCTTTCCTAAGCACACACTCAGGAAATTGCTTATGATTCAAATAGACTAGTGAGAAAGATAACACCACCACCAATAATAGCTAGCACCAATATAATACTTAAAGTTGTCTCATTTGATCCTCACAATAACCCTAGGAAATAGGTACTATCTTTATCCCCAATTTACAGATAAGAAAACTGAAGCTAAAATTATTTGCCAAGGGACCCAGCTGGTAAGCATTAGAAGGAGGGTTGGACCTCAGGTCTTCCTCATTCCAATTCCAACAGAGTCACTTTGGCTGCCTATCTGCTGTAAGGTTCTAAAGATAACTGCATGCATTCCTTAGTTGAAGAACAGTCTTTAATCAATTCCTTGATGACCAGTTCAATTAATTTTTCTCTTTTTTTCCCAATGAATTGTCTAAAATGACTGGTTATTTTGACTGTAACTGAGGCATCTGGAAATTGAAGGTTCTTTGAAGTAAGCTTCAGGTGAAGATGTTGATTGTTTATTTTTGTAGTTTGTAGGGTCTAAAGCATTCTACAGCTCAGTGTTGACTATGAAGCTATCCCTACGAGCATCTAGTGCAGTGGTTCTCAACCTGTGGGTCGCGACCTCTTTGGGGGTCAAATGACTCTTTCAACAAGGTTGCCTAAGACCATTGGAAAACACGTATTTCCGATGGTCTTAGGAACCGAGACACTGCTCCCCTATCCATCTCCAAGTGGGTCTGCCCACATGCAGATATTCCCAGATACACTCACATATGAGTATTAAAGGGTCGTGACATTAGGAAGGTTGACAACCACTGATCTAGTGCCTAGACTGTCTTTATACACCTGCCAGGGGAGTGAGTCCCTTTTTTGAGAGGTAGAAAAACGAACTTAGAGATCTCACTTAGAATTCATCATTCACCATTTCCTACCCCAGGAATGCTCAGCCCACATCACAGCACAACTGATGGGGACTGTGCCCAATTGCCAGTAGGCTTTGCAATTACACTGACTTGGAAATCCAGGAACATGATCTCACTCAGTAGGGAAAGATCCAGGAGTAGAGGACCTGAATTTGAATCCTGACCCCTGGATGATCCTGAGATTTGTGGGACTTTGGGTAGAGTCACTTCATCTATAAAATGAGGAGGCCAGTGTAGATGACATCTAGTATTAGTGTACATGACCACTAGTGCCCCTTCTAGCTTGAAATCTATAATCTTTTGGTCCAGAGAGAATGAACACAATTCCACAAATGGCCCTCCTGGCTTGTACTGTAGCACACTGGATTTGTTTCATCCAGAAGCCATTGCTACTATAACATCAACAACCACCTCCTTCTTGCTAAAAATCATACTCTCTTTAACATCTGTCATTGAAGAACTGAGAATTGATTTCATTGGCAACACCTGCACTTGGATCCACATCCAATCTCTGAGTTTCCTGTCATAAATGTTAAAAATATCAACAGCTTTTTAGCAGGTGGATGAAACTGGCTAATTCAAAGTGCTAAGCTCTTGCTCAAAGTAGGATAAAATATAAGAAAATAGGGTAGTCTCTTATTTCAGTATTTAGTATTTAATGCTTGAGAACAGTGGAAACCCAATAAAAATCACGCAAAGTCATCCTAAAGACCAAATGCTAGCTGATGCTGACAACTAGCCAAAAAAAAAAAAGTTAATACCATCATCAATTAGAATTGCAGAGATATAAGGGAACTTCAAGGTCATCCATTCTAACCTATCATCCCATGCAGGAATCTCTTCTGAAAGCAGGTATTCACTGAGTTTATGCTCCAAAGCTTTCAGAGACAGACTTCATTATTTTACAGGGCAACTCATTCTATCACCGGTCAACTCTGAATGTTAGAAAGTTCTTCCTTACATTAAGCCCAAATTTGCCTTCCAATGACACATTTCTTGGTCATACTTCTAGCCTACAAAGCAGGCGTTCTTAACCTTAGTTCCATGAACTTAAAATTTTTAATAACTATATTCCAATATAATTTGTTTCCTCTGTAATCCTATATATTTTATATGCATTTAAAAATATTGTTCTAAGGAGTCACTGAACTTCACCAGATTGCCAAAGGAATCCATGACACAGAAAAAATGAATAACCCCTGCTCTATAGATAAATATAAGTCCATTTTCTCTCCCACATGGCCCTTGGAATTTTAGACTGGCATTTTGGCCCCAGCCCACAGCCATGTCTTTACCTTTCCAGGTTGAACATATCTAGTTGAGAACATTCATCATTCTTCTCTCAACATGCCCCCTTAGGCAAGAAAGCACTTAACTGGCCAACCAAGAGAAAAAAGATGGGGCCTGATGGGTTACTCCACATTCCCCCTGGTGCTGTTCTCACAGAGGACCTTCATCTCCATCTGTCTCTACCCTTCACAGGGGAGGAACTTCATGAGTGTTGTAAGAAAGGAGACATGCCCCAGAGTTTGTAATAGACAAAAATGATAAGAACAATCAAATGCAGTCTAAAAATCAGGATGACAAGAACACTTGCCTTACTTAACTCGTTGGGTTACTATCAGAATCAAATGAGATCATGGGTGAGACAGAGCTTTGCAATTATAAAGTCTTATGCCATACAATGAATATTTTTAAATACCTGCTATGTTCCAGGCACTGTGCTAAGAGTTAAGGATACAAAAAGAGACAAAAGACAGTGCCTGCCTTCAAGGAGGCAAAACATGTGAAATGAGGAAAACAATGAGGAAAAACAATGTGCAAATGAATATATACAAAGCAAGCTACATACAGGATAAACAGGAAATAATTGACAGGGAAAACACTAGAATTAAGAGGAGCCAGGAAAGGCTTCCTGTAGAAGGTAGGATTTTAGTAGGGACTTAAGGGAAGTCATTAGTTAGAGTGGAGGAGGGAGAGGGAAGATCAGCCAGAGACAATGCCTGAAGCCAAGGGATGAAGGATTTTGTTTGAGGAACATCCAGGAGGCCAGTGTCAGTTCATCAAAGAGGGCATGTCTGGGAGTAAAGTTTAGGAAGACTGAAAGGTAGCAGGGCGCTGGGTTGTGAAGAGCTTTGAACGCCAAGCAGAATATTTGTGTTTGATACTGCAAACTAAAGAGAACCACTGGAGTTCCCTGAGTGAAGTACTGACATGATCAGATGCAGAATGTGTCATATTAGCGGTAGCATTTAATCCTTTTTACATAGCCTCATATGACACCAACTTATTTAGCAACCAAGTCACATGACTGACTTATCTTCAGCCTGCATTTCTCTCAAAGCCCCAGATCTTTTTCAGATGAATTGTTATTTAAGGGGGAGTCTTCCTCATCTTTTATTTGTTCACTTGATTTTTAGAATTTCAATGCAACACTTGATATTAATTCTCATCCAGTTGCATCTTGTTGGCTTTGGCTCATTGCTGCTGCATATCAAAAATAGTTTTGGATCTGGATTCTGTCCTCTAGCATGGGAACTGTTCCTCTGAATTCTTCCATCATCTGGAGGGCTTGAAAAGGATGCCTCCTTATGAGCTCAAAAGGCACATCTTCACCAGAAGCTGACTTTGTTTTATTGTTGTTCTTGAGTCATTTTAGTTGTGTCCAAGTCTTCATGACCCCATTTAGGGTTTTCTTGGCAAAGATATTGGGGTGGTTTCCCAATTCCTTCTCCAGCTTATTTTACAGATGAGGAAAGTGAGACAAACAGGATGAAGTGACTTGCCCAGGGTCACATAAGTAAGTGTCTGAGGGCAGATTTGAACTCATATCCTCCTGACTCCTGCCTTGGCTCTCTATCCACTGCACCACCTAGCTTCCACAAGTGCCTAAAACAAGAACATGCTGCAACCAATTCATGTTTCCTTCCAGAGCTGATTGTTAAATTTTCAGTGTGAACATTTACACTTCATAAAATGCTACAAATCAGGACTTAAGTTATTCTTTTATTGATTGTCTAGACTTAAGTGGTGAAGGAAATGTTAATAATGCAGATTAAATCTAGAAGTGTGACATGTATACATTTTTTCAGAGAACTGGTTATTAAATATATTTTTATTTTTTTACATTAATTTTTAAAATTGATTTGTTTGTTTACTTTTAGTTTACAAGATTCAGTTCCACAATCTCTTGAGTTTCAAATTTTCTCCCCTCCCCCTCCTATGGCAGCATGCAATCAAGTATAGGATCTGCAAATACTTTCACATTAGATATTAGTCAGGTTGTAAAGAAGGGTAGTAACCAATGGAATGAACAATGGAGAAGAGGAAACAAAATCAAACAAGAAAAAGAAAGGGAACAGGTAGTTTGCTTCAGTCTGCATTTAAACTCTGTTCTTTCTAGATGTTTCTCTGAATATAGACATCTCCTTCCATCATGAGTCTTTTGGAGTTGTTTTATAACCTTGTGTTGCTGAGAAGAGTCCAGTCTATCAAAGTTGGTCATCACACATAAGTTGTGTCTGTCATTGTGTACAAATTTATCCTGGTTCTGCTCTTCTCACTTAGCATCAGTTCGCATAACTCCTCATTTCTTATAGCACAATATTATTCCAATACATTCATATACCACCCATTCCCCAATTGATGGGCATCCCCTTAAATTCCAATGTTTTGCCACCACAAAGAGAGCTGCAATAAATATTTTTGTACATACAGGTCTTCCTTCCACTTCTATGATCTCTTTGGGATACAATCCCAGAAGTGGTATTACTGGGTCAAAGGCTATGCAATTATTTATAACCCTTTGGGCATAGTTCCAGATTGCTCTCCAGAATGGTTGAATCAGTTCACAACTCCACCAACAAGCATTAGTGTTCCAATTTTTCCACATCC
>CM053581.1:551674624-551751291 GCA_028627135.1 Pseudochirops cupreus | reverse complement strand
ACAAATTGTAAGTGTCTGAAGTCAGATTTGAATTCAGGCCTTCCTAATACCAGGCCTAGTACTCTATCCATTGTGCTACCCAGTTGCTCAGGAGTGTGGTGTGTGGAATAGAAAGAAGGCTAATTTAATGGAATTAAAGAATGTGGAAAGATAAATAATATACACAGAAGCCAGAAAGATAGTTTGGTTGCAGGTTGTAAAGGGATTTAAAAGCTAAAACAAGAGTTTGTATTTGGCTCCAGAGGCAACAGGAAGCCCCCAGAGTGGACTCTGCATTTGCTTGTACTCTGGTGTGGCCTGGTAAAGGAGGCTCATCACTGGGGCCTTGTGAGCTGTGGTTTCAGACAGACACACACCATCAGCATGGGCGTAATGTGACTGTAGCTTCTAGGAACCCACCTTTGAGAGCACACAGGCTACCAGCACAGCCAACAATGAGTGTTTTGGGGGGATTTTCTACTGATTTGAAGTCTCTATATTCTTACTGTCCTCTGTTTGTTTAAATAGTGGGTTGGCCCTATTTTCTCCCAGGAACTCTCTTTCTGCTGGGTCCTCATAGAGGAGGGGGCAAATGTAGATAGCGATCATAGCAAAAATGAAAACTCGCATCTATGACAGAATAAAGTCCTATCCTGACCAAGAGCATCTCCTCAAAGCCACCAAGAGGTATTGTTCGCAAGCAAAGTATCGTCAAGCCTCGTGACTCATAGATCTCTTCCCCCAAGCCTCCCCACCCCCCACGAGATGATATCCTGGAAAGAGGCCCGTTTCTGGTCAGAGACTCTTGTACAACCAAGGATTGACTTCGTTGCCTTCTTAGTCTGAAAGATTCATGACACCTGGGGAGCTCATCTCTAAGGAGTGGGTTAGAGGTTTTCTCCACGATTGCACACACATGCTTCCTGCTCAGAAAAGGTGTGAAGAAGGGGCCCCTGTGGTGTATGCCGCGAGCCGTCACAGTAATGTGGTCCGGATGTCGCTTTCTGCAAATTTGTGCTCCAGGACTGTGTTCATATGTGTTAACCAAGAGAGCTTGTGGGTAATGAGTTATAGTAAGTACTAGCCCTCAGAGAAGTTAGATCCCAGCACAACCAAGAAATGAAAGATGAAGCCTGTATAACAGATGGGACCAAAGAAAGGACAGATAAAGAATGGCAAAAATCCCTTTGATTTGCTTGGGGAGGAGAGGAGCTTGTTAGCAGTCTGAGGACCCTCTTCATAGGGTACAGAGGAGAAAATGCTGAACCTGGAGTCAGGAAGACCTGAGTTCAAATTCAGCCTCAAATACTTGCTAGCTGTGTGACCCTAGGCAAGTCACTTAACCTCTGTTTCCTCCTCTATAAAATGGGGATAATTCTAGAACCTACTTTCCAGGGTTGTTGTGAGGATCAAATGAGATAGTATTTATAAAGTGCTTTGCAAACCTTACAATGTAATATAAATACTAGATCTATCTCTCTATCTTTAAATGTAAGTTGCTTGAGGGAAGGGATAATGTTTTTGGTTCTCTTCATATCTCCCAAAGCTTAGCCAAGTGCCTAGTACGTAGTAATTACTTAATAAATTTTTTTGACTGACTAACTATGATGACTGAAGTCATTCCCCACAATAGAAATGTCAAAAAGCAACCGAAGTCATATTTCAAAACAAAAGTAGGAACTGAGAGGATCCACAGAATGGTGGGTAGAGTGGCAGCAGGATCATGGTTAAAAGAGATGGCCAAAAAGAAAAAACACCTACTTGGGAAGGAATCAGAGTGGAGGTCCCAACCATGGGAGCAAATCTTAGAGCTCTTATCACTAAATCCCAGGGCAAAAGGAAGTCACCAAATCAACCAGATTAAGGAGGAGCAGCAATGGCCGAGGGGACAGGACCAACTCACAGACCAGCAAGCAATGGTGACATGCCTTGATTTAGGAGGAAAGGAGCCAGGCAGACATTCGTGAGATGATTTTAGGAAGTATGTCTCTCTGTGATGAAACCACTGTATAGTCTGATTTGAAAACTGAACATATGACGTTCTGAAAAAACATTTACAAATTAAAAAATAAATGAATTTTAAAAAATAAAAACTGAACATCATTTAATTTAAATGTGAGTTCCTTTAATTCTCTAAGCGGAGGTTCTTTACCTTTCTTGTGTCATGGGTCCCTTTGGGAGTTAGTTTGGTGAAACCTATGGATCCCTTTTGAGAAGGACATTTTTAAATGAATGAAATAAAATATATAGGATTGCAAGGAAAGCTGATTGTGTTGAAATTTTGTGTGTTGTTTCAGTCATGTATGACTTTTCATGACCCCATGTGGGGTTTTCTTGGCAGAGACACTGGAATGGTTCGCCATTTTCTTTTCTAGCTTGTTTTACAGATGAGGAAACTGAGGCCAACAGGATAAAGTGACTTGTCCAGGGTCACATAGTAAGTGTCTGAGCCTGGATTTGAGTTCATGAAGATGTCCTCCTGACTCCAGATTGGGCATTCTATCCACTGTGCCACCCAGGACTTTAATGTAGGTCTTCAGAGAGCAGGGTCAGGGGGTTCCCTGTCCTGCTGTTAGACAACACCTACTTCCTGGACACTAAATGACTTAGAAAATCTTGTTAGTTACACTAGAGAGCTGAGCACCAGGTCACATAATGGGGAAAGTCATTCCGTCAAGGGACTCCCATTAGAAGTCATCATTAAGAGGAAAGGCCCCATATATACCAATATATTCATAGCAGCATTTTTTTGTGGTAGCAAAAAATTAGGAACAAATTAGATTTTTTTTATTGGTTGGGGAATGACTTAACAAGTTGCATGAATGTAATAATTATAAGAAACAATAAATATAATGACTATGGAGAAGTGTGGAAAGATGTACACAACCTAATGGAGAGTGAAGTAAGCTTAGCCAAGAAAGCAATGCTTACAATAACTATAATAACGTAAATGAAAGAGAAACCGTAACACAATCAAAAGTGAATGTGGCAAAATTACAATAAACAAGTCTGACCCCAAAGAAAGGATATGAGAAGACACCCCCACCCTACTTCTAAGCAGAGGTGAGAGGTCATTGGTTGTTTTTGTGCACATTGTATACATTGGATTTTTTCAATATATTGATCAATTTTGTTGATTTTTTTCTTCTTCTTCCTCTTTTGTTTCCCTCTAAAAATATTATTTGTTGTATGAGATGGCTTGTGGGAGGGTCAAAGGGAAGGGTACTGGGAAGTGAAAAACAAAAAATACCAGTAAAAAGATTATTTTTAAAAGTCTATAGTGGAAGGATTCAAGATAATTACCACTTGATAGATCTGGGGTGACTAAAGGCCTCCAATAGCCATGTAAGCTCCTGAAAGGCAAAGACTATTTCACTTTGTAATTTGGATCTCCAGAACCCAACCTAGTGCCTAGAATGTAGAGGATACTCAATGAATGCTCATTAATTGACTTACAGATAAGCCTGAGCAAGACCAGAAATTTCAGGGTTGGAGTTTCTGCCTAGACAAGGGAAGAAAAGCCAAGATTAAATGACTGAAGACAGAATTGTAACTAGGGTTTTTTCCCTCAGGCATTTATACCTAGAGGCATATTTCTTTCTCTTAGGAGTCCAGAGACCACCATGCTTTATAGTCCTCTACTGATCTGCACCCCTTCAGAGGAAGGAGGGATCCAGGAGAAGACAAGGGAGTGGGATCATTGGTCAGCAGAGGAGGATGAGACTTTTCCTGCTGTACCTATATGAAGACTACTTCTTCTGGGCCTCACATGCTAACCTTGAAAATCAAAGTGATGTCAAATGTCCTACTCACATACCTTTAACTTGGTTGGTTTGTATCTGAGTGAAACAAACAAAAAAAGGGAAACATTTCCAGTCTTTTCACTTTCATTGCTGAATATATCTCTCCAGTCTTCCTTGCCCAACTCATTTGCTACTTTATTTAAAAAATAAAGAGAGAAACAAAAGGCAACATGGTAAAATATCTCCTGCCTTCTCTACAAAGAAGAGAGAAATAGTTTACCAATTCTTCTTCACGTCTAGTTTGGTCATTATAGTTACATACTTGGTTCATGATTTTTTCCCACTTCCATTTACATTGTTGCAATCTCTGTATATACTGTTTTCTTGGTTCTGTTGGCTTTACTCTGAATCAGTGCAGATCAGTTCATTCTCTGAATTCTTCATATTTGCTGGCTTATGGCACAGTAATAGTTCACATTTGTAAAGGGGGGTAAGGAAGGGAGTCTATGTTGAATCAACCAATCAATCCAAAGCATTAAACTAATCTGAAACCATTTAATCAATTCAGAAAGCATGTAGGAGATGTGCTGATATTGGCTGAGGAGACTTAGGCATGCCCTGTTAGTTATCTCTAAATCAACAAGCCAGTTTGGATCCTGGCATCATTTTGCTATCTAGCCATGAGGGGTGGAAGCAGTCCCAGCCAAATCCTTTCCAGGCAATCACTTGGGGTGAGTTAAGAGTGCCGCATTCCCCCCCACCCTCAACCAGAAAAGGACCTTGTGAACATCATCATCCTAGTAGTGTCCCCAGAATAACAGCAGCAAGGCACCCTGAGAAAACATAGCTTCATTACTCTCTGAGGAACAGAGCAGAATGGGCCTTCATACGTATGGGGATGATTCTAGCAAAAGCACTTTCAGGAGCTTTGAGCTACTCTCTTCTTTACACATGCTCCAAGCTTGAGAGCACTTTACCTTGGATTCTGTATGTCTTATGGGAGAGCAAGTCTGTGATCTGGGGTGGGGGGAGAGTGTGTCCTACTCATTGTTCTTGCTACACTGCACTATTCTGACTGTTGCTGATCAAACCAGCACAAGTTTAGAATGCTCTACCTCAAGTTGGGCACAAATAGTTGTAATGTTAATGGGATTTAAGATCTTCCTGATCCATTAATAGGCCTCAGGTGGAGGCCATTAAAGGAAGCTAGCTTAGGGGAGGCTTGCTTGTAGGAAGGCTTTCACACCTTTTGCTAATTTTTAATTAGGCCCTGAGTCATGAGATCTGTGATACCTCCTGGCTCAGAGAAGTGTATATATACTCTGAGTTGGTATTTTGCATTGGGGGTTCACTTATGATAAGGTTCTTGTGATTCTCTGGTTGAGATTCTGAGTGACTGTATGGTGAGAGCTCCCTGAATGCTCAGATGAAAAGGCTGTCTCAATCCAGGGATGTATGTAAAGTGTATAGTTGATTAAGGCAATCAGAGCCCCGTCTGTTGGTCTTTATTTCTCTGCTTGTATTTTCTCTGTTTGTATTTTCTCTGAAGTTCAGGGTGCTGACTTGTTCCCCTGAACTAGTGAATGTAATTTTAAAAAAATTGCTGACCCCTTAAACAGCTACTTTTCCTGGTAAAACCAATCTAAGAACCTGTGCTAGTAACCATCCTGGGTATGCCAGTGTGGTTGCTACTACTATAGTCCATGTGAACACTTGGGATAGATTCTCTAAATTTGCATATCTCATGTTTCTTTGGAGCTACTGAATTTCTGCTTTGTTCATAGAGCACAGTACCTTTTTTATTACTAAAAAAGAAAAAGGAAAAGAAAAAAGTGTCAACAAATGTTTTAAAATAAACAGGATAGGGAAAGAAAGGCAAACAAACAGGATAGTTGGAACTACCATGTTAAATTTGAATTCTATCCCAAAACCACAACAAATGTATACTTAGTCAGGGGAAAGAGAGAAGGAAATTGTATGTAACAGAAGTTCATAGTTTCATATACAATCTACTTTTTAAAATTATTCTTTGTATATTAGAATTTTTGTTGATCTTTCATTCATAATAAAAAAGTTAAAAAATAACTTTGGAAATTGTAATGGAGGTCATTAGTAATGGAAAGCGCTATGTCATGTTCTTATTAATATCAATAGGCTGTTGGAAAGAATTCTTTTCTATGGACTTATGTAAATGCCAGTTTATACCTGCTCCAGTTAAAAGACTGATGGGAAAGGAAAACTAAAAAGAGCAAAGGAAAAAGTGGAGAAAGTAGCCTACCTCTCTATAGGGAAACAAAAACTGACTAAAGGAATTCATGAAAGGGATTTTTTTTAACAGTGTGTGGTGAAAGGAATCAGGAATTCTGAATGTTTAAAAGGAAAATTGAAGACATCTTTTTAATGAGGGTGGAACAACCTAAAGAGGGTGAGAAGTTGTTGATGGACACCGAGAGGAAAGTCTCCATCTCCTGGAGAAGAACAATAAACACAAAGGAATTTTGGTTGGCTCAAGGACTGAGGGAAAATTCCCTGGAAAAAATTTTGACTTTGAATTAAGATTTATAGGCAGAGAATAAAGGAAATACTTGGTCTCTGCACTACTGCAGTTTCCTGGCAATGAGTTTTTAAAAAGGCGGGGGGATTAGATTGACTGTGTAGGTCTGATGAAAATGTGAAGGAATTCAATTTTTTAGCATTTGTTTCTTTTAAAAGTTGTCCTAATCTTTCATCATTAAAAATAACAACCCACTTAATGACAACCATTTTTTAAAAATGTAGTGAAAAGGAAGTACAGGTAATTAATAGTTACAAATCTCTGGGGACCTTAATAATCAGAGACACCTATCTGAATAAAAGAAAATCATGCCCCAAATCTCCACTACCATAACCACTGAGGATAACATGCTGACATTGGAGTTACCATTTTTTTGAGAGTCAAATAATTAATCTGATCATCAATTTTTATCATAGATTAAGAACAAGACTTTAACGATTATATAGTCAACCCCAACTCCACCCCATTTAATAATTGAGGAAATGTACACCAGAGAAGTGACTTTCTCAAAGTCACACAGTCATCATCATCAGCATTTAGGGTTTGAACCCAGGCCCTCTGACTCCAAATCCAGTGGTCTTTCTACTTCAGCAGGTGATGTGACTTTGTGGGCTGAACATTCAAACCCAAAGCTATGAAGCTAAGCCAACACCATATTACCTGATGCACTGAGGCCTCCTTTGGACAAATAGGAAATAGACTGAAGACTGGAGGGGGCACAAGAAAAGGGTTGAGGATCAGCATATAACATATCAGAGGTGTTCCCAGTGGCTCCTTTCCTCAAAAACAAGAAAAGTTTAGATATGGAGATATTTAGGTATGGCTCCAGAGAGTCAGTGTGAGCATTTCCATCTTGGAAATCAGAAAACACTACTACTAGATAAGGACTTTATTTATTGTTGTGTCAATTGTTTAGACTTAACAAAGTAATGGAGAAAAGAGTAATAACACATTTTCAATTTAAAATGTGCTGTGCATACATTTTGTCTGGAGAGCTGATTGTTAAAAATTTACCAGAATACCACTGCCTCAAACAAACAAATGAAATTAAAACAAAATAAAACAAAAACAAACAAAAAAGGCAGCTACAGATTTTGCAAGTTTATCAGATAACGTGCTAGAAACAAAAAGCCAGAGGCAGGAACAGTCACATCAAAATTAAGAAGTGACCTCCCACAGAAGCGGCAAAATCTTCCCTCCTAGAGGCTCAGGAGACCATAGATTTAGGGGCCATGGAGTTGGCTGCATCTGAAGGCAGCCCATTCCACTGCGGAAGACTCTGCTTGCTAGGACTTTTCCCTTTCCATGAAGCCTAAATCCATCTCTGTAACTTGCACCTGTTGCAAATTTGACTTTCTGGGGCCAAGCAGATCACGTCTAAAATGAGGCATCTTGGTTGTTATGTTGATACCGTACATGGGCAGCGGTCCTGTGATTCATTGGTTATTTAAAACAAAACAGATAACAAGCCTTCCCTTGATAAAATGAAAACAGATACCAAAGCCTCTCGTTGATAAAAAGAGAACATGTATGGTAGAATCATGATTTAGGGGGAAGAAATACTAATTAGACTTGTCTCCACTCCCACTCCTCAACCACATTGCCTTTAGCAGAATTCAGTGGCATTATTCCTTTTTCTGAACTGTGCTCTGACCCCATTTCTTTATACATCCTCTGTCTTTCTCTCAAACGGAAAATTAAAAACATAGAAGGTATGATGTGGGAACAGGAAGACAAAGGAGAGATGCATCCCAGAAAACACTGGTTCATCCAAAAGACTACAAAGCAACAGCTCAATTTTGAAGTCTTGGTTTAAATTATGTTGGTAATAGTGTCTGAGGAAACCCAGTCACCAACCATCTGGGTTGGTGACATGATGATAATGTTAGAAAAAACCCACAAATGAATCAGTATTGGTTTGGGGCCTGTGAGGAGCTTGGTGGCTGACCACACAACTAAGCCATAGGAAACAAAAGGAAAAGCACTAGCTCTGGAGACAAAGGATGGAGGTTCAAATGTTCTCTCTGAGGCTTGTCAGCTATGTGACCATGGGCAAGTGTCTTAACTTCCCTGGGACTCAATTTCCTCATCTGTAAAAATGAGAGGGTTAGACTATGGTATATAATCTCTTGGACCTCTCCTACACCTAAAATCCCATGAAATCATAGCTTCCAGGGCAGTTGTCCAAGAAGAGCTTTTCTGAGAGGTTGTCCCAAGGAACTGAAGGTATACAGATGTTCAGGAGGACTAGCCCACGTGATGTGAGGGCTGCTCATCCACCTTTGGTTTCCACCTGATTCATTGAACTCCACCTGTTGTTCCAAGAAGCTGGAACATGTGCAGTGGCCACATCTTGGCAGATGAGAGCTAAACCAGACTGAGGGTAACTTCAAAAGGCCTCAAACCCATAAACAAGTTAGGGGGGTGTCTATACTTCAAGGATGTCAAGACTCCCTCCTCTCCCAGTGGAAGAATGAGAACACATTGTTCCAACAGCCATGAAGGCAGCTGAAGCAAGCACTGTGGAGTGTGTAGAGCTTTGTCAAACATCAAAGTTGTCACAGTCACCCACTGCATCCTGGGCCATCTCCAGTCATCCTGACTTTTGCCACTGGACTTTGATGACTCTGGAGGAGAAAATGAAGTTGGCTACTTTGTACAACTCTGCCTCACTTAAGTCCAATTCACGTACAAGTCAAGACCACCCCATGATGTCATTGGTTCTCTTTGAAAAATGAAGAATAGATAGCAACAACCACAACACAGATCTGGAGGTCACCTGGCCCACTCCCCTCATTTTATTGATGAGAGAGCTGAAGACCAAAGGTGTTAAGTAATTTGTCCAAAGTCACTCAGATAGCAAAGCTAGGATTCAGTGTCAGGTCTTCTCATTCCAAATCCAGAGCAAATTTTACTCTACAACATGACCACTTCACAAGTGTTCATTTTGAAAATTACCTTTCAAATTCAGCCTACAGCAAGTTAGTAACTATCACAAGTTACTCTTAGCGGGCCATTTAAAAAAAGGACTAGTTATTTGAATGGATCCAACAATGGTCTTTTTTTCCATCCGCAAGCCCCTGTGTGTTTGGAGGTAGCCTTTGTGTGATTAGCTGCCTAGACTGAGGAGACCTTTGTCTTGAGTTTTGTCCTCAAGGAGCCATACCCAGAAGTCTATGAGTCACAATGTGGCAACAAGCACGTAAGACTGAGGATGTGTTCCATAAACACAACATAGAAACCCTCAGCTTTTAAAAGAAACAGCTCAACATGTACTTTCTGGAAGGACCTGAGTCAAGGTGACTAATTTTATTATACCTTGAACTTCTGAAATGGCTAAGTATCTTTCTGTCTAGCTGCTGAAGGCTTTGTTCTGACCTTACCCTCCAGTCTGTGCAAGGTTCAGCTTCCCCGGTGCTCTCTCCCTCAGGGAAAGAGAAACCTGGGAGCAGCAGATAACTTCATCTTCACTTATTCAACTCATCTGAGGGGAAAAAGAGAGGGAAGGAAAGAGGGAGAAGGAAAGGGAGGGAGGGGAGGTTATAACTGGGGTATTTTTTGTAGGAGGTGGTGTAAGTTAGAGGTTCTGTGAGGTGTAGCTGAGGTTGGCCTATATTCCAAAGATGGAGGACCACTTCTACTCAAGTCTTCTTCACTCTGTAAAGAAGGATCTCTGTCCACAATGCCACTCTGGCTCTCAGGTCAGGATAATTAACTAATTACCAGATAGTGTGCTTGGTTCCCCTGTCAGCTACACTTCAGGTG
Source organism: Pseudochirops cupreus (assembly GCA_028627135.1). Classification (NCBI taxonomy): domain Eukaryota; kingdom Metazoa; phylum Chordata; class Mammalia; order Diprotodontia; family Pseudocheiridae; genus Pseudochirops; species Pseudochirops cupreus. Next base: position 551,741,250 of record CM053581.1, on the reverse strand, counting down.
GGCTCCAAAGCTAGGTAATGTAGTGGCTACAATGCTGGCCTTGGAGTTGGGAAGATGTTTGTTTAGTCTTTTTCAGTCATATATGATTCTTCATAATCCCTTTGGGGGTTTTCTTGGCAAAAATACTGGCATGGTTTGCCAGTTCCTTCTCCTGCTCATTTTTCAGATGAAGAAACTGAGGCAAACAGGGTTAAGTGACTCGCCCAAGGCCACACAGCTAGTGTCTGAGGCTGGATTTGAACTCAGGTCTTCCTGACTCCAGGACCAGCATTCTATTCACTGCACCACCTACCTGCCACCTAACTGGAGTTGGGAAGTCCTAAATGCAAATCCTGCCCTAGATACTTCTTAGCTATATGATCCAAGGCAAGTTACCTAACCTCTGTTAACCTCATCTGTAAAATGGGGGTAATAATAGCACCTACCTCACAGGGTTGTTTTAAGGAACAAATGAGATTTCTAAAGCACTTTGCAAACCATAAATCTATAAACACTAGATACCTTATTATTAGAATAACAACTATTATTATTGTTAAGCCTTAGTCTTCTTCACTGGCATCTTCTCCTATACCAGGTGTCTCAGGGACTCTGTCTACTTCTACCCCTAAGACAGGTTTGTGTGTAGAGGGCTGAAGTCTGCCCTCTTACCCCATCTCCATCTAAAATGTTTTTAAATGCTTACCCCTGGAATGTGCTGTGTGGCATTGATCCAGGAATCAGAATTAAAAACTCAACTAACCCTGCTCTGCCCCATGGAGAAGGATGATGTGATGAGTGAGAGTTTACAGTTGAAATGAATGAACTCTAAAGTTTATGCCCTTACCCACAAGACCACAAGGATTAAGATGGTCAATGAGGAAGAAAAGATTCAGATCTCTCTGCTTAATGCCTGTCAGGAGAGAAAATAAGCTTTAGAAATAAGACTTTAGAGTCATAGTTAGCAGAATTATTCATAAATGTATATTTCCCTCACTGTTGGCCCCATAGGGCCCATTACCTATCTGTACCCTGGCATGCAATTTGGACTAAGTAGAGTTCTGGGGAGTCTGGCCTCTAAAGAGAGAAGAACTGGGCTTCCTTTTCTTGTACTCTTTCGTTCATTAACTTCCTGCCCTGGTGTCCTGGAGACAAATGTACTCATACCTTAGGTTATGACTCAAGTCTAGGATTCCCTTCCCCCCAGAAAAGGGGGAAAGTAAAAACGTGCCAAGATGACAATATGAATGAGGTATGAGACACATCATTTAATTTAAAATGCTAAGCATGAAAAACTCTGAATTAGGAAGACAACTTAAAATAGGATGCGGTAATTTAATGATGACTATTACAATCTGCTCAGAGGTTGATGTTCAAACCTCAGCAGAACCAATTTGTAGGAATGCTCATTATACATTTTACATTTCACCTTGTCTCTGCACTGTCAAAGCAACTTACATGTTTGTTGGTAAAATGGTAAGGCTTAGACCAATCCTCTCATTAGTGTCTGTCCTCTCCAAGAGCACCGGAATAGGTTCTGGGACTCCTTCCCTGGCACCGTTCAGCTCTGACCTGATGGAACCCAACATCTCTGTATCTCCCCAAAAAAAGAAGATATAAGGGGGCCAATCAGGTGGCTCAGTGAATAGAGCACTGGCCTGCTGTCAGGAGGACCTGAGTTAAAATCTGGCCTCAGATACTTACTAGCTATATGACCCTGGGCAAGTCACTTCACCCTGATTGCCTCACTCAAACAAAAAAAACAAAATGTGGGATTATGTTTGTAATCTGGGTATTATTTTATTCTACCCCTTGCCTTCCTTTGATTTAGGCATCCTAGGAGGACCCCTTAGTCTAGAGCCAAAAATAGAATTGCTCCTTAAGAATCCGAAGTTGGAGCCTGAACCCCTGACAGTCCAGTTCCACTGTTGAGGAGACAGGTAATCTAAGAGGAATGAACCCAGGACAGAACTAGGAGCATGAGGAAGGGACAGGGATTGGCAAAGATTGCCAAGCTTAACCTAGGCTTAAACCTAGTGGCATTTCATAAGTCAGAAGTGCTACAGATGCCTGGATCAAGGCTTAAGAGCTGATTCAATTTGAATCTTGCAACTCGAACAGGATGTGGAGACCTTGCAAAGTCATAGAGAGGGAATAACAATTAATAATAACATCTAACATTGTAGGACAAAACACATTGGACTTGAATACAGAATACAGGGAGTTTTTTAGTGCTTGACAGGCACCAATGAGTTGTGTTATTTTGGTCAAGTCACTTAAATTCTTTGAGCCTCAGTTTTCTCACCTGTGACTTGGGTATAATAATTTCTATCCTGCCTAACTCATGGGATTCTCATGATAATCAAGTGAGATAATATGGTTGTGAAAGGGCTTTGTAAATTGTAATATGGTTACCAGTACAAGCTGTTAGCATTATATATGGTGCTTTATAGTTACAAGACATTTCTCCCTACTTGATGAAAGACTTGGAAAATAAGCCTTAAGGCAAAAAAAAAAAAAGCTGGAGGTATTAAGGTGAAGAAGAAAAGATTGGGGGCTGCCTTAATAAGAACATTCAAATGTTAAGTGGGGAGACAGGAAGTGTGGGCCTGATTTGCAATAGGAAAGATTTTGGTTAGACAGTGGAAAAAAAAAACACTTCTTGCATTTGGCAGTTTTAGGAACGTAGCCTAGGTAACCAAGGAAGATTATAGAATTGTCCTGTATGGACATACTCAAGAAAAGGACACACCATTGTCTCTGAGTTTCTGGAAGGGAAAGAGGGAGAAAATAGATGTCGTTTGTTTAGAGCTTTATAGTTTCAGGAACATTTTTAGACACATCTCGTCTAATCTTTCCAATGACCCTGTGTGGTAGACAGGATGGGTATTACTGACTCCATTTTACAGATGAGAAAAGCAAGGTTTATAGAGGCTGAGATCATCTAAATTCACACAGCTAGTAAGCGGTGGAGCCAATACCGGAGCTTAAGGCTTCTGGCTCTAATTCAGTCAACAAGCACTTATTAAACTCCTTTAATGCACTGTGATAAGTGTTAGAGATACAAAGAAAGTCAGACAATAACATCAGCCCTTGCCCTCAAGGAGCACAGAGTCTGATGAAGGAGAATGTTCCACTACAACACATAGTCCCTCATAGTTCTGTAATCTGCCAGTCCTTCCCCACCCTCTTGTATGTATCTCGTCATATCCATGGTTGTTTCCCCCATTAGACTGAGAGTTTCTTGAGGGCAAGGGACTGTTTGTGCCTTTCTTTGTGTCCTCAGGGCTTAGCACAGTGCTCAGCACATAGTAGGTCCTTCAATAAAATGCCTTTTGGCTTACTATGTGCTTGACAACACTGTTCATTAGATACAGTAATGAAGATCCCAGAAATAATATCCCGTCACTTCAGCAGCTTTTGCATTTTTTGTAGGGTTCTGAAATCAGGGGGCCCTCCAGGATTTAGGGCTGCACTAGTCAGGTGTAGAACACAGGCAAAACCTGAAACAAAGACCACAACATACAAACTGACTCTATGAGTAATGTGAGAGGGGCTTGTGTGTGGAGTCTTCTGGAAAGGTATGATGACATGTAAGAGGAATACCTTGGAGAGATTTGGAGTATGTGTGAACGTTCTGTAACTGGTTAAAGTTTGATAGCCATGTAACAAAGAGGAAATGAATCTTCTGGGTAACTAGCACTAGACTGAATTCAAAAGGCACTAGTCAGCCAGGGCCAATCCCATTTTGATCTGCCTGCCTGCATTCCAATGAGAGATGATGGTGGTGGTGGTGGTGCATTTTTCAAAGACGACCAGTGACATCATAGGGGATGTGTTGACTCATGCATGAACTGGATTTAAGTGAGGCAGAGTTGCACAAAGTCATAAACCTCACTCTCTCTTCCAGAGTCATTGGAGTCCAATGACAGGAGAAAAGTCGAGACAACTGGTAGCGGCTTGGGATGCAGTGGATGACCTTGGCGTCTTCAACGTCTGACCAAACTCTAGGTACTGCATAGCTCCTGCTTCATTCACCTTTGTGGCCATTGTAACATATTATTCTCATCTTCCCATTCCCTAGGGAAAGTCTTCATATGCTTGGGGTAAACATCCCCCCAACTCACCAATAAGTTTGACACCTGTGACTTAGTCTCAACCTAGTATTTCAACCAATGTGAAATAATGATGTAAGGGTAGAAGTCTTGGGCTTATGAATATGGGCCTGTCTCTGGTCTTTGCTGGAAGTACAAAGGCACAAAGGAAGGAATCCTCCTGCTCTCAGGGAGCTTCCATTATCACTCATATAAAAATACTTGGTCACTTTCCACTTCACTTCCATCCCCAGGTCCTTGATTTGGCCTGGTGCTGGGGGGGGGGGGGGGGGGGAAATATTACAGAGGTTGATAGCCAAATCCCCAGAAACCATTTCAGTCCAGGCAGCTATCTGGTACCAGATGGCCCACACATTTCAGAGAACTGTGGGATTTTTTATCCAGGTAAACAAAGGGAACTGGACATCTATTACAAATGCACCAATCTTGACCCACATAGATAAAGCTAAGCCAAGGGATATACTCATGGATATTCATCAGTCACTCTAGCTGTCTCTATATTCATGTCTTCTTCCTACTGAGGGTCTGATAATTGGCCAGCAGCACTAGTCAAAAGTGTTTCTGATGGCAATGGATTGGTGCTGGATGGGGGGGGGGGCAGTAAAGGGGGAATTTCTTTGTAATAAAACATATTTCCTCAGGAACAAGAGAATGGTCTACAACCCATATGAGTTTGAGCTAACTAGCCACTTTTTATAGACGAAGAATTTGTACATATATAAGTATATGCCAAATGAATACCAAATAAATGTAAGTTGGTTAGGCCCTTGCATTTGAGGGAAACAGCTGTGTTGGATGGAAACCAGAAAGTTAGAGAAAATGCAATTTAATCCAACACCCATTAATTAAACATTTATTGAGCTCAAGGTTCCATGCTCGTTTCCCAAAGTGGTTCTTTTTTTTCTTCCTGTCTCCCAAATATGGCTGATTTTTTCCTATTAATGGACTAGGTAGAAGTATGAATGAGAAAGAGTGTGGGTTTAAGTGAGAAGGGAGGAGAGATGGGGCAAAGCATGAAGGAAGTGTGTTTGTAGTGAGTCTCTCCCCTTCCCTTTCATCTCTGCGTAGGAGATGTGGTTTGAAGAGGACTTTGAAGGCTAAGCAAAGGTTGGACCAGGAGAGCATTGCAAGTAAACTCGGCAGAGATGAGGATAGGAGATGGAACTTCCTGATTAGAGGAGAGGGCCACTATGGACAGTGCTGAAATACGAGGACCTTGAATGAAGGTAGAATTTGAGCCAGGAGGCCATAGAGATCCTTGTGGTTTCTTGAGCTGGGGAGTGACTTGATGAAACTTGTATTTAAGGAAGATTAATCAGGCATCTGTGTGTCTGTCTTGCCATAGGACACTTCACCTGACAGAGGAAAATAAGGTCCTTGGAGAAAGTAATAGGGAAAGAGAGTGGAATACAGAAGGGCAGAGCATCGGTATCCCTACACATTCATGCCCATCCCATCTGCTCCTTTAAAATGTATTTCAGTATCCCAGGCTATAGCCCAGATATATTTACAACTTTAGGTGATAGAATTTCCTATTTTCTCCCCTCAAAGTGCTAATCCAGCCTCAGTTATCTAAAGAATGTATGATTTTTGTGAAACTTTGAAGACTGGGTCAAAGGTTCATTTGAGAGTAAGGAGGCAGAGAACACATTGCAAGGAGGGAAAACACCATGAGCCAAGGCAGCATGGCTAGCCTAGCCTAATGTGGCTTATTAAAGAATTTATGCTTTCCCATTTGCTTATGACTTTCTAGGAGCATACGGTTTTAAAGGTATATGAAACTTAGTGATCATGAAGTCCAATACACCCAATTTATGGATGATGAAACTGAGGCTCAGAACCAATTCGTTAGTGGCCAAATTATAACTAGAACCCAGGTGTTCTGAGTCTATCTTGAGCTCTTTTGCCATACTATACTGCCCCTCTGTGGTTTAATTCTTCAAAAGGAAATAGCAAAGGGACCAACTGGTGTGAACCTGAATTGGTTGCTGAAGTAGAGAAGATGGGAGCCTCGCTGGAGATTCACCCCTACTTAGGTCCCTCATTCCCAGAAGCTCACCATACTCATGCCAAATTTAGTGAATAGACCTGACTGGTATAGCCTACTGCAGCTTAGAACTCCCAAACTCAAGCAATCCCCTAGTCTCAGCATCAGAACTATAGGTGTGTACCAGCATGCTTGGCTATGGACTCCTGTCTAGTCTCTTTACGAACCTAAAATCTGTCTTTCCCCTTTCCCACCTTGATATATTTGCCGTTTACCCTCTGATTTGCGTGGGTGACATTTGCTGATCAGGACCAAGAGCCTCAGATAAACCCTAGGCAGTCAGTAGTGATGCTCTTCTTCAGGCTCTGACAATCTGAAAGTGAAAGAAGAATGTTTAATATGTCTGCTGCACAGATGTGGGAAGAAAGGGGAAATTCAGAATTCAAAATGTTGCCTAAAAAAGGAAAAAAACCCAGCTTTCAAAAGGTCCTTCTTCGATTTCACTGGGGCAGTATTTTTGAGTTTCATTAGGAGGATCCTGTTGCTCTGCCTAGTGGCCAACAAAGATAACAGCTGTGTTAAAGGGTTATTGACTTAGGCAGAAAGGTAATGGAGAGAAATAATCCTAGTATGAAGACTCAGAGCCATGAGGTACATTTACTCAAGATTAACCATCAAGGAAGGTACAGATCTGGGTCTCTGTGCCAAAGTCCCTAACTCCCATTCAGTGTTCTTTCTACAACACCATGTTGCCACTGCAAGACAATAAAAAAGGTTCAAGTGTTTGAATCTGGTGCCTTGACTTGCTAAGACTTACCTTGGGCCTGGAGAAGGGGAGGGAGGGAGGGAAGGGGAGAGAAAAAGAGAGAGAGAGAAAGAGAGAACACACATTCAGATTTTTAGCTTCAAGCTGAGTCTCAGACACAATTCAACATTATTTAGATCCCTCCAAACGTGTGATTTGTTGTCTTGACTCAGGTGATACACAATAATACAATCTGTATTAATATAAAATTGATACCTAAGATGATTAAGACACTACAGTGACCGCAAATCCCCTTGATCTCTTGACTTTCTGTCCTCCCCATCCCCCAATTTGGGTCATGCTGTGATTCACTGTTTTATGTCTGAAGGGCACTGTGTTATTCCCAGAAAGTTATAGAATTTGGCTGATCAGGAATTCATGCTACCTAATTTCTACTGGGCACTGACTGCTTCTAGACAATCACTTCTTGATTCCCTGACATACTGGCTACAATGGCTACTTCACATCTTCTCTCTATTCAAACTTCTAATCCTTCTGAACTTCCTGACTCTCACAATATTATATCACCTTATGGTAATAATGCAGTATTGGCAAAACTGTAAATTTTTCCAGCCATTCTGGAAAATAATTTGGGATTATGATAGAAAAGTTACAAAACCATACACACCATCTGATCCAGTAACACCACACTATTTGACACATTCTCCAAGGAATCCAGCATCTTAGGTTCAAGGGGCTAATTCCAAACTTGATCAGTCTGTCCTACCCTCCAACATTTAGCAGCAAATGCTCTCTAAATGAAATTATATGAGAAATATTATAACTGTGCCTCTAAAAACTGAAAGCAAAATTCATAATACAGTTCTTATATGTTCCAGTGGGTTGAGTTTTTTCTTTTTGAGAATATGATATTGCCAGTTAATTCTTGAATGGATACCAAGAACAAGGAACATGAATCTTGCCAAGACTTCCTTGTGGTTTTACATGAGAGGTGTGTTCATCTTGTGTATTTTCATGAGAAGTGTGTTCATCAAGAACACTTGTTCTTGACCCACCAAAACAAATGCCAGTATGTCCGTATCTTTACTATCACTGCAATTTCAGGCCAGATTGCTTTTATTTACATGGAGGAAAAAAAATCTCTTCTTCTAATATAACTTATCAGCAAAGACTCACTTCACAACCTGGCCTTGAAAGTTTGGAAACTTTGGCCAGGGTGCTTTTGACCAAGCTTATGGACAGCCTTTTCTGAACTTATAAGTGCTTGGCACATAGGAGATTCTAAATAAACGGTTGTTGATTGATAGATTGATTGGGACAACTCAGTCTTGATATACATCTAGCACCCTCAGCAGTCTCAGATGCCAGTGACTGTTACCTGGATAGAGGAGCCTATCCTGGACAGCTTTTCATAATTAGCCTAAGGATGACACATGCAATGACCTTGGGAGGTGCCTGCCATCCCATGTCCCAAAACCTGCCCAATTCAAGTACTAGGAGGTCAACCTTGAAGAAGCTACAATGTCTTAGAGTAGAGCTGGGTAGGCAACTAAGTATGTTTAGTTGTTTCTTGTAAAAAAGAATTACAAGGGGGTAAGAAAAAAAGCCTGCATGTAAGCTAGAAGGTTATAGATGGCTATCCTTATGATAAAACTAGTCACTCTTGATATGCAAGCAAAAAAGGATTTTAGTAAACTAACTTAATTACAGAAGTTTTTCTTTCTTAGTAAAGGGACTTCTAAAATGGGGGTTGTGCTTGTGGTTTCAAAAGAGTATAACATACGGGAAGCTCTGACTCCAGGCCTATTACATCTCCCCACATCACGTACCCAGAGGGGGTTGGATAATCTCTTTTCTCTCTCTTTGTCTTGAGTCTCCACTGCCTGTTTTCTTCTTTTAGGGACCTAAATCAGGTAACTTTTACAAAGGAGTATTTACTTCAAAGATATAGCAAGAACAAATGTATAAATATTTTTCTCAATCCCTTGGGGGGGGGGCACAGTTCCCCTATACCACTTCAGTCTCTGGAGAAGCATTAAGCTTGAAACTTAGCTCACTTCCTACTTAGCCCTGGTTCTACCAAGTTCATGTCTGATGGAGGCATCACTACTTGTTTCTGCTGATATGGAGTCCTGAAGGTAGCTCCAAATGATCACTCTTTACTGGGCTGGCTGCAATGTCCAATCTTGATTACTGGACTCTCTAATTCTTCTGGTTCAACCTCCTCTTCTTTGATACTCCTAAGAAAGATTGTAGACTCCACTCCCTGCATGGAAAAAAAGTGAACAAAAAGTCAAAGATTCAGGCTTCTATCTTGGGGACCATGTGTCCTTAGAGGGGTGAGGCACCATAGCCCTTCCCCTTCTCTTCACTTTATATGAAGGATTCACCTATCTCCCCTTGGCACAATTGGAACAAAGAAAGACCTCCAGAGCCAATTCTGGCTATGTATCCAACAGAAAAAGATTTCTTTCCACTATGTCACAGGCCAACTAGACCCAGCTACAGAATGTCCACATCTGCTAGGATCATTGCAATTCTTCCAGAAGCAGCACCCTAGCATTTTCCACATTTTTGATGGCATTTAGCAACCCAATGAGGTCAACACATCACACTGCATAGAGTAAGAAATAAATGGATCCAGTCCCATGCAGCGGTTCAGTCCATCTCTTATCTTAGATCCTTTGGTCTACGGATCTAAGACCCTTATCTTCACTCCTACAGGCAACCATGCCTACTTTAGTATGACTCACCATGAGGCGAGTCACAGCCATCAAATAAGGCACTGGCTAATAAAAAAAGCCCACTCAGGACAGTCACATGTATACAAAAATATATACAGTAGCATTTTTTTGTCATGGTAAAAAAAAATGGAACCAAAGTGAGTGGCCATCAGTTGGGGGATGGCTAACCAAATTGTGGTATGGAGGTTGAATGTTTCACTGTAAGAAATGATCAAGAGGCAAAATTCAGAGAAACTTGGGAAAACTTGTATCAACTCTGTTACCAGTATACCAATGACCACAAGAAAGTCAAGGAAAATGCTGAAAAACCTCAGAACTCTGATCAATGTGGTGATTAGACTTGACTTTAGGAAGTATAACTCTCAAGGAAGAGGGGTTAGTTAGTCTATAGGTGCAGAATGAACCATTGTAAGATTCCACCAGCTTAGCTCCTGTTTTAACTATTTACTGTTTAACCATTTAACTATCCTTTCTTTGTTAAGAGGAAATATACTTTTGGGTGTGGAAGTGGGCCTTTTAAGAGTGCAAGCAATTTTTTAGAAGCATCCACAAAATATTGTATTACTTTTAGGAAAGAAAACACACGACCCCCTACTTTGCTGAGATCAACGACATCAGACATGAGTACCTCAACTATCTGTGTCTCAAAACATCCATGTTAGAATCAGAAGATTAAAAAGTGTAAGAAGGAGCGGCTAGGTGGCACAGTGAATACAGCACTGGCCCTGGAGACCCGAGGACCTGAGTTCAAATCCGGCCTCAGACACTTGACACACTAGCCATATGACCTTGGGCAAGTCACTTAACCCCAATTGCCCTGCCTTCTCCCCTGCAAAAAAAAAAGTGTAAGAAGCCTTGGTGGTCACCTATTCCAAGGCCCCCATTCAATGCAGAAATCTTCTCTACACTATACCTAACAGATTGTCATCTGACCTCTGCTAAAAAGTTCCAGTGATGGGTTCCTTGCTGCCTTCAAAAGCCTCCTATTCCAGTTGTCAGCAGCTCTATGTGTTGTTCCAACTACTGACCTCCCTACTTTCCTTTGTTGTTGTTCAGTCGTGTCCAACTGTCCATGACCCCATTTGGAATTTACTCAGCAAAGATACTGGAGTGGTTTGCCATTTCCCTTTTCCAGCTCATTTTACAGATGAGAAAGCTGAGGCGAATAGGGTTAAGTGACTTGCCCAGGGTCACACAGCTAAGAAGTATCTGAGATTCGATCTGAACTCAGGAAGATGAGTCTCCCTGATTCCAGACATTCTGTAAACTGTACCACCTAGTAACCCCAGATTCCTTTAAATCCCACCTAACATCCTACCTCCTACAGGAAACCTTCTCTAACCCCTCTTAATTATCTTGCCTTCCCTCTGTTAATATTTCCTATTTTTCTTGTAGATAGCTTGCTTTGTATATATGTGTGTGCATGTTGCCCCCCCTCCCCATTAGATTGTAAGCTTCTTGAGGGCAAGGACTACCTTTTGTCTCTTTTTATACTCCCAGCACTCAGCACAGTGATTGGCACATATTAAGCACTTGATAAATATTTCCTGATTGGCTGAATATCGATTAGACAGCTCTTCCTGATGCTGAATTGGCTTCTGCCTCTTCATAGCATCTGTCCATTGTTGGCAATTTAAGAGACTTGCCCCTGTGACTGCATTGGAATACGGTTCTTCCTGGCTTTTCAGCCCACTGTCTAACTGCTTCACTGAGCTCCCTCTTTCAATGTAATAATCAGTGAGCTCCGAGGAGCAAACCCCCAAAACCATTCAATGCAACAGATATTTATTAAGTGCTTGTTGTATACCAGAGCCTGTGTTAGCCTTATCAATATCAGTATCATGGCCTCTTCAGCCAATGTGTGATGAAAACTCCATCTGAGGAAACACCTATGTCAGCCATAGTCACTTTAAACCTAGCCCAGCCCATGACGCTCTTCTCCAACTTGCCTTGTTTGTCTGTGTCTCCCTCATAAACATCCCCTTTGCAGCTACCTTTTCTGGACTGTCAAATCGCTTTATTAGTTAATATAAATTCCATGAGGGCAGGAAATGGTCTTTTTGCTTGTATCTGTATTCCCAGCTCTTATCACACTATCTGAAACAGACCGAGTGTTGAATAATCTCCTCTCCTCTGCTCTCCTCTCCTGTCCTCTCCTCTCCTCTCCTCTGCTCTCCTTTCCTCTGCTCTCCTTTCCTCTCCTCTTCTCTGCTCTCCTCTCCTCTCCTCTCTTCTCCTCTCCTCTCATCTCCTCTCTCTTCTCTCTCTCTTTCTCTCCCTTCTTCCTCTCTGCCCCCTTCCTCTGTCTGTCTCCCTCTCTCTCTTCCTCTCTGTCACACTCTCTCTCTTCTCTCTCTCTTTCTCTCTCCCCTTCTTTCTCTCCACTGTCCCCTGTCTCTGACTCTTCTCTCCCTCTCTTTCCCTCTCCTCTCTCCTCTCTCTGTCTCTCTCCCTTCCTCTCTCTATCTCTCTTATCTGTCTATATATCTATCATTAATAATCTATTCTCTAACATATCATCTACATGTCTGTGTTTCTATCTGCTGTCTTTCTACCTCTCTGAGGCATAGTGACAGAGAATACCTATTTGAATTAGCTAATAGTTGCCCTCACACTGCCAGGTGCCTGGTGAACAAAGGAGATTGCGGTCTCTCTGCTTTGAAGGAATGTTTCAGGAGCCAAATGTGATGTCTTCTATAGGAAAGAAATTCGTGGATTTCAATAGGAATCTCCACTCACCTAACCCCCATTGTTTGGCTAATTTGTTTGTCAGGATCTATGATTTTTCTGGTGTAGTGAAATCCTGGTGAAGAAATGCTCTTTGCCAGGTAAGCAAATTCTATGCATTTTATAGTCTTGGGCTCCAACTCTCTAAGGTAACTGTCTTGGCTCACTAGGGACAACAGAATGGGATCATTCTTCATGACCTAACCTCTCCTCACTCATCTGCTTAAGTCATGGAATCATAGTTTTAGAGGGGGAAAGGAATAAGGATTTACATAGCACTTGTTAGGTGCCAGGCACTCTACAGATACAAATATTCATCTCATTTGAGCCTCACAACAACTCTGCTGTTATTACCCCTGTTTTACAGATGAGGAAACTGATGCAAACAGAGGTGAAGTGACTTGCCCAAGGTCACACAGACAGTAAATGTCTGAGGCTGGATTCAAACTCCAAATCTGGCGCTCCATCCACTTTACCACCTGCTCTCTCTAAGCATTGGAATCAAAAAGGACCTTGGAAATCATCTAGTCCAACCGTCACATTCAACAGGCAAAGACAAAAACACACGATCTGCCCAAGGTCATACAGGTGGTAAGTGGCAGAGTCAGGATTTGAACTTGGGTCTTCTGACTTGAAAATCAGTCAGTTTTTCCAATGCACTATGGGGGAGGCCAAGTATAGCCTCACACAGAGCTTGTGAATTACAGGGTAAGCTCCTTGAGGGCAGGAGCTGTCGTTTTTTTTTTCCATCTTTTTATCCCCTGCACTTACCAAAGGGGAGAGGAGAGGAGAGGGAAGAAGAGAAGATTATTCAGCACTTGGTCTGTTCTGGACAGCGCGCTAAGAGCTGGGAATACAGATACAAGCAAAAAGTCCCTGCCACTTTGTAGACACTTTATAGGCTTATTGAGTTAAATCCAGTTCAAAGTTCAAGGGTAAGAACACGTGTTGCAGGAGTCAAACCAACAAAGTGATAGCTGATTCCTTTAAGAGAACAGTGAGGTCTGATCACCCTCTCATCAGCAGATGGCGATGAAAGACAGGGAGAGAACAGTAAAACACAGCCACTATAAGGTCTCAGACCTTCAAATATTTGTCCTTAATGAGAATGGGGGTAGTCCCTCCACTAATGCAGATCACCTCTCCTCTGTGCCTTAACGGGGTTGGGGGCATTTCAGGAAGGAAAACATGTATCATGTTGTAGCCACCTGGTGAGAAGCTTCTGCTGACCTTTCTGACTATTCCCTAGTCTAGGGATGACCTACAGACACAAGTCTCTCCCAGGGCTTGTCCTCAAATCTATTTCAGAGTGGGCAAATCATCTAGAGTAGGGGTTGCTAACCTGAGGTTCAAGGATAGATTTCAGGGTGTCCAGGAATCAGATGGTTAAAAAAATTTCATCTTTCCTTCTACTAATCTCAAACTGAAATTTAGCATTTTCTCTGATAATTGATATAGGCAACAAACCATTATTCTAAGAAGGAGTCCCTCGGCTTCACCAGACTGTCAAAGTCAGTCAGTCAATCCACAACACACCTACTGTGTGCTGGGCTCTGTGCTAAGTTCTGGGGATAAACAGAAATACTAAATACAGGCCCTGTTATCAAGGAGTTTATAATCTATTGAGGTCCATCACACACACACACACACACACATGCACGCACGCACGCACACACGCGCACACACACACACACACACACACACACACACACACACACTAAGTGTCTTTATGCTGAAGCTCCTGCTCTATTGCTGTGGCCATGGAGATAGATTAGCAGCATCACTTCACAGGATTTAGAGCATATATCCCATTTGCTTTTTGGACTCAACCTGTAATTTCATCCTCACTGACGTGCACCTTCCACTTTGTCTTACAAAGCTGTTGGGGGTACTGAGAGGTCACGTCATTTCATTCAGAGCCTTGTTCCTGACTCTCACTGAGATCATGACCCTCCAGGATTGTCACCCCTGTAGCATTAGAAGAAGATTGTTGTCATGGCTACAAAATAGGGTTTTTCTTGGCAGCAAGCACCCATTTGGCATCATCGAAAAAAAACTGCACAATTTATCAAATGAATTCAAGCCCTGTTTTCTTCTCCTATTCAATTCTTGGTCCATGGGGTCGTAAATCTAGGGGGAGGGGCTCCAGAGACTATGTAGCTCATCTCATTTTACAGATGAGACCTGGTGGCTTTCTCTACAAAGGCAGTAGCCCCTACTTCCTCAGAGGTCACAGCTCCCAAAGACCCAGAAAGGACAGTCTTCAGTACTAAAGTTCTCGGTATTGTCAAATAATTCAGTATCAGAAACTAGTATGATTTTATGTGAAAAATAACACTAAGGAAGACACATTGCTGTGTACTTTGATGCTACACCTAAGGGTGGGCCCTTCATCTAACTTGAGACTAAAACTTCCTATATATGTTGCCTTCCCCTATGAGAATATAAGCTCCATGAGAGCAGAAGTGGCTTTTTAATTTGTATTCCCAGAATTTATCACAATGCTTTGCACATAATAGGTATTTTTTTTTGCTTTTTTTTTTTTGGAGGGCAATTGGGGTTAAGCAACTTACCCAAGGTCACATGGCTAGTAAGTGTGAAGTGTCTGAGACCGGATTTGAACTCAGGTCCTCCTAACTCCAAGGCCGGTGCTCCATTCACTGCACCACCTAGCCGCCCTGCATAGTAAGTATTTTATAAATGTTTATTCAATTCTATTTTTCATTAATTACTAGACCATTTTTCACATTGTGGTTGATAGCTGGCTCTTTCTTCTTTTGGAAAGTACTTGTTCATGTCCTCTGGCCATTTATCTATCAAAGAATGACTCTTGTTCTTATGTATTTGAATCTTTCCCTTTGTATCTTGACTATCAGACCCCTCTCAGAGAAACTTGATACAGAGATTTCCCCCAATTAACTGTTTTCCTTTTAATTTTACCTGCATTGACTTTGTTTGTGCAAAAGCTTTTTAAGTAATAAAAAATGTTTATTTTTTATTTTGCTTCAGTTCTTCCAAGTACTCTTGAAGTTTTTGTGGCAAAACCATTTTTTCCCAATGTGATACTGCTTTTATTCTCTTTTTCTGGCTTACCTCTTGGGCATCACTTCCCCTGTAATAGTCTTCATAGTGTTTGGTGTGTTCTTTGGATTGTTTGCATCTCAAGCTTCAGTCCTGGTTTAGGACTTTGTGCCAGGTCCAAGCTCTGCCCCCTCTTACCCTCTCCCATGGGGTGGCCAGGCTCTCTTCGGTCCTGATCTTGATTTTATGACTTTTTCCTTCTGGCTTCTACCTCTCCTGGTGCATCAGCTAAGATCAATGGCAGGCTTTGGGTAGCCCTGGATCATCTCTGTCTAGAGTGCTCTAGTTGTCAGGGCCCTCCATGGACATCTATCCTGCTTGTTGCTGGCTTGTGGCCTCATTTCTAACGTTAGAGGAGTCAGAAGACTGAGGGTATCTACCTCTGCTAGAACTCTCTCATCAGAGCATTTCAAGCTTCCTGCCACCCTTGCCCCAACAGAGCTGTGGGTTTCAGGTGCCCCTGGAGCATCCCTGGCCAGAAAATTGGCAGACATCCAACTTGTTTAGCAATACCTGTGCTGGTTTCCCTGGCAGAGGAATCTCTTAGGCTGCCATCTTTGTGCACATTTCTGGGCTGGATGAGGAAGTTAAGTGTTGTTTCTCTTTGTATTTCTTCATCATCATTCAATCTAATGCCCTTTCAGATTTGTGTTAGAACAGATTGGGAGAACTGGATTCCTGGACAAGCTTGGATGCTACCACCTTCGTGGAAAGTCTAGGTGAGAGCAGAGTTATAGAAAACAAGAGAGGCAAGAATTTTCAGGAGAAGAGGGTGGCAAACAATATAAAAAAACTGCAGAGAGACCAAAAGGGATTAGGACCAAGAAAAATTATCAGAATGGGAAGGAAGAGACCATTGGTAACCTGAGAGAAAGCTGTTTCTGAAGCTGATTAGTTGGAAGCCAGATTGCAAGGGGTGGAGGTATGAGTGGGAAGTGTAGAAGTGGAAGCAGCCTGTGTAGAAATTTTTCAAGAGTTTGGTCAGGAAAGAATGAGATATAGGTCAGTTGCTTAAAGAGACAGCAGTGTCAGGTTAAGAGGGCTTTGTTTCTTGATGTCTTTTTTAAGGAAAAACATTCGTTTTTGTAGCTAGTAGGGAAGGAGCCAATAATGAAGGAGAGACTGAAGATGACAGAGAGTGTGAATTATTCAAGGGGAAGATTTCTGGAGGAGATGGGAAAGGCTGGGTTCAAGGGCAAAGGTTGAGGGTTTGACAGGGGCAAAGAGAAGGGCCATCTCAGAGACTAGAATGAAAAAGTAAGTTATTCAATATGTATTTATCAAATATTTACTATGTACCAGGCATTGTGCTGGTGTGAAGGTGCAAAGAAAGGTAAAACACAACAAACAAACAAACAAAAAACAGTCTCTGCCTTCAAGGAACTTATAGTCTAATGGGAAAGACATGAGTAGGAGAGGATACAGAAAAATGAAGACAAGTTTTGATGTAGAAAGAAGGGAGGTGGATGAGCTCAAGATGGAAGCCCTTGACTTTCTCAGTAAAGTGGAAAGGAAAGTCATCTGTTGGGAGAAAAATAATTAGGGATGGCACAAAGGGCTTAGGAACGGAAAGGAAGGAAAAAGACACAACAACCCAGTATTTGTTATACGTGAAAAAAAATAAAGCAAATAATAAAAAGATAGAGAACCCACCACATTCCACAACTTAACCTATTACACATCACTGATGTTTGGAAATGAGTCAGATAGTGACTCAATCTTTTCAGCCAGTAGGCACAAACAATCTACAGACAAAGACAGCCCCAACCTGCCTAAGATAGGGGTTCACAGTATTACCCAGACATCACCAGGCAAAAACTTATGTTGATTACTCTTCTTCAATCAATCAATCACCCAACCAATCAATCAACAAGCATTTATTAATCGCCTACTGAACAATCGATAGTGCTGACCCCAGTGGAGTCTGGAGGACCAGGGTTCAAATTCAGCCTCAGACACTGATTAGCTACATGGCCCCAGGCAAATCATTTAACCCTGTCTGCCTTAGTTTCCTCTTCTGTAAAATGAGCTGGAAGAGGAAACAGCAAACTATTCCCATGTCTCTACCAAGAAAATTCCAAATAGGGTCATGAAGAGTCCTACATAACTAATAGAACAAACAACAACCAATACTGAGTTAAGTGCTGGGTATACAAAGAGAAAGCCAAAATATTCTCTGCCCTCCAGGAGCTTATGTTCTAATAAGAGACATCATATGAAGCTGAATTGGAGTATACAAGTAACCAAGTAGTAAGAAGGAAGTTTAGAGGTGAAGACACTAGTAGCTAAAATCCCCTACTGAATTAATGTCTCTGAGTTTCCTTCTTTGCAAACTGAGAAAATTAGGCTTGGGAACCTCTAAGGCAGCGGTTCTCAACATGTGGATTATGTTCAATTTAAATACATCCTGCATATCAGATATTTACATTACAATTCATAACAGTAGCAAACTTATAGTTATGAAGTAGCAACAAAAATAATGGTTGGGGGTCACCACAACATGAGGAACTGTATTAAAGGGTCGCAGCATTAGGAAGGTTGAGAACACTGCTCTAAGGCAATAAATACTTGTTCCCTTTCCCCCATCCAAGTTTCATGCAGGAATTGGTCTTAAAGCGGAAAGGGGCAACCACAAAACAATTGAAACTGAATGTTGTAAAATCATAAAGAACACAGTCTGGGCTCCAAAGAAGAGATGAGAAGGTGTCTCCCTCCCCTTTGCAGAGGCAGGTATCCATCCACAAGTGTGAGATGTTGCCTTTAAGGTTGGATTTTTTTTTAATGAGTTGATTGTTTTTTTTTCTTTTCTTCCTCTTTAATACACATATATACATATTATAGACAGGAAAGAGGATAGCCCTCATCCACTGTTACTCCAGGTGATGGTCATAAGGGACGTTTTAATCTCCCTCTGAGAATCCTCAGTACTTTTTGTTGCCTTTGACCCAAGTGCCCACTGGTCAATGACTGTTCCTGGAATATCCATGCCTTTCTTGTACATATCAAATGAGATAATGTATGGGAAGTGCTTTGAGATCCTGAAAACGCTATTGACTCTGTTTTTTGTTACTGTTCTTATTGTTATTATCATCATTACTGCTGTTCCTCATTCTGCTACAGACCAAGAGGAGCATCTGGAGGAGGGAAGAGAGAGGAAAATAGGAACCAAGCCTCTGATTGACTAAAAAAGAATGAGTCCAAGGAAGGAAGCCCAACTGAGCAGCCCCTCAGAGCGGCCTCAAGCCCCTTCTTGAATCAGGCCACAGTGATTAATTTAGGGTGATCACGAGTATAAAGAAGTGCAGTGAAAGCAGAAAGAAGGCAAAGGTGGGGACAGTTCAGGGGAGGAGGGGAGGAAGGAATAAGCATCAACACTTGGGTAAGCACATCAAAGAGAAAACATTCTTTTCTTTTTGCTTTCGACCTTACCTCAAAGTGGGTGTTGGGTTGCACAGCTAGGGCCTGGAGGCATGAAGACCTGAGTTCAAATCCAGCCTACTAGCTATGTGACCTTGGGTAAGTCACTTAACTGCTGTGTGCCTCAGTTTCCTCAGCTATAAAATGGGTATAATAATAGCATCTAACTCCCGGGGTTGTCATGGGGATTAAATGAGATAATATTTGCAAAAAATAATATTCTGCCTTCTGGGCTCAGGAAGTCTGTCCTATTCCCTTTCTACATCACAGACCCTTCAAATGCCTGAAGATAACTATAATACCCCTTCTCTCCTTCATGACACTTGACACAGTGATACATGCTAGGGGGCTTAATAAATGCTTATTCCCTTCCCCTCCAATTTGTAGACATTTAATTCACTTAAGATTCACCTTCCTGAGTTCAAATTTGACCTCTGACACTTCCTAGTTGTGTGACCCTTGGTAAGTCACTTAACCCTGTTTGCCTCAGTTTCCTCATCTGTAAAATGAACTGGAGAAAGAAATGGCAGATCACTCCAGTGTCTCTGCCAAGAAAACCCCAAATGGGGTCACAAAGAGTCAGCTGTGACTGAAGATGACTGAATAACAACAAAATTTCCTGAAAGGAAGTGGAGCCCACAGTGTGTGAATGGGTGGTCTGAGGTTGTGCCCATCATGTGGCATTTGGGCGAGTGCAGGAACCCAAAGGACCTGGAGAGGCTAGGAGTTCAAATGGCAAATCATCAGGCTGCGGACAGTATCTTGGAGGGTGGTAAAAGGATCTGGTATACGAGATAGAGGCCATGTGGTATGTGAGCCTTGGTTCTTGGCCTTACTAGAAGAAGCCACTTGGAAAGGGGTAAAGTCTGGGCTAGAAGAGCTGGAAAGTCAAACCTTCTTCATCCCCCAAGAGAATGACTGTCTCCCTTTAATCTTTCTTCATGTTCAGGAAGGATACAAATTAACTGGGGAAGGTCGAGAAGAGAACAATCAAGATGCTGAAGACCCTGGAGACCAGGCCAGGTTAGAGTGAATGGAAGACCTGAGTTAAATCCAGCCTTAGACACTTACTAGTTGTAAGAGACTGAGAAAGTCACTTAAACTGTCTGCCTTAATTTCCTCAGCTGTAAAATGTGTATAATAACAGCACCTACTCTGCAATTTTGTTGTGAGGATCAAATGATAAAATATTTGTAAAGTTCTTAGCACAATGCCTGCATGCAGTAGGTACTTAATAAATGTTTATTCCCTTCCCTATGTCAATGCTTTGGCCAGGCATTTTTGTTTGATGGAGGAGTGATGTTGGGCATTGGAGGGGATTGCAATATGTCCAGCACTAGAAGTAGGGGGTTGGCTCATTGATGGAGTTTACTAGATGCAAATTTATATCTTATCTAAACTTTGTCTCCCCCCATGAAGTGGGTGCTTAATAAATGTTGACTGATTGTTGGAGGGGGTGGGGAGAAGGCTGGCTCATTATGGTGAAGATGAGTGAGGAGAGGCATGTTCTACTCTAGAGGTTATTGACAAGATGGAGATCATCCATCTGGAGAAAGACCCTGATGGTGAAAAGCCTTGGCTTGAGCTGTAGTGGGAGAAAGGCAGTAATGTCTAGTGGAAACGGCAGCCTCTGAAGTCAGAGGAACTCATTCACATCCCATCCCTGACATTAGTACTCTCTATATGACCTTGAACAAACCACAGCTTCCTTAAACTTCATCTTACTCAACTTTAAAATGAGGGATTTAGGCTGGATTGCAAGCTGTGAGAGTAGGGACTGTCTTTTGTCTCTTTTTGTGTCTCTAGCACTTAGCCCCATGCTTGGCACATAGTAGGTGCTTAATCCCGATGATGTCTAAGGGCCTTTCCAGCTCTACAGCTGTGGTCTAAAATAACTGTAAGTAGTCTTCAGACAGAGGTTGGCTGATGTCACACTTGTTAGAGATGTTGTAGGAGAGATCACTGCCCAGGGTCTGGCCAGATGTTGCCTGAGATCTCTCTGACTCAGATCCTGCCAAGTTAGATTTGAGGTGAGTGTGGTTTTAATACTGTGTAGTTGACTGACACCATTATAGAGTGTCATCTCCAGATGACAAGACAACTATGGAAAGATGTCATTATTATCCACCAGAAATTGCTTGGTTTTTAAAAAATGAATATTTCCCTGCATCCACATTGGCCTTGGCTTGTGCCTATTCCATTTCCCATTTATCTGGGCCTTGCTTGATTGACATTGAGGGTGGATCTCAGATCTTTTAACAAAATTTCTGTTTAATTGGCTTGGAAACTTTTTGAAAATGGGGAAAAAAAAGATGAGTTTACTTTTTATAATTAGATTTCAATGGTGATCATGGTAGATGAAAAGGAAATTTGAAGAGATGGATAGGAACACTAACAAACCATAGGTTTAAAAGCTCTCAAAGTGTCTTCTGTCTTCTCTTTGCTAAAAGGTTCTGGCTTGGTCCAGTTCTCTCATAGATGCAATGCGGATGTTACTTTGAAAGTCCTTATTTCTTTCAAAACTACCACTTCTTACTTCTGGTTTGTCAACAATTCTACTGATGGCTCATGCAGGAGAAAGAGTGTATGTGGTTCAACATTAGTGCAAGCTGCCCAAGTGAGTGAGTGCACTTATGTGACCAACTTTATCAGAAGCTTGGAGCAAAATAACCAGGGTGATTCTGTTTCTGAAGTAGCACAGGGCAGCAGGTAGAGAGCTGGACAGGCATCATAGTGTGTAAAAGTATGAACAGAAATATACACATGGATTGCCTATTAACAGGCAACTTGGCCTAGTGTGTAGACAGCTGACCATATGTGTATATATGATATAAACAACCTATGCTCATACATTACTCATTGAGAGGCATCTTGGGATAGTAGATAGAGAGCAGACCTGGATTGAAGTGACACATACTGACTGTGACATAAGGCAGGTCAGTGCCCCAGGAAGCGCTCTAAGACCATACGTTACAAAGAAGTTGTTGATCTGCCTTGACAGAGGGGTTTTACTCAGCTGGTACTCCCTATGCCTATGAAATCTAAGATCTAGACCAAAAAAAAAAAAGTCCTCCCTCCATCTTAGCCTTACTCTGAAGCCATCTACTGGAAGAAAAGATGATAAAAGGCAAATGTAAAATATTCATGTTATGAGATTGCAGGAGTTTGATGCAATTATGTCAGGACATTAATGAATCTCCTAAATGAGGTCCCCAATCATGCAAAACAGTTCATTAAGCCTAACTATCCACACAAGAAATATCAAGTGGATGAATAAAGCATCTGATGAACATTTGGATAGAAAATAGAACTTATCCATCCATCCATCCACACACACACACACACGCACACACACACACAATATGTGTGTTTGCACATATACCCTTATTTATTCAGACTTATAATGAAACCCTTCATTTCCAAGGTTTCCAAGGTCCTTTCTAGTGTTAGCATTCTAAAATTCTGTAGCATTTGTTTCAGAGCTACCCAAGCCTTGGAGGGATTAGGTTATTTTGGAGAGAATATCTCAGTTATCTTGATTCCATTCATAATCAAGAAAACTTGGGAAAATATCTGAACTGGGCAGTCTGGTTGATTGGCACGAATTCTTGTAGACTCGTCATATTAGACAAAAGAAAGCTTTATTGGAAAGGAAGAAGTGCAATTTATTGTATTCTCTACAGCCAGTGAATAGTGGGGAATTTCATTGAATTTCATTGACTTTTACAGTATTTTCCAGTGTCCTGGTCCCAAGAGGAGGATTTCTCTTGCTAGGGGTCATAGAACCATAGATTTAGAGATGGAAGCAATCTCAGAGGCCAGATTGTCCAATCCTCTCACTTTCAGATGAGAACAGTGAGATCCACAGAAGTAGATTGCTTTGTTTAAGGTTGCCAGGCATTGAAAACAGCGTCTAGTTCTAAGAACTAGTTCTTTGCTCCCCTGGCTAGCGTATCCTCTTAGGGCAGTAACTTGATACATGGTGTCTACTTGACACATCCTCTCACAGGTATCCTCTGGCGCTTTCAAGGGAACAAAGCTTTCTCTGGGCATTTGGGATTTCATGGGCTGCTGTTAAATCAGGACGAAGACCTGTTAAGAGTGATACATCTTCTGTCCTTGAGATTCTTCTCCCCCATTTCCAGTTACATGAAGTCGCTAGCATAGACTCCATGTTCAGTAAGGATGAACCAAATCCTGCTGTCCCAAAATGAAAACAAGAAAACTACGGTTTGACTCCAGGGCTCTGAAATTTAAATGAGTTCTGAAAGATCTTTTAGCTCTTGAGCAGAAGAGAAACAACTAACTATGGTGCCTTGTTAGCAAGAATAATTAGTTAAAACCTAGAACCCAAAGCAGTAGCCTTGTGGTGGCTTAGAATCTCTGTACTCCGAGTACTAAGGACTCTGCCTTCCTGCCCACCCTCAGCGCCATCAAGGCTTGTCTGGGTATGTCTTGTACAAATTCATTCAGGAACAAAATTTCCTTTGCATGTCTTTACTTTTGATATTTTTTGTTGGGTGTCCTTTGTCAAAAAGATAATTCCTTAACTCTAGGACGTGACAAAACAACCTATTTTTTCTCCAATTTTTCTTACTCTCAAGGACTTGGGTGAGCTTATTCAAATTGTCCAAGTCTCTAGTTACCATTCCCATTCCATTAAGAACTACATATTTGGCAGTTCCCAAAACATGTTAAACATGGGGGTGGAGTCAAGGCAAGAAGCATTTATTAGGTACCTACTGCATGCTGGGCATTATGCTAAGCTCTGGGGGGTACAAAGACTATAAATAGTTCCTGCTCTGAAGAAGCTCACAATGGGGGAACAACCATGTTCAAATAAGGTAGAAACAGGATAAATTGGAGAAAAGGATTATCTTCAATTGTGAGTGAGGAGCAAAGGGCCGGGGGAAGAGAAAAGTTCTGAACCCAAAGAGCAATTCTACAACTCTGTGACATAAATCAAGGGGAGATGATTCATTTTACCACTATCCCTAAATGGACCATCCAAATTACAATCCAGATTCCATAGGAGCAGGCTGACAGGCCCCAACTGTCTTGGGATAGTCAGTGGTGCTGTTATTTGGGAAGAAAAGGACACTATGGATCCAGAATTGTGGTGTTCTAGTGTTTGGTGAACCTCTGTTTGCTTCATGTCCACCATCCATGGATCTGAATGAATGAATGCATGAGTCATATTACAAAAGGTATCCTTAAATACTGAACCACTTCTGTATCCCTTTAGTCCATTAAAAGTACAACCTGATTAATTTTTTAAAATTTGCTTACACATACTTTTCAAAGGTACATCTACTGCATAAAGGATAATTCTCTTACTGCATAGTATCTACTTTTTTCACCCTTTAAAATATCTGGGGGAGGGGTAGCTAGGTGGCGCAGTGAATAGAGCACTGGCCCTGGAGTCAGGAGCACCTGAGTTCAAATCCAGCCTCAGACACTTAAAACTTACTAGCCTTGTGATCTTGGGCAAGTCAGTTAACCCCAATTGCTCTGTCTTCCCCCCTCCAAAAAGACAAAAATAAATAAACAAATAAAGTGTCTGGGGGATATATGTGTGCGTATGTGTGTATACATATATATACATGCACATATATGTGTGTGTGAGTGTATACAGATATACATGCACATATGTGTGTGTGTGTGAGTGTACACACACAGAGAAGTTTTAATACAATTTTAAGCTATCAGAGTTTAAAATTATGAAAAGTATTGAAAATATTTTAAGCTGTTAAATTTTATGACCACACTAGGACTTTTGGGACATCTTGTTATAATGTATATAATGTAATATATCTAATGAACACTTTCTTCAAGAAGTAAGTGTAAAGGGGCAGCTAGGTGGCGCAGTGGATAGAGCACCAACCCTGGAGTCAGGAACCTGAGTTCAAATCAGACCTCGGACACTTATTAGCCGTGTGACCCTGGGCAAGTCACTTAATCCTGATTGCCTAATAAATAAATAAACAAACAAACGAATGAATAAATAAATAAATGGATGAACGAATGAATAGATAGATAGATAAATAAAAAGAAGTGAGTCTAAAAGTACTGGGGGAAAAATGAGCACTGAACATCACCCCCCTACCCCCCAAATGAAAGTGACTCCATTTTAAGGTGCAGAAAACAGCTGGTTAGTGACATGAGTTACCATTTCCAGATCCGTTGTTTGTGTGCCTATAGACCACTGGTTAGTTAGACCAAAGGTCAAAATTAACACCAAACGAGGGGGAAAGACTGAAAAGAAGAAGACATTCTGTACAATTTCAGTAATCCAAGCCTGGCCTGTTTAAACAAGCCGTTCACTCTGAAAACTGGGGTATGGATAAAAACAAGAACAAACATTGTGATTATCACCATTTCTTAGAAAAGTTGAACCAATCAAGTACGTCAGGCTGGGTCGTTATTTTGGAAGAATCAAAATCGTGGCGCTCCTAGAGGGCAATGACATACCATTTACCTAAGCAGACATGTCATAATGCTGATGTTGACTTGCCTCCAGGAAGACACCATCCAGAAAGTGCATGATTGGAAAAGGGAATGTGAATGTAATATTTGATATTACTTTACAGATCTGGGAAAAAACCAGTCCCTTCCTCTCTTCCCCCACGTAATTCCTAGTAAGACCTTTTAACTCCTGTTCCAGACAAAATCCTTTACATGATATCTCCCACTTACTCCTTACAACAAACCTGTGAGATAAGGTACTCAATCTTCTTTTATCATCCCCATTGTACAGATAAGGAAACTGAGGCCCAGGACCATAAAGCAATTTGCCCATGATCATACAGAGAATAAGGACCAGCAGCAGGATCTCAGCATGTCTCTTCCTGACTCTGAAGTCCATGATGCTGTCCATGACCCTCAAAGGAGTCAAGTATCCTAAGAACACTATTCTGAGAGCCCAGCAGGATCAGTTATGGGGGGTTAAGCTATTTTTTTGTTTTAACTTCTACAACAAAACTTAAAAGACATTGAATTTCCTTCACCCATTAAACAAATGACATCATCCAGTCTCTGAGGGTGACTAAAACCACAGGTCTTTTATCGTGGAGAGAAGTGGATGCAGGTTTTCCACCATGAGTTCCTTTTCCCACTTCTTAAAGCAAGATGGGAAATGACAGCCCAACTCTCACTTCTCCACTGACAAAATCTGCCCTGATTATTGAGAGGGAACCACGCTAGATATGGATGATAAATAATGAAGTGCCAAGAGCGGATATAAGCATGCAATTTGGCATAGTTTCCTTACTGATTCAAAGAATTTGATTCAGCAGACATTTATTAAAATGATAATAACAGCTAGTATTTATAGATCACTTTAAGGTTTACAAGTGCTTTGCAAAAGTTATCTCATTTTACCCTCACAACAATCCTGGAAGGTAGATGCTGTTATTATCTCATCTCATAGATGAGAAAACTGAGGGAAACAGAGGTGAAATTACTTGTCCACAGTCACATAAGCTAGTAAATCTCTGAGGCCAGATTTGAACTCAGGATTTCCTGACTCCAAGTTATAGCTAAAGCAAGGAGGGAGGTGCTGAGGCTACAAAGACCCAAACCAAAAGCTCCTTGCTCTCAAGGGGCTTGCATTCTACTGCGATGCAAAAGCAAGGTATGTAAGGACCATATCATAGCGTCAGGAAAGCAAGTCACCTCCCAGATCCACCCTGGCCCCTTCAGTATTGCTAAGTTACTCTCTGAGGCTTGTTATCAAAACTTCAAGGAGGTTTAATGCAAGAAACGCTATAATTGGAATCGGGAAGGCCTAAGTTCAGATCCAACCTCAGAAGCTTTTGAGCTGGATGACAAGTGGGTAAGCCACTTAACTTCTCTTAAGCCTCAGTCCTCTCTTCAGTAAAATGGGTGTAATACTAGTCCCTCCATCACTGGGTTGTAGTGAGAATCAAATGAGATAATATATGTAGACCACTGGGTAAGAGCAGGTTAGAAAGAATCACTCTTTAAATTAACCTATGAAGGGAATCCTCAGTCCTGTTCAACATCTCTGAAACTGGATCAAAGTCTCTACAGCCATCTGAAGAACCATTCTGGTGTGGCCGTGTGCCTGACTTTAAAAAAAACAAAGAATTGAAATTGTGTCAATTTTGAGGAAGAAGGAGACCTGCAGCAGGCGATAACTCTAGCAGGAAATGTAGCTTCAGAGGGGGAGAGAAACCCAACATGGTGCAGCTGGTTTTTGGAAAATGAAGCTACGATTTGTGCCCTTGTGGCAATTTTCCAGAGAATGTTCCCTTTCCCGCCAGCATTAGAGTACATGGGAGGTTTTTGCCCTTTTGTATACGGGTACAGAGAATGATTTTTACTACTAATTTCTACCTTGCTATTTATTTTACTACTCCAACCTACTATTTGTTGTATGGTTTTTGCCAGGTCTATCAGTAAAGCATGTCTTGGATGGGGGCTCAACTCTGAGTATGCCACATTGAACTTGGGGGAGTAAGGGATTCAAGAATCGCATGGGGCCTGTGTTAGACATTGGATCTGACAAAGGATTTTATTTTCTGATTAACTTATTTAATACACTTCAAAATACACTACAAAGTGCATAATATTACACCCTTTGCACTCATTTCCATGATAACATACAAATTTATAATTAAATTACATAATTTATTATATATACATATATGCAAAGCATATAAAATTAAATTGAACTCATTTGAAACAATTTTGAACTATAGGAAAAGTAAGTCGGCTTGAGTACCTGTGTGAAGACATCCCTAAAACTGAGTTTTCTCTTCCTATTCAAATTTTCCTAGAACACTTTGCCTTGATCTCCTTTGTCTCAAATCACACCTCATTTGAATTTTACATGGCTATATTAGCACCAGAGCCCCTCCCCTCCACTCCCAGAACATAACTTCTTTGAGATCAGGTACTTGCCATTAAAAAAAAAAAGATCTTTGTACTCCCCCAGCAGCATGCCTTAAATAAGTGACTAATAAATGTTTGCTAAATTGAATAGAATAATGCCTGAAAATATTTGCCATTATTGTATTAGAGTCAATCAGTTCTGATATGTTGCCTCAATTGAATGGATACTTGTATTAGTAGATCCAACTCAGCATCCGCAAGCTTTATGGTCAGAGATGTTGTGGACAATTATTGCCAGAGATGCAATATCTATACTATACCACCTTCATGGTGCACACAGTAGGTTTACATTGCTGAAGTTGTAAATAATGTAGGTTTTCACCAATCCCTTTAGTATTTCTTCAGACCATGAGCTTCCAGTTATAAGGATGTCCTTATCATAATGCATACTGACTTGGTTCATTCCATTGCCATTTGTCCAAACGTTGGAATTTCTTATATGTCTTGATGGCACCCTCTACCAAAGACCTACTCTGATGCTTCATTGAGGCACAGAGGTGACCATATATTCTTGAAGAGTGTGTCAATAGAGGACTAACTCTAGCAGGTGGAGCCTTTCACAGCCTGGCTCCAAATTTATTACACATTACGCCCCCTTACAACTCCACATTCCAGAAAAACTGACTGACTTGCTCTTCCCCATACACATTTCCTCTGACATCTCCATGATTTTATTCAGACCATTCCCTCCCACCCCTCTTCCAAGAGGACCCCGTACAACTCTCAAATTAGAGTCCTCTGAACCTGAACTCTGCATTAGAGAAATGTTGACGTTGCTCAGCTACTTAAAGCCTCCAAAAACATGGCTAACTCTGATTAGTCAATGTTTGATTGTTTGATTAGCCAATGATACCTATTGCTTCTTGATCTGATCAAAGAAATGAACCTCATAAAGGGATCATAGAGAGCGCACACCATCTTGTTTACACACTGAAACTTCATCCTGTATGACTTTGTGCTAACATCATGTGATTACAATAAATAAGGTGTGTGTGTGCAGTGGGGGGGGGCATTTGTACAAAAATATTTATAGCAAAGAACGGGAAAGGGAGTGCCCATCACCTGGGGAATGGCCGCTGATATATACATGTCATGGAAAATAATTGTGCTATAAAAACGTAATGAAAGGAACCATTTCAGAGAAACCGAGGAAGACTTGTAGGAACTGATGCAGAGGGAAGTGAGCAGAAACAGGAGAACAATTCATGCACTAACAACTACATTGTAAAAATGTTAAGTGTTGAAACACTTAAGAACTCAGATCAATGAAATGATCAGTCATGATCCCAGAGATCTGATGGGATTTAGATTATGTCCCACCTCCTAATAGAGAGATAACGGACTAAATGTACAGAAGGAGAGAGACATTTTGGGGACATGGCCACTAGAGGATTTTATTTTCTTTAACAATAAACATTTATTGCAAACATTTTACTTTTCTTTTTCCAGTGGGAGGGGAGAGAAGTGAGAGGGAGAGAATACAAATGCTTATTAACTGAAAGAGTGAAATATAATTTTTTTTAAAAATTGAGATGAAAAAGGATGACCCTTCTTATATCTACACCTCTTGACACAGAGCACCAAGTCTCCAGTAGGACCTTTCCTGGTAAAGAAAACCTGGTATGAGATAATATCTATAAACTACTTTATAAATGCTAGTTATTATTAATTATTGTCTTCCAAGTTGTTAGGCTTTTTACACACACACACACACACACACACACACACACATAATTTTATTTACTCATCTAAACATGTCATTTCCTCCAGTGGAATGTAAGCTTCTAGAGAGAAGGGATCATTTTGGTTTTGTATTCCTAGCACCTAGTATAGTTCCTGACACATAGTAGGTCCTTAATACGTGCTTACTGAATGAATGAATGTACTAAGGTGTTGCCAGACTGGAAAAGCCTTCAGTTTAAACTCAGTGGGTGCCTCTAAATCTGATAAACAGCCTTACTACGCATAGATAAGCTCTGCCCCAGGTTGGCTGCAGAGTGACGAATTTTCCAGTCACAGAAAGTCTTGCAGAGCATTTAAGTCATACTAGAGTTGTGATTTGAGTCACCACGCTCCTTAAATAACACATCATGAAGTACTGAGGCATTTGGTTTGGCTTCTTAATATAATGTCACAGAATAGGTGAGATGAGGACTGTCCCAGGAAATCCGAGGCCTTTGGTCACTGTTATTCTCAGATATAGATTCAGCCATGAGGACCTAAAGCCAAACTCTGTAAGTGCCTCACACTCATTGTGGCTGACCAACCAGTCCTTGAGAACTTCTCCTCAGACCTCAGATACACCCAGATAGCAGTGTACTGGTGAATGTTTAACAGCCCCCCCCCAAAAAAGATGAATCCCCATGTTTCAGTTCACTGTTTGTTATAATGCTTTCCTAGATCTAGATAATCAAGAAAACAATCCATCAAGCTCTTGTTTATTGTAAATGGTCACACTGAACATTTGACAATTATTCTAGGCAAGCCGGTTAGAGCTGGCTGTGTGCATGGCCCTGCACACAGACCAACTAAAGATCCCTATCAGACAGACCAAACCCTGCTGCCATGACCAATGGCCAGAAGCACCCAGTTAGACACACAAAATGTATGCATGGGAAAGAGCAGGACCCTGCCCTGACCTCCTCCAGTTCTCCAAAAACAAAGGTGCTTCCTAGGAAAAAGGGACCCCATCCTTGCCCCTAGAAGATATACTTTGAGAATCTAGTAAGTTCATTGTGCTATGTGTTAATGATAAAAAGACCAATAAAAAAATAGTCTCTGCCTCAAAGAGTTTACATTCTAGTGGGGAATGGAGAGGATGTACAAAATATATATTATATAGCTGGGGTTTTTTAGACTGGACTTTTGATTTCATTAAAGTATAGAACTGCCCACGAAGAAACTCATTCTACCAATATAGATAAACACCTTCTTTGTGATTTATAGAATCACCTGGAGTATTGCAAGTTATGAGATTTGCCCAGGGTCACAGAACCAGGACTTGAACCCAGATATGGGGTAGTATAGTGTCCTGGAAACAGAAAGTAGTTTCTTTGGCTGGGATATGGAGTGTATGGAGTGTGTAATGTGGAGCGACGTGGGAGTGATCTTCCCTATCAAAGGTCCATAGTTCTTCAGGTGAAATGGGAAGAGCATCAGTCATTCTGTATAACTGGAGGTCCTTGTTTTGATTCTTTGGACAGGTAGCCTAGGACAGAGCCAAGGACCCCTTCTGCCATGGCAGCAAGTGGGAGGCAGTTTCATACCATGACTGGTCCCATGTGGGCAGCCAGGTAGAAGAAGGCTGCTAGATGATACACAAGGGAGATTTGCACCAGGATCTGCACAAAGAGATAGCCACTCATCCTAGCTCCAAATGATGGAATCATAGGTTTAGAGTTGGAAAAGATCTTACAGGCCCTCTAGTCCAACAGTTCTCAACCTGAGGGTCACAACCCCTTTGGGGGTTGAATGACCCTTTCACAGGGGTTGCCTAAGACCATCGGAAAACACATATTTCCAATGGTCTTAGGAACTGAGACACCGCTCCTCTATCTGTCTCCAGGAGGGTCCACTCACATGCAAGTATTAAAGATTCGCAGCATTAGGAAGGTTGAGAACCACTGCTCTAGTCTAAGCATCTCATTTGACAGATGAGTGAAACTAAGGCCCAGAAAAATGGAAGTAACTTGTCCAAGGTCACACAGCCAGTATGTGTCACAACCCAGTCCTCTGGTGCCAAATCCATTGATTTCCACCCCCTTGCCCTCCCCGCCCCCCCTTCCCACTGTATGAAGCTGTGTGTCATCATGAGAGCAGCAGCTTCTTCTGGCTTAAGCCAGTAGCATGGGGAATCCTATTTTGGTAGGAAGCTGGCAATCTCCCTTCCTGCAGAGTGTTGTTATGTGCGTGCGCGCACACACACACACACACACACACACACACACACACACACAACCTGAGCAAGAGTGGGGAGGAGTGAATTTCTACTTTAAAAAAGGTAGTGAGTATTTGCAGATCCTATACATGATTGCACGCTGCCATGGGGGATGGGTGGGGAAGGGAGGGGAGAAAATTTGAAACTCAAGGGATTGTGGAACCGAATCTTTTAAACTAAAAGTAAATAAACAAGTCAATGGGAAAAAAAATAATAAAAATTAAAAAGGTAGTGAAAGACTCATCACTGCTTCAGGGACAGAGAAGGTAAGCAGCTCCCCTTGGACTCTGTTCCTTCGTTGTCGATGACGGTTTTTCCTTCTTTTGTGCGGTCCGGAGGAGTTCGTTTGGCCACAAGAAAGACTATACCTTTCAGGGTTTGAGAAGTAGGTGTTTTCTGTCCATTTCTTTGCTTTTAAAAAGGACCTCCGTAATTGGAGGAAGGGCTATCCTTATTGCTTTGAGAATTAATTAATACTGTATTTTCAATTCCATTCTTCGGAATTATGTTTCTACATCCAAGGCAAAGAGCCCAAATTCTCTGTAATTGTGGACAGACATAGGTCAATGTCTAAGCTAATTCTTCTGAAGCCCTATTAGTACTATAGGACTTACCCTAGAGATATTTCCTCTTTGTTTGCTATCTATGTGCCTAGGTGGTCTTTGTAAGGTTGTGAGCTCCTGTCCTGACAGATGCTGGATAACCATCTGTGGAAGATTATAGGAGAAGGGATCTCTCCCCTCTGCAGAGCTTTCCCCTTGGATGCCTCATCCTGGCATGGTGGTGATTCTGGGCTCTTGGAGACTATGCCAGTGGGACACAAGTTCTGGCTGCAAAGGTTTCGGGCAGAGACCTGATGCTAGGATGTATGTCCATTGTCACCTAGCATCGCTAAGTTTTGACCACAGGACAGTGCATTTTTTGGCTGTAGTAGTAATGCTACAAAGCCTCACTGGTAAGGCATAGATGACTGTGTTCTATGAGTCCGGGAAATTCCTAAATGGTTTATTGAAGTAAGTTGATCAGATCTTAGCTCTAAATTTCTTTCTTTTAGGTTTTTATTAACAGCTTTTGGTTTTATATCACCTTTAATTCCTAGTATATGCCTCCCTTCTCCCCTTTCCAGAGAGTTATCCTTTATAACAAAACACAAAAATGAGAAGAGGAAACAGTTCAGCAAAACTATTGAATCCTCCATCAGTCAGACAGTAAACATATGCTGTGGCCCACCTCTTTAGGTCCCACATCACTCCTCCACACTCCCATCTCCACAATTTTTGAAGGAAGAGAGGGAAAGGCATTCTCCTATCTCTGCTGGGCCAGGCTTGCTCTCCAAGGGCACAGCCTTGGGCAACTCTAAATTTCTACCATTCAGTGATTCTCTATCTATTGATGTTTCTACTTTCCACACAGATGGATTCCACTTGGAATCTGGACTACCAAGTCTCTGCCACAACTCTTGACTATGGCGACATCCCTGGCCACCTGTGTGAGAACCAAGCTAACTTTGAATTAGCGACCCTGACCCACACAGTTTTCTACTCCTTGGTGTTTGTC
The DNA here is from genome assembly GCA_028627135.1 of Pseudochirops cupreus. Taxonomy (NCBI): domain Eukaryota; kingdom Metazoa; phylum Chordata; class Mammalia; order Diprotodontia; family Pseudocheiridae; genus Pseudochirops; species Pseudochirops cupreus. The sequence continues at coordinate 551,708,027 of CM053581.1, read as the reverse complement.
CTAAGCCTTGTTGGGAACAGCCTAGTCTTGTGGGTCCTGGTGAAGTATGAGAGCCTGGCATCCCTCACCAACACCTTCATCCTTCACCTCTGTCTCTCCGACCTGCTCTTCTCCTGTCTGCTACCCTTCTGGATCATGGTCCACTACTATGGCTGGATTTTTGGAGAGTTCTTCTGCAAGCTCTCTAACATGATTTTCCACATCAGCCTCAACAGCAGTGTTATTTTCCTGACAGTGATGACGGTCCACCGGTACCTGTCTGTGGTGCACCCCCTGTCAAACCTGGGCAATAAGTCCTTTCGCAGCAAAGCCCAGATCATCTCAGCCATCTGGGTGGCCAGCATCATGGCATCTGTTCCCGATACCATTTTCCATACTGTGGTCCCTGACATGTGGCTCCCCATTTCGGCCTGCGATTATTCTGAGCTAAAGTGGTTTCTGTTGTCCGTTTATGAGCAGAACTTCATCTTCCTCTTCTCCCTGGTGGTTATTTTGTTCTGCTACATTCAGATCCTCAGGACTCTGTTTCGGTCCCATTCCAGGAGGCGGCATCGGACGGTCAGACTCATCTTCACCATTGTGAGCATTTACTTTCTCAGCTGGGCCCCCTACAATGTGCTCCTGATCCTGCAGACATTGCAGAGGCTTAGGGTGTTCCAGAGCTGTGAAGTCATCAAGAACATAGAATACTCAGTCCAAATCTGCAAGGAGATTGCCTTCTCCCACTGCTGTTTCAACCCCGTGCTCTACGTGTTTGTGGGAGTCAAGTTCCGGAGGCACCTGAAGGTGCTCTGCCGCCAGATCTGGCCATGGCAGTGGAACCTGAGCCCTCCGCCCCGCGCTTCAGGGGCCTTCCCTTATGATGATGCCTCCTTCTACTGAAAAGCCTCTTCTGCTTCCCCTTCCCCAGAAAGGGAGAAGAAAACTGACGGGAGAGGACTGTTGGAGTCTTCATCTCTGGGGAGTTGGGGGGATGGAGAAATAACAAAATTAGATGGAGTTTATATTTTGCTAATAAAGTACCTTGTGTTGAGACTTAAGCAGAAAAATGCCTCCTGGAGGCTGTATTTGGGTGATTTATTTTGGGGGAAATGGGATGCAAAGAAAAAGGGATACAGTTTTCTTCTGCTGGGACCTACCTTGGAAGATCTATGTGACAGCTGGTGTTTAGGACTGGGTAAGTTTGTGTGTCTATAAGACTGGGAAGATGGGCTAGTCAGTTTCATGGCCTCCTGGTCCCACTTCATGGGCATCTCATTGCCATCTCCAGGGGGCAGAGCCAAGCTCTAGACAAAGCAAACTCAGCTCCTACCAAACAGATCAAGAGGATGGTATTTAGAAAATTAGCCTTGTCCAGGCTAGTGGCTGCATTGGGTAACTGAAAACAGAATGTCTATCCACCCCCCTCCCCACCCCGCACCCCCAATGGAAGGGCATGGAAGAGGATTTGGAAGCTAAGAGTAGGAATGAAGAAGATTGGGTGGGAAATGGCAAAAGAGTACCTGGGAGGACAGAACAGTGGAGGTGAGAATAGGAAGTAGAGCCAGAGAATGCAGAAATAAACCTGAAACTTGGTCACCAGTTTATCAACCACAGCTTGAATGGGGAAAGGTTGCTTTGGGAAATAAGAATCATAACTTGCCTTTACTTGATGCTTTAAGGTTTGCAAAATGTCACATGTGTGACATATATGTGTATGTATTTTATATGTAGATATAAATATATCCATAGATGTGCATATAAAGTCTGTATATAAGCATATTCCAAGTGGAGTCAATTGATCACTGAGCTGAGAATTGCTGCGTCACCACCAAGGGAAATGCCTCCGGGATGCTGCATATGGATGGTTTCTTTTGGGGGGGAACGGAAAGTAATGGAGACATCAGCAAATAAAAGATTCAATGATTTGCTTCTGGTTGTTTTTCTGCCATATTTTATAGTAAGGTGGTTTCCAGAATATATCATGTCCCTATCAGGAGTCTGGGGCAGCTAGGTGGCACCATAGTGCACAGAGGGCTGGGCCTAGAGTCAGGAAGACTCCTCTTCCTGAGTCCAAATCCGGCCTCAGGCATTTACTAGCTGTGTGACCCTGGGCAAGTCACTTCACCCTGTTTGCCTCAGTTTCCTCATGTGTAAAATGAGCTGGAGAAGGAAATGGCAAACCATTCCAGGATCTTTGCCAAGAAAATTCCAAATGAACCATGTAGAGTCAGACAGAACAACAAAATCAGGAGTCTGAGTTGGATCTGTGGGGCAGTGGGCAAAGAATTGGTAAGGATTGAGGCTCCTGTCATAGAAGTCCCCTGAGCTAGCTGGACTCTATCCATGTCCTAGACAAAACTGTGAAATAATTGCATTCTGTTCCTTCAAACTCCATTCTTCTTTGCCCATTTCTCCTCTTACACTCTTCCTCCCCCTTTCTCCATCACTCGAAAAAATAGAGGAAAAAATAATGAATGAATGGATAGATGACACATCTGCATTTTTAAAAATAAGGAGATTAGGTTTCTTTTATTTGGCTCCCAAGGGCAGAATTATACCAATAGGTATCAGTTGCCAGGAGCCAGAATCAGCATAAAGAAAAACTTCCTCGCATTCAGAGCCGCCCAGTGTGATGGGCTATCCCGGGACACAGAGAGTCCCTGTCAAGGGCAGGTTTTATGACTGACCTCTCAGGGACGTTGTAGATGACATTCTTGCTAAGGTATCTGGCAGCCTAAGTGATCTGAGAGCCCTTTCTCTGAGATCCTGCGACTCTGACTGTCCTAGTGGAAATTGCAGCACCTCCTACAGGTCAGGAGTGAAGGTGATTTTCTTTAGCTGGGGAAAGGAAGTGAATCTTTCTTTACTTCTTCCTTGGCATTCTTAGGCAGGTTCCTGCTCCAACAACAATTGCAAAAACAGCTCTGTGTTAGACACTGGGGGAGAGACAAGATGTGGATAAGATAGGACCCTTCCCCTAAAGGGGTTTACAGTATAGTCAATTTGATCCATGGACCAGCCTAGGTTACAGAACAAAAGTATCTTAAAGCTTCCGGGACTTCAGAGCTCTTCTGGTCCAGCTTATAACCAAAAAAAGATGCTTCATCCTCACTATAAGTTTTCTTTTCTCCAGGCTAAACATACTGAGTTTGTTCAACTAATTCCCAAAGGACATGATGTTAAGATTCTTCTTGGTCTTTTCTGGTTACCCTTCTCTGTACTGTCCAGATGATCGATGTCCTTCTAAAAAATATGGTCCCAGGGGCAGCTAGGTGGCACAGTGAATAGAGCACCAGCCCTGGAGTCAGGAGGACCTGAGTTCAAATGTGAACTCAGACACTTGACACTTACTAGCTGTGTGACCTTGGGCAAGTCACTTAACCCTGATTGCCTGACTAAATAAATAAATCAGTAATTAAAGATTAAAAACTGGTCCCCAGAGCTAAATACAATACTTCAGATGTTTGTTTATACGTAATTGCTTGCATTTTGTGTCCCTCATTAGACGGTGAGCTCCTCGGGGACAGAGGCTGTCCTTTGCCTTTCTTTATATTCCCAGTGTTCAACACAGTTCCTGGCACATAGGAAGTGTTTAATAAGTTTTATTGGGTGACTGGCTGAGATGTGACCAGGCCAAAGTAAAGTACAGCAGGAGGACTATCCCTCCCTTAATTCTGGATTCCACACCTCTCATACTATAGACTGATTTCACTTTTTTTTGGCCGTCACATCGTCTTATGACCAGAATATTCCAATTCCCTTCTTTGCTTTAGACTCCCCCTGTCCAAAATCAAAAGGTATGGGGCATCATTGACGTGGAAAACTCCTTTTTTTTGACATTTTGAGAAATGATCAATTTCTAAACTTTGATTAGTTTCCCAAACTGGAGGATGGGCAGGTACTATCACCTCTACCGGGGGATATATTCTCTTAGGAGTATGCAAATAGAAAATGACTGAAATTATTGAATATTTCCAAGCCTGACTCCCATATTGACTTTATTTCAATGAAAACAAATTTCAAATCAGTCAATAAAAAGCAACACAGATAGCAATTTTTCTCTGACGGTGAAGGCAGTGTAGGGACTAATATGGTAGGTGAGGAAGAGGTCAAATTTGATCCAGTGCTTGGCCAATCTCAGCACAAGGATGAAAGTGATGATAATTTACAAAGTGGAAGAAATGGTAATGATTGATAAAATACTTTATTATCCTATGTGACATGGGGTGGTTCTCCTAAATCAGGGGTTCTTAAACTTCTGAGTGTCATAGGTCCTTATGAAGAGAGTAGGTGGTATGGTGGAGAGATTGCTCAGCTTGAAGGCAGGAAGACTGCAAAATCCAACCCCAGACAGTTACTTAGTACTGTGTGGGACTGGACAAGTGACTTCACCTTTAATTTTCCTCAGCCCCTGAAACTGTGAAATGGGGACAATAATAGTACCTGCCTCCCAGGGTTGCTGCGAGCATCACATCAGATAATATTTATAAAACACTTAACACAGTGCCTGGCAAACAGTAGGTACTTAATATATGCATATTTCCTTCCCTCTTTTGGCAAACTGGTGAATCCTGTGTACCCCTTCTCTGAATCATGTTTAATACAATTATTTTTGCTTTACAATTGTTTTAATACAATTAATAATGTTCTGAAAACAATTGAAGGAAATGCTAAATTTTCAATAAAATATTTAGTGAAAATAAAGATGTAAATTTTTTCTTATCCAAGTTCACAAAACTACCCTCCACCCCCAAAATCTACCTGTGGAATCCAAATTAAGAAACCTCATCCTTCGTTATCCTAATTTGTACCTTATATTTTCATTAGGCTGAAACAAATGACCATATTTTAGGTAGATATAATTTTGAATAGTATAAATCTGATACATGTGTCAAATCCATTTGGGGGGAATTCATATTTGTCTTCATCAGGACCTAGCTTTAAATACTTTGGAAGTGCGGTAAGAGATGGAGTGTAGAGGGGGAAAGATTGGCAGCAGGAAGACCAAATGGGTCTTTGCAATAGAGCAGATGAAAAGTATCAAAAGATTTGTGCCCTGAAGTTGTGGCCATTTAAGGTGAGATAAGAACGTAGGTAAGATACATCGAGGGGGAAGGTCCCATCAGCAAGTCTTGGCAACTGATTGGAGATAGACAGTTAAGGAGAGTGAAAAGTCATAGTTGACTGCTAGCATTACCTGTCCTAGCAGAAAATTATCTCACCAGGAAATCTTATGTAACTGGGGAAACACACTTTAAAATGTTGAGGCATTTTGCAAATCAACTCTAAGATCTAAGCGTGGAAGAAGCAATAAACTTTTTCCCCTTTTCTTTTTATCAGATCTGGTTCAAGAATCTGCTTCTTTCATTTTTTCCTACTAGTAATGGATCAATTGGGTTTTTAAAAAACAACAACATGTATCTCATTGATTTACAGATAACTATTGCTATTTAGAGGAAATGTTCAAACACTGAAACCAAATGGGAAAAAATGAAGTTCGTATTTGCATTCCATTACACCTCTTTCTTCCCTTTCTTTCCCCACTTGGTTTTAAAGGGAACCTCAAGAATTGTGAAAATATGGTTGCAGTACAGGATGAGTGAACTGGGAAGTATCTGTAATAGGAAGAAAAAAATTAATTAAAAATTAATTGGATCTGGGGCGGCGTGGTGGCACAGTGAACAGAGCACTGGCCCTGGAGTCAGGAGGACCTGAGTTCAAACCCAGCCTCAGACACTTAACATTTATTAGCCCTGTGACCTTGGGCAAGTCACTTAACCTCAGTCATCCTGCCCTCCTCCCTCCAAAAAGCAAAATAATAATAATAATAATGAAAATAATTGGATCCATCATTTCTAGCCTACAAGGCTCTTGTGAGTTCTTTTTATCTTCTCATTTTTCTGTAGGCTCAAATAAAGGCTGTCCTCTACCCATATCGTTTGGCTAACTTTAATGCTTGTAATGGATCTGAGGGCTTTATTTGTTACCTTTGGAGAAACCTAGACACAATGTATACTTAACCTGTGTTTGGAGATTTCCCGGCAGTAACTCTGGGTAGTGAAAATGACTTTTTGGGGGGGTGGGAATCAGTACCCAGAAGCTGACTTAGTTTGTGTGAGTCCAGATTCTTAGAAGGCCCTGAAAAAGTCTATGGGAATCAGACTAGGATGATAGGATGTGGATGAATTCAATTCTGAATGAGTAGCCAGGATATGGAGAATGTTCATACTGAATTAAAGAATAATTTGGTTATGGTTCAATGGAAATAACCTAGATCATGGGAAATGAGAATATGTTTGGATCATTATTCTATTCCTTATGACCTGAGTAAGCTTGGGCAAGTTACTAAACCACTTTAGTTTCTTCATCTGTAAAATGAGGTAGGTGACCTAGATGATCCTTCCAGCACTAAGTCATAGGGAACAGCAGCCCTGCAGAAAGCAGGGAGCTACAGAATTTAGAGTTAGAAGTTGGAAGTCCTCTGATTCAATCTCCCACATTGTGTACACTGAATGGAATGCTAGATTTGGACTAAGAAGACATAGGTTCAGGTCCCAGTAATAATGATAACTAGCATTTATATTATGCTTTGGGGTTTACAAAATGCTCTAGGTGATGCAATGGATAGAGTGCTGGGCTTGGAGTCAGGAAGACTCATCTTCCTGAGTTCAAATCTAGCCTCAGACACTTCCTATCTGTGTGACTCTGGGCAAGTCACATCACCCTGTTTGCCTCAGTTTCCTCATCTGTCAAATGAGCTGGAGAAAGAAATGGCAAATCACTCCAGAATCTCTGCTGAGAAAACCCCAAATAGGGTCAGAGAGAGTCAGACAAGCCTGAAAAACAACAACACAATTTCATTTGATCCACACAGCGACCCGAGGAGTTACTCTTGCTGCGTTGACAATCCTGCAAAAAGATTTCGATGGAAAATGAGGTTTAAGCTACTTGCCTTGGAAGTGGCTTAGCCAGTGCTCTTTTTTCTAACTGTGACCATTTCCTAAGCAGTTTGTATTTAAGAGCAGTGATCATTCATACATATACAGAATAGGGCTCAACAGAATTTACCCATGTCATACAGCTCTAAGTGGCAGGGATGGGGTTTGAACCAAACTGCTCTGACTACCAGAGAGAAGGGAAAATACAGAAGGACTCAACATCATCTAACACAACCACTTCATTATACTTGTGAGGAAATAGTAACCCAGAGAAAAGTGACATTGCCCAAGGTCACAGAGCTTCTCAGTGGCAGAGCTGTGACAGGAACACAAATGGCCTTGCTCTATCCACGCTGCCCTTCTCATAGCTGGGAAAAGAAAGAAGTATGGAACCCTCAGCTTCCTTTAAGACACAGCCGCAGTGCTACCTTCTGTAGGAGATCTTTCTCAGATACCTCAGTTTCAGTACCTTCTCCTCTAAAGGGCATATCTATTCTGTACATATCTTGCACAAAACTGTTTATTCACATAGTAACTCTCTCATGAGAATGTAAGCTGAGGACAGGAACCATGTTTTGGCCTTTCTTTGTCTCTCCAGCACTTAGCACAGTGACTAGTGAGTTCAGTTGGTAGAAAGCAGTGCCTTGGCCCCTAATCCAGCATACTGCAGGGAAGGAGATGTCTCCCTCCTGCCAGAAAGTCTTTAGTAGATATTATATAATTGTGTTCAATAGGAAAGTTTATACAATTAGTCCTTGAATGGGCTTCACATCTCACAAAACTCATCAGAAGAACTCCTTATTCAGTCCAACAGGCACAGAGTGCAAAGTCAACTTTTAAGATGAGACAGCAGGTATGAAAAAATGCTCTAAATCACTATTGATTTGAGAAATGCAAATCAAAACAAGGAGGTACCATATCCCACCAGTCAGATTGGCTAAGATGACAAAACAGGAAAATGACAAATGCTAGAGAGGATGTGGAAAAATTGGAACACTAATGCTTGTTGGTGGAGTTGTGAACTGATTCAACCACTCTGGAGAGCAATCTGGAACTATATCCAAAGGGCTATAAATAATTTCATACCCTTTGACCCAATAATACCACTTCTAGCGTTGTATCTCAAAGAGATCATAGAAGTGGGAGGAAGACCCATATGTACAAAAATAGTTGTTGCAGCTCTCTTTGTGGTGGCAAAAAATTGGAAATTAAGGGGATGCCCATCAATTGGGGAATGGCTAAACAAGTTGTGGTATATGAATGTAAAGGAATACTATTGTGCTATAAGAAATGAGGAACAGATGGACTTCATATTTACCTGGAGAGGCTTATACAAACTGATGCTAAGTGAGAAGAGCAGAACCAGGATAAATTTGTACACAATGACAGATACAACATATGTGTGATGAACAACTTTGATAAACTGGACTCTTCTCAGCAATGCAAGGTTATAAGACAACTCTAAAAGACTCAAGATGGAAGGAGATGTCTGCATTCAGAGAAAGATCTAGAAAGAACAGAGTTTAAATGGAGACTGAAGAAAACTACATGCTCTCTTTCTTTTCTATGTTTGGTTTTGTTTTCTCTTTCCCATTGTTCATTCCATCAGTTACAACCCTTCTATACAACCAGACTAAGGTCCAATGTGAAAGTGTTTGCAGATCCTGTACTTGATTGCATGCCACTATGGTAGGGGGGAGGGAAGAGAGGGAAGAAAATTTGAAACTCAAGGAATTGTGGAACTAAATCTTGTAAACTAAAAGTAAATAAACTAATCAATTAAAAAAAAAAAGATGAGACTGCAGGAACAATCTCCTATCATTCTCAGTCAGCAGAATTTCCTGTTATCTATCAGTCAACACATTGCGACAATGTCTTGGTAACAAAGATAAAAACTTTTCTAAGAAGCTGTCTTCACTTTTTTTTCAAAGATTCTATATTTCCTTTAATTGTCATTTCCTGGCCAATGTAGAAGGTAATGTAATGGGTTTTTTCCTTCTGAGAAGTAATCAACTGGGGAAAATTCCTTGGACAAGAACATATCGAAGCTTCCTTAGGATTTTCTTTAAAATAACATAACTTATTGCTCTCTGAATGTTTACAAAGTGCTTCCTTCATTCGTAGTATGAAGATCATTATTTCCATTTCACAGATGAGGAAACTGAATTAGAGTGATTAATTTGCTGATAGTCACATGGTAAATATTGGAACAGGTTTCCTGTCTCAGTATGGAGGCAAACAGGGTGATATGACTTGCTCAGGGTCACACAAATGGGAAGTGTTTGAGGCTAGATTTGAACTCAGGAAGTGTTAGAGATTTCAATTTTGTTTTGTTTTAGTAGTTAGAGAGAAAATTGATTTGGATATAAAGGCCATAGTCATATAAATCGATTCCAGGGGCAATATTCACTTTTTTATATTATTTACACATTTAAATGATGTTCTGTTTTCACGATGAATTAAATCCACAAATAATCCCAAATCTTAGATTTACCATTAGCCTTCACCATCTACCAAAGTTCCTCTCCTTTCTGCTTTTTCTATTTCTCCAATTTTTTAGAAGATCTGCCATCCAACAACTATATTTTAGATTCCAAGTTCAATTCATTATCCTGTCCTATTCCTACCTTCTTCTAGTGCTGGTATAGTCACAATGTGGGGATCGACAGGAAGGCTAAGGGCTCTTCCTTGGTAATAGACCCAATAACTCCCAGAAAACTAAGTTATTGAAATTTTAACAAATATTTAAAATATTACTTCAATAATGGAACCATGTGTTCATTAATGTAGATACTTCCCTCCATCAGTGAAGATGGAAAGTCATCTACATCATCTCCCATCTCAACCTGGCCAATTCTTGTCCATAATATCTACATTGTCTGTAGATCCATAGAGGTTCCATCTAATGTAATAAGACCATCTTCAAAGTCTAACATTACATTGGTACCACTTATGAGAGGAAAATTATCTATCCTTTGTGTTTTATCTAAAATCTGACAGATTTTAGATAAGACACAGAGGATAGATAATTTTGAGATAGATAGATAGATAGATAGATAGACATTATATATACATACATATATATATATATATGTATGTATGTATGTATATGAAATTATTCTGCTTGGAAAAATATTTCCTGCTAATCAAAAAATACTCTGACCCAAGGAAAATCCAATTGACTTTTAATAGTAAAAGAAAGAAAAGAAGGGGAAAAAGTCACCAAAGATGAAGAAATCTGCAGCGATGAAATGAGACCATACATACCATGCTTCCTCTCAGAACAAAGCTAACCAAGCCTCAGTCTCCCAAGAGGAAGGCTGACTACATCTCCTTGCAAGGTTCTAGGGGTACTCCTTGGGGTTGGGGGTATCTTTCTCTAGTGCTATTAGCTCAGCCTTCATTATGGTATGATTTCTTCACTATTAACTTCCAGAGATTAGCACCATTTAACCAATTAAAATCAATTAGCTTTGACAAAGGGATATTTACTTTGAAGCTACAGCAAGGCAAACATGTCCTTCAAACTGGGGGGGAAGGAGGGGAGAGAGTGTGTCTGAGACAGCTCAGACTCACTGTGGTCCTATATAGAAATAGGACTGATGTCACCAAGCTCACTTCCAAAATGGAACATCACTGCTAGAAGTGCCCTGGTCTGAGTAACATCTTCATGAGGTCCTGAAAGCCAGTCATGATTCCTTGGGACATTGGTGCTGTAAAACCTTGCCTGGCCTCCTCTCCCATGAGTTCCCGAACTTTTGAAACTTACAAATTCATGGACTCCCAATTCCTTCATTTGGGACAAAAGATGGAACAAAGAAGAGAAGGCCTGCCTCCAATGGGAAAGGCCAGAGGCTTCTTTCCTTATGGCATTGTCTCTTTTACTGGAATGCCACTGCTCCCACTGCATCCTGGGCCATCTCTAGTCATCCTGATCTATATCTGGCCACCTGACCCAGATGACTCCAGAGGAGAAAATGAGGCTGGTGACCTTGTACAGTCCTGCCTCACTTAAATCCAATTCACTTTCAAGGCATGGCATCACCTCCCTGATGTCATGGTCTTCTTTGAGATGGAGGACAAACAAAGCCACCAGGTAAGAAGGGTGAACAGACTTAACCCATAAAGAGAACAGGATTCACAGAACAGAACTAGCTACAGAATGTCTACATCTGTTCCAAATCCACATAGAGATTACATCAACTGAACAACTCTGTACATGTTCACAAAGACTGATCTCATAGACTCCCACTCCATTCCACAAGTATATGCAAAAATAATCCAGGCTGGAGGCAACACAAATCCTGAGGAATTCTCTAAAACTAAGCATCTGGGTTTGGCAGTGGATAGAGAGGGACCTGGAGTCAAGAGGACCTGAGTTCAAATTTAGCCTCAGACACTTACTAGCCAAGGGAGCCTGGACAAGTCACTTAACTACTGATTGCTTCAATTTCCTCATCTATAAAACAGGAATAATAAAAGCACCTTCCTGTCAGGTTTGTTGTGAGACCAAATGAGTGAACTTGTGTAAAGTGCTTTGCAAAGCTTAAAGAGCTGTATAAATGCCAGCTAGTGTAGCTGTTGTTCCAAGCCTGGTCTACCTGACAAGCTACACACATCCTATAAATGCCCACGTTTTATCCTTCCTCTTACTCTGGTTTGGCCAAAGGTCACACAGCCACATCCTTGCCTTAAAAGTTCCTTATTTCTCTCTGCTTATTCTAGGAGTCTCAGGGTAAAACTACATGATGATCTAGGCCAGATTTAATCAACAGAGTTGGGGTCAAAACTTTTCTCTCTCAAGAGACCTTTCTTTTTTTTTTTTTGCTTGTTTTGCAGGGGGGAAGGCAGGGCAATTGGGGTTAAGTGACTTGCCCAAGGTCACAGGGCTAGTAAGTGTTAAGGTCTGAGGTCGGATTTGAATTCAGGTCCTCCTGACTCCAGGGCTGGTGCTCTATTCACTCACTCACTGGGAGGCCACGAATTTGTGCAACCTAACCACCCCACAAGAGACCTTTCTTGTGAGGTACAAGACAAAAAGAACCTTGAGCTTTTCAAAGGGAAAGTTCTCTTTCTCATTTCCAAGCTCATGGATTGGGGGCAGGGGGATGCCCTTTTCTATCAGTTCTTACATATTTAATGGCAGGGGGGCATCCTAACCCCGTAGGTGGTCCCCATCAAACAGCTGTGATACAGTCTTCATTCTCCGCCTCCCGCAACCCCCACCGCCATACTGGATGTTTAATTGGGTAGGTTTCCAAGGGTTTGTTGGGTCTTTGGGAGAAAAATAAAATTCATTTGGACAAATAGATAAATATGACAAATGTATCCCTTGAAGTCTCCTAAATGGAAGTGAGAAGGTACTGAGTAAATGTAAGAAACTTGCAATTATGACCTCAGACTAAGAGTAAACATCAGATACAAGATGAAATAACGATACTGTGCTCTTATCAAAACAACAGACAAAAGCAGAAATATGTTGTAATGGTGTTTCCTCTCCCCCACAGGACTCTAGGGTTCTAAAGCAATTCTTTTTGTTGCTTTGGTCATCATCAGACATAAACATTTAGAATAGATGGAAAGAAATGGGACAACCTATATGAAACTACCTTGTAATTGTAGAAGTTCTTGTCATCTGCCTAGGTCTAGAGTCCTTTTCAGGCAACTAGATGGATAGAGTACAGGGCCTAGAGTCATGAAGGTGAGTCTTCCTGAGTTCAAATCTATCCTTGGACACTTACTAGCTGTGTGACTTGGGCAAGTCACTTCACCCTGTTGGCCTCAGTTTCCTCATCTGTAAAATGAACTGGAGAAGGAAATGGCAAAACACTCCAGTGTCTCTGCCAAGAAAACCCCAAATGGAAGCATAAAGAGTCAAATGTGATTGAAAACAACTATACAGATTCCCTTTCAAATACGAACGCTCTGTTTGCCATTCAAAGCTCCTCATAATTTAGGATTCTTCTACCTTTCTGATCTTCTTACACCTTATTCCCTCACAGGTGCCATTTACCTTCTGGCTGCTCCACGAACCACGTGCTCCATCTCTGGGCTCTGGGCATTCTCCTTGCTGCCCACCACATCTGGAATGATCTTTCTCTTCAGCTCTGACTCCTGACCTCCCTGGCTTCCTTTCAGTCCCAACTAAACTCCCCATACCTTACATGAAGCCTTCCTATCATCTCTTAATTCCAGTGCCTCCACTCTACTCATTATTTCCTATTTATCTTGCATATAGCTTGCTTTGCATGTGTATGCTTGCATGTTGTCTGCCCCATTGGACTGTAGGCTCTTTGAGAGAAGGGACTGTCTTCTGACTCTTTTTGTATCCCCAGTGCTTAGCGTAGTGACCAGCACATAGTAGGTGCTTTTAAAAAATGGATTGATTGATTTTCCCTATATCTCTCATGCATTCTCATTCCCATCAAGCTAAGCCTGGCCACCCTCTCCCAATAACCTCACCTCCCCGCCCTCCTTTTCATTACAAGTTCTTCTGTTTGCTCTCCCTGCCCCACCTCTTCTCACATTTCTTCCATTTTCCATTTGTCACTCCTAAAGAGAAAGTGTTGGCTACTCTTTCTCCCACACTCTCAGAGCAGAAAGGTAGAGTCTGAATCCTTCTTTATCCTCACTGCCATGCCTTGTTTTTCCCTCCCTTCTCTTTTGAGGTTCATTCTAACTTTATGTAACAACCTGTTTTTGATATTTTTTGCAATCAGATATATCTCCCATTTTCTTAAATGAGTCCCTGACTTGCAGTCTTCTCATCTGCAACCTTTATCTTTGGACACTTTAATACTTACCTTAATGACCCTTCAAACTCCATTAGCCCTCCAACTCTACAATTCCCATGAGCCACATCTCCATTCAAGTGAATCACCCACAGGGGGATTGACAGCCAAAGATGTATCTCCAACATGTGAAATTCCCTTTTCTGATAATAGCCTCCTGTCCTTCCATCTCTCCCTCTGTCTCACCCGTCCCAAATCTGTGCTACATCTTTACCACAACCTCTGGTTCAGGGGTTCTTCACCTTGGACCCTTTTTAGCAACTCAGATTCATGTTTATAATTGGAGGAAATTCTACATTTCAGTTAGAGGTTGGTGAAAACAAAGATATAATTATTTTTTCTCATACGAGTTCATGGGTCCCCTGAAATCTACCCATGGACTCCTTTCATGGACTGCAGGTTAAGAACCCTTACTCTAGACTAATCCCATTAGACTGTGTGCTTTTTAAGGACAGGGACTGTCATTTGCCTTTCTGTGTATTCCCAATATGACACAATGCTTAGTAAATCCCTGTTGTTTGTCCTTTCTTCTAGAAGAAGACCATGATATCAGGAAGGTGATGCCAGGACGTGCAAGTGAATCAAATTTAAGTGAGGGAGGGCTGTGCAGTCACCAGCTTCACCTTCTCCTCCAGAGCTGTCTGTATTGACTAATTGACTGAATGAATCCTTTCCTATTCTCCCAATTGCTCATCCCTATGTGGTTTCCTTTCCCTCTCTCAAAAGTCATGACAATCCGGATAGTTGACCACTTCACCAACGTACTGTCCTCCACAACTGAATTACTTGTCCTTTTGTTTGCTCCCAGACAATCCTGAACCCTGAGGTACTGGGGGAACTCAGAACCACATCAACCTCATCCTCTAAAGTTCCGTAGAATCTAATCCAGCCTGGGACTTCCCCACCCGAATAATAATCCTTTTGTTCCTCTTCAGCTGAATCTTGGTCACATTCCCAATAGCAGTAAGCCCCTAACAACTCCCACCAGCTTTCGGTTTTGGTGATTGACTTTGCCTTCTACTTTACAAGCAAGATATGGGCCATAAACGCATTTCCCCTGTCAGACCTCTCAAAACTTACCTATCCTTTCTCTCCACTACCTACCATATCCTTAATCGTGTTATTATTATTTCTTGTCCTTTGTTCTTGAAGAGGACCATGACATCAGGGAGGCAATGCCATGACATGCAAGTGACTCCACCAAAGAAGGGAATCACAGAATTTCTGACAACAACAGTTTTGATTTTTTAGGAAGGTTTCCTTATATTTAAATTGATTTCACTGAAACTGCCACCCATCGTACTAAGTAATTCTTCTTTCTAGGGCCAAATGTTATAAGTCTAAGCCCTTTTTCTATGTTACAGACTTTTAAATACTTGAAAATTCTTCCCTGGAGATCCAAACACACACACACACAATTAATATATAAAATATTTTTATTCAAATATAATCATTCTCACTCCCTTTAAATATATGATGATCTCTCTCGTTCCAAAGGATCTATGTCGATAGAAAACTAAGTTTCATCTAATAGGATGAAATGTCATAGGAATAAATGTAAAGCATTTTCCTTAGGTTTTGGCTCAAGCTGGCTTTGTTTACAAGGTCAGGTCCCAGGGCAGGGTTCAGTTCAACTTAATTGAGAATAAAGGCCTCCAAGAGCAGGCACGCAAGGACGTTACTAAGGTATGTTCAGAGGGAGGGGCTTTCTAACCCGAAGTATAGCCTTTCCACAGAGAAGTTAATATTACTTTAGATAGGTATTCCTGTGGCTACTTATGTAACTTTGGGCAAGTTGAAGGTGAATCTGATGACAATTGTACTTCCTTCTAGCTAACCTCCCATCCTAAGATACAGAAGCAAGAGGACTACTTCCTGCTCCTTCCTACTCTCTCATAACCTTATCTGATCCTTATCTTAAGACAAGTGTGCCCACAGAAACTTCTTTTTATAAGCTAGCTGACTTTTATTTTAGATCTTTGCACTCTACCATTAAACTGTCTTGCATACTTTAAAAAAAATTGTATTATTTATTTTGAACATTCATTTTTTACAAAAAATTTGAGTCCCAAATTCTCCCCATTCGTGCAGCCCCTCCCCCACTTATTGAGAACGCAAGCAATGACACCTATCATACATGAGAACTCATACTCTGTGATCTTTTGTATTTCATTTTCTATGCTCCTTCAGCCCTCTACGGCCCTTCTCGCTCCCAATAGCATGTAAGCTATCTGAGGTCAGGGGCCATCTCTTTGTTGGGTGCCTAACAGACGGGGGAAACATTGTTGCAAAGAATCCAATGTGACGGTTGTAAGGGAAACATTTTGCAAATCTTAAAAGTGCCCTATAAAATGCTAGGAGGTACAGATAAGTCCCAAGTGTGGAAACTCCTTCTGCTAAGGCAAGTTATCACCTTCTCTTCCTTTTAACAGCTTAAAGCTTCACTAAGATGTATTCTCAGCCTGGAGGGCCAACCTTAGGTCAGAAGCAGACTTTGAACTCGCACCTTCCAGAATTTGAGGCGGGTTCTCTATCCATTGCAACACCCATCGGGAATGAAGGACAAGCAGCAGCAGAGTTAGACTTGGAAGGCAGCTAGTCCCAACAGCCCATTTGACAGAGGAGGAAATTGAGGTCCTCACGCAGCTCAGCTAGAGAAAGTACGCCCTAAGCGCTGCTGGAGTCGTGCAGTAGAAGCAGGAGGAGCGAGGAAGGGCGCGGGAATGCTGGGAGCGGTAGTCTCCGTGCGAGGGACGCTGGGAGTTGTAGTCCCGAGCCCTCTGCCGGGCTGTCCGTGTGATGGCTGCCTGCGTCGAGGTCCTGCGCCTGTCCAGCCGGTGGACACAAAGTTTCTGAGCAAGGGTGACTGGGGACCCGATCTCCCGTAAGTGACGCCGGGCGGCCAGGCCCGGGCCTGGCTTCTTTAGCAGAGGTCCCCATGGCAGGCTTGCTGTCAGGGCTGCCCCCGCCGAGGCAGAGACTCCAGTTCCGAGTTGGTTTCCCCGTCACTTGTTGCCGGCGGCCGCGTCCCCCGCCCCCGCCCCCGCCCGGCAGCCGCAGCTCGGCGCTGCCTCCCTCCCTTCTTCCCCACTCGGCTCGGGGCTGCCTGCCTCCCTTCTTCCCCTCCTCGGGAGCGGGAGCGCTGTGCAGCAGCCCGAGGTGGGGAGAAAACGACTTTTCCTTTCCACTTTCACCCCCAGGCTGGAGATGACAGCCAACCCGAGCGGCCAGGGACAAGGGCAAGGGCGCCCTCCCCGCGCTTGGCTCGCACTGCGCTGCCCCGGCCCGGAGCAGCTGTCCCAGGGCTTGGCATTTCACTCCAGTAACTTCTCTGATCAGGAAATCGCCCGTCTTCTCTGCAGCCGGGTAGAGTCCTGTCGCGTCCCCTTGTTGGACGCCTGGACCCAGTTAGCCAACGTCGGGAGGAATTTTAAGGTTCTCGTTATGGGAACACCAGCTAACTCCACCCAGCCTGCCCTTGATTTGGGGAGTCAGTTTAATACTTAGAGAGAGAAGGGAGCTCGAGACCAACCCCTTCATTTCTGTTTAAATATTTGTTTCATCTGTAAAGAAGGGGAAACGGAAGCACAAAGCGATTTCATGGCTTGTAGGGTTAGATAGCTGGGAAGTGTTTAGGCAGGGTTTGAACCGAGGTGTTTCCGAAGGCAAGACCACCACTAGGCACTTTTCTTGTCTCCAAGGGTCAAAAGTCGTCAAACCCCCGAGGTTTGCATTTCTTTATATTTTGGGGCAGTCAGACGAAATTTATAGGCTCTTAGTTTTAGAAAGGAAAGGGACTTTAGGGGTCACTTAGCCCAGCCCTTTTATTTTACAGGGGAGGAAACTGAGGCCCAGAGAGCTGAATCAGCTTTGCTCAGACGAGTGAATTGGCATTTGCCGTGTAATTAATTGCACAAAACATTCTGGTGGACTCTTTTTGGCCTGTAGCTAAGGATAAATTTAGTCTTTGTTGACAATTTTTTTCTTTGTTTTAAGATGTAAACAGTGATGCAGAATGAGAGACCGGTGTGTTCCAGTTTGAGTTTTATAGCACAGCTGAGTATGGAAAATGATTCTTTGAAGCAAGCTTAATCAGTAGTGCAGAATCATTGGGCGGTACAATCAGTGACACCAATAACTGGGGCTAAGATAAGGCTGACTTTTACTTGTATGGGCTCTTTTGCACTGGTCTTCTGGGGATAGTCATGTGATAAGCAATTATATAGTCAACTTGTAGTGCATCTTCCTTCCACTTGCTTTGGGAGATCACTGCTGGATGGATCATTTCCATTTTCTCTGCCACACCCATGTTGCTTTCTGGAAGGCCCGAGTTACACAAGCCAGGCAGGGTTTTAAATTTGTAAACAGCACTTCCAGTGGTGTTACAGCTGTTTACTTGCCCGGCAAAGTGTCCTTTTTAAAAATAAAGGATAACCAAAAAAGGAAGTCATTGTGGTTTAGTGGAAAGAACATCATTCAGTCTGGACATCAGGAGAACTGGGGCCAGTTTGGGTAATAACTCCTTGGATAAATTACTTAGCCTCCCTGGGCCTCAGTTTCTCCATCTGTAAAATAGTGATTATGAAGTGCTATTTTAATGTAAATTCTTCATACATAATATTTCAGTTCAGTTGTGTCTGACTCTTTGTGACTCCAGTTGAGGGTAGAGATAACTGGAGTGGTTCACCATTTCCTTCTCCAGCTCATTTTGTAGATGAGGAGCTGAGGCAAACAGAGTTGAGTAATTTGCCCAGGATCTCACAGCTTGTAACTGTTTGAGGCCAGATTTGAACTTGAGTCTTCCTGATTCCAGGTTTGTCCCCTACACTACCTAGCTGCCCCACACAGAGTGTTAACTATGTAATATTTATAGGAATAGAGACTATTGATAGTAACTTAAAAATGTTGATAATAATATAGAAGTATTGCTAATAACTGTAGGGTGGCAACATCCATTGTGGAAATTAATGTTGATTTGCAGTGAATTAGGTTCCTAGATCTAGTGCCCAAAGGGATCTAAGGCCAACTGCCTCATTTTACAAATGAGAACACTGAGGCTCAAGGAGTTTAAGTGGTGTACCCAAATTTTTGTAGGCATATCCTAGAACCAGTGCTCTTTCCACTGTACTACCCTGCCTTGGGTTAGTAAAACAGTCCTAGCCCAAATGAGTATAGTCTATATATTTGGATGCCAATAATCTGCTCCAGATTTGTAACCAGAAAAACATGTGATTACAGGTCATCTACATTTCTCTGACTTGTGGCATAAATATCCGCTGACTTCCATCCCCTGTCTTCTGTGGTTGCCCCAAACTGGCCAAAAGAAAAAAAATTAGACTTTAACACTTGTTGAAACTGCCCTAAGCAAAAACCATACCTGTTTTTTCTTTGCCTTGACTTCTAGACACTCTTCCTTTGAGAGAAATGGGGTCAGTGGTTTATTGGGGGATGGGATTAGCATTAGTTAATCTGATCTTGTGCACTGCTCATCTGCCCACTCCAAGCCCCTTGTACATCATACTAAACTCCTGCACCATCTGCTTAATTCCCTCACCATTTTATTTATCTTCCTCCCTGCCTGATTGTAGTATGTCAGGGGAGCTAACCTTGGGCTCCATATTTCTTCTGTCCTGGTTTTAGAGCTGATGCTACAAAGTGGGTCTTTGGCCTCCTTTGCCTGGGAGCATCCTATGGGGACTCACTTCACAATACTAGGTGTTCTTTCCAAGTTTAATTCTCTTCCTCATTGTTAACATTTCTGTAGCCCTTTATGCCTTAAAAGGTTGACAACTGCTTGGGCCAGTTATTTTTCCACTGTTTTACATGTAGTGGGTATAAATTTGGAGGACCAAATTGCCCAATGCTTTTAGTTTGGTGACACTTCTTCATATTATTAAGATAACATATATAGATCTTTTAAGGTTTACAAAATGCTTCAGTATTGATCACAGGAAGGAATATTAGTGACCAAGGAAAACTGGTAATATACTGATAACCATCACAGATTTAAAATTTTTCTTTCCTAGAATGTACTACTGTCTTTGCCACCGGCATTATTGTCACCACCACCATCATCATGTATTTGTTAAATACTTAACAGTGTACTAGGTATGGACTAAGTGCTGTGCTGAAAAAGAAAGACAGGAACGAGATCCTGACTTTAAAGCGTTTACAATCTAATGGAGCTAGACAATATGCAAGAAACTATGTATATACAGAAAATATAAGAGGATAAATTGAAGTTAATCTCAACAGAAAGACAGTAGTACAGAGGAGACTTCCTGGGAAGAATTAGGGCTCTGGGTCCAAATCCTCCTTGCTCCTGGCTCCTGTGACTGACCCGGGGCTTTGTTTCTGGTGGTGTCCCTCACTCATTCTTGAATTTTGAGCAGTGGGATATTTCATCCTTCTGGTCTCTTCCAGAGTAATGAAGGTAGATCATATGCCCTCTGAGGTTCCTCATGAGTTGAATCAGATCCAAAAATAAATGTGCATGGATTTTTATAATCAACTTTAGGAGAAACATGGGTTTAGCAGGACTTGCCAAATGTCACATACCTTGGCTAGGTGAGAACAAGTGGTTCTCCTTGGAAGTGTCATTATGAGATTGATGTTTAGGTGAGAACCTCAGCTGCCTACTGACCAGTATTTTGGAGTGTAAGAAGATACTACTTGTGATTAAGAAGTTAGTGATCTAAGGAAAGGTTGAGAGTAACAGGCTTTTTTTTTAATAGTGACCTTGGTCTGGAAAAACATAAATAGAAACAAATGGCCAGTGGCCAAGTTTACGGTTAAGGTTCCAGGCTGTAAAGGGTTATTTCCTTGTATGGACTGTTTCCTAACCAGCTAATTTCTGACTGTTATAGATAGACTGAGAGATTCCCAACCAAATGGCAGGTCTCTTTAACTAAGGGCTTCTGTGCTCTGAGGGCTGATAACACTTAAAATAATATCATTGGCTGGATCAAGGGATTAAATTATGTTCGTGTTTATTCTTTTTCTTTCAAGGGTTAACTGTGTTTAAAAATCCTTTTTGTGAGAGGGCATGTTCCTCAATTGAGCAACTATATAAACAACTGATTAGCATGGGTCCAAGATACGCAAATTGTGATGCTCTTTTAACATAGAGTGGAATGAGCCCTGAAAAGTTCATTCAAAGCCAGGACAGCAAGCATTTATTAAGGGCCACCACTTCCAGGCATTTTGCTGTACAAAGAGAGGCAAAGATAGTCCCTGCCCTCAAGGAGCTTATACTCTAACGGGGAGACCACAGGTAAATAACTAGATATATACCAACTATGAACGGAAGATACACGGTTAACCAGAAAAGGGAAGGCACTGGCACATTTGATAGGCTTCTCCTGCAGAAAGTAAAATCTGAAGCCACTCTTGAAGGAAACTAAGAAGTGAAGATGAGGAAGACAGAGCGTTCCAGGTAGGGTTGACAGCCATTGTAGACATGGAGATGGGAGATGAGGTCCTTATGTTTGAGGAACAGAAAGTTGGCCAATGGAGTTGGGCCGTAGAGTGTCTGGAAGGGAGTAAGGTCTGAGAAGACTGGGAAGGGACGAAAGAGCCAGGTACGGAAGAAGTTCAAACGGGCTTCATGTTTGTTCCCAGAGGGAATAGGGGCCACAGGAGCTCACTGAGCAGTGGGCTGACATGGTCTGACCCAGGCTTTAGAAAAATCACTGGCAGCTCAGTGGAGGATGGATGGATGGATGAGAAGAAAGACCCAAAGCTGGGAAACTAGTTAGACTCTAGTACAGGTAGAGGTTCGGTGGTGGTTGTATGAATGCTGAAAAGGAACAAGAGATGGAGTGAAATGGTGAGATTTAGCTGTGGATTGAGTGTGGGGAGAGTGTGCGTGAGGGTAGTCATGAGCTTGCAGGCTTCGGTGGTTGGGACATTCAGGTCTACAGGTCTAGGTAGTAACTTGAACTACTAGTAATAGAGAGGGAGAACCAACTTTAGTGACTTGAAAGAGGGCCCACTCTTATGACACTTGAAAGGCATTCAGTCTTTGAGAACTTCGTGTTGATGATATGGAAAGAGACAGAGAAAGACAGTTTTCACCAAGGCAAGGGTTATGTTCTTGGCTCCAGCTAGGTGGGCTTGAATGGCTGTAGATGACTTCCATATTGAAGCCAAACCTTTTGAAACTAGTTGTTGTTCAGTCATTTCAGTCATATCTGACTCTTCATGACCTCATTTGGGGTTTTCTTGGCAGAGATACTGGAGTACTTTGCCATTTCCTTCTCCAGCTTATTTTACAGATGAGGAAACTGAGGCAAACAGTGTAGTGACCTGCTTAGGGTCACACAGCTGGTAAGTGTCTGAGGCTGGAATTCAGGAAGGTAAGTCTTCCTGAAGCCAGGTCTGGCACACTTATCCACTATACCACCTTTGAAATTCAGACTACTTGTCAATCAGCAAATAGACTCTTATGTGTATGAGGGTCGTGATGAGTGCTTCTGGGCCTAGTAGTGATACTCCTGTGATAGCATTTAGGAAAAATCCATTGTTTGTTGCAGAGGTTGGCACCTTAGACATACTGGCTTGTGAGGTATTGGAGGCTCAGGGCCAGTGGCTTAGCCACATCCTTCTCCCCACTTCCCCCCTTACCCCTAAACTGCGCTTTACAGTCTTTTACGTATTTACTGTCTGTTCTGTCCTCCACAACAAAACAGAGGTCAAAACTTTGACTCCTAAATTTTGAAAGATTACTAACAACTCTTTTTGTTTTCCATTTAAAGTCATGAAAGGTCAGCCAGTGTACTGGTCACTGGCATTTGACTAGGCCCATTTGGAGAAAGAACAATGAAGCTGTTGTCAGAGATCTGGATTCAAGTCCTAGCTCTGCTGTGTACCATCCCTGTGAGTTTGAGCAAGTTAATTAACTTCTGTGGGATTCCCTGTTCTCATCTGTAAAATGAGAAGATTGAAATGAATGACCTCTGAAATTTTTTCCAATTTGAAATCTGCCGTTCTCTGGTCCTATGACTTGTGCATTGTAGAGCAGAGAGTAGTTGGTTCTAAGGCCCCTTGTAAAAAGTTGCTCCATCGAGCAAAAACTTAGTTTCATCAGCTTCTTCAAAAGTCCAAACTCCGGAGCATTATTTCGGTTTTGTCTTTATGTTTCTTTGAATTTCGACATGCTGGAGTTTGTGTTTAGGTTTCCATGACACTTATAGGGTTTTCATTTGTTGATCGTTTTTTTTAAAGGACTTTAGGGAATTCACTAGGCTGTCCCACCAACTCACTTTATTTTTTAATAAATTTGTATTAATGACTTTCCCTTTTAAATCACCTACATTTTCCAGTGTAGGAAGCTAGGTGGTACAGTGGATAAAGCACCAGGTTTGGAGTCAGGGAGACTTGAAATTAAATCCAACCTCAGACGATGACTAGCTGTGTGACTCTGGGCAAGTCACTTAACCTTGCTTGCCTCAGTTTCCTCATCTGTAAAATGAGCTGGAGAGGGAAATGGCAAACTACTCCAGTATCTCTGCCAAGAAAACCCCAAATAGGGTCACGAAGAGTTGGACATGACTGAACAACAACAGTTCACCACCCTTTAATTAATTTGATCATTCTGAATTTTGCTGGTCCTTGGAAAATAGATATTTAGACTGGGTCCATACACAGGGTAGAGTCTGGATAAATGTTTATTGAATGAATAAGCCCTAGAAATGAATGGTTCCTGTTTTTGGTTCTGCCAATTAATGTTGAACATTTGGCATTAATGTTATTTTTATGTTTATCATATATTATATTATTCTAGGCTTCCTATGAATTATATTATTTTTATTCACTGAACCTTATTTTACTGGGTGGCAAATTTTATATCTCATTTACTTTTTAGTTAATAAGGTGTATTGTTCCTGTAAAAACATAATCAGAGTAGGTAGAAATGTGCACCTTTTAGCCCTTTGTATACAGATGTGTTCTTAAAGCTGTGTGGTTTTTACAAATGAAGAAGCAGAATGCCGGATTGGTCGAGTAGGTTTCTGAAAACCTCATAGTAAGGCCTTATTGGAATCAGAATGATAATCTGAGAATTTGAGCCCTGTTTGGTTGTCTCTTTCCATAACGCTGCCCATTGAATGTTTTAAGGTTGACTCTCTCCATATTTTGGTGCACAGTAATAGATTTTTATTTCTAGAAGCCAGTATTCGAAAGGATTCCAGCCAAATATATCCCATACCACCGTGTTGCCCTTTGTGCCTATTTAAAATAGGCCTCATTTAAGGTGACAAGATCATGCCATGACACAATGTGAAATAATTAAGTCAGTCAAACGACATCATTTATTTGTAATTTAAGCCAATGGAAAAGTCAGTGGTGAAGAGAGAGACTGACTCTTAGCTGTCAGCCCTCCCACCTTCGAGCTTACGGGCTTCAGGCACGGGTTTCCTTGGACTTGGCTGTTTGCTGTCATGGTGGCTGGGCACCACAGTTAGCTTGAAAAGGTCCTCACATCCAGTCTTGCTTAGGGTGTTCACCTTTCCTGGTGTTGGTAACATTTCTCTCTCTTTTAACATGTTATTCACAGGAGCATGAGAATCTGTCAAATAGCATTTCCTAGCAGGGTCCCGCCTGTTTTTTCTCTTAGATCTCAAAGGTCCAAAGAGGAGGAAATTTCCTTCTGTGTCCTTTAAGGTCTGTCATGGATTCACTTGTCTTTTTCTTAGAATTTTTCCAGCACTCTGTGTTGAACTAGTGGAAATTTCCCTGAGGGATTTTTACAGATGATGGACTAAAGGTATCATTTTCCTTTAGGGTGAGAGTTCTGTTTCCTGGCGTGGAGAGGCCTTCCTTTATGGAGACCAGGGCTCCTGCCGCCTTATGCCCTAGGTACTGACAGAACAGAATCTGATGTGTCTGGTCAGTCAGAAACCTAGTAAGATGCCCACAGACACTGTACTCTTTGCTAAGGCTTGTCTTTTATCTGTCAGACCGAAAAATCAAATTAGGATGTGAAGGTAAGCAGCCAAACCGGGTTTGAGCAGCTCTGGCTAATTGGGTTGTTGCTCAGTTGTTTTTCAGACCCGTCTGACTCTGCGTGACCCCGTTTGGGGTTTTCTTGGTAGAGATTCAGGAGTTTCAGCCATTTCCTTCTCCAGCTCATTCTACAGATGAGGAAACTAAAGCAAATAGGGTGAAGTGGCTTGCCCAGGGTCACACAGCTGGAAGGTATCTGAGGCTGCATTTGAACTCAGGTCTTTCTGATTCTAGACCCAGCACTCTAACCACTGCACTGCCTACCTGCCCTAATTAGTTTGAACTAGGTCATAGATCCTTAAATGTGAGAGTTATCTAGTCTAGGGGTTGTTAATCTGGGCTCTGTGAACTTGTTTTTAAAATATTTGGATAACTGTGTGTCATCAGCACATTTGGTTTCCTTGGTAATCCTGTGTTTTTTATCTCATTCATTCAAGAATATTCTGAGGAGGGGCCAGAGTCACCAGACACTGCCAAAGGGGAAGGATTGGGTCCACAAGCCAAAAAATGGTGAAGAGCATCTGCTCTGCGCCGCCCCCCTTCTCATACAGAAGTGGAAACAGAGGGGCAGACCGGGTGATCTCCGTACCCTGGAGCACTGAGCCGCATGCTGGCAGTCAGTCCCAGAAGCCAAGTCTCTGGGCACACGTCCTTTGTCTTACCCCTATCTGGCACCACTTTCTTGTATTCAATTTATAAAGATTTGTGTGAAGGAAAATGTTGCTGCTGAGTCGTTGTTCAGCTGTGCCCGACTCTTCATGACTCCGTTTGGGGTTCTCTTGGCAAAGTTGTTTGCCGTTTCTTTCTCCAGCTCATTTTACAGTTGAGAAACTGAGGCAAACAGGGTTAAATGACTTGCCCAGGGTCACACAGCTAGGAAGTATCTGCGGCCAGATTTGAACCCGGAGAGATGAGTCTTCCTGACTCCAGGCTCAGCATTCTTTTCTGCTTCGCTGCCTCGCTAGGAAAATATAATCTCTGCCAGTTACTCATTCAGTTGTAAACTTATATTAAGTGGCAGGCATTGGGCTAAGCTCTGGGCAAACAAAAAGAGGCAAAAAGGCAGTGCCCTCAAAGAACTCATTAGAGTAATGGATCATGAGTGACAGAAACAGGCGTCCAATGAGGGGGTGAAGTAGACGTGCAGATCATCCCTGTGGGCGCGTGTGTGGGCACAACGCTCACAACACAGTGAACTGTAGAAGACTGAGGGCTGAGTAGATCCAGACTGGGAGTTACTGGGGCCCCATTGCCATCTCCTCCTTTTCCTTCTGCTCTCTGTTCTTAAAGCCGTTTTGCTTCACAGTAACAAGAACTGAGAGAAGAAGGAGAGAGTAATTCCCAACCATTTGGCCACAGAGAGGCGAATTAGAGTTCTGGGGCTTCATCACATGAGGAGTTAGTGTCGATGCTAGGATTAGACAATCACAGTTCCTGAGTGCATTTGGACAGATGTTCATTGCTGAATCAAACTGTTCCCTGGTATGGGACAGGACTTGCCCACTGGCAAATGGAGGGAAGATAGAAAAGCAGTAACAAATAATAGATTACATGTAATTGTTGAGAGTCTGGGGACGGGAAGGGGAGGGGGGGTTAGAAATCCAGAGAAAGATCGTTTGCCTGAAGATCTAAATTATGGCTGGAGCAGTGCAGAGACTGTTAATGCAAGTGCCATTGGTGTTCGTCATTTCTTATGATGAGTTGATAGAGCCTGGTTTATCACCATCAGATGAGGAGAGAACTACCCAAGGAATTCCGGCCCTAAAAGTTCCTCCATTCTGTCCCTAGGATGTATGTTAGGCCCTCGGTAGCTGTGGCACCTCTTAGTCCCTGGGCTCTCTCCCCCAGGCATCCTAATGCTGCTTTTGGCTGCCGTGGCAGCATGTTGTTCATATTTACTGCTATTACTACCCTGTCTGTTTTCATCTTTACCGGTACGGGTCTTAACCTTTAGGGCTTAGAAGGTAACTTCTCTTCCCCTCCTTGAGACATTCCAGAAGCCTAGAGGAATAAGTTTGGGAGGCTTAGTTTTATGACTCCTGAAAAGTGACTTGCTAAATTCCTCCCAGTACACCTCTCGTATTTCTGTTGGAAGTGTTCATCCCAGGGATACCTTTGTTAGGACCCTCAGTCTCTAGAATGATGGAAGCACCAGGCCCAGCAGTGACATACTGCTTCCCTCTCTTGTCCCAACACAATTAGTCCCAGACCTGTGGCTCTTACCCTGCACTGTAGGAGTCCAGCTGCCACACTTTGGCTTTATTCCAGATCTGACCTTTTGACAAGGAGTTGACCTACCCCCTGTTCCTCCTCCTCCTCCCTTCCTCTTATAGGAACACAACCATGGGTGTATGTGTTACCCATGACCCTGCTGGCCCAGGCCACTGAGCTGAAGCAATAAATGAATATCTAGCAGTATAGATCAAATATGACTTGTATGGTGAAAGTATTATGGCTGCTGGGGAATACCAGGGGAGAGCAGCAGATGGAAATATTAGGAGATCCCAGCACAGATATAAAACCCGATTCCCTTCAGAAAGGGGTAGTCATCCTGTTTGGGAAGATTCAGCTTCTCAGTTGTTTAGCTTAGTTAATTAAAGGTCTGAGGGATTGTGTCACTTAATTAGCATCACGGTCATGCTTGTGCAAACACCTTACTCCCAGTGTTCATCTGGCCACTTGCTCCTGGGCTGAAGGAGTCAGCCCTCTTGAATCAGTCTCGGCTGGGGTGGTACAAGGCTACCAGTGGGCCATTTCCACCACTAAACCCATAGCTGGAAAGACCTCAGGCTCTCCAGAGCCCAAGGAGGTAGGTAAAGGATGAATGGCTTCATTACCTTAGCACAGTCATTGTGTGGATGCTATTCTTGGCTTCTGACTAAGTTTAGAATTGTTTCTTCCCTTGGTACTCATGCTTTGTGTGATAGACCTTTGCCAGCTTTGTCTTTTCTTGTTGGGTGGAGTAGAATTACCCCAGTACCTCCTTAGAGGGGTAGCTATGAGAGTCAGAGGAGACA
This sequence comes from Pseudochirops cupreus, assembly GCA_028627135.1. NCBI lineage: Eukaryota > Metazoa > Chordata > Mammalia > Diprotodontia > Pseudocheiridae > Pseudochirops > Pseudochirops cupreus. The sequence goes on along the minus strand of CM053581.1, from coordinate 551,680,295 downwards.
GAGTACATAGAGGGCTTTGTAATAGAAATGCAGTAATGTTGACTTGGTCAGTGTGACCCCCCCCCCCCCATTAGACTGTGAGCTCCTCGAGAACAGGGACTGACTTTTATCTTTCTTTGTGTCCCTAGTGCCTGGCACACAGTAGGTGCTCAAAAAATGTTTATCAGCTGGCTTAATGAAAATAAAATAGTGTTGATGTGTTCATCAGGGTCTCTGAAGGAAGCATTGGTTTGCCTACGGAAATGGTGTGATTAATAGGCTGGAAATATCAAAGGGAAAGCTATGTAAATGTAAAATGAATCTTAAAGATGATGATTAAGCAACATGGATTTATCTACCATGTGACTGGATGCACTGCTAGGTGGTACAGTGGCTAGAGCACCAGTTCTGGAGTCAGGAAGACCAGAGTTCAAATGTGGCCTCAGACACGGACTAGCTGCGTGACTCTGGGCAAGTCACCTTGCCCTGATTGCCTCATCTGTAAAAAGAGCTGGAGAAGGAAATGGCAAAACACTCCAGTGTCTTTGCCAAGAAAATTCCAGATGGGGTTGCAGAGAGTCGGACACACTGGAAGCTGTGCTGAGCACTGGGTTACATAAAAAAAAAAAAAAAGAAACAGGCCTTGCCCTCAGGGAGTTTACAGGCTATCAGCAGATGACAAATACTATTAGGAAAGCAGCTTGGGCAATGAGCACAATTAGAATAGCTCATCCTGTGGTCACTTATAGGCTCCTAGCCATGGCTTGGTCTCACACCTTTGAACTCCGTGGGTTGGGTGGGAAATACCCAACAGGTTCCTTGGCTTGTCAGTCAATGCCAAGCTTGTCTTCTTAGAGAAAGAAAGAGCTATTTTATGCCCGCCTGTGGGGGTCAGTTGGAGGGCACCATGAAGGAGAGGAGTATATGGCATTGGTGTCTTTCTTTTTTGAAATCATCCTGAGATAGGATCGCGTTCCTTGGCTGACAGTGATGTTCACATGGCATCTTGAGAGGAAGGCTTAACATGAACTGAACCTTGGGTTTGTGAGTTGTTTTTATTTCATCAGTTCAATTTGCAGCATATTATGCTCGGTGCGGGTGATGCTTCAGGAGTCAGGCATGGAGTCAGGAAGGCCTGAGTTCAACTCTAGCTTCAGATACTAGCTAGCTGTGTGACCCTGGGTGAGTCACTGTAAAGTGACTTTTTAAATTTTTAAAGTTCTTCCAAGAACTCTTTTTGTGCCTGGGACCTTTTGACGCTCCTCATTTCTGCTGTCTGCCTTCCTACCTCATCTATAAAAGGAGGGTAATGATAGCCCCTACCTCCTAGTATTGTTGTGAAGATTAAATAGATGATAACTGTAAAGCAGTTAGCACAGGGGGGTCCATCTGATGTGCTAGAGGCCTTTCCCTCTTTTCTGTGGGATTTCAGGGGTCCCCAGGGAGCAGCTGGGCTTTCCTCCCCCTCCTCCTCACCTTCTTGCCTTTATCTCCTGGCCAGCCCATCTTCCAACATACACTTCTCTGTTTACATAGAGATGGGAAAGGAAGGTTGTACATCAGTCATTGCAGTGTTGTCTGGGTGGCCTTTTTCAGCATTCACAAGGCCTGAGATTTGTGTCTTGTGGTTAGTATATTTCCCTCTCTGAGGTATGCTGTAAATTTCAGGGCCTGACAATTACATCCCTCCCAGCAGAGATCTCCTCTCCTGGACTTGGCAGCACCACCTGTTTTCCCTTTCCTCACTGCCTTTGGTGAGTGGCTGGTTCTCTACTGCCTGTTTTAACCTCCTCTGTAAGTGTGTGTATGTGTGTGTGTGTGTGTGTGTACGTGTGTATATGTGCACGTGTGCACATCTATACATACATTCATGTATATACACATACATGTACACACATATATGTCAGGAAGACTGGCTTCAGTCACTTCCTAGCTGTGTGACACTGGACAAGTCACCTAACCCGGTTTGCTTAGTTTCCTCATATGTAAAATGAGCTGGAGAAGGAAATGGCAAACCACTCCAGTATTTCTACCAAGAAAACCCCAAATAGGGTCACAAAGAGTCCGATATGACCAAAACGACTGAATAACAACAACATAAGTATATACAGACCTGTGATGTTAGAGTCTGAAGAGACTGGCTTTATTGATCTTAATGGTAAAAACAACCTTATATTAAAAACAGAAACAGCAACAATTTTGCAGCCTTCCCATTACTTCTTTGCCAAGGAGCAGGGCTGTGGGACTCTGAGTGTAGAATATTGTGTATAGTTATGGATTTTTTCAGTATGTTGGTTAATTTTGCCTGTTAATTCTCATGCAGTTATGTAGAACAGTAATGTAGTTGTATATGTGTACACACACACACACACAGAAAGGGGGTGGGGGGAACACATCTTTCTTCTTCCCAAGCTTCATGTAGTTTTCTGAAGGATAGTGCTGTGATTTGTGTTAAGTGTAAGGAGACATGGCTGTTGATTGACTGAATAAGCACTGAGTCAAACCACATAAGTGGAGATTGCTGAGAGAAGACCCTTGCAGCTAAAAACAAAATAAGACAAAAAAGAAATTTTTAAAAATAAGTAAGCAAAGGAGAAAGAACCCAACCATAGATAGTTACTATGGGGAGAGAGAAGATCTGCATTCATATTCAGAGGAGCTAAAAAAAAAACATTCCTTTTTCAATAAGAAATGTGAAATGGTCCCAGGCACAAAAAAGAGTTAATAAAGTTAGAGTTAAAATAAAAAGAGTTAAATAAAGAGTTAAAAAGGACTTCAAAAACCAAATTAGAGAGATCAAAGGAAAAGTAGAAAAAAAGAAAATTATGAAAAAAAGTCAACCAACAGAAAAAAAGAATCAAAAACTTAAAGAAAGTAATTCCTTGAAAACTAGAATTGGGCAAGGGGAAGCTAATGACCTTCTTAGACACCAAGAAATCATAAAACAAAATTCAAAGAATGAAAAAATAGAAAAGGAAGTGAAACATCTTAGCAGAAAAACAGCTGATCTGGCAAACAGATCAAGGAGAAATAGAATGTGTGTGTGTGTGTGTGTGTGTGTGTGTGTGTGTGTGTGTGTTGCTTTCAGAGTAAACATTAAAAATGAGAAATACACACAAAGATAAAATAAAGGGCAGGAGTGAAATTTAATATGTTAAAAGAAAAAAGCTAGGATAATAATCATGATCCCAGACAAAGTTAAAATAGATTTAATCAAAAGTGAAAAAATAGAGAAACTGCACTATGTATTAGTAATATCATTCAGTATTGTTTTGGACCACTTAAAATACCTAGACAGTATAAAATACCTGAGTATATACCTGCCAAAACAGACACAGGGACTATATGAACATAAACATAAGATGCTTTTTATACAAATAAATTCATATCTAAATAATTGAATTAATATTTATTGTCCATGGGTAGGTGGAGTCAGTATAATTTTTTAAAAGACAATTTTGCCTAACTAATCTATTTATTCAATGTCATTCCAATTATATTACTAAAAAATTGTTTTACTGAGTTAGAAAAAAATAATAACAAAGTTCATTTGGAAAAAACAAAAGGTCAGGAACTTCCAAGAAACCAGCCAAAAAAAAGATGTAAAGGAAGTAGATTCAGCAGTATCAGACCTTAAACCATATTAAGAGATGAGAACATTGTTGAAGTGTAAAAAGAGTCATTTTTATTATTTTAAATTTTCTTGTGTCAATAAAACCTATGTAGCTAAGAACAGAAGGAATGCAGAAAATTGAGGGTAAAAAACTTTCATAGACAATCTCTCAGACGGGATGTGATTGGGTTGGAATATTGCTGTGGTATGGGAAATGATGAGCTGGTTGATTTAGAAAAACATGGAAAGAGATGGACTTATGAAGGGAGATGCTATCCACCTTCAGAGAAAAAGATGCTAGGAGGAAATAAGCATAGTGTGGCCTTACACATATGTGTATGAGGGTATATGTGTGTATATGTGTATGTGTATGGATATCTTTGTATATGTACATATGTGTGGGTATACATACATATACACATAGATAACAAAAGCCACCCTCAGTCCCAGGAAGTGTCTCTTTGTCCTTGATCCCCTATTTGGAGTTTAGGGTGACCCAACTCATGTATATCAAAACCGGCCAGAGAGGTCAGGATGGAAATAGCTTCCCCTGTCCTTTGCTTAGCTTATTGATCTATCTACAAATGTATATTTAACAGTTAGGCTGATGAAGTAGAATGTTTAGGGCTAGAATTCACTGTGGGGCAAATCAGAATTGGAATAGGAGTCAAGTGTGTGTCATCATCTCAGTGATTCATAGCCTCCCCATTAGGAATACTTAGGTAAATATTTTTAAGGAAGATGAGCCTTGATGTGGGTGGATTCCTAGACTTTTTTTTGAGGGTCATAAATCAGCATTTATTATTTAAATTCAAGAAAGGTTATGAAGAGGGTGGGGGGATACATTTAGAACTAAGAGTCAAAGATGGATCCTTAGGGGAGGGGAAGGAGAGGGGAGACAGGGACACCAGAGCCTCTTGTTTGTGTCTGTTCTAGATGGGGTCAGTTGTGATTTCTGAGCCTTGGTCCAGGTCACACCATGAAGCATGTGATAAGATAAAGTTCCAGGGGGCACAGTTTTAGGAAACCATCAAGAGGTGGCCAAGGTTACACATCTGCTCAAAGATGGCGGCAGGGATTCTCCTTGGATTAGCTCCACCACTGCCCTTTATGGAATGGAAGCATTGAAAGTGTGTGGGATACGGAGATCCCTACTTAAATCAGTTACTTGGAGATGTCTCAAGGTGAAAGTAGGTAAAGGTCTCTTTATTAGAATCTTGCGAGAAGTGGGCAGTCCATCCACTGAAAAATATCAGGGGGAGGAGGGCCATCAGACAAGGACAGAAGGGCTAATTTATGCTAGCCAGAGTTGGGGTGGAGTTTGGGAGGGGTTTCAGGATGAGTCTTACATAAAGCAAAGAGGTTAATGGCTAAACCTCACAAACTGATGGATCTGCTGTTTTTGAGGAGTCATCTTAAGGGTTCATAGTTTACAGCTGGCCACTAAAACAAAAGAGGTAAACATTTCTCTACCTAAGGAATGCTTTTAAAAGGATTAGCTATAGAGTCAGTGGTTTCAGGGAAAATGCTTTGAGGCTGGGGGCAGGGGAGAGACAGAGTTAATGCTTTATGGCTGGGGAGAAATGTGGCTTTTACAACTTATTTGCACAGGCTGATGTTACAAACTGATGTTACATACATAGATACCCAACAAAGACACTCCAAAATATTACAGAGGCATCGCGTCATTCCCCCTTAACAGATAAGACACAAATTCATTTGGGTATCAGGGACAAAGGTCTCAGCTTCTCAGGTTGCTTCACGCTGAGAATTTACGTAGAGCTGTCCCTGTCTCAAATCAGTCAAAAGGACGGGGGTGCTGTGGCCAATGTCTGGAACTTGGCAGATGCCAGATCCAAGGGGTGTTGGGTAGCAACTTCGGGCAGTAGTTGGGAATCACCCTGAGCCATCATCTGAAAGTGGAATGCACTCAGCCTAGAAGAGACAAATCTAGCAGAGAGATTAAACAAACAAGAGCCAAAAGCAAGTAGGAGAAAAATGACCAGAAGTAGAGTGAGCATGGGCTAGTATAATCCATTACTCAGACTATTTAACTGTCCTTTACATTTCTACATGTTA
>CM053581.1:551613775-551674124 GCA_028627135.1 Pseudochirops cupreus | reverse complement strand
GCAGTAGTTGGGAATCACCCTGAGCCATCATCTGAAAGTGGAATGCACTCAGCCTAGAAGAGACAAATCTAGCAGAGAGATTAAACAAACAAGAGCCAAAAGCAAGTAGGAGAAAAATGACCAGAAGTAGAGTGAGCATGGGCTAGTATAATCCATTACTCAGACTATTTAACTGTCCTTTACATTTCTACATGTTACACAGACTAGATACCTCATAAGATAGTCTTCTTCACTAACATAACTGTAGATCTTAAAAAGGGTTTCTGACTTAAACCTCACAACTGAATAGCAGACATATATCCTTGTTTCACAAAGCTTGTCTATCCTCTAATTATATTCACTTTGGAAGAAAGAGATACTTCAGAAATTGAATCTTTTACACATACATTTAGCTACAAATGTTAACTTTTGCTTAGTTCATGGAATAACTACAAATTCATATTGAAACAGCAAGAACTGTTCTGCTTTACAACTTATTACATCAATTTAGCAATACTCAATTGAAAACTTTGTAAACCTTCAGAAATTGTCACATAAGAGCTTTCAAAACATCTTTTCTAACAGCAAGGGAGAATACCAAAGGTGCATAGAAATGGTTCAGTTTCCTAGCCATGCAAAGCTAGGTTTATACAGTATCACAAGAAGTTCAATTTTCTTAGCCACACAGGGCTAGGCACAAATGTTACAAAAAAGTTTCACAAGCAGTTACAACATTGCACCAAAAATCCAAACTTTTGATCTTATTACCAAACATACTCAAGGTTTTGAGTTTCTATAATAGAGAAATCTTTGAAAGCCAATCTTATATACATATATAGGTTTTAGAAGAATCAATCTGATCCTGTTGTTTTCCTCAAAATTTTAGAATCAAGTTACAGATCTTTCTGCTTTTTTAAAAAAATACTTCCCCACACACTCTCAACATTCTTAAACCTTTCAAAACTAATGTCAACTACCTGGAGACAGGAGGGGCTTGGATAAACCCTCATTTGTCTCCAAACCTTCTTACCTGTCTTTCCAAATCCTTCAAAACCATTATTTGTCCTTCCAAATTCTCTCAAACCCATCATTCAGCACTACTTTACATTTGTTAACCACAAAACAAGATAGCTCATATCTTTTACTGACTACTCGCTTTGATCATTGAAACTTGCTATAGAAGGGATAAACAGGGACATATAACATTCCAAATATGACAGGATAAAACATCCTTGGCTCTGTTTAAATTCAGGTAAAGTCACAGATATCCATCCATGCAGTATCGGTATCACCTCACAGCTAGACTCAGGAATAGGTGGGAAACATTCCTTTTCAAAGGAATTTGATGGGTTTGGCCAAAGAAATCCCATCCCAGTTGAAGCTACAATTGTTCCTTCGGCTTTTACCAGATGTAGACTTCCACCGGTATTTAACACCATAGAATCACATTCCCTCTGAGTAGTTTGTGGCATTCAGTGCAGGCAACTATACCCAAATTCAAACTCCAAACAAAATTTAGTTATGGTCCCAAATGCCTTTTACCTCAAACAACAAGTTTCACTAATCACAGCTTAGAGCCAGTTCTCTTATTTATTTATTTTCCTTATTTGATTCCTTACGGCACCAGGGCCTAAGGTTTTATATACTTTAGCAAATGAGAGACCACACTTCGTCCTACACAAAAGGGTGGCAAGTTCCATCCACACATCTCAGCTTTTCTGAAACCTCCTTGTAGTTCATCTTCATGCTGGAGAGTGCTTTCGTGGCCCCTCTACCTTCTTGTACTTTGCTTCTAGTTTCTCTGACTCTGCATCCACCTCATAGGCTGCCTTCTCCTCATTTACAAGGGATCTGATCCAGATGAGGCCCAGCCAGATAAGGCTGCACATCTCTGGTTTAAAGCCTCTAGCTTCCTACTTGTGTTGACTGCAGTATTTTTCCTTTCTGGGTACTTCAGGCTAGTCAGGTCATATTTTCCAGAAGTTTCTAGTCATCTGTTGGGATGGTGCATGTGTCCTGGCATGGCCCTGTGATGGCCAGCTCAGCGGGCTCTGAGGCCTCCTCCAACGTCTCCCCACTGCATCGTCTGGGCAGGGGAAGGAGGGGAGGGATGGGAGAGAGGAAAAAGAGGGAAGGGCCAATTCCTAGCCTTTCTGTCTTCATTCCTAAAGTCAGTGGTGCCAGGGATGGGGAGAGGGAACGGTTCCGAGCACAGGTTAGGGAATGGCCCCAGCTGAGAGATGCCCAGGGCACACACCTTGGGACAATCTAGGCATGGAAGGGGAAGGGATTCACCATTTATTGAGCACCAGTTGTGTGCCAGGCCCTATGCTCAGCTCTTTACAAATATTGTCTCATTTAAGCCTCATAACCCTGCTGGGTAGGTGCTATTATGATCTCCATTTTACAGCTGGGGAAGCTGAGGCAGAGGCAGACAATGACTTGGCCAGGGTCATAAAGCCAGCCTGAAGCTTGATTTGAACTGAGGTCTTCTTCACTCCCAGGCCTCCCCCTCTTATCAGTCATTGTGCTGCTTAGTGCCTTGATTAGACAGTAGGAGTTTTTGGTTTGGGTTGGTTTTTGGTTTTTGGTTTTTGTTTTCAGAAATGTGGCTGGACCAGACCATGCTGATTGTCGATCTGGGTAGAATGAGTATTAGAGGAAGTTGTTTTTATGAGGTGCTGGTGATCATGAGTCTCAAGATTTTTTCATATCAGCAAAAAAATTGCTTTGTGGTGGATACTTTAGAGCACAGATTCTTAACTTGGGGTCTATGACCTTGTTTTTTTTAAAATATATTTTGATAACTGTAGTTCAGTATAATTGATTTCCTTTGTAATGCTATCTATTTTATTATATGCATTTAAAAACATTAAGAAGGGGTCCTTGGGGTTCCCCACCCCTAGCCTCAATCTGAGGAGTCTATGACACCCAAAAGCTGCTGCATTAAAGGAAATTCTGAAACATAATAATGCCCCAAGATGTGTGGACAAAACACTCCCAGAGCAAACAAAACAAAACAAGACAAAACAAAATCGCATTACCTGTCTAACTTGTAAGTCTGCTAGGAGAGCTGCTAGCCTTTAGTGATTAGGGAAGTGTAGTCCCCAGCAGAGACTCTGTAATGCAGCTTAATATAGAGAGGTGTCCTTTACTTACATGAGGAATTCAAAGTGCCTCTGAAAGCAGGCTTGCCTGGAAGCCAGAACAATCAGGCTGTGGCCTCTGGACAGCTAGGCCATAGAGAACTGAACGGGAAGAATGTTTCAGCCCAGAGAGTGGAGTTTGAGCAGTCCCAAAACTGAAGGAGTGTACCTTCTGGGCTCTGGGCTCAGCTAGGCTACATGCTCTGGTGTCTGGAGGAAGTCTGCTGGTTAGTATAATTCAGAAAGAAAATGGGGGAAAGCTGTCGGGTAGGAGATGAGGGACAGAAATCTGGTGGGGCCTCCTGTTGTCACATCATCCAGCACTCTTTGGAGCTGTACAGTCCTAAGAGATGGCTTATCTTTTAGTTCTTTCCAAGGGTAGAGACAATGCACAAAAACAGGATTAGAAAACTCTTTTTCACCTGGGAAGAAGAGGAATAAATAGAAGCCAGGAAAGAAAACCACGTGCTTTTATATTAATCTTGTTCATTGGCTTTAAACCAGCTCACCACATTGGAATGTTCTGTGGCAAAAAACAAATTGGCATCTGTCTGTGATGAGATTCTGTGATGACCAGTCCTGTGGGTGAAACTCAGGAAACAACCAATTTATATGTATCAAAGAAGACTTTATCCCCCAATAAGTGCCTCTGATGATTTCTTTAAGCGGTAATGGTGACAGTGTATTTTTGTTAGTGTGCTAACCTGCTTCCTTCTCCCCAATGTTCAGGTGTCCTGAAATAGAGTGACCTCCACATTTGCAGCTGAAATGAACTTTTGATCCTTCTGCTGACTTGGTAACGGGTTTGGTGGTGTGGGCAGACCTCCTGTTCATGATGGCATCAAGTGCTGAAAGCCAGCTGCAGAGGATTATCAGAGATTTGCAAGGTAAAAGCTCTGTCACTGACGTTTAGCTGGGGCTGCATCTTTGGGGTTTGAATTTGATTGGGGTTGGGAGAGGGCGGTGCTTTTGTGACTGTTAGTAAAATTTCCATTTGGATCTTTGCGATGCGGAAAGTCGTCTGCTTGAGCCTATCTCATGTCAAAACATTTTCAGCTCAGATTTCAGACGTTCTTCAAGAAGCTCTCAGCTTACCAGTTGCTTCTCTCATTACAAAATTAATTTGAAAACAACATTGAAGATCTCGTTTTGACCACTAGTTCTTATTTCATTCTTTCTTTTTGAACAATCCAAATAAACTATATGAGTTACATTTTTGCTTAAGATACAGGTTATTATGCACTGGACTGGATAAACTGATTCTTGAAGGAAACTCTCTGCCACTCTTGAAGCAAGAGAGGCAGGTTGCCTAAATGTCCTGGGAGGCTGTGGAGTATAGCAGAACACTTGCTACATTTAGAGTTGGGACACCTGGCATCAGATTTCTCCCCTGACATTTATTAGCTATGTGACCTTTGGCAAATTATCAAGTCTTAGTTCTTAAGTCTTAGTTGCTTCATCTGTAAAATGGGAACAATGCTTGCATTACCGATGACGTCAACCATAGGGTTGATGTGCGGAAATTTCTTTGTCACAGTGAAGGCCCTCTGAAATGCATGTTCTATAATTAACAAACTTCCTGTCAACTTAGATATCTTCCTCCATATTCTGACACTGACTGATACCTGGTCCCCCTCCCCACCTTTTTGCTACTGGCTGGACTTTCTTTCATACTGTCTCCCCCCGCCCCAATTCACTTATCTTGGGGGAGAGTTGGAATGTTCCTTGGTCCCCACTGCCACTTAGAGGCTGTCCTTCTACCACCATTATTCAGCAGCCTCTCCTTCTCTGAAGTTCATGCAAGCCACATTTATCACTTCATTCAGATCTCAGTGGACAATATCTATCAAATCCCAGAACACTGTCTTGATAGTCTAGGGCTGTCTCACAATTTCTCTCCACCATAACTCTGCCTTCATACTAGGGGACTTTAACATACATAGCAGTGCTCTCACCAGTATACCAGCTTCCCAGTCCCATATATCACCTATGTCTCCATGCCACCTCTGCTATATTGTAACGGCGTGCACCAGCAGATTCCCAAAAGAATGCCACTGTGAACAGCTTTTAAGGTTCAGATTACACTGTATAGTGAACACTCCATTTATTCCGTTACAAATCAAGGCAAACATTCACAACAAATCATAATATTCACAACATCACATCTTATCACAGAAAATCACAATATGGTGTTCACAACAGCTTAACATTAGAATGGCCACACAGTTTTCACTACAGTGGCCACAATATTTAGAACAAGGAACAAAAGAATAATCATCTGGTTTCTCTAAGGGGGAAACCCTCCTCACTTAATCATTCAATCATTTCACAATGCAATAATCAATCTTCCACTCATAGGGGAAGTCATTAACTTAATCAATCACTCATCTAGCAATCAGTCACTAAATATCATTAATCACAAGATACAGTCATTAGAAAATTATACAAACCCTCCACCCCTTGGTGTCCAGCAAACTTCATTTTCATCAGGCATTCTATATCTGAGGAGAGACCTTTTCTTCATCTTGACTTGGGGTGGTCTCTCAGATTCCCTGGATCCCCTTCCATGGTCCCAGCTCCTACATGAATCTACCAAACAGTCACTTGGATTCAGAGGCAGACAGCTCCCAGGTTCTCTCAAGTCCTCCAGGCAGTTCTTGGTACACACTGAAGTTCACAGGGTCCAGCACATCTCAAACCCTTCACCACTTCTGTTTCTGGGAACTCAAGGATCCATCAAGCCACAAACAAACAAAGGCTTATCCCAGTCATGCTTCTTCAGTCCTCCAGCAGTTGGGCTGGCCCTAGGACCCAGAAGGAATCTCAGCCTTCCAGGAGGCAGCAGCTTCAGCCTTCACCAGATTCTGGTCTCAAGAAAAACTCCAACTCAGTTCTCAGTCAGCTTCCAGATGCTGGGAGAGAAATGCTTTCTCTAAGGCAGCAGCAACTTAAGCCTTCACCAGATTCTGGTCTCAAGAAAACTCCCAACTCAGTTCTCAGCTTCCAGATGCTGGGAGAGAAACTCTCTCTCTCTCTCTCTCTCTCTCTCTCTCTTACCCTGCTTCCATCTCCATGATTCTTCCTCCACCAGGAGCCACCAGGAGGAACATTCTTGATTCTGTCTCTCTGTCTCTAGAACTCTTTTTATATACACACACTGGCCTCCTGTCTCAGCCAGCCCCCTCCTGCCATGTCAGGACAGGAGAAGAGCTCACACCTTCCATACTTAGCCCTAAGTTACTAAGTGCTAAGTATCTGCTAAATTGATTGCTGTTACATATATACAAAGGAGATTATGTCCTTGAGTGGAGAGAGCAATGGCCCTGGAGGACCTGAGTTCAAATCCAGCCTCAGACACTTAACATTTACAAGCAGTGTGACCCTGGGCAAGTCACTTAACCCTAACTGCCTCACACACACACACACAAAAGATTTTATCTTTGATCTTGCTATGGACCCCAAGTGTTCTGCTTCCCTATTTTTCATGAATTCTAAAATTCTTCCATCTGATCAGTCTTTTGTCTCATCTTTCCCTGTCCATTATGACCACTAGTTATTCCTACTATGATCTCGATCATCTCCATCTCTTTCTATCTTCAGTTTCTATTTGTTGAGAAAACGATCACACTAGATGTGTGCACTTCACCTCTTCTCATTTTCTCCTGAACCTTCTGCAGTCTGGCTTCTAACCTCATCATTCAAATGAAACTATCCTCCTAAAAACTAACAGAGGTCTCTTAGTGGCCAGATCTAATGACCTTTTCCCAGTCCTCATCCTTGTCTGCTCTGAAGCCTGTGACACTATTTATCTTTTCTTGGATTCTCTTTTGTTGTAGGTTTTCCTGGTTGCTATATTCTCCTGGTTCTCTTCCTGTCTATATGATCAGTACTTCCCAATGCCTCTCAGTCATTTTTCATCTAAGTCATGCTCATTAACCATGGGTGCCTCTGAGGCTCAGTCCTGAACCCTCTTAATTTTTCCCTTTATACCAGGAATTCTTAACCTGCACTTCATGAACTTATTTTTAAAAATAACTCCACAACTCTACTTCATTATAATTGGTTTCTTTTATAATCCTATATAATAATTTTGATTTATACATTTTAAAAATACTGTTCTGAGAAGGGATCCATAAATGTCCCCTGACTGCGAAAGAAATCCAGGACACAAGAAAAGGTTAAGAAATCCTTTTACGCTCTCCTGTTTGGTGATTTCCTCAGCTCTCATGGGCTCGGTTTTTGTCTCTATGTACATGATTCCATATCTATATATCCAGCCCTAGTCTCTTTCCTGAGCTCCCATTCCACTTCACCAGCTGCCTTTTAGATGCCTGGTACTGGGCATCTCAAAGTCAGCATCTCCAAAACAGAACTCATTATCCTTCTCCTGACCCTTCCTCCCCTTCCCCTCTTCTGAACGTTGCTATGACTGATGAGGGCACCATCTTCCCAGTCTTCCAGGCTTGTCACCTTGCTGTCTTCCTTGACCCTACACTCTCATTCACCTCACATACCCAATCCAGTGCCAGCTGTAGTTTACAACATCCCTCATATGCACAACCTTCTGTCTGCCCTGTAGCCCTCACGCTAACAAAGGCCTTTATCACCTCTCACCTTGACAACTGCAGTAGTCTATAGTTGGTTGCTTGCCTTGTTTCTTTCTGCTATAATCCGTCCTGCATTCAGCTGCCGAAGTGATTTTCCTCAAGTGCAGGTGTGACTCTGTAAGCCCCATTGCCTGCAGGCTCAAGCTTAAAGTCCTCTGTTGGTGTCTAGAGTACTTTCCTGCCTGGCCTGGCCTACTGTTCTGGACTTCTCACCCTTTATTATCCAGCCACTCGGGACTGCTCGCTCTTCCTTGATCTCCTCTGTCTCCTATCTCTGTGCCTTTGTACGCACGTGTCTTCCTCTTCATCTCTGCGTCAGTCTCCCCAACTTCCTTCAATACTGAGCCCATACTCCATCTTCTCCAGACTTTTTCCACTTCTCCCAGCCCTAGTGCCTTTCCTTTTCAAATGACCTTCTTTCTACTTTTTATGTACCTTTTGTGTTCCTCCTTATTTGCAGGTTGTCTCCCCTATTTGAATGTCTGCTTCTTGCAGGCTGGGTCTCTTTTTGCCCTTTGTGAGCCCCCAGGACTCAGCCCAGTGCCTGGCCCATTAGTAAGCACTAAACTCATGCCGACTGACCATAGGAATATGAGTTGCTGTTATCATCTGTCCACCTGGAAGCCATGAGCTGGGTCATCCCTCTTCTGAAAGTGCCAATCCTTTCCTTGGCTTTCCTTTTCAGCGGTGCTCTCACCAATCAGTGGGCCTGCCCCTGTGGTCTTTTTCTGATGGGTGGTCATTGTGCTCTGTGAAGACAGGCATGGTTCTAGGCCATTGCAGTGTGGCTTTGAGTAGAACTAGAAGGAAAGAAGAACAGATGACCTTTCGGCATTTGTCCCAGAGAGCAGGACCCTTGCTTTATTCCACAGAGCTAATTTCCAAGAAGGATTTCGTTTTCTGGCCTGCTAGCTTCATAGAAATACATGTCACCTAGCTAGCAATGAGATGACAGGATGCGCAGACACTGTTTTTTTCTTTTCCACTTTCATTGGAACATGATCTTATGGGACCAGTTTCTTTCGTGCCATTGGAGTCAGAGGTGACCATTCCCTGCTGGTCAGAAGGCTCAGCTGCTCATAGGTGGTATCCACAAATGCAAAAGCTGGGAGACCTGGGAGAGCACATCTGAGCAGCTAAAACCACAGTTTGGTTCCAAAGGTCAAAAGCCAACGTGCAGAGGAAAATAGAACCTGAAAAGAACTTTTCTAGGATTTATTCATCCATTTCCTGTTCTATCTGGGGCACATAAGTTATCGTCTCCATTTGATTTTTAAAAACCGTAAAATGAAACAAAATTAAAATAATTTCAATCCTATCTCTTATGCCTTACTATGAAGCTGAAAAAATGAAATAATATTTCCTAAAAGCAAAGATCAATTTGCTTCTGGCCCCATGCCCCGATCAATCTGTAACGTAGATGAAAGCAGTTTTAAAGTGTGACATAAGCATGCCACATTGTTGTGATATCACCCTCAAGTACAAGGTGTTACTGTGGTCTGTCTGTTCCCATTTCTGATTCTGATCAGCTTGGTTTTGTCTAAGTGGAGGTATTGGGTTGGTTTTAAATCCCGAATTCAGAGAAAATAGGAAGTATCATCTTATGGGCCATTTGGTCACCTCACATTTTAGCACCCGTGATGAATATTTGCAGAAGTACCACAATGAAAATAATAACAGTCTGTGCGCCAGCTGTTGCGGAGATGGCAAAGATAAGTTGAGTGTTGATGATAAGAGTCCGTATGTCTGTAATCCTTTGAACTTTGCAGCGTGCTTGGCTGACGGCCACCGCTAAGGTGGTGGGACGCCATTTGGCCTAGAAGAAGGGGCATCTGAAAGAATAAGTGACTTGTGCTCAAACACAGCTTGTAAGCGCCTAAGGTGTTATTTAAACCCAGATCTTCTGACTTCCTGAGAGCAGCTGGGTGGTGCAGTGGATAGAGCGCTGGGCTTGGAATGAGGAGACTCATCTTCATGAGTTCAAATCTGGCTTCAGACTCTTAATAACTGTGATCCTGGCCAAGTCACTTCATCCTGTTTGTCTCAGTTTTCTTGTCTTTAAAGTGAGCTAGAGAAGGAAATGACAAATCACTCCAGTGTCTTTGCCAGAAAAACAAACCAACCCCAAATGGGGTCATGGGCAGTCAGACCCAAAAAGACCAAATAACCCAACGACTCTTGATTCCCAAGGCCTGGGCTCTGTCTGCTCCCCCATGATGTGCTAATGGGGGAAAGAAATGCTGCGACTGCACAAAATCTGACCAGAAGATGCTATTTCCTTTCTGTGCTGCATGTTTTCCATTTATTTTTGAATAATTATTGGTTACAGCCTTCCATCAGCCTCCTTCAGATCACCTGTTCTGGTTTGTTGTCTTAAAGATGCTGTGGTTGAACTAAGCAAGGAATTTAAGGATCTCGGGGAGCCAATCACTGACGACAGCACCAACTTGCACAAGTTTTCCTACAAGCTTGAGTATCTTTTACAGGTCAGTAGCCATGGCCTCCGTTGCCTTCCTGTCTGGTGTTCTTCCCTGGGGATCATCCAGTTAGATTACTGAGATTACTGAGTATTTAATAAAGTTCACTGGGTTATTTTCAGGGCATATTATGGATCCCAGGTGCCCTTTATGTTCATACGTTCAGACTTGAGTAGGATGTCCTTTAGTGTGTACCTTGGAAGACCCAGTGTGGATTTAGGATGTGTTTAAACACAAAGACATTTTAGTCATTAGAGTTTGAAAATGTGTTGAGGTCCTTTATAATCAAAGACAAACCTTTATTGAGAAATAAGGATCAAATGAGATCATGTCCATAGAAGTGCTGCATAACCTTTATTGTCAGCTGTGATTATTATCGTGTATCTTTCTCAATTCCATTGTATTAGCAGTATAGTTCCCCGCAAAATGTGTGGCTCTAAGGAGAGCAAATTGGAGAAATTACCAGCTAACATGTTTAAGCAAAATTTTCTGTGCCTTTTCAATTGATTTTAAGCTTTTTCATTGTGAAAATATGCCTGGTCATTTCCCTTTAACTAGACCTATTTCAGGTTTTAGATTTGAAGGGACTTGAAGCTCAAAACATATTTGCATGGTCTGTGTGTGTGTGTGTGTGCGTGTGCGTGTATACCAGGAATAGCAGAGTTTGAGAACAAACTAGTAACCTAAAGCTTTGAATACTTAGTGCCAAGTCTCAATTATCCACCTACCTGAGCCAGTGTGTACTTTAAGTAAATGCAGTGAGTGCAGTGTCCAAACTGTTTTTAAATATTCACAAGTTAACAAAGATCTCGATGTGAGCTGACGTAGTTATGCACACGAATATTTCCTTGAACGTGGGGGAATTTATGTTTTCTTCTTGTTCCCTTTGAGCGTTGTGGTGAAAATCTGAGTTTGGTTATTATCTTCTTTTTCCAACAAAGTTTGACCAAAAGGAGAAAGCCACTCTCCTAGGGAACAGGAAGGATTATTGGGATTACTTCTGTGACTGTCTGGCCAAAGTGAAAGGAGCCAATGATGGGATCCGCTTCGTCAAGTCAATTTCAGAGGTAAGCAAAAGATGTGTGATCCGCCATTTTCCTCTGTCCATTGGTAGAGCAGGAGAGCCTTCTGGAAGAAGGTCTATATAGCTAGTCTTAGCTTTTCAATCAACTTAAACTATAAGAAGAAAAAAAGGAAACTTTTTTTTTCCTCTCCTGAAAAAGGACAAAGGGCAAAGTGATCTATTTCAGATTTATTTCATGCTTGTTAATACTTATTCTGAACTCAGAACAAAAAATGCTTAACTAAGTTTGCCATGTGGAGAAGTGTCTTAAGTCTTAAATAGTCTAAGACATAAGTTGGAGAAAGACGGTCCGGTAAATATTTCTTCTATTAAATACTTAAAAAAGATATTGCTTAAACACCTTCCCTAAGATGTTTTCCCAGGCAGCATGGATTTGAAATAAACAGAATATCATTCGACTTTGCGTATCACTTTTTAGGTGATCAAGGTTGGATTGGGAGCTATGTTGGGGCAGGGACCACATCTTCTACCCCTTCTTCTACCACTAGATCTTCTACCCCTTACCAATATGTACTATTCACATCGTGTATTGTGTTGTAGTATGCAATGTTAGAATTCTGTAAGAAGTAGCAGCTGATTGATTGACTCTCCAGGGTACTGGCCAGCAAGTTGCAAGGCAGGCACTGGCCTTAGTATGTTTCACATTGCATTAACTGGGACATCTCGGAAAAGGACCAGTAAAACCAAGGACGTGCTATGGTGCCCCAGCTTATCCAGAAGCAAAGATTCTTCCTTTGGGCACAAATTAATATATACTGCTAAGATCATACTTAGAGGCACTGGGCCTAGAGTTTCATTTCTCCTTGTTTAAAAAAATTACCTCTGTTTGATCTCCTCAGTTTTTAAAGGGAACACATAAGTACTTTTAAAGGCCACACACAAAGCCTGATGGAGTCACTGCAGAGAACTCCGGGAGTCAGACCAGCTTGGGCTGTTTGTTTGTATTGATAAAGGCTGGCAAGTATACTATATAGCATGTTTAAATAACCTGCACCTTGGAGCTAGACATTCCCCCCCCAGTTGCAGCCTCCAGAATATAGCCCCGGGGGCCTGGACCTGTCCTCACTCTTAGAAGCAGCTTGGAGGCTCTTTTAGGTCACTGTAGAGGTTACTCTAGGTAGGTGGTTTAAAGATCTCACTTGCTAAGTTAGTTAAGCCTTGCAAGGTGGAGAGTTACGTGATTGCTTAAGGAATCTGGATGGAATGTTAGACTGTCCCTTTCCCCAAGTTACCCTCCCCTCCTCATCTGCTGCATCATAAGCAATTCAGACATTCTTGGCTTCTGATCTGAGGCACATGAAATCTGGCAACAGCAACGCTCCTAATCCCTGCTGCTGTAGTGATGCACAGCTCACAGAAAGATGCCAG
Organism: Pseudochirops cupreus; assembly: GCA_028627135.1. Lineage (NCBI taxonomy): Eukaryota > Metazoa > Chordata > Mammalia > Diprotodontia > Pseudocheiridae > Pseudochirops > Pseudochirops cupreus. Next base: position 551,661,463 of record CM053581.1, on the reverse strand, counting down.
TTTCTCCAGCCCATAATTTCTGTGTTTTTTCTCAAGTAACACTCTGGATTTTGCAGTTTGCTTTGAAAAAACAGCTGATTGACTGGTCACTTAATGGACTGACAAGAGGGAAATGTATTTTTCATTTTTAAGAAATGTGCCCCTTTTTAGCATTTGCTGTGAATAGAACTGTACACCCAGATTCTAACACCTCTGTTAGGAAAACAACTGTAATGACGTAGCTGGAAAGAATGGTTTGGAATAATCAAAACTACTTGTCTAACTGTGATTTACAAATACTTTTTATTAACTTTGGTGCCATGAGGGTGGAAGGTGTGTGATTGGGACATTCTCCACCCATCTTGTGATTTCTCCGGAGTTACAGAAGCCTGTAAGGAGCAGGGCAGGGGGAGCTTTCCTGGGCTCGGACAGACCCTCCTGAAACAGGTGTATGGGGCTGCTTTCAAGGCACTGTTGGCCTTGGGAGGAGTGTGTGTGCCCGAGTTAGAGGGGATCTGCCCTTGTGGGTGGAATGTCTTCTTCCCTGTTTGCTTTCTTGTATTTCTTTTAATAAGTACAGATTGTAGATATTAAAATCTTACTTGAGTATGGTAAGTAAAAAAAAAAAACCACTATATAAACTAGAAGAAAAGGTTTAGTGGATTTTGAGTCCGGACCTGGGAATAAATAGTAGAACTAGTAATAATAACAATCATAACTGCCATTAAACATTGGCGGGGTGCCGTTTGTCCATGACCTCCCTGGGCCCTCCTAGTAACCCCGTGAGGCATGGCTATCATGCCCATTTTACAGATGAAGAAGCCAGGGCTCTTCCAGTGTCTGGCCTGCTGTGAACGCAGACACAGCACTTCTCCCTCTGTGCCAAACATCTTCCTAATTGTTGGACGCGCCAGTCTTCTACCTGCTCCCTGGGTGCCAACGCCTCCTGCCTTCCGTGGCTTCCTTCAGGTCCCAGCTAAGACCCCTGCCCCTCTTCATTCCAGTGCCTTCCCTCTCCTAATTATTGCCTAATTTATCCTGCTTATCCGCATTTGTTGGCTTTTTATCTCCTCCATTGGATCATAAGTTCATTCGAGGCAGGGACGGTCTTGTGCCTCTTTTCATATTTCCGATGTTTAGCATTTTAAAAAGTTATATTAATTTTAAAAATCATTTAAAGAATGGTTTATTGGCAGTGTAACTGTATACAGGTCACTTAATCTTTCTGGGCAGCTTTCCCAGCTGCCAGATGAAGGGGTTTCATAGGAAGTAGAGATTGAGAAAGTCTTAGAGAGCTTGAAGGCACTTTGGGAGACCTGAGAGTTTATTTTGTGGTTAAAGAAAACAGGGCTCAAAGAAGAAGCATCTTGCCCAAGGTTTGACAAGATGGTCCCTAAGGCCTCTTTCTGCTCTAAGTTCTGTGATCCTATACACCTGTGGAACTTTAATTATCAAGGAATATACATAGAAAACAATTTTTCTCTAGGATTGGCTTTTTAAAATATCTTTATTTTTTAAGTGCTAAATATACAATTATTTTTTAATGTTGGTTTATATAATATCTCAGTAATTTTAGGCAGTGAGGTGGTGCAGTAAATAGAGCGCTGGACCTGGAGTCAGGAAGACTCACCTTTCTGAGTTAAAATCCAGCCTCAGATACTTACTAGCTCTGTGACCCTGGGCAAGTCACTTACCCCTGTTTGCCTCAGTTCCTCATCTGTAAAATGAGCTGGAGAAGGAAATGGCAAACCACTGCAGTGTCACTGCCAAGAAAACCCCACATGGGGTCATGAGGAGTCAGACAGGCCTGAACAACAACCACAAAAGGGGGACAACAATAGCGCCTGCCTCGCAGGATTGTTGTGAGGGTCAAGTGAGATAATAAAGCACTTAGCCCAGTGCCTGACACACAGTGAATGCTTAATAAATGTTTATGGATCGATTAATTGATATTACGCAGTTGCCTCGTAGTGAACTCGCAATCCTCTGAAATGCCCAGGTGCTTTTCAGGCAGAATGTAGCTGCGCTCCCCCGTGCTGTACTAACGGAGCTACTTTGTGGAACCCAGTGGTGAGACTCTGCATTTCTAGCTCTTAGATTTCCTCTTAGATGATCTCACCCAGGATTCCAGCCTGTCCCGATCCTTTGGATCCCATGGTCGTTCTGGTCATTTGGTGTGGGAGCTATCCCTCCTATCATCGCGTCAGAGACAGGTTGAATTAGTGTGCTGCCTGGGTGTTCAGGCCGCTGATGAAGATGGTTTATAAGATTTGATCTCGGTAGATTTCGCTCCGTGCTGTGGCATGTCATGGCCTTTGTGGATGCCGTGGTTGGGATCCCAAGGGTGTTCTCTTGGAGCTCTTCTTCCACACTGACACGAAACCATTCTTGGCACCTCCAGTCTCCAGCTAGTTCTGAAGCCATTTGAAGTTCTGTTGGCGTCTATTTGTTTGTGAAACCTCCAAAGGCTTCTCTGCGGAAAGGATTCTAGCCCATATCTCTCCATCTTTGCCGCAAAAATAGCACAAGAGACTTTATCAAATTCTAGGCTAAAATTTAGGTTAACTGTATTTACAGCATGTCAGCATCAGTAAGCATATCAGAAAAGGAGATGAAGTTAGTCTAATATGAACTATTATTTTTTTAAAGTAACAGTGTCTTTTATTTATTTAAGGAAAGTCCCATAAGGGAAGAATTATGGAACACTGAAGGAAGGTGAAATGGGGAATATATTGTGACCTTCACTGTCCTTGGCAGAGACAAGAGAAGATAAATATTGAGTAGTTCTGGCTTCTCTTTGTCATTATATATCATCATCTCATCCTTTCCTCCCCCAAAGCCACCTGTGTTTGTTTTTTCAGAGTGTGTTTGTGTGTATTGGTGTCTGTGTCTGTGTAGGCAGGCATGGGGCTGCAGAGTAGATGTGTGCCCTCCTGCATCCACATGACTGTGTTGGTGATTGGAGTCCTTCATGTTAAAATGCCCCAGTGAGTGGTCAGTCTGACTTCCTGTGCAGGGAGGTCTTGATCACCGCCCTCCCCACCCCCCCCCCATTTTGCTCTCACCTGGTTTGTCAGTGGGAAAAGCTTCTTCATCATGACCTTCTTTCTGCCAAACCAGCTATGGTTTCATAAGGCAACGGACACAAACTGCCTGTTTAACCTAACTTCTGTTTCTGTAATTGTTTGTTCATTTTCTCCTCCATTAGATTGTGAGCTCCTAGTAGGCAGGGACTGACCTTTGCCTCCCTTTGTATCCCCTCTGTTTAGCACGATGCTGGGCACACAGTAGGCTCTTAATGTTGTTCATTCCTTGTTGTTGAAGAGGACTGATGACAACATCATGCCATTAGGGTCAGGCACAGTGTGTTCAGCTGTGACTGCTCGAGCCATCACTGGGCACCTGATAAATGCTTCTTGATGGGAGGTTGGTTTTCTGAGTCTTTGGGGTAGAGTATCCAGTCTGGGAGGAAGCTGGTGCCACCTCTGTAGTTTACCACATTTCACACTTTTAAAAAAGTTGTGGTGGAACTTGACTACGTGCCAATAAGACCAGTAAAATGTGGGAAGAAGTGGAGTTGTTGTATGAGTTGTTAACCTAGCAATACTTGTGGCTCAGCCAGCTTCCAATGTCTTTCCCTGATTGACTTTCTGTACTGTACTGGTTAATAACGTCTTAATATTTGCTTATGATGCCTGTTACTTCAAAAGAACTTTTTTTGCTGAGCATTTTAAGGCGTATCCTATAGGAATTTGGGAATAACTAGGTCGCACAGTGGATAGAGTGCTGGGCCTGGAGTCAGGAAGACATTTTCCTGAGTTCAAATCTGACTAGCTGTAGGATCCTAGGCAAGTCACTTAACTCTTTTTACCTTAGTTTCCTCATCTGTAAAATGAGCTGGAGAAGGAAATGGCAAACCAGTCTAGTACCTCTGCCAAGAAAACCCCACATGGGGTCATGGGTAGTCAGTCACAACTGAAATGAGGGAACAACAACATAGGAATTTTAAATATCTCTGACTTTGGGGGGAGCTGGGGATTCAACTTTCTCTTCACATCTGTGCCGAAATCTGGTTGAATGTGGTGTTATGGGGAAGCTTTGTCTTCTCCAGAGCAAAGACGATCTCATTCTTGTCTTTTATTGTCTGTGGTGCCTGTCCTCATGCCCAGTGCACAGTCAGCACTTTACTAATGTTTGTCAGCTGATCGATGGAGGGGCCTTTGAGTGAATGAATCAGGTTAGGGAAAAAGAATGGACAGACTTGACTGAGTGTCCTCTGTGGCCCTTCCCTTTGTGTCTTTAGGCTAGACAGACCCCTGCTCCTGGCTCTCAGAGTTGTGTGACAGGGCAAAAGGGAATTAATCTTTGGAGCAGCCCAAGATGAAATCCTGGTGCACCCTCCTCATCCGTGCCCCATCAGACATTCTTTAAATCGCCCAACCAGGTCTACTTTGAGATTGTGTTTAGATAAGCAAATTTACACATCAAAGTAGTGTAAGTCATATCAACTTTCTCTCTAGAGTTTCTCAAACAGAAATGGCAAGAATCGACTTGACTTTTGTGACCCAAAGTATTTACAGACTCTCTAGCAACTCAGGTCAAGAAAATCCTTGCAGGGCCAGCAGGCAAGGACGCACACGTTTTCCACTAGGCTGTCCCCTTACCTGACACATGCCCATCTTTTAGCCAAAAATATTGTGAATTATCTGAGTCCTGTTCAGAGAGCACCCCAAACCTGAGACTAAACCTCCAACTCCTAATAACGTCAGCCTAACCAAGAAAGGAAAAATAGACTCCAAGGGGAGCCTTTTCATGGGAGTGGTGGAGAAGAGCTGATCCTCCTTAATATAGTTTGCTATTCCTGCAAATGACTGGGAAACCAGGAGGACCCAAGAGAAATTGAATTAACTTATGCTTCTTTCTATTTCCTTTCGGTTAGCTTGTCATGGAATGGCAAAGGTGACCATTAAATGTCTTTTGCCCTGAAGGGTTGTGTAATTGAAGCCAAAGATGTATCTGCAAATTGGTGAAGCTCCCTTTGAAGGGCATCTGGAAGGCTGGGTCATGTGGAATCTCAAGGCTGTTCCTTTCTTTATATTTTTGCTCCTCCAGCTCCGAACATCTCTTGGGAAGGGCAGGGCATTCATACGCTATTCTCTGGTGCATCAGAGACTGGCAGACACCTTGCAGCAATGTCTCATGAATACCAAAGTGACCAGGTAAGTGGAGAAGTAAGATCATGTCATCAGCAAGCAGTGTTAGCATTTGTCCCAGTATTATGTTGGAGAAGTTCAATTATTTTTCTCTACAATTCACCTTTGGTGTTGGTGCTAACAAACAGCTTACTTCATAAATATAGTTGTTATGTTAAATATATTATGTGAATGTAGTGAAATATTGTGCCATCTGAAATGATGAAATGCTCAGATTCAGAGGAAGCTAGGACCTCTGTGAAATGATGCGGAGGGAAATGGACAGAAACAGGGGAACAGTTTCTATAATGGCAGCAACGTTATAGAGAAAACAAGCTTTGAAAGACTTGAGAACTTTGATGGATGAAATGAGTCCAGCAGACTGAGGATGAAGCAATCCGCTCACGTCTTGGCAGAGAGATAATCAGCTCTTCAAAATTCAGAGGGAAAGGGGCAGCTAGGTGGTGCAGTGAATAGAGCTCCAGCCCTGGAGTCAGGAGGACCTCAGTTCAAGTCCAACCTCAGATGCTTGACACACTTATTAGCTCTGTGACCTTGGGCAAGTCACTTAACTCCAATTGCCCTGCCTTCCCCCCTCCAATAAAAATGCAGAGGGAATCATGCATTTGGGGCATGACCAACATGCACATTTGTGTTGCGGCACTGTGCATGTTTGTGATGAGAGTTTTTTGCTGTTGTTCAGTGGTGGGGGCAGCAGGATTGGGAGGGATGGATTATAAATGTATGTATAAATAAGTATATATTTTTGAAAGAAGTATGGTATAGACCAGTGCCGGGTGGTGCAGTGGGTAGAGCGCCAGGCCTGGAGTCAGGAAGACTCACCTTCCTGAATTCAGATCCAGCCTCAGACACTTAGTGGCTGTGTGACCCGGGGCAAGTCACTTCACCCTGTGTGCCTCAGTTTCCTCATCTGTAAAATGAGCTGGAGAAGAAAATGGCAAACCACTCCATTGTCTCTGCCAGGAAAACCCCAAGTAGGGTCATGGAGAGTGGAACTTGACTGAAAAGACTGAACAATAAGAATGAAAATAGTATAGACCAGACCAGAATAATGTCTTTAACCCTGAGTGTCACAAGACAGGGATAGGTAGGGCCCATGAAAGCCCACTGGTACCATTGGCAGGCCTCTTAGGTGCAGATGGGGAGAAGGAAGAAAGAAGGGAGGAAAATCTGCAAGAATAAGAAAGAATACAGGAGAAGAGAGAGGAAGGATAGCAGAGGACCATGCCCCAGATACTGGCCTTCGTTGCCCCAGCGATCCAATGGAGAATTCCTCACAGAAGCCACAGAAATGACTTCTGAATTAAAGGGTGGAATTGGTGGGGGGCGCGCCATGCCGAGAGCCCCGCTGTAGGATTTGTGGGACTCACATCTGGAGCCTGGTGGTTGAGATGAGAACCTGTGGCTGTGTGATCATCACAGATACATCGATCTAGTTCCACAGCTGCTGCTTCAGTGTCCTGGGGTCACAACGTACCTCGGGGATTGCTGCTCCGATACATTCATTTTGGTCTTTTTTGGCATTTATATCCCTAGTACTTAGCACACTGCCTGGCACATCATTCAGTCAGGTCTGACTCTCCGTGACCCCGTGGCCCATACTGTCCTGGAGGTTTTCTTGGCAAAGATACTGGCATAGTTTGCCATTTCCTTCTCTAGTTTTTCATGCAGGCAGGAGTCAAGTGACTTGCCCAGGGTCACACAGCTAATAACTGTCTGAGGCCAGATTTCTTCCTGACTCCACACCTGGCCCTTTGTCTACCTGGCCACACGGCTGCCCTCGCACATAGTGAGCACTTAAATGTTTATTGGCTATGGGCTGTTTACTGTTAGCTGACCTATACCTAAAGCATTTCACATTTGGGAGGAGCTGCCAGAGACTGAGGACCATTTGTCAGAGGCTTTGACAAACCCAGGATCACGCTTGCCAAGACAGTCTCCAGAACAGGGTTTTAGCTGGAACTAAGGTCAGTAGGTGGGATGACACCTCACGGGTTTTAGTACTGATTCACTGCAAATCAAGTGAAGCTGTTATTCCATTGACAATGAAAAGACAAATAATATTTAATTTCAGCCGAATATTTGGGACCTTTCCTCTTAAACTGGTCTAACCAGCCACAAGCTGCGTCTTTTCCATTTGGAGAGGAAGTTCTATAACTTTTTCTTTTTTCTTTTCATTAAAGAAAGGAAACTTTTCATGGAAACCTTCATTGACGTGTAATTGTAATTATTGCATGGTTCTTGTCTAGAAAGTAGTCTGTTTTTAAGTGCACCTTTTTTAGAAGAATGCAGATAGAGATAAGGCCTAGATCTGTTATTTCATTGGCATAAGAAACTCCCAGGTGAGGAAACTCCACCTCCCAGTACAAGTAGCACCTTCTCTGAAACTTACAGTCTTAGAAAGTTGTCTAGAGTGATGAGAGGCTCAGTGACTTGCCTAGGGTCACACAGCCAGGGCATGTCAAGGGAGGAACTTAAACCCAGATCCTCCTGGTACCATCAGATCCCTTTCTACTATGCTACATACACACCTTTGTTTTGTTTTGTTTTCCTGATTAAGATACAGGCTTATTCGGCAACTTGGTTTTTTAATTGATGAGGAGAGCCATAGTAGCGTGCCAGTGTGACACATTGGGAAAATGGACTCAGAGAGTGCATTGATTCTGTGTATTGATCTGTGCATTTTCATCTTCTCCTCAGTGACTGGTACTATGCAAGAAGTCCCTTCCTGAAGCCCAAAATGAGCTCCGACATTGTTGGCCAGCTGTATGAGCTCACAGAGGTCCAATTTGATCTGGCATCCAGAGGCTATGATTTGGACGCTGGCTGGCCAACGTTTGCGAGGTACTTTGGAGAACTGTTTGCTTTTGTTATTTTGTGGTTTCAAAAGATTAACAGTAATCTCTCCAGGGCAATGTACATGCCATGTAAATGATATAAAACTTTCCTATCATCCCCTCTGTTGATTTTACTGATATTATAGAGGACATTGATAAAATAAAGCAGATGAAAAGCCTGGTCTTACGCAAACTTAATTAACTGCTTAGTATGTACAGATGAAGATGTGTCTGTACAAAGCCTGCCATTAATTTATATCATCTTGTTTTACTGGGGTTCATGGGACTTTGGCTTATTTGCATAAAAGAGCACTCCCACCATGTTTATAGGGTCATTATGAAGACTTGCTGGAAAACCTGGAAAAAAGTGATTGCAAAAGTTTTTTTCTCTAAGGGACTGTAAATGCCTTTAAAATAATGTGGCTGATGGACTAATAAAGAGGAAGGTGATTGTAGAGCAGCAATGTATTGTTTAGTAGGGTTCCTGCTGCATAGGAATTATTGCCTAAGCTGAATGTGGGCAATGGTAACCATTTTCAGTTCATTGGGTGATATTGGGGAGATGGCATTGGTGACCTTCACCTCCACCTGACTCTTCCTCAACCAAATCTCTGTAGGATGTCATCTCCTCTTGCTCCTTCAACACTGAGGTAGTGGGATAAGTTTCTAGCCTAGAATAGACAGTAAACTCATTTCAGAAAGACACATGACCCCCTTGAAGTTTAATGGGCACATTGACAGAGATGATTTTATTCATCTTTTTAAAAAAAATTTATTCATTTTAAACTTAAATACAAAACAAGAAAAAAAAAGGATATTTCCATGTATACAACAGGACATAGAGGATTAGATATAAAACAATTCCATTTCAAACTGTTTACTTAAAAAAAAACTATTTAATACACATTGTTTTCAAAGTTACTCATCTTTCCTGTACTTCCAAGTTTTTTGTTGTATACTTTTAAATTTTTTTCTCCCTTTCTCCTTACTTCATCCTAGAGAAGGCTACAAAGAGACATGAATATGTATTCATATACTCACATACACACACACATACACACATATATACATATACACATATATACTTATATGTAAGACCACACCAAATGTATTTCTAGTTCACCATTCCTTCTCTGGCGGAGGATAGCATCTTCCTTTATAGGTCCAAGTCTTTTCATGTTTTTTTAAAATCAGCCAGCTTTCTTATACCACAATCATATTCCATCACAATCACACATAAGGTGGAGATGTTTTCTCACATGGTAATCCAGTGATATGCCTTCAGAAATAAGCCGGTTTTCCTCGTATTAATAAAGCAGTGAGAAACATACCTAGTGGAAAGAATTCTGGGAAGATGATAGAGTAGGTCCAGTGACTTTGGGCTCTAAAAATTTCCTCCACCAAAAAGGACAGAACCTGGCTTCAAAGTGAATGTAGAGCAGCAGAAATAAACCAAAGTCCTGGCAAAGCAGTTGTCCGGTCTACATGAAAGACTGGATCTCCAAGGGTGGAGGTTTGGCTTGAGTGAAGTACAAATACCTCCAGGCTAACTCTCCAGAATCAACAGACAATAAGCCCTGGGGGCAGCTGGGTTGGGAGGCAGCCTCAGCCTCAGGAACTTTTTACCTCATGGGCGGAGCATCAGGGTCCAGGAGCTGAGTGGGAAAATATTTAAAGACCTTCCACTGTCAAGGGATGCCAAGAACAGCTATGCTGACCAGATGCAGTCCCAGGCTGCAGTTGTGGAGGAGAAGGAGCGCATGCCTGGTGAGTGTAGAGCAGAAGGGCAGGGACCCTGCTGGCCGTGGACACCTGCAGGAGAGCAGAGTCTCAGAGCATAGAGGACAGTTGAAGTTTGCAGCCACCAGAGGAATAGCAGGGAGCAAGAGCATTTATGGGACAGTGTGGCTGGGGGCACTAGCCATGCCTTAGGAGTAGAGAGGAGAGCCCAAGGTCGGGCCAAGGACGCAGCTTAGAAAATAACAGAAGGTCCTGATGCCTGGGGCATCATTCCCACACCTCGGGACTAGAATTTGATTTAAAAAAAATAATAAGCTGCTGAAAGTAAAATAAAAATAAAAATGAGTAAGCCAAGGATAAAGAACCCAACAATAGACAGCTACTATGGGGGTAGAGAAGATCTGGGTTCATATTCAGAGGAAGATAGTGGAGCTAAAAAAGCCATTCCTTTTTCAAAGAGAAATGTCAAATGGTCCCAAACCCAAAAAGATTTCTTGGAAGAACTCAGAAAGTAATCTAAGAAAATCAAGAAAATTATGGGAAAAAAATTGACCAACTGGAAAAAGACAATCAAAAACTTAAGAAAATAATTCCTTAAAAACTAGAATTGAGCAAGAGGAAGCTAATGACATTGTGACACTAAGAAATAATAGAAATAAAACCAAAAGAATGAAAAAATAGAAGAGAAAATGAAACATCTTGTCAGAAAAACAACTGATCTGGAGGAAAAAATCAAGGAGAAACAATATAAGAATAGTTGGACATCTTGATGCAATATTACAAGAGTATTAAGGAAAATTTCCCTGAAGTTCTAGAACAATAAAGTAAAGCAAAAATAGAAAAAATCCACCAGTCACCACCAGAAAGAGATCCCAGGAGGAAAACTTATAGGAATATCATAGCCACGTTTCAAAACTTCCAGATGAAGGAGAAAATATTTTAAGCAACAAGAAAAAATTTTTAAAATATTACAGAGCTGTAATCAGGATTATACAAGACCTAGCAGCTACTACATTGAAAGACCATAGGTCTTGGAATACTATATTTTGTAGAGCAGAAGAGCTGGGGTTATGACCAAGGGTAACTTCCCCAGCAAAGTTAAGTATAATCCTGAATGAAAAAAAAAATGGACATTTAACAGATTGAAAGACTTTCAGGTATTTGTGACAAAAAGAACAGAACTTAAAGGAAAATTCAGCATGTGAGATCCAGGAGAAACATAAGGTAAACCTTAAAGACCAATTATAAAGGACTCAATAAGGCCAACTCTTCACTTCTTATATATGAAAATATTAGTAGTACTCGTTGGATTGTCATCATTATTGGGGTGGTTTGAAAGAGGGGAGTGGGCTGAGCTGAGTATGATGGGGGTGATTCTGAAATACAACTGTTGGAAGAGATGAAAAGGAGTAATCCCCTCATGGAAGGGGGACATGAAAGGAAGAATTGATACAGAGGGGATAGGATCAGGGAGGGACTTTTAGAAGGATGTGCTAGGTAAGAATTAGGAGGGGGAGGGGATAAAAGGGAAACCCTTAGGTAGATGAAGGTGGAGGGTGGGGGAGAAGATAAGGGAGGCTCTTGGGGGTTGGATAGGTTAAGGAATAGGAAGGCAAGGTAGCAGGTAGAAGTAAAGCAGAGGAATGAAGAGGGATAGGGTAAATAGAGTAAGAAGGATGGTGAGGAAAAATGGGATGAAGAGAAATACACAACGAGTAATTATAACTCGGAATGTATATGGGATGAATTTACCCATAAAATGGAAAAGGACAGCAGAATGGATTAAAAATTTGAATTCACCAATATGTCACTTTCAGGAAACAATAAAAATGAGAGACACAGAATACAATAAAGGGCTGGAGTAGAATTTATCATGTAAAAAAAGCAGGGGTAGTAATCATGATCTCAGACAGTTAAAGCTAAAATAGATTTAATTAAAAGAGAAAAAGAGGGAAACCTCACTCTGTGTCACCACTATTATTCAATATTATTTAGGTCTCATTTCTCAAATTATATAAAGAACTTTGTCAAATGTATAAGAATACAGGTCATAGTCCAATTGATAAATGGTCAGGGGATATGAACAGGCAGTTTTTTGATGAAGAAACCAGAACTGTATGTAATCATATGAAAAAAAATACTCTAAATCACTATTGATGAGAGAAATGCCAGTTAAAACAGCTCTGAAGCCACACCTCACACCTATCAGATTGGCTAAAATGATAGATGCCCTTCACCTGGGGAATGGCTAACCAAGCTGTGTGTATATGATTGTGATGGAATACTGTTATGATATAAGAAATGATGAGCTGGTTGATTTAGAAAAACATGGAAAGACAGACTTATGAAGGAAGGTGCTGTCCATCTCCTGAGAAAACTGACAATGGAAATATGCACAGTATGGCTTTCCGTGTGTGTGTTTATAGATATGTATGTATATGTTTATATATTTATGCTTAATTGTGTCCTTCTCTAGGGAAGTGGGGTGAGTGGTGGGAAGGAAGAAAAATTTTGAAGTGCATGGCAGAGAACAAAAGAAATGTAGAAGGAAACCCTGGAAAGCTGGTTGGCTTTGAAAAGTGCATAGCATTTGTCACCTGGGTTTTCTTTGCAATGGAAATTGGTTGTTTTAATAGCAGCAGAACCATGGCAGAAGGAGGAGAGCACACTTTGTGAAATGTCTGCGCCCCCTTTTCCCATGCTTTGTGACTGTGCACAGCCTCACTGTGGGCTAACCCGAGAGCTCTTTGAGGCAGGAAGTGTCTTTTTGCCTGATGACATTCAGCGTCTGCCTGGGCATCATTCAGTTCAATTCATTAAACTTTTATCAAATGAGAGGCTGTGGTCAAGTCACTGAGTTACGTGCCAGTAATACAGAGACAAAACCAAACAGCCCCTGCCCTCAGGGGGCCTCCATTCTGCTCTGTGAATATGACGGTTATCTGGGTGAGTACAATCCAGGGGGATCCGTGCAGCAAAGGAAGGGCCATGTGTAGATGAAACTGCATAAGACACTTGAGGGAAAGATGTGTGCGGCTTCATGTTTAGGTGACAGTGTCTTTCTCATGCTTTGCAGGAGGACTCTGGCCTCCCTCGGCTCCTCGGCATACTTGTGGAAACCCCCAAGTCGGAGCTCAAGTATGAGTAGTCTGGCGAGCAGCTATCTGCAGGTAATTGCCCAGGAGCCTGCCATTGCCTTCTTCATTGAGTTGGAGCCTTCCAGATGGGCTCCTCCACTTGGCATGGTGCCCAGCATACAGTAGGCACTTAATAAATGCTTACTTGGCTTGATGATCTTCGGAATGAATCCTATGATCTGAAATCTGAGGGGCATGAAGGAACTCAGAGGTTTTGGAAACTCAATGGAAAGACCCATCTTATAATTAAAACAAAGTGAAGCCTCTTTGTCTCTGCTGCTCCCTTGAGTGTCTACAAGTCTACCTGTGTTATCATGACAAAATAGACAGATTAGGAGGATTTGGGAAATCACACAGACATGGACTAACAATAAAAGATCAATATTAAGTGGACAATGCAGTGGGGTAGAGTGCCTGCCCCGGAGGCAGGAGGTCCTGAGTTCAAACCTCACTCCAGACGCTTCCTAGCTATGTGACCCTGGGCAAGTCACTTCACCCTGTTTGCCTCAGTTTCCTTATCTGTAAAATGAGCTAAAGAAGAAAATGACAAACCACCCTGGTGTCTTTGCCAAGAAAGGAGGGAGACTTTACCTTAAAGCAGCTGTTCTCAACCTGTGGGTTATGTTCAGTTTGTAACAATGAAAATACATCCTGCATATCAGATATTTACATTACGATTCATAACCAGCAAAATTACAGTTATGAAGTAGCAACGAAAATAATTTTATGGTTGGGAGTCACCACAACATGAGGAACTGTATTAAAGGGTCGTGGCATTAGGAAGGTTGAGAACCACTGATTTAAAAGCTTTTCAGGAGTTATTAGTAAGGTGTTAGAGCTGAACAAAGTTTTGTCAAGTTCCTTCCCTTGTATAAGAGGATCCTTATGATGGCCCTAAGATTGAGGAAAGGTAAATGACTTGTCCACGGTCACACAGCTAGTAAGTGTCTGAGGTCAGATTTGGACTCAGGTCTTCCTGACTCCAGGGCCAGCATTCTATCCACTGTGCCATCTTGCTGCCCCAGTGGTTATCTTTCACCACATAATCCCCCTTGCTTTTCACTTCCACAATTAGTCCCCTGAAGTCACCCCCACAGCTGTCCTCCTTGAAGATTTACTAATGTTTGTGTATATATATATATTCCTAAGAGATTTCATTCCTCTGCTATTGTTTCCCCAGACTCAAGACTTGGCTGCCAGCTTCGATGTGAGCAGCTCCATGAACGCAGAGGCCCTAGAAGGATTTGATGAAATGCGTGTAGAGCTGGACCATTTAGAGATAAGGGAAAAGGAGTTACAGGATCGCCTGCAGCAGTTGGAGAGGGAGAACCAGGAGCTGAGGAAGGTGGCGAACCTCCAGACAGAGCAGATGCAGGCAGAGCAGGAGAAGGGAAGAGGCCTGACAGAGGAGAACGCCCAGCTGACCCAGAGGGTGGCCGAGCTCCAGAAGGAGTATCTGATCTCCCAGGCCATTCAGAGCACCATGCAGGAGCTACAGAAATGTCTGAAGACTCTGGAGCTGGGCACAGCTGAAAATCAGAGGGAATACCACTCGACCCTGCAACAGCTGCAGTCAAAATTACAGCCTCTAGTGCAACAACTGGAGATGGCCTGGGATGCCATCACCATGAAAGACCAGTGCATTGCTGACCTCCAGGCCAAGCTAGCCGTGGCTGAGGAGAGGAACATGGAGATCATGGTGAAAGAAGACTCAGTGATGGATGTGAGGGGTCAGCAGGCGTCCGATCAAGTCACTTTCTCCCAGGACCTCCAGGATCTAGTAGAAAAGCAAGTGGTTGAGCTGGAGAGGCTGACCAAGGAGTTAAAACAGAAAGAGGAAGCCCAGCAAGAGCTTGAGTCCAAGTTCAACATTTTGGTCACAGGCTCCAGAGAAGAAAACAGGAAACTGCTCAGTGACCTGGAGGGGTTAGTCAAGGAAATGGAGCCCCTACGGGAAGAACTGTCGTCAAAAAGGAAGGAGGTGACTGAGCTCCAGCTCCAGCTAAAAGAATCACTGGTGAGCTCCAGGTCTCTTGAAAAGGAATTGGAAGAGTTAAGAAAGAAAGAAAGGCTTCATCAAGATGAGCACAGGCAGGAGAAGGAGCTGCTGGAGCAGGAGACCAGATCCCTGACCAAGCAGCTCCAGCTTCTCGAAGCCCAGTTGTCCCAGGCAAACCAGCATGTGAGCAGCCTGGAGCAGCAGCAGAAGCAGCTGCTCAGTGACCGGGACCATCTCCACCAGAAGGTGGGGGAGCTTGAATATCTCCTTGGGCAGCAGAGCAGGGAGCTTGGTGTAGCCAGGGAGGAGGGCAAGGAGCTGAGCTCAGGGGACTCCCTCCTGCTTCAGGCCAGAAAGAAGCCCGAAGAGCAGAAGGAGTCACAGGAGGCCGAGGCCTCCTTGGAAGGGGGAGTGGCTTTGTTGCAGGGACAGAGCGGGGCTGCCCAGGAGGAGAAGCTGCAGGCGGGAGACAGGGAGCGGGATGAGGAGCTTCAGAACGCCCTCCAACGCAACCAGATCCTTGAGGACAAGCTCAGGATCCTGCAGGCAGATTATGAAGACCTGAGGCAGCGTGAGGCAGCCATCAAGGGCTCTCTGGCTTCCCTGGAAGCAGAGCAGGCCAGCATCCGCCACATTGGGGACCAGATGGAGAAGAGCCTCCTTGCCGTGAAGAAGGCCAAGGAGACGATGAAGTCCCAGGTGGCTGAGAAAGAGGCAGCAGTCCAGAGCAAGGAGGGTGAGTGCCAGCAGCTTCGGGCAGAGCTGGAGAGGTATCAGAGGCAAGCCGAGGCCCGTGAGGAGGAGGTGAAGGGCCTGAGGAGCACATGCCAGCATCAGGCCCAGCTGATCGAGGGCCTCATTCTAGAAAAGGGAATGATGGAGAAAAACGCCCAGCTGGAGCAAAGCCTGGACCGGGAGAAAGGGGCCCAGGAGCTGGCTTCCCATCTGGTGCTGATGCAGAAGCAGCTGGAGATCCACCAGGATGAGTCCGGGAGGTCACAGGCTGAGGTGGTTGAGCTCCACATCAAGCTTCAGAGGGCCCTGGAAGGCCAGGAGAAGGCCCAAAGCCGGCTGGCCGTAGTGGAGAACCTTCTGGAGGAGAGCAGACGCTTGGTGCAGCAGCTGAAGGAGCAGAACGAGGGCCTCAACAGGGCTCACGTGCAAGAGCTGCTCCAGTGCACCGAGAGGGAAGACGTGCTGAGGGAGGAGAAGGATGGAGAGGCCCGGCAGAGGGCTGAGCAGCAGAGGCGGCTTCAGGAGGAGCTGACCCAGGCCAAACAGGCCGCCGAGCTGGCCCAGCTGGAGCACGCCGAGGTGCAGGAGCAGCTCCACCGGGCCAACACGGACATGGCTGAGCTCGGCATTCAGGTCTGTGCCCTGACGGCAGAGAAGGTGCAAGTTGAAGAGAAGCTGGCCCAGGCCTCGAAGAAGCTCAGGGAGGCCGAAGAGAGGGCGTCCAGGGAGCGGAAGGGCCTCCAGCGCGATTTGGAAGGGCTCAGGCAGGAAAGGGACAGCCTCTGGGAGAAACTGCAGGTGGCCCAGGAGAGTGCCCGCACGCTGCCCAGCCTGCAGAGCCAGCTGAGCCTGGCCGAGAAGCAAGCCCAGAGTTTGCGGGAGGCTGGTCAGGAAGAGCTCTCCACAGTGAAATTCCAGATGAGCACGGAGATCATGAACTGCCAAGCCAAGCTCAAGGTAATTGGCAGATTATCATCCCAGAGTTAGGCTCCTGGGACCTATGGCCGGGAACTGTGGCCTCTTCCTGGGTAAACTCATAGGCTTGTGTGCCCCTTTTGCCTTCTTGACTTTAAGAGGCATCTGACACCCCACATGAAGCCCATTTATCCTTCTCAAATGCCTAATCACAACCAAACATTTCATGTTACTGGGGAAATACATTTCCACCCAAATCCTGTTTGCTACAAAGTCGAAACGCAAGGTTGGGTTAAATGATTTTCCCAGGGTCACACACAGCTAGTAAGTACCTGAGGCTGGATTTGGACTTGGGCCTCCTTGACTCCAGGCCCAGTGCTCTGTCCACTGTGCCATTAGGATGGTATGTCCAGGGATCTAAAGATAGCACTTGGCCTCTATCTTGATTGATTCACCGGACTGGCCCACGGGACTGGATGTTCTGTTCCACCAGGTTATGTTTTTAGTTTTGGGAAAATATCCTGACTGGTTTTAATAAAAACTTTGGGATTGTCAAGGTCGACAGCTGCTGTGTATCTTACTGTCTACAGAATTAAAATCCTGGAGTTAAAAATTGGGTATGTGACAAGACAAGTATGAGGCTTGGTGACTCAAATATTTATGTTGGTGTTTATGAGACATCAGTGGGTCATATCCTAGCCTTACTCCAGTTTGGCAGCCGCCCACCCGCCCCTCCAGGATATGCATCCTAACTTACGTGGTAAGCAGAGCTGATACTTCTTTTACGATTTTGACCTGTTAAAGAAAACAGAACCTTTTCCTATAGGATCCTATAGGATTCCATTGCCTGGTGGCCTTGGGTGACCCAGGAGGTAGTTTTCTGAGATGGTCTCTCCCTAGAAGCTGTTGGACAAAGGAAGGGATCTGTTGTTCCAAAGGCTAGGACCTTTCAGCTGTCTGCCACTTCAGTATTCCTTATCTCGCCCATACCAGGCAGTGAGTGAAGAATGTAAGAATCTAAAGGGTCAGCTGGAAGAAAAAGACGGGCAGCTGAGGGCAGCTGAAGAGGAGACTGCAAAGCTGAAGGTAGGCCTGGGCTTCTCTCTCAGAAAGCACAGGAGGAACCTTGTCATGGGTGACTCTGGGGCCAGCGGGCTCTGAGACTGGTGAAAGTGGCTGGCCTACAGGCTGTGTACCAGATCAGACAAAAATGGCCTAAAGCTATTTGTCTGCTTTTCTTGTGGCATCAGCCTTTCTGTTTGTGATGAAGAAGTTCTGTGGTTTGGTTTTTTCAAGTCTGGCTACTGGGTCTCACTGTGAAATTTCCAGTTATAAGCTTGAAACTCTTTGTTTTGTCTTTAAAGTCCTCTGTACATTGAAAAGTAGATGTAGCCAGATACTGGCTTTCCATGGCCTGTGCTTTCCAGCCTCCTTTCATTCACTCTCATGTCAGCCCCTCCTGTCCATCTCTTTCTCATCTCTCTGTCATCACCATACATCCCGTTCTGGCTTCTTTAATCTACTTTTTTATGGTGACACAGCAAGCATCTCATTTGTGTTTTCTCTGAATATTGTGCTTTCTGATTCGGATAATTCTGTTGGTTGTTTCTCAATTTCATTTGTTAGGCCACAGAAGCAGGTTTGGGGAAGGAATTGGAGCACTCAACGGAACAGCTGGCCAAGTACCAAGCTACGGTCATAGCAAAAGAAGGGGAAGTTGCAGCCCTGAATGCCAGCTTGGAAAGGTTGTTTCTATGGCTCACTCACTCCCTTAGCTCTGTAATGCCGCCAGAGAAGAGAGGGTGCAGGTGAAGAAGAGAACAGAAAACAAATGACTTCTGGTCTTTACTAGGGGAAACTTTTCTGGTGTAAGACCCAGGAAGTCAGAAAGCACTGGGTTTTATGTTCTCTTACTAGTGTCTTTCCACTGTGCGCCAAGCCCAGCTTGCCTGCTGCAGTAGGCACTGAAAGCTTGCCATCACATCAGGCTAAGGAGTGTTATAGCTTATTGTGCTTTGTTCTAAAGGAGTCTTCTTATCTGGGAAAGATGCTTCAGGCTGCCCAGGAGTGACCTGGGTGCTCAGCCCAGGCAGAAGGGAATAGGAGGTTGGAGGGATGTTTACATTTTCATACCAAAGCCCTGTATCTCTCTGCCCCCTTTGTTATTTCCTGTGTGAAATGTCACACCACAATGTCAAGTGTGGCTGTTGTCAAAGGTTAGCCATCGGCCTAGAGAAAAACCAGCTTCGGCTTTGGATGCCTCCTGCAGATCAGGCTCTTCATTTCTTTCATTGAGTACGCTTTAGCCCTAAAATGTGTGCCCTTTAAATTTTATGTGGGGGGTGGGGAGGGGAAAGCCAAGGTCTTTCCTTGGTCCCAGCATCTTTTGTGCTTTGGTAAAACTCACCGTTCCTGACTTGTACCCAGTAAGTTCAAAGACTGTACCAAGCTTTACTCTTCAAGGCCCTATAAACTGTCTAATTAAAATATTACAACTCAGTTTGTCACAAAAAGGAAACTACATTTTCCTGAGAAAATGTGATTGTCTTAGTTCTCCCCTAACGCTGTTCCAGAACCTTCTTTACCCAAACCTATCACCACAGGGGATGCTGGAAGTCTACTTTTGGGGGTATATGGCAACCAAAGCTTAAAAATGTTTCTCTGCTCGGTGTTTAATTATAAACCTGCAATGATATATAGCCCATTCAGGACTTGCCTCCTCTTTGGCTGATAAAAATTAAGTTATTCAGCAAACATTTGTGAAACGGCACCTGCATCTATAGCAGTTTGGTAGGTGCTGGTGAAGATACAGATTATAGATCCACACAATTCCTGCTCTGATGTGTGACATTGTAATGCAAAGCAATACATGGTCGGTGCATAAGAGAGGGGCAAAACACTGTTTAAATCATTGGAAAGGGGAAGTCATTGCTGACTAGAGGTTTGCTAATGAAGGTGTCAGAGACCATGGGCCATTTGAGTTGGGCTTTCTCAGATGAGTCACGATTGAACTGACAGTATTAGGGGTGAAGGAGATATTCCAGGAATAGGGACTGGCTTGAGCAAAGGCATGGATGGGGTTAGCCAGTGCAGTTTGGCTGAATATATAAATACAAGGAGGGAAGCAGGGCAAAGTAAGACTTAGGTTTGTCAGCAATGCCTTGTAGAGCAGTGAGCTTTTGTGGACCCATTTGGAGAACACTTTACCTTAGAGAAAGATGGAATTAAGGTATTTGAGTTAGATTTTAGAGTAAGGAAGATGGCATAGTAAAGGCTTGTTAGACATATGCTATTCTGAAGGAGATTTTTGCAGAGCTGGAGCTTGATCCTCTAGTATTGAGCAAGACTTAAGTCTCCCAGAATTTCTTCTGCATCTGATAGTTTTACACATGATAATTCCAGAAAGGAATCGGCCAAGATGTGAAGCTACAAAGGCCAGTGAACAGAGGCCTCAAACTGCTGGTTTAGATAGCACTGAGAGCATCGCCACATTCATTAAAGAATCAGACACTCTTGTTGGAAGGGAAGGGCCACCACAGTGGTTGTGGGGAACCTTGGCTTCACCAGACATTGTATAATGTGCTAGAAGTGGCTAATATGAGACTGTAGGAGTGAGAACTAATTTCAAAGAATCTTTGAATCTTCCTCTATTAGATTGCAAAAGGAGCTTGAAAACTCAGATGCAAAGGTCCGAGAATATTGGGACAAGCTCAACCAGGAGATGGTGGAACGAGAAAAAAGTGAACAGCAGATGCTAGCCAATTTGGATGATCTGGACAAAACCAAGAAGTATCTTGAAGAACGGTTAATAGAACTTCTCAGGTGGGCATCATGGCTTTCAAAGAATTACTAGAAGCTTTAAATAGAATTCTTTTTTTAGTTAAATAAAATAAATGTAGCTCTCAACCTTATTCTATCTATGGAACATATGCCTCAAATTTCAACTACCTTTTATATGCTAACACTTATTTCTATAGTTATGAATAGCTTGGCATGCTAAGTCAAGTAAAATTAATCGTATCTTTCATGCATCCCTGTGCAAAGTAATATAGGAACTCAGCCCCATGAATAGCACTTATGGCTAAGTTCAATCTTCCTAGGATTGTGTTTTTTAAAAATGTATCATGATGGTAATTAAAAAAAAACTTCTTGATTAAAAAAAGTCAAAATATCATTTTTTAGATAGTTGTCTTAAGAATGAAAATCTTTTTACCAACTTAAGGAAGATTTCTGTTTTGCCACTTTTTTATACCTCTAGCTTCTCTCTTCCTACAAGATCCAATCAATAACTCAGCGAGCATTTATTCAGCCTCTACTAGGGCTAGGCATTGTGCAAGACACCCAGAGATACAAAGACAGATGTGAAATGGTGCCTGCCCTCATGAAGCTTGCATTCTATCAGGGGAGGCAAGCATGTGCTTATCTAGATATTTATATGCACTATAGATATGGGGGGGGGGTGTTTCCTTTTTAGGGAGTGTACACCAGCATCTGAGGGTGGAAGGGAGTCAGAAAAGGCCTCTTGTAGAAGGGGGTGCTTGGGCTGAATCTTCAAGGAAACAAGAAGTGGGGTGGAATGGGGGGGGGGGCTCCCAAGCATAGCCTATGCATTAAAACAAAAGGTAGAGTGCCTCGTATGTGGAACAACAGCAAGAAGACCAGTTTGGCTATGCTGTAGAGGGAAAGAAAGTGACATGTCATCAGGCCACAAAAGTAAGTTGGGTCCAGGCTGTACAGAGCTTTCAGTGCCAAGGAGGAGAGCTTCTCTTTGATCCCAGTGATAATAGAGCCAGTAGCATTAATATTGATCTGGGGGGTGACATGGTCAGACATGCGTTTAAGGGAGGTCACTTTGGCAGCTGTGTGGAGGATGAGTTGGAGACACATCTAGAAAATGGAGGCAGGGAGATCAATTAAGAATATTGCAAAAGGCCAGATGAGAGGTGATGAGGGCTTCAGAAAGTAGCTTTGTTACTGGAAGAAAAAAATGAGTGTGAAAGATGCTGGAGTGGTAGAAACAGTAAGATATAGCAACTGATTGGATAAGTGGGACGGACGGGAAAGAGAGAAGGGTCATGTGTGACCCTGAAGTTGTGGTGCTACATGACCCTTGGTAGTAATAGGGAAGTTCAGAACAGTAAATGGCTGGAGGAGCAGGAGAAGATAATGAGTTCTGTTTTGAATAAGTTGAGTTTGGGGTGACAAGAACATAAGTTTTGGAATGCTTAATGGGTTATTTGTGATTCGGCTCTGGAACTTGGAGAAGGATGAGGGTAGGATACATGGACTTTGGAATTATCTGTATAGAGGTGATAATTGGGAGCTGATGTAGGGAGAGAATAGAAGCCTCAGAACAGAGCCTTGGGGCACATCCACAGGTAGAGTAAAGATTTAGCAAAGGAGACTGAGGAGGAGCAGTTAGACAGGTGTGAGGAGAATTGAGAGAGAGCAGAGTCACATAAACCAAAGAGGAGTAAATGGTGTCAGGTAATGTAGAGAGGTCAAGAAAGATAAGATGTGAGAAAGGCCTTTAGATGCAATAGTTATCCAAAAGAATGAAATCAGTGCTGCACTCATTGACCGGCTTCAGCATGGACAAAGCTAGAAATCTCTTCCAGATTGTTTGATGGATGCTTCAGCCCAGAGGTTTCAAATACACGTGGCCCACCGAGCAACATTCCCTAGTGCAGTAAAACCAGATGAAAATGCGATTGAGAAATATTTAACTATTTAAAATAACTAAAAATATAATAGAATATAAATAACTTTAATGTGTGATTTTCTAAGTCAATATGGGACCCTCAGGGATCCTTATGTAGCTTTAGTGGTCACATTTCTGAGTCTGACACCCTTGCTTGAGCTCATGGGCCAATTCAAGTATCAGTCCCATTCATAGAATACAGTACCCCCTTCATCGTTAGGGGAGATGAGAGCAAGCAGCTGTAAGTAAGAAAAGAAAACTGGCTAGTTCAGAATAGTGGCCCATAAGTTCAAAAACAGCCCAAAGAAAGTCAGAAGGCCTGCAACAGGCTTCTGTATCAAGAAGTCCAGGGTTTTACACTGGTCTTGGTGCCTCTGACTGTTTAAAGATGACTGCTGAGCCAGATCTTTTTGTTGGACATAACTGAATGAGCCCCCGTCACGGAAGTATAAGTTTTAAGTGCTGTTTTTAAGGTAACTCTTCCAATAGCCTAAGCATTTCTAAACCAAGGAAACATTAGACTGCAGGAAGAAATTAGTATCAGCAAACAGTGGGCAAACTGTCCATATAGTCAGGGTGTCCAGAAGAGTGTATACCAGGCATGACATGCAGTTGGGAAAGTGACTTTGTTGATATCGGCTTCTAAGATTATGAATGGTGATAACTGATAGGAATGATTCCAAGACTATGAATGGTTTCACCAATTTGTGGTGATTTACTGTATAATTGGTTGTTGATCTTTTTTTTACTTCAAGCCTTGGACTGTGTGGTGTGTTTTAACAGAGTTGCTCTATGAAAGAAAGGACTCTATGGCTTAGCAGCTATCTGTGTGAGTTGCTTTTGACTTGATACATAAAACGTATTACTAGGAAAGATATATTCAAGAGTTGAGAATTGTTCTTTCCCCTGGAACATGAATTTTGACTACCAAGTCTGAAGTCCCACTAAGGTCCCACTACTTTGTGTTGTGGGTTTTGGTTATCATCTGTTTGTGCCTATCAGAATAGTGATCAGAAATGGAGATAACAGGGCTGGCTTCCTCTCCATTGAAGAAACACATTCCCTCAGGTAGTACCAGAACTTCTTATCGGTCATTCTGTAGCTCTTGGTACGTCCTTAGTTGCTGTTAAGCAGAGAAATTTGGTCCTTCCCATCCTTTCATGGGCTGTCCCCCTTCTTAGAACACTCTGTACCTTTACTTTCCTGGCATTCCTCAAAACTCCACTCAAATCCTACCTTTGCAGGTGGGCTTTTGTGTCCCCTAGCCCAGCCACAAATGCCTTCCCTCTGTGATTGCCTCTCATTTTCACAATCTGTATCTTGTTTGCACACAGTTTTTTACCCATCGTCTCCTCCATCAGACTGAGCTCCTTGAGGGTAGGGACTGTTTTTTGCCTTTCTCTGTATCTGCAGTGCTTGGCACAGGGCCTGACAAGTAGAAAACCTTTTGGAAATGCTTCTAAAAATGCTTCTAAAAAAGTATTTTTTATATGACTTCTTTATCATGAGTCTTTCTAACCTTTCCTTTAAGAAGGAAAATTCTCTTGTTACCTTTCTTTGAAAAAAAATTACTCACATATACATGCTCATACATGTATACATAATATAGCATATGTAATATAATTTGTCTAGCAATTCATTGTAGATTTTGAAAGTACTTTCAGTCAAGCAGGCAAGCTTTCATTTCAGCCTCTCCTCTGCCATGCCATATGCTAGGCATTGGTGATAGAAGGACAGAAATGAAGTGATCCTTGCGTTTAAGTAGCTTACGGTCTTCTGGACAACGCAGTATGTACATGCACAGTTATATACAAAATAAATAGTTACACACACCAATCTTAGGCGGCTTGAGGGCACAGTGGTAGAGGACCAGGCCAGGAGTCAGGAAGATCTAAATTCAGATGCAGCTTTCCAGCTGAGTCACAGTGCCTGGTACACCGTAGGAGCTCTATAAGTGTTGACTATTATTATTGATAAAATAGACGCTATATAAATGCGTATTCTCTTCCCTTTTCCCTTCCCCTTTCTGTCTAGGTATCCCCCTTCCTTTATCTGTCTCCTTTTGTGTACTGTCTCTCCCTTTAGATTGTAAGCTCCTTGAGGTCAGGCACTGTCTTTCTTTTTATTAATTGTATCTGCAATGCTTAACACGATGCCTGACACATAATAGTCTCTTAATAAATGTTTATTGGATTAGATTGGATTGGATTGGAAAGAGACCCAGTCTGGCCAGCCTGAATCAGTTGTTCAGGTGTGGTTTTAACTAGCTGACCTTGGAGATCCCTTTCAGCTCTGAGATTCTGTGACCTTATCCGGGGCAACAACCAAGAGCCCCAAACCCAAAGCTATATGTTTAAAATTAAGTACAGGTTGCAGTCTTGTTGCCTGGGGCAGAAAGAGTATATCGGTGAGACCAGAGCTAGGAGAGAATGATCTAGGGATCCTTTCTGATTGTCCAAACTTAGTTAACAAGAACCAATTGGTTTACATCACCTTGCAAGTTACTATGGGAAATAAAGAGGAATGTATGAAATAGGGTATCCTCTAAAATGGAAGAATTACTAAACAGAAGATTTGGGATCAGTGTTCAGGATAAAGCAAGGGGAACTCTAAACTTTTCTTTTTTGGTCTTTTTCTTTCCCTTTCTCTCTTAAAACAAAATTGCTTCCTTGCTAGGGACAAGGATGCTCTTTGGCAAAAATCTGATGCCTTGGAATTCCAACAAAAACTGAGTGCAGAAGAAAGATGGCTTGGAGACACAGAGGTGAATCACTGCTCGGACTGTAAGAGGGAGTTTAGCTGGATGACGCGGCGGCACCACTGCAGGTCAGTGTGGCAACCGGCAGTATCTGTAGACTTGGAATGGGAAGAGCACTAGACTCCTTGCCCAAGGCCTGGCTTCTAATCCTGCCTCTGCTACTTACTATCCCTGCGACCCTTGGCAAGGCACTTAACCTCATGGGTAAAATGAGATTCACGATCCTTGCACTATTGCCACCTCCAGGTCCCTGTTCATCAGATGAGGGACTTGGCCTTAGCCCTCCAGGTTCTTTTCTGGCCCTTAAAGGCTGATGCTCTGTGACCCAGAGCTCCCTGCTCCTTGTTAGCCCAGGGTCCTTTCCATCAGGTCGCGTGAAGGCCCTCCAGTCTGTGCAGCATTCTGGGCTGTCCGCAGCAAGGCGCCTTCTCACTCTGTATCTCTTCTCCTCATTAGGATATGTGGCCATATCTTCTGTTATTATTGCTGCAATAATTACATCATGACCAAGCGCAGTGGCAAGAAGGAGCGCTGCTGCCGGGCCTGCTTCCGCAAGTACGCGGATGGCTCTGGCTCCCCAGACAGCTCCGGCTCCGTGGCCTCCCAGGGCGAGCTCCCCTCTTCTCCAGCCAAGTCAGCAGGTGAGGCGGCCGCCGGAATCACAGGTCGGACCTCTCCTCCTGCTTCTGAACGGGCAGCCACTTGTGTTCCACTGGTTGGGTTGGGTTTAGTTCTCATGCTGGAAATATATCTAAAGTTATTTCTTACCGGAAACAAGTTCCCAGTTTTTGCTGAAAACACGTGTGGCATGAGTACAGGAGTCTGGCAGATTTGAGAGAGAGTGCCAGGATTTTAGCAAAGCAAGGTAATGGCAGGTACTCTTGGCTCATCCTCCAGTAAAGTCCTCCACTCCACTCTGGGGCTCAAGGGTTGCCCTGGGTTAGGGAAAGTTAGGCCAGTCACATAAGCTCTGGCATATCAGGCCAAGCTGAAATGGGGACCCAGTGAGATAGTGTATCTGACATCAGGCCACCAGCCTGAATCATTCTAGAAAGGCTTGCCATCACTCTGCCAATCACAGGACGACGAGTTTTTTCAGCCATAATTCATGAAAACTGTCTCCTGAATGTGGAGGGCTTGTCATCTGTATCACTGAGAAAAGGTGTCACTCATCCTTGAAATCAGGGGTTCTTAACCAGGGGTTGGCAATCACATTTTCCAACATTGTTGGTTATCTCTCTGTGTTTTATGCATTTGAAAGCACGATTCTGAGAAGGGGTCCAGAGGCTTAACCAGACACTATCAGAGGAGTCCCTGACCCCAAAAAGGTTAAGAAGCCCTGATTTAGCCGGGTCCTCAGCAAGGCCAGTATGGTCAGTTACTTTGATCCCATATAGCTCAGTGCATACCAAGTAGAAAGAGGTCTGCTTTGTGTGTTTATTTACGTAGTGGCTCACGTCCTTCTCTTTCCCTCCTCTCAGATTGACAAATTAGTGTGTAGAAGGTTCCTCACAGACATAGTCAGTCAGTCAGTCCCATTTCTTTTTTTCCTTGTTTCTTGAGGTCTGCTTCCATTCATTATTTGGTTAGAGATCCACCCACCACCAGTCAGAGAAGCAGAGAGCAAAAATTAGCCCTGGAGTCAGCCTCCTGATCTGGAGACTGTCCTTATCACCCACCGTTTAAAAAAAAGCCACCAGTCCTTCCCCCCAGGGTTCCTCCCACCCTTCCTACTTTGATGGGTAGGAACCATGGTGATGCCCTGTCTGTGGGCCCTGAGCAGGCGGAGTCTGAAGATTAGAGACTGGCTAGGGCCGCAGGCCTGGGGTCAGAGCCTGACCACTTGTCCACATCCATGTGTGAGTAATTTAATCTCTCTCCACTTATCTTCCCCTTCTATGAAACGAGGCTTTGGGTTGTATCTCCTGCCCCACAGGCCTGTGGTGAGCCTGTGCTTTGTAAGCCACAAAGTGCTGTTTACACGGGAATTATTATTACTGACCAGTGTCCAGAGGTTTGTTTTTCTTTCTGACTTCCCCGCCTCCTGGTTTCTTTAGACCTGTCATGGTATTTCCCAGGCCTGGGGCCTGCGGGTAGATTGATTCATGCAGCTGACATTGGCACATCAGCTGTACTGTCTAACCAGTTTACACTGGTTAGTTACAGATAGTAACTGTCTAACCAGTTTACGCAGAGGTACGAGTCACCCCAGCAAAGGCACAGTCACTGCACATTTTGACTGTGAACAGATTGTCATTCATGCCTGAAAACCACCTGAGGGCTCCTGCTGGAAATGTGGGTGTAGAGGCTCTCCTGACATGTGCTAAGGTCTAACTCTTAGGCCTAACATGATCTCTCAGGCCATGTACCCTCAAGGGTACAGAAGGTGGGGTTTTCTCTTTTGTTTGGTTTCTTCCCTAGTGAGGACTTGCTATGTAAAGTGTTGCAGTGGAAATGCAGAGAGTTTCCAATGTTTGGTCAGTCGATCAGCAAACAGGGATTATGGGCTTACATGCTCTAGGCACTGTTCTGAGTGCCAGGGTACAAAAAAAGGCAAAGACATTTACTGGAAGGGGGATATCCTTTTAGGCTTCGAGATGTATATATACTTACATGTATTATATGTGACATATATTAACATAGACATATTCATAAAACTATATGAACATATGGATGTATGCACATATATACACATGCACATATATACATACAGATGTGTGTTTACATACACATATGTATACATATATATGTATATGATTAGAAATTAGCAGTGGAATCAGCCTACTAATCTGGAGGCCATAGAACCCAAAATTTTTGTGAAAAGCAACATATATGTGTATGTGTTTGTATCTATGTCTATCTGTCTGTCTATTTAAACATCTTTATCTATATAACCTATATCCAGTTATAGTTATCTGTAACTAAACATCTTTATGTATATGTCTATATCAATCTATATCCATATCTAAACATTCTTATATCTCTCTGTTGATATCTAAACATCTTTATATATCTATATCTCTTGTGGTTTAGTCATTTTTCAGTCATGTCCAGCTTTTTGTGGAGTTTTCTTGGGAAAGATGCTGGAGTGGTTTGCCATTCCCTTCTCAAGTTCATTTTACAGATGAGGAAACTGAGGCAAGCAAAATGAAATGACTTGCCCAGGGTCACACAGCTGGGACATGTCTGAGGCCAGACTTGAACTCAGGAAGATGAGTCTGTGCTGTCTGCACTATGGTACCATCTTGCATCAGTATCGCTATCGAAACATCTTCCTCTATCTTCAAACATCTTTATATTTCTCTCCATATGTATGTGTATATGCGTGCATATATATACACACCTGTGTGTATATATGCATAGATACACACACACACACACACACACACACACACACATACACACACATATATACATGTGCCAAGCCCTGTTCCGGCTCCTTCCAGCTGCTTCCTGTGCACCGTTTCCCCCGCTGGCTTCCTCCAAGGTATGACCAGGTGGATGTGAGACGGGAAGCCTCCTCGTCACTAATGGCCCTTGTCCCTCTTCTCGTTCTCACATGTGGCGGTGACGATGCAGTGGTGGCTCCAGACTCCCGCCCCCCAGATGATGCCATGTTTGACATCATCACTGATGAGGAGTTGTGCCAGATACAGGAATCCAGCTCCCTCCCCGAAACACCCACTGAAGCGGATTCTCTTGACCAAAGCGTGGCTGAACAGTGAGTAAACACACCCTGACTCCTCTGCTGCCTTGTTATTAAGTGTGAGCCTATTAAGATTGACCTGGGGAAGCAAAGCAGATGGTGGTTGGCCATTGTCAGTCACTCTGTGGGAGTAACTCAAAGACGGGAACTTCAGGGAGTTCACCTGTTGACCCTTCTGCGCCCAGCCCAGGGCCTGGCACGGAGTAGGTGCTTAACACACGCTTGTTTCATTGGCCACTTGATTGGGTCTGGCCAACATACAGCCACCCAGTCATTGATTGGGCTGTCTTCAGGAAAGAGGTCCCACCTGATGCATCTACCCACAAACCCCATAAGAAGTGCCCTGACCCACTTTCCCCCCTCGCAGGAAATGTCTTCTTGGCCAGAGAACAGAATGGCAGAGCACCAGCTGTTAGCTACTTTTTCTACAGTCAGCTCAGCTTCAACAGTAGCCATCTAGGAACCCCTCTTATTATTCATTTCAACAAATAGTTATTAATCACCTGCCTTATAAAAATCACAGTGCAAGGCCTGGAGAAAGACAAAGCATTTCTTGCCCTCCAGGAGTTTATATTCCATTGGGGGAATTCAGTGTATAAACAGCCAAGAAAATGCTAGGCATTTGAGAAAGGGGTGCACACTCTCTCCTGGAGGTGATGGGGAGCCATTGTGGTTCTCTGAGTAGGGGAGTGACATGATCAGACCTGAGCTTAGGGAAATCGCTTTGGTGGCTGGACGGATTGCAGAGTCTTGAGGCAGGAGGTCCCACCCGCACCTATTGCAACATACCTCAGTCTGTATGGCAGTGGCATTTACATTGCAATAATAAGTGTACTTACCTTTTAGTACCATGTCTTTTTAACCCTTAATTTTTCCCAACAAGGTTTCCAAAAAATAGTCTTGCAAGGGCTAGATTTCTAGGCCTCAAAAGCTTCCTGCAGGAAAATGCGAGAGTAAAAATAAAAACTCCACCAGTTCTTGTGCTGTAGATCCACAAAGGCAGCAGCTCAGTTTGCCTTATTTTGCATATTTTGGAGGCCCCCCCCCTTCCCCACCCCCTCCTGCTGTGTTTCGTGTTCTCTGCCGCCTAGTTATCGGACTGGTCTAAATATAGCTTCTGTCAAGAAGTGTGTGTGTGGTTCAGAAAACACAGAGAAGGTGCCATTTCAGAGCCTCCTTCCTTTGTAAACCATATCATTTGACCCGTTTTCCCTGTAGTAAAGGATTATTTTTCTTTTTTAAAAGTTAGAATCCCGTCATTTTCATGCTGTGCATTGACGTAGAGTTTGGTGCACCTTTTCGGTGTTTGTGTTGAGGACAGGAATCTTAGTACAACAGGCAGACCCATCTGAGCCTCCCTGTCCCTTTCCTTATCGCTGCTTCTGTGACTTGGCTCCCTCCCGTGTCCCCATGCCCCCATGCCCCTGGAATGCCCTCCCTCATCCTCTGGGCCTTTGGACGTCCTGCCCAGCCACCCCTGGGGTCAGATCTTCCCAGCCTTCAGTGGTCTCTCACTCCCCAGAAGCCCTGCAGCCCATCTGGCTGCTGATACTCTGCTGTCTTTTATTGTTGGTTAGTTTACCTATTTATTTCATTTCTCCCAAACCGGGGGCAGGTACTGTGGTGTCTCATAATGCTTTCACGTCATCTGCGGTGCCCAGCACCTGAGAGATGGTCAGTAAACGCTTGTTGGTACTAAAAGCTTGGTTGACAATATGGCAAGGCAGTGATAAGTTGCATTTTATATCCCCCTGTTTTACAAAGGGATGAGGTCGTACTAGATAGGAAGTCTGACGAGCCCTGGATTCAAATCCTGGCTCTGACACCTACCAGCTCTGTGTCCCTGTGAAAGGCCTTTCTCTCCTGCCAGCCTGTTTCCTGATGCATAAAATGAGCGTGATAATATTCATACTCCCAACGTCCCAGGGTTCTGGATACTGTAGGAAGAGGATACCGTATAAACCGTATAAACCTTTGATCTCCAGGGACATATGAGCTGTCATTTTCCAGTAGAATTTACAAGCAGGTGGGGGGATATTCTTGGTCATGAGAGTTTCTTGGCTGGTCCCAGAAATGGCATTAACGGAGAGGGAACCTCCATGGAACAGATCACAAAGGCCATAAGAAATGTGCTTAATTGAAAACCTCCCAGTGTTCTAAAGGAACAAAAAGTCTTTGACCACTGACAAAAACACGTAACCACTTATTAGAAATGGGAACCATTCCAGGGAAAGGAAAGTGCCGGTATGATTACCACTTTCGTCCAAGGCAGAACGAGGAGAAGCCACTTTTCGGAACCAAAGGCTCTTACAGAGCTTCACCTGTCTTGCCAGCAAACTCTCCTAAAGGTCTGGCTATAAAGCAGTTTCCAAATCGGGTAAGTGCATACCATCCATTCTCTGCCAGCAGCTAACATGAAGTGTGGACCACTCTCCTAGAGTTTTTTTCTTTTTAAAGACTTGGACCAAAATTCCCAAGGGAAATATGGCAGATATAATCACCTAGAGCTTTATAAGACTTTTTGCATAGTTGGGGGCCAAATGGCTAAATTAGCAGACCAAAAGGACAAAGTAAAGTTGTGGTGGATTAAAACCTGCTTCAGCTATGGGAATGGACAGCTTCTCTGAGAGAATGGGGAAGAGTCAAGTTGAATTAGAAATAGTGTTCTGAAACTAGGCTGGAAATAGTTTTGAAAATTCACGTCCATTAAACAAGCATCTTTAAGTGTCTTCTCTGTGCCAGGCAAACTTGAACAATCCTTAATATATTTATATGTTTCATTAATGCCATTGAAAAAATTCGATTGTGCCAAGATCCCTTCCCCAGCGTTTATGCAGGTCAGCAAACATGGAGTTCCTGCTCTGGTAGAGTCTTCCTTTGATTCTTTATCATGGAGTAAAGAGGACTCTGGGTTCCCAAAGGCCATGGAGGGGTATGGGGGC
This sequence comes from Pseudochirops cupreus, assembly GCA_028627135.1. NCBI lineage: Eukaryota > Metazoa > Chordata > Mammalia > Diprotodontia > Pseudocheiridae > Pseudochirops > Pseudochirops cupreus. The sequence goes on along the minus strand of CM053581.1, from coordinate 551,629,801 downwards.
TAGAGCGTAGCAATAGAAAATGAAAGCCATGGCAGATCTTATGTTGTTGTTGAGTCATTTCAGCCATATCTGACCCCTCATAGCCCCACTGGGGATTTTCTCAGCAAAGACACTGGAATGGTTTGCCACTTCCTTCTCCAACTCATTTTACAGAGGAGGAAACTGAGGCAGACAGGATGAAGTGACTTGCTCAGGGCCACATAGCTAGTGAGTAACTGAGACTGGATTTGAAATCAGGTCCTCCTGACTCCAGGCCTGGCAGTGGATCCACCATCCGCTGTGCCACCTGGCAGCCCACAGGGCTGATCTACCAGTCTGGAAAGCCTTGGAGTTGGGAGGGGGCCTGGTGACAGAGTAGATGTGTGTTGTCTAAGAATCAGCTCTGCTAAGTTCCAGGAGGCTCACCACAGGGTGGGCATAAGGAATTAAATTTATTTTTGGGGTGGTGGATACAGTCTACTAAGTCATGGATGGGCTGCTATCTCTATCAGTAAAGGGTATGCCCTCCCCAACAGAGTTGTGAATCCTTTAAGCAGAAGCATATGCACGACCCTGCTGGAGATGCAAAGCTCAGATAAGGCCTATGCTCTGCTCTCTAGAAGCTTACAACCTCTTCCTGCTCCTCTCCTTACCTGTTCAGGAAAATTACCCACTCAGGCCCTCTTTCCTGTGGTCTCCCCACTGACTGTACCCCTGCAGTAACATCTGCGCCACAGGGCTGTACACAGCTGGGCTTCACTGTGACCCACCTTGCCCCCTGGATGCCTTGTGTTAGCCCATGCAGCCCCTCCAAGGAAAGACAGGAAGAGGGGTCATAGGACTGACCTCAGAAGTGCACATGTGCCTCCAAGAGAGCCTATAAGTCACCGAGTCAGCCAGGCTCAGTTTTCAGTCACCACTAAAGACAAGAGCCTTGACAATGACTTCCTTCTTTTGTGGAAAAAGTATCCCAGAGCTTTCGAGGCCACTCCCCCAACCTTGGCCCATCCCTACCCCACAACTCTCCCCATTGGAGTCGGGCTTGAGTTTAATGTAGTCTCTTCCTGGTTTTGTCATCTGGAGTGGAACCTTTGATCTTCTTCTGTCTCATTTCCCTCTCAATAAAATCCTCTTTTTTTAGACTCAGCCCTGCCTAGAATACCGATTAGATCTTATTTGTAAAATACTTTAAACTTACCAGAGGGAAAAATCTCAACATGAATATGCGGTGATTTTTTTATTTCTGTCATCATACCTGGGCTGTCTCCCACCTTCCTCTTGTCACCCCCGGTTTGGCATTAAGAAACGGGAAAGCAGCCTCTCACTTTAGTGACTAAGACTGTAGCTGTCCAGGAACAGTCTCCTTGGGCTCCCCATCACCCGGGGTCTCTGCCACTTGCAGTTGGGGTCAGACAGAAAGAGCACCCTGTACCATGTGAGGCAGGAAAGCAGCTTCCTCCTTTGGATATTCTCGGGCAATTATGAGTGGGTACATAGAGATGGCAGAGGGTGGGATGTGTATTCCATGAAGAAGTGACTAAACCTGATCTTTACTGAGGCCCATGGTGCCCTACAGGGCTTTGGGGAAAACAAAAAGCCCCCAAACTTTGGCCCTGTTGGGCCACACGGTCAGAGTGAATCTGAGCATTGAGTGTGGAAGAAAACACCTGATTCATGTTGTTGAATCGGCTTAAACCAGCTCTGTGAGTTTGAATCAGCCCACACCCATAGTCTAAGCAATAAAGCTATGGAGATACTCATAGGCATGCATGTGTGTGACATATACACACATGTGACACACACACATATACACATGTGTATGTGTGTATATATTATACATATATAAAAGCAATGAGGCTTCCTGCATGAGGTTTTATATAAGAAGAATCTAGGTTTTAGTGGTTTGCTGTTGATGGTAGTTTACTCCAGGTTTAGCTTTTTATTTTGGGTTCTAATTCATTTCCTTCTAAGCCCTCGGGATCATCTTCAGTGTGGATCTTCAGTGATCTTCAGTGATCCATAGGCATTTATCCCTGGGCTGGGTGGTGGGGAGGATGCAAGGAAAGGCCTGATCTCTGCCCCTGCCCTCTGGGATGTGATCACATTCGAGTGGGAGAGAGAGCATACAGGTGAGCTTGTCTGTTCAAGCCAGGTGCCCTAGATGGGGAAGGTAAGCTCAGAGAGCTGGCTTCCTGCTCAAGGCTGTGTTTGAGCAGAGCCTGGGGCAGTGAGGTCTTGCAGTGGATGGAATTCTGGGCTCGAAGTCAGGAAGGGCTGAGTTCAAATCCAGCCTCAGACACTTCCTAGCTGTGGGACCCTGGACAAGGCATTTAACAGCTGCCTGCCTCGGTTTCCCCATCTGTAAAACAGGGATAATAAAAGCAGCTCCCTCCCAGGGAGGTGGTGAGGGTCAAACGAGGGGACCTTTTAGAGCCCTCAGGACAGTGTCTGGCACATAGTAGGCATTTAATGGATGCCTCTTGAAGAGAGGCAGAGGAGTTAGAGAAGGCAGAGCATGGCAGGTGTGGGGGGCAGTCAGGGCAGAGACACAGAACTGGCAAGTGGCCAGTGGTGTGTAAAGGACAGAGCCCTGGATGCTAGAGTATGTGGGTGGGGGTGTGTGAAATCTAAGAAAAGCAGAAAGGTAGGAAGGACTAGGCTGCGGGGAGTTTGAAAGCTGGCAGAGGACAGAGGACTTTCTAGTTGGTCCTGGGGTGACAAAACCCACCTTTAAAGGGGGCTTGTAAAGCTCTTTGGGGTGGGGGCTTGCATGCTTCAGTGGTTTGGACGGGCCCCTGCCAGCCCAGCAGGCACCGAACCCCTGATTTGTGTGATGTAGAATCGTGGCCCTTCAGCTTAAGCACAGGTGGGCACAGCGAGCATTGGCCGAGCCAGGGAAGCCCTGCCCCTGCTCCCTCTCAGGGCTAGTCTCAGGGTTCATCCTTCCTGAGGGCTGCCACCACCCCCACCCCCACCCCCTAGCTCTCTCGGGCTCTCTCTCCTGTGGCTGTTGCCTGATGCCTCAAAAATGAGAACAGGATAGGGTGAGCGTGGTAAGGTTTCTGAAAGTCACGTCAGTATGGTGGTGTTCACCGCAGTGTGGGCAGAGAGAACAGTCACGCTTGGCATTTCAGGGAGCTCTTGGGGACTGGAGAAGAAAGCCAGGAGCAGGAAGGAAGTCTGACTTGTGATGCTGAGGGCCCCTTTAATCAGAAAAGAAGCTGGCTCCAGGATAACTGCCCATGACACCTGTGTCCCCTTGGCACATTCTCTCATCTAGTCCTGGCCTCCTCTGGTCTTAGCCCTGCTACCACATAGGGCCTTCTGGGTCTCTGCTCAGGTCTTTGAAGGCGTGAAAGGAGCTGCTGGTGTTGGAGACCTAGTCTTCTCCTCCATGCTTGAGGTCATGTGGCAGAGGAAGAGGAGGAGAGAGGGAGGAAGGAGGAAGGGAAGGGGAAAAGGAAAGAAAGGAGGAAGGGAAGGGAAAAAGAAGGAAAGGGGAAAGGAAGAGAAGGAAGAAGGGAAGAGAAGGAGGAAGGAAGGGAAGGAGAAAAAGAAAAGAAGGAGGAGGGGTTGGAAAAGAAGAAAAGAGGAAAAGGGAAGGAAAAAGGGGAAGGGAAGGGGAAAAGAGAAGGAAGGGAGGAGGGAAGGGGAGTGGGAAAATAAGGGAAAGAGAAAGGGAAAGGAAAGAGGAAGAGAAGAAAGGGAAGGAAAAAGGGAAGGGGGAAAGAGAAGAGAAGGAAGAAGGGAGGAGAAGGGGAGGAGGAAGAGAGGGACAGGAAGGAGGGAGGGAAAGAAGGAAGGAGTCACTAAGCACCCGGTACGTGCCAAGCACTTCACAAACAGTCCCTCATTCTCAGTGCACAGCAGCCCCAGAAGGAGGTTGCTGCCCTGTGTACGGCTGTTCTCAGTGGCTTGCCCGGGTCACCCAGCTAGTCGGCGTCTGAGGCTGCCTTCAGACCCTGGTCTCCCGCCTCCAGGCCCAGGCTCCATCGGCTGCTCTAACCAGGGCCTGGATTAGAAGTCAGACATGGTAGGGGAGCATCATGGGCTTCTGGTTCCCAGACTTCCTGGGCGCGAGTTCAAGTCCAGTCAGAGCCTTACCGAGGGCCTGCTCCATGCTGGTCCTGAGGGTGCTCAGAGCCAGGATAAGACACACTCTCTGCAGGAGAGGAAGTCGTGCTCCCACAGAGGGGATTAGATGTGCCAGTAAATAGCTGTGGCATTATAGAGTGGGGACAGTGAAGAGGGCAGAGCAAAGCTCTGTGTGGGGTCAGGGGGAGATTGTTCCTAATGGGCTTCATGGGAAGGTGGCACCGGAGGTGTGCTCTGAGGGAGGGGTGGAGGACGTGACAGGCACAGGCAGCAGCAGGACCAGAGACAGAGGAGCTAGGAAGCAGAAGGCACCCTAGACAGAAGGAGGGGGCCTAGAATGTGGGGAAGTAGCTGAGATCAGGCTAGAAAGGTAGGATGGGGCCAGATTGTGGAAGGCCTTGAAGGCCACACAAAGGAATTTGAACTTGACTGGGCAGGCAGCAAAGCCTCCGTGTTAAATTTGTGATGCATACAAGATGCCCTGACCCAGAGGCACTAATTCCAGCCCCTTTGTTACTGTTACCTCTCCCAGGGGTATCTGCATTTTAATTCTTCCCCTTTACTGTGGAATGAAAAGCTTTGTCCCCTGTTAAAGGCATGTAGGGCACTGGAAAAAGGGAGAGAAGGTTTGTGTTGGTGTTATTGCAGGGGTGGGGAGGCCAGAGACAAGGGGCAAGCAGGGGATCCTTTGCTGACAGTCCCTGGGAAAATGTCGTAGGGAGTCACCTGCTCTGCCTCTGCAGCATGCCAGCCCGTCGGTCAGTTTCTCTAGGCCAACCCAGCCTCATAACCAGCTGTCCATCCACCACTCACCCAACTGTCTGCCTGTCCAAGCCCCTGAGGTTTCCACTAGAACCCTCTTGTGCACAAGTGATTCCATCCAACAAGGATCTCGACTTGATTAGACCAGACTGCTTGGTAATTATTGGGGATGGGAAGGGTGAAGAAAACATGCCTGAACTGCTTTACTCCCCCATCAATGAAGAGGGATGAGGGGGGCAGGAAATGTTTGCAGGGCTTTGTATGTGGGCCTTTCCCATCACTGAGAGATGTTTGAAGAGGCTGGAAGAAGTATTTGAGGTTGTGGGGAAGGAGGGAAACATGTCCTAGGCAGCCGAGTCTAAATTTCTTTAACTGACCAGTTGAAGAGCTTCTCACTGATCACAGACACATGGACTGTGTGGCCCTGGGCAAGTCACATAACCCCCACCTGCCTCAGTTCTCTCATCTGTAAAATGGGCATAATAACATCATCTTTTAAAAAATATTTATTTTTCATTTTCAACATTTACTTTTATAAAATTTTGAGTTCTAAATTCCCCCCCCTCCATTTTCCCTTCCCCAAGACGGCATGCAGTCTCATATAGGCTGTGCATGTATGATCACATGAAACATACTTCCATATTAGTCATGTTGTGAAAGAAGAATCAGAACAAAAGGGGAAAACCATGAAATAGAAAAAGAAAAAATAACAGAAAAAGAAACAGTCTGCTTCCCTCTGCATTCAGACTCCACGGTTCTTTCTCTGGATGTGGATAGCATTGTCCATCACGAGTCTTTTGGAATTGTCTTAGCTCATTACATTGCTTAGGAGAGCCAAGTCTAACAAAGTCAGTCATCACACAGTGTAACAGCATTTACTTTTCAGGGCTGCCGTGAGAATAAACTGAGATATTTGTGAAATGCTTTGTAAGCCTTAGAGGATTATCTATAAACACTATCATAGTTATGTACGGAGACATATATAAGCCAGTAAATGTATATTTTTATAATCTAATGAAAAAGGTAAAAGTATGCCATTTAAAGACACACTTCAGCGAGTTTTCTCATTTTAAAGATAAAGCAAATGCCCTCATTTCATTAAATAACATGCAGGGGGTCGGACATCATGGCAGCCGAGTGGTTTTGCTAAGCCACACACAACTTCCACTTCAGTAGTATCCAAGTCCCCTGTAGACTGATCTACAAAGCCTTTGAAAAACACCCAAAATCACCTTTTTTCCAGGATGTTTCAGTCATTCGAGGCAAAAATTTAAAAATAGAAGATTTATAAAGAAATCAGTAGTTTTTAGTTATGAAAACAAAACAAAACAACTCTTTATTATGATCTGGCCATAATAATGAAAAGATGTTTTTCACATACCTAGAATAAACATTTTAAATCTAATTTTATGTATAAGAAATATAACATGTTCAAAAATTACCCTTAATTCCACTTAAACACAAACACAATATTTTCAACAATATACATGAAGTTGGGCTTGGGCCTGCCCACATTTATCAGGGCTCATCATTCCATTCCCCAGAAAACTGAGGTCTCTCCTTCCTGCAACTGACTGACTCTTGTGAGCGTGGAAATGGAAGAGCTGGGGACTGGTGAGAGCAGGGTAGAAAAGGAGACAAGAAGGTGGCTGTTTTTAGGCTTTCTTCCTTACCCTCCATTTCCTTTCATTCCCAGAGGCTTGGAACACTCTTTGTTTTCATAGTCCATGCTAAACCATGGAGTCCATAGTTTTACTGGTGACATATTGTCTCTTTCATCCAGTTTATAAAGCCCTGTCTTGAAGAAAGCAATGGTGCTGGGGGGATTTGAATAATGTACACGTTCATTCACTTCACCCAGTGCTCCCCAGTTCACCAAACACTTGGAGCTGTGTCTTTGCCGTGTTCTGGTTTTCATATTCTGGGCAACAAACCCCTGTTCAAGGAAGGAATCAGGTTAGTCTGTGGTCTGTGCTCATAGAAGTGTCTTTGATACCCAGTACTTCCTCACTTCTTGGTGATAAGCCAGTTTACAAGCAGGAATCCCACTCAGGATATAGCCATTGTCTTATAACTTCCAGAATAATTCACCATGCATGTCTGGCACATGCATAGTAGGCACTTAATAGATGCTGGTTGAGCTGTCTGAGTTGTGGGTATGTTCTACAGTTGGTTCATGCTGGTGGCCTGAGCATTGCTGGAAGCAATAAAACTTTTAGAGGTGTCCTCACTGGACTGGTACTGGCTTATTTTCCCTGCAGCATAGGGGCACTTGAAGGCCTTCATGAGTTTCCAGAAGTTCTTTCTGAATTTCACCCCAACAAAGGCATACAGCACAGGGTTGAGGCAGGCCCGTAAATAAGCAATGGCCTCTGTTATCACTAAGGCATAGTAGAAGCGGGGGTCTGTGTCGTACTCCCAATTTGTGGTGCGGATAAGTTTAATCAGATTGAAAGGCAGTTGGGTCATGACAAACACTGCCACGACTAAAAAGATAATCTTCAAAGACTTGTGCTTCTGGAAGCCTTTGGCACGTATCAAGGTCTTGACAATGACCGAGTAGCAGATGATCATGGCCGTTAGAGGCAGGAAGAACCCGATTGTCATTTGGATGGTGAGCACCATAGTATCAATGCCTTCCTCTTCAGTATAGCAAACCTGTTTGTTCTTTTGAGAAACCCTGGTGTACCTGAACTGTGGGATGGTAAGCAATAGAGAGAACACCCAGATGACGACATAAATGATCTTTCCTATAGTCATCCTTTTGGCTTGATAGATGTGAGTCTTGGTGGCCTGAACTACTGCAATAAACCGGTCAATGGTGATACCAGTGAGAAACAGCATGGATGTGTAGAAATTTAAGGTGTACATCCCCAGGACAACCTTGCACATGACTTGCCCAAAGACCCACTCATGAATGATGGCATAAGCCCAGAATGGCAGAGTGCAGATGAACAACAAATCAGCTATGGGTAAGTTCAGAAGAAATTGGTCAGTCAGACTCTTTGTCTTCTGGCAGAAAATGTAGACTGCCAGCACCAGACAGTTCCCCACCAAGCCGAAGGAAAACACCAGCAGATATGTGAAGGGTAGGAAAATCTTGCTGAATTTCAGGAAATTCTCATGCTCTTCCTTGCTGATGTTTTCTACCGATTTCCAAACATCGGGATCGTATTCATATTCTTCCATGCCTCTTTCTTTAGTGACACCTGAAATTAGACAATAATTCTCCTCATTATCTTGGAACAACACTATTGCCACCCCCCCATCCATCTCCCAGAAACTGTTATGCTCATTATCCCACTTCCTATCCAGGACTGAAAAGCCAGATGGTAATTCTGGATTCATCGTTGTCACCAAGATACTCAGTATCTATAACATGTACGAAGCCACTCAATGACAACCTTTCCAAATGAAGAAGAGTATAATTTTGTGAGCTTTTATCTAATTTGATTTATCCTGCTTCATGAGCAGTCTAAATTCACCCATTAGCATGGACTCAGCCCATAATATGAGAACATTTATGGCAGACATGCTACTGCTCAGTTGTCTCTGTTCACTTGACCTCTCTATCCCAAATTCATAGTTTAGAGGCACTATATATTAGCTCTGACAAATGTAGACAGGCCCAATACAAACTTTATAGTTTGAAGAAAATTCATGCATGTTGTTGAAAGTGGGGTTTTTTTAAGTGGAATTGAGGATAATTTAATTTAATTTGAGGGCAATTAAGTGGAATTAAGAGTCTATGTTACAAATGTGGACATTGAGGCACAGAGGTGCCTCACAAAGTTGAGTGAAGACTAGAACACCTATCTGGTATGATTTGAGGGGTCTTAGGAGTCTCCCCAACCCAAAATATCTCCCATATTATCTGATATAGTACCTGGAATTCCACCACTAGAGATTTAATTCTTAGATCTTGAAGATTTTTGTCTTCAAGCTTCCTCTTTTCAAACTGAAAAATTCCCAAGAGTGATACCTTAAGTCTTTATCATCCAGAGTTGAAAGGATTTATCAGTCAGTAGAGAAACATTTGAATAGTGCGCACGTACTATGTGCCAAGTCCTGTGCTAAGCACTGAGATTATAAGGTACAATGGAAATGAGACACAGAACAGGCTATTGGGATGGGAGAGGGAGTAAAAGGCAGTGAAAGGGGTAGTGGGAGGACAAAGACCAAATGTTGCCTCCTTCACCATTTTCCCTGAACCTGTTTCTGTATTCTGGCTTCCTAATTCCTCTTGAGAGTATTGAGTCTGAAGTCAGAAAGACCTGAGTTCAAATTCAGCCTCAGACACTTATTAGCTATGTGATCCCAGGCAAGTCACTTAACCTCTGGCTACTTCAGTCTACTCCTCTGGAGAATGGGGATAAGAGCACTCCTAACCTCCCAAGTTCTTTGTGAGGATCAAGTGAGATAATATTTTGTAAAATGTTTAGTGCAGTGCCCAGCAAATAGTAGGCACTTAATAAATACTTATTCCTTATTTCTCTTCCCCTTTTCTTCACTCATGCTCAATGTACAATAGTAGCTTTGTGCAAAATCTGTTAATTGTGAAGATTCTGGTAAGGGAAAGTCTAGTAACAGTGACGTCACCTTCCTGCACCAAGGACAGCTCTTGCTCTGTTGAAGTGCTGTTACCAAGAGCAGCAAGTGAGGACCCGTTTTGTGTGATGCCTGTTTGGTGTTTGCGTCCTGCTGCGATGGAATGATAGAACCAGAAAGCCCCCGAGTGATTGGGTACAGAAATGGAGATCCAGAGCACTCATTTGCTTTGCCCAGAATTGAATGGCTTTTAGTGGCCGAGTGAGGGCTCTAACCCATGTTTCCCAGCTCTTAACTCAGGCCTCTTTCCTTTCTATCCAGTGGAATCCTTACAGTACCCAGTATCTTTGTCTTAATTTCTTTCAAAATATTGCTTGGTTTTCTCAAAATTGGTTGGCTTCTCAAAATATTGACTAAATATTGGCTAAATGAGGGTTTTGCAAAGCACACCTCCTTGTAATTCACTCTGCTATTACTTTTGACTTTTATTAGTTCATGAGATTCTGTACTGTCCAGACACAGTACCAGAAACCTACATTTCAGCCAAACAAGCAGCATGTATTAAGCTCCCAGTGTGTGCCAGGCACTTAGCGAGATAGCTCTGGGGTTACAATTCCAACTGCTTATATTTTTATGGTGCTTTCAAGTTTTTCAAGTACTTTCTTCACAGTGGCCCTTGAGAAATCAGTACTATACATACTACTATTCCCATTTTCCAAACTAGGAGACTGAGGCTTGGAGACGTTACGTTATGTTACATATCCGTGTTTGCACAGTGACTAATGTCTGAACCCAAGCCTCGGATTCCACATCCAGCCCTTACCCTGGGTCTGGAGTCCAAAAACCCGAGTTTGAGTGTGAGCTTAGCCTCTTATAGCTGTGTGACCGTGGTCAAATCACTTTACCCCTCTTAAGACTCAGTTTTCCCATCTCTGAAATGGAGGAAGGAAGGAAAGAAATGGAAGGAAAAAAGAAAAAATGAAAGAAAAAGAAAGAGAGAAAAGGGAAAAATAGAAAATGGAAGGAAGAAAGAAAAAATGAAAGAGAAAGAAGGAAAGAAAGATGATCTGGTAGAATTTTCCCCATCCGTGTCCCACAGTTTTGGAGAAGATTGGTTGCGATGATGTACAGAATTTTCTTTATAAACCATGAAGTGCCACACGAAGGCAAGCTATTGTCATTGGTGATACTGTGAGCTTTCTCTGTAATGGGAAGAACTTTGTCTGGAATGTCTTAGTTTCAGCTGAGCATATTGTAACAGCACAACTCATTGGCAAAAGAATATAAAATATTTACTAACAGAAGGGCTGAGTCAGACTGGATGTCTCTTTTTTTTCTTAGTCACAAGTAACATGTTGTAGCCCCAAATGACATGGGATCATATATGTTGTTTCATGAAGGAACAGAACATTGATTTTCCTTCTGTGATAATGATGGCCTAAGTCCCCTTCTAAAAGCAAAATTCACCATTTCACTTACTCTTGCAGAGTTTTCTCCCGTTTGCTGATTAAATCTTTCCATACACTGGCATCGTTTGAACTCACCCTTACTTCATAGTCATTATAACTGGCCTGTGCCAATTGACCTGTGCAGATCCATCACTAAAACTCCCTCCACCTTTCCCTGAAGTTTGTATGTGTACCTGCCTCACCTGAGAAACTGATCCAGAAAATTTAGTGCTTCAGCCCAATGGTCAGAAAGACCTTCCAATGGTTGATGTCTTAGAACATCATAGGAAGATGACCAAGGAGAATGGTGCTTATTCCAATCTTACTGTGTTCTCTTTTCCTCACCAGTGCTGGTTTAATTTATTAGCTCTTTCTGTCCCTTTCCCCTATGCCTTTGCATAAACTGCCTCCCATAACTAGAATAAATTCACCCTTCAAATCCACCTCTCAAAATCTTTAATTCTTCAAGAGTCAGCCCAGGGGCTATTTTATATGTGAATCTCTTCTTGACATCCCTAGCTCAGGGGTGCTTAACCTTTTCTGGGTAATGTAAATCTCTTTGGGAGTCTAGTGAAGCCTATGAATCACTTCTCAGGGTAATAGTTTTAACTGCATCAAAAAAAAATTCATAGGATTGCAAAGGAAGCCAATTGTCCTGAAGTATAATTATAAAATTTTTTTTTAAAAAACAAGTTCTTGGACCTGAAGATTGACCCTGCCCACCCTAGATGTTAATGCTTTCTGTCTTCTTGGATTATCTTGTTATAATTTAATCTGTTTATATATTTTTATGGTATCCCCACTTTTTACCTCCATCAGGATGTCAGCTTGTTGAGGGTAGGCAGTGTTTCATTTTGGTCTTTTTATTTCTATTCTAGAATATGACTGTTCTAGAGCATTCAAAAAAAGAGGGGCAGAAAGGACTAAGGAACAGCCTCCAGAAGCACTTCCCTTTCCATTCTGCTTTATTGCCATGAAAACAGGAAAAAAAAGTAACTCACCAGAACCTCCTTCAGTTTTAATGCCCAGTCAGTTTGTTATCAGAGATGAGTTTATGATGCACAGCCTTTGCACCTCAGTCGATGTGATCTCTCTAGATTTCTTACAAGTTTCCTTTTATGCCAGAAGCCTTGGTTGGCCATGGCCCTCCCACTTGTTTCCCACAACCAATCTGGATACAGATAAACCAAATCGACACTGAGCCTGTAGCTCTCCCCCCAGGTCAGTCAACCCCTTTTGAACTTCAGTTTCTTCAGGTGTCAGATAGTAGGGTGGGTGGTAATAACAGTCCTACCTACTCCACACCGTAGCTGGTGAAACCACATAATGTCTGTGAAAGGGTCAGTCGACAAGCATTTAGTCTCTTATAGCTGTGTGACCTTGGTCACAAGCATTTATGAACTACTTGTGGGCTAGGCACCATGCTAAATGCTAGGGACAAAAAGAAGGGCTACAACATCGACCCTGCCTTCAAGAAGCTAAGTAAAAGTGCATAGATGTAAGGTAGGGAGGATGAAAGTGGTGGGTGGGCTCAGAGGGGAGGCACTAGCCAGGGATGGAAGGACAGGAGAGGCTTCCTGCAGGAGGTAGGAGTTGAGCTAAGTCTTAAAGGAAGCTGAGAGGCAGAGATGGGGAGGCACAAAAGGTGAGCATAATATGACCACTGGAGGAGGGATGCCAGAGCTGAAGGGAGCCAGTGATTCTAGCATGTGGGGAAGAGCCTCGGGGACATCCTCTGCCAAGGGGGCAAAGAGAGGGCTGTGTTTAAGAAACAGTAACTTGGCATTTGGACAGCAAGGTGGGGCCATAGAGCATAAGGTGCCAGGCCTGGAGACAGGAAGACTCATCTTCCTGAGTTCAAGTCTGGCCTCAGATACTTACTAGCTGTGTGACCCTGGGTGAGTCACTTAATGCTGTTTGCCTCAGTTTCCTCATCTGTATAATGCAGTGGAGAAGGAAATAGCAAACCTCTCCAGGATCTTTGCCAACAAAACCCCAAATGGGGTCACAGAGAGTCAGACGTGACTGAGTGCAAGAAGGGCAGTACTGTATGATAGTCCTGGAAAGGTAGATTGGAGCAAGATTGTAAAGCGTCCAACTGAGGAGCTTGCATTTTATTTAGAGGAGATGAGGGCACAGTGAGGAGAATAATGCGTTTGGGATCGGAGGATCTGGGTTTAAATTCCGGGATTGATCTTCATGTGATCTTGAGCAGGTGCCTAAACTCCCACGTCCTCAAGTGAGTACGCTGGGCTATAAGGTGAGGGCCCTCCCGTCTCTACACCTGTTATCCCATAATGGCCTACCAAGGACTCTGAGAGGTGGGGGGGTCACAGTCAGAGTTTTGCTGTAGAAAGAGTATTTTGGCGGCAGAATCAAAGAATTAAAGAGGGGAGAGACGAGAAGCTCTCCAGGTAGGAGGCTGAGTCAGTAGCTGTAGCAGTGAATGCCTGGGAGGTCAGTTATGGAGGCTGAGTTGATAAGACTTAGTAACGGATTACATATGCTGGGAGTTGGGTGGGAGTTGGGGCAGGGGAAGGGAAGATGAAGAAGAGGGAAAAGTCAAAGTGGATTCTAAGACTTCAAACCTGGAAAACTAGGAAGGTGGGAGGGAGGAAGACTTGCAGTGGAAAGAGTTCTAGATTTGGAGTAAGAGGACTTGGGTTCAAATCCTGGCTTTCCTTCTTATTACTACTTTCTGTCTTTGGGCAGGTCATTTAATGTTCTCGTTCTTTGTAAAAGAAGAGGGGTTGGCTTAGATGATGTTTTAATGTTCCTTTATAGCTTTGATCTATGTTTCCAAGATTCTAATAGGGCAGTTTCAGGGATGAGTTGGTTGGGAGAAGGGATAATGAGTTCTGATTTGGGCATATTGAATGGGAGATGTCCAATAGGCAGTTGGTGATATGGGATTGAGGTTTTAAGATAGACTTAGATAAGGCAACCTCCCTGGGCCTCTGTTTCTCCATCTGTAAAGTGAGGACGTGGACGAGATGACCCCCAAGCTCCCTTCTAGCTCCGAATCTTATAACCGCAGCAAAGTGGGTTGGCCTGAATTAGAGTCAATAGTCTCCAAGGAAAGTAGAATCTATTTGTTGTCCTGGTCTATATCTGGCCACTAGACCCGGATGGCTCTAGAGGAGAAAGTGAGGCAGGTGACTTTGCACAGCAAAAGTCACTTGCAAGTTGGGGCATCATCTGTCCTTTTCGAGAACGAAGGACAGACCACAACAACCACAACATAGGTGCTAAGTAAGTAGCAGAGCCTAGATTTGCAGCAATGAACACCATCTTTTTTCCATAGATGATTAGGTTCATGTTTGCAGGTTATGCTTTTTTGACTTGCATCTTAAGCTTCTTTTCAGAATATGTTGTTTTGTTTCCTTCTGTGGCTTCTGGTGGGTGCAGAATGGTCTTTGTGTGGCTGTCATCTTTTCCTTTATATTTGAATGTCTTTCTCCTGATTGCTTGCAAAATTACTTTTTGTCATTAGAATTATTAAATTGACTAATGTGTGTCTTAGAATTGGAAGCATGGTATCTTTGTTTTCTGGAGGAGACTTGTATATTCTTTTGGTGTTTTGCCTGTTGTAGTCAGAAATTCTCAGCAGTTTTCCTGCATTATTTCTTGCACTCTGGTGGTTACATTTTTTACTTGTCATGTTCCGATGGGAGGCCTGTGGTCCTAAAGGCCTTAAGTTGTCTCTGTGCATCCTCTCTTCAGGGTCAGTATATTTTGCTGGCATAGAGATCATCTGTTCTTTTGTTGTTTTTTCTTTTCTTTTTCCAGACTGTTCTTTGCTTCAGTATATGTGTATTCCCAATCCGTTCTCTCTTTTAATTCTTTGGAGAGACTTACTTCTATGGATTCAAGTTTGCTTCTGCTGCTAATTCAAGTTTTCTTCTGCTGCTGATTATTTCTGCTGTGTAAGTCATAAATCGTGCCATTTGTTCCTTTCTAGCATCTCTCCAAATTCTGATTTCTCGCTTGAACCATTCTGGAACATCTTACTGTAGTTCCATGCTCTCTTGGGAGTCCAAATGCTGTCTGCCTCAGTTTCCTCATCTGTAAGATGGAGATAATAAGGGCCCCTGCCTCCCAGGGTTGTTGTGAGGACTAAATGAGATAACGTATGTAAAGTGCTTTGCAAACCTCAAAACGCCCGTATGCAAGCGAGCTGTGAACCTGCCAAAGTGGAAAAATCATCTGAGGCTTTCAGAGGTGCACAAAGGAAGCTTGTCAGCAAGACCCAGCGATCTTCTAGTCAAAACTGTAAGAGCCCAAACTCCCCAACACTCCAGTGAACGGAAGTTTTAATGAAATCGTAAAGAGGCTAATGTCACTTTGATTTAGGAGAGGTAAGCGTCAGGGATTTGGGTTGTGACTGCATGAAGCAGGAGTCCTCTCCCCTGCCCATCACCAGTGACTTGCTGCCATATTTCCTCATCTCCATCCATTCTTCCTCTTATTACTCTGCAGCTTGCTTCTGATTTTATTCTCACAAAGCTCTATCGTTAGTCCTTGATTATTACTTTATTGTGGAATTAGGGAAGAGGGAAAAAAGAAAAAAGCTTATAACACGCCATATAATGAAATGCTGCCTTGCTATTGGGTCTGGCCATCTGGTGTGTAGCTCCTGACATAATAGGAGAGAATTTAGGCTTGATATGCTATGCACAGGTGCTGTGGAGGACTCGATAAATACTCTTTATTAATAGTGAATTGCCTTAGGCTCTTGAGAGGGAAATGGAACGAGGCAGTCAGATGAGCGGGCATCATCGGTGATGGGGCGACATCTAGTGGTCCCACCTGTCATGTGCTGTATCAGTGGTTCGGCCACGCTGCCCCATCTACCCAACGTGGTGGAGGCCTTCCTCTAGTCTAATGCTTCCCACCTTTTTCAGATAGAAGCTTCTCTTTCTAATATCCCCAAATTTCACAGACCCACCTTCCCCCACGTGATAGTGATGGTGCTATTAGTGCCTACCCTGCCAAGTCCTCAGGAACCCAGGGTGGCCTCAGAGCAGGCTGTGAGCGGAGATTGTAGGCTTGCAGTAACAGTAGCCTACATTAGGTGATACGTGAAGGTTTACATATTGTATCTCCTCTGAGTCTCACAACAACCCTGTGAAGTAAGGGACACAAGCATTACTCTATTTTATTGATTAGAAAATTAGTCGGGGTGATTGAGTGA
>CM053581.1:551566044-551613275 GCA_028627135.1 Pseudochirops cupreus | reverse complement strand
AGAGATATAGATAGCTAGATAGAAATAGACAGACAGAGATATAGATAGAGATAGAGATTACAGATATAGATATATACATGCATGTACATTATTATATATGCACACATTTAGGTGTATATATACCATTACATAAATATAAGTGTATATGTACATATATACACATATATATTTTAGATATTTGTTATTCAGTCACTTTTTAGTTGTGCCTAACTCTTTGTGACCCCATTTGGGGTTTTCTTGGCAAAGATACTGGAGTGGTTGGCCATTTCCTTCTCCAGCTCATTTAACAGATGAGGAAACTGAGACAAACAGGGTTAAGTGACTTGCCCAAGGTCACACAGCTAGATTTTAGGCTGATTTTTAAAAAATATTTATTTATTTATCTTTAGTTTTCAACATTCACTTCCATAAGATTTTGAGTTCCAAATTTTCTCCCCATCTCTCCCCTCTCCCCACCCCAAGACAATGCACAATTTGATATAGGCTCTAACTTTATATTCATATTAAACCTATTTTCACATTAGTCATGTTGTTACAAGAAGAATTGGAACCAATGGGAGAAACCATGAGACAGAAGAAATGAACAAAAAAAGAAAAAAGAGAGCAAATAATATGCTTCGCTCTGCATTCAGACTCCACAGTTGTTTTTCTGAATGTGAATAGCATTTTCCATCTTGAGTTTTAGGCCAGATTTTAACTCAGGAAGATGAGTCTTCCTGACTCCAGACCCAGAACTCAACTTCGCCAACATGTACACAATGTATATATGTGTGTATATATGTACACATATATATGTATATGCAAATTGTATATGTACACCTGTGTAGATATAAGTATATATACACATATACGCATACATGCATGTATATATGAATGTGAAAGTATATAGGCAGCCATGTGTGTACTTGCATTATAGATGGCAAGTTTGGGTTGGTTGAGGAGGCTACTTGTGGGGATCAGAGAAAGCTTCATGTAGGACCAAGTTTGGAAGGAAATGAGATTCTAAGGGGCAGAGACAGCAGGGCATTCCAGGCATGGAGGACAATGCAATGATAGTTATAATGCTGTGTATTGAGGAACACAAAAAGATCAATTCAGCTGGATTGTAGAGTGCCACAAAGGAGTACTATATCATAAGGTTAAAAAGGTAAGTTGGTACTAAGTTTTGAATGTTTTTAAAAGCTTTAAAAAAGGAATATTTGAAAATTCTTTTATTGAAAACTCATTTTTTTCTTGTAAAATAATACTCAGTTTTGCTGGGCTAATTATTCTTGATGGTAAACATTTGTCTTTTGCCTTTTGGAATATACTGTTCTATGTTCTCTGTGCCTCTAAAGTGATAGTTGATGAATCTTGTGTGATCTTGCTTGTGGTTCTTTGATATTATAATTTGTCTTTCTGGCTGCTCATGGTATTTTCTTTTCCCTTTTGTCTGGAAGTTCTGGATTTTTGTCAATGACATTCCTGGGAGTTTTCATTTTGGTGTTCCTTTCAGTAAATGACTGGTAGATTCTGTTTGCAGCTTGCCTTCTCATTCTAACACATCTGAAAAATTTTCTTTAAAGATTTCTTGAAAGATCATATCCAAGTTATTTTACTGGGGTCATGGATTTCAGGCAATCCTATGATTCTTAATTTACCTCCCCTTGATCTCTTCTCCAGGTCAGTTGTTTTTCAAATGAAATACCTTACATTTTCTTCCCTTTTTAAAATTTTTTGGGTTGCATTTTAAGAATTCTTATTTTTGCCCAAATCATTGATTTCTAATCAAACCATTACAATTTTTATGAAGTTTGTCACTAGGGTAAGGTTTAGACCTGTTCTGTTATGCTACTGGTCCTTTTCTCAGATCTCGTCTCCATGTCTCTTATTTCCTTTATAATATATTTTAAAAATTCTTATATCATTTCTTTGGAGGATTCGAATTATTCTTGTGGAAAAGGCATTTTTTCTTTGAGGGATCACAGGTGTTTTTGAGTTATTCTCCTCTTCTGGATTTGTGCTTTGATCATCCTTGCTATTATAAAAGTCCTCTTGTTTTTGTTTTTTGTTTTTGGATTTTGTTACTGAATCCTGAGGAATTGAGTTCTAGGTGTTTTGGACTCTGGGAGATCAGTTCAAATTAAAGAGTTTTCTTTCTTTAGACCTTTCTCTTCACAACAAACACCAAAGTTGTCATTTCCTATGATCAGCCCAAGTGAAGCCCTCCCTATCTTTTGGATGAGGAGAGAGCTAAGGGAGGCATTTCCTTCCCTTAACACCCAAAACTGATAGTTTCGTTTTAGTCTTTCAGGGGATTTCTTCCTCCTGAGGCAGTTAGAGAATTAAAAAAAAATCAACTGGCCATTTTCACCTCTTCTCTTTATCATAGAACTAGAAATGCTGACTATAACAATAAGATAAAAAAAATTGGGGCAATAATAGGTGAAGAAGAAATAAAATGATCACTTTGTGTAGGTGATTGAATGGTATACTGAAAATCCTCTCAGGAATTACTCAGAAATAAATGGAAGCAATTCCTTCAGCAAATTTGCAAGATATAAAATAAATCCACCCAAAACATTAGCACTTTGATATAATACCAGGGAAACCCAGCAAGAAAAAATAAATTACATTTAAAATGATTACAAAGTGTAGAAAATACTTCAGGGTCTACTTTCCAAGATATACACAAACTTTATAAATGCAACTATGAATAACTGTTTTACAGAAATAAAGACAGACATAAGTAATTGGAAAAATATTGTCCTTAGTTAGAATCAACCAATATGATACCTACATTAATCTACTTGTTGAATGCCGTACCAGTCAAACTACTAAGGGATTGCTTTATAGAACTAGCAAAAATAATAACAAAATTGATGTGGAGAAAAAAGATTAAGAATCTCAAATGAAATAATTAAAAGAAATGTTTAAGAAAGAGACCTACTAATGTCAGATCTTAAACTACAGTACAAACAGTAATTATCGAAACAGTTTGGTACTGGGTACAAAGATTGATCAGTGGAACAGATTAGTGGAATAATATACAAAACCAGATGTATTTGACAAATACAAAGACCCCCAGCTATTGTAATAAGGACTCATTTCAACAAAAACTCTTGGGGAAATTAGGTAGCAGTGTGGAAAAAAACTAGATATAGACCAATACCTCATATCTCATCCAAAGATAAGCTCCAGATGGGAACAAGACCTCGATATAAAAGTTTACATCATAAACAAATTAGAGAAACATATGGGAAAATTATCCATTAGATTTTGGGACAGGAGAAAAGTTCATGATCAAACGATAAATAGAAGGGGAATCATAGCAGATAAAAGGGATAATTTTTGTTACATAAAATTTAAAAGCTTATGAAATTAAAATTAATAGGGAAACAATTAACTGGGAAAATATCTTTGCAGCAGGTTTCTCTGACAAAGGTCTCATTTCCAAGATACATGAGGAACTAATTCAGATTTACTCAAAAAAGAGTCGTCCTTCAATTTTATAATTGGTTAAAGGATACACACAGACAGTTCTCAAGAGAAGAAACCTGGGCTATCGATTGCCATATAAAAAAGATGTTCCCGTTACTAATTAGAGAAATGAAAATTAAAGTAATTCTGAGATTCCACCTCATTAGAGCTGACAAAGATGACGGACAAAGGAAAATGGTAAACCTGGCGATACTGTGGGAAAATTGTTACTGTAAATGGTTATTGAACAGTGTATGGCCTTTGACTCAACTTTACCTCTTCCAGGCTTATAGCCCAAAGAGATCAAAGAAATAGGAAATGGTCCTTTATGTACAAAAATATTTATATCAGCTTTTTTGTGGCGGCAAAAAAAACCCCTGGAAACTAAGAGGCTGTCTTTTGCTTCTCTTTGTATCCCTGGAACTTAGCACAGGGCCTGGTACATCATAAGCATTTAATAAATATTTCTTAACTTTATTGAGGATGTCCAATAATTTGGGAATTACTGAATAAGTTGTGATATGTGAATGTGATCGAGTATCATTGTGCTGTAAGAAACCAGGAAATAGATGATTTCAAAAAGGGATGGAGAGATTTATATGAGCTGATACAAAGAAAAGTGAATAGAACCAGGAGAACCATTTATACTTTAACATTAATGTTAAACAAATGAACAATTTTGAAGACTTTTAATAAAATGATGAAGAGTTAAATGAGAAAAATTAAACTAAAGGAGAAAATGTATATGACAACATTGTAAAAGCAAATAATTTTGAAAGCTGAAAGAAGTACAATTGATCCAATGGCCATTCGTGATTCCAGAGGACCAATGATGAAATTTGCTGTGCGTGATAGAGAGGTGGCAGATAGAAGGTATAAAATGAGATTTGTTTCTATTTGTTTTTAGTAGTATTTTATTTTTTCCCTAGTAACATGTAAAGACAATTTTTAACATTCAGGTTTTTAAATTTTGATTTCCAGATTGTCTCCCTTGCTCACCTCCCCCTCCTTAAGATGGTGATCTTAATATAGGTTATACAGACACATGTATTTCCATATGCAGCCATGGAAAGAATTTTTTTGTTTTACTCTGCATATTTATTGCAAGAAACTTGCCTTTTTTCTTTTCTTTTAATGGAGTGGGAGAAGGGAGAAAAATATTTTTGTGAATTTTTTAAAATAGAGAGCCGAGAGATGTATTTTCAAATGAAGTCACTGTATTATTAGTTTTGCTTACCTGTTTTATTTTATTATGAGTGATCATTCATGAGGTAAAGTGAAAAACGGAACATCAGTAAAACTGAAAGTGTAAAAATGAGAGAGAAAAAAGGCTAAAAGGAGGAGGTCATATTTGATCCTAGAAGCAATGGGGAATCATTGAAATTCATTGAGTACTCGGGTAACATAATCAATCCTACACTTTAGGAAAGTCTCTTTGGAAGAAACTTATTCTTTCTTCTTTACTATTGTGTCTGATGTGTCCTTGGGACCAAAAGGAAAAACCTTAGATCTGATCAATGCTTCAGTCATAGAAACATTCTTATGAAATAATAAAATAATTCAATTACTAAAACTTTTTCTCCTCACCCCCATCGAGACCTGCGATTTCATCCATGTGGGGAACTCCCTGTGTGGAAATTCCCGCCATTTACG
Organism: Pseudochirops cupreus; assembly: GCA_028627135.1. Taxonomy (NCBI): domain Eukaryota; kingdom Metazoa; phylum Chordata; class Mammalia; order Diprotodontia; family Pseudocheiridae; genus Pseudochirops; species Pseudochirops cupreus. The sequence goes on along the minus strand of CM053581.1, from coordinate 551,608,163 downwards.
CAGATTAGCAATTCATGTATAACGTATGCTTTATTAAAAATAGAATGCCATAAATGACTTGAAAATAACTGAGCAAGTTACAGCTGCCCTGATGAGAACATCTCTAAGACCACTCTATGAGAAGTCTGTGTCTAAGACTAGGGTCAATTTTAACACCTCCTACCTAGTATGTTGGAGGGTTACAGACAGATCAGTTTATGAGGAGCTGGTTACATGTGTCTTTGATTACATGTTTTATAGCATTCCCTATATATGATTCCTCATTGGTTACGTATGCTACAGCCTACTTAAATCAGCTACATATATCTTCATTGTTGTTTGGGTCAACTACAATTTGGATTCTTGAAAGGGTGGTGTTTTAATATTCCCAGCCAGACAACATTACTGGGAGAATGTTGGGTTATAGAAGTAGAGGGTAATTTGCTATAACTGAAAGTACTTTGCAGTTTCTCGTATAACCCAGTTGAACCTCTCTCCTCCCCAGTCGTCTTCTTATCCAATTCAGAGACTGTTCTGTGGTTTGGTGCTGATATGCTTATGACTTTTATTCAAATCACATGTCTTGTGCATGTTCCCACTGGAACTGAGGTCAGGATTTGGAAATCAGAGTAAAATAGAATCCCTGGTACTTAGGTTTAAACTGGTAACTTTAGCAATATAGAAAAGACTACAAGACAACTTCTTGTCCTCAGGAGGGTACTGAACATCAGCAAGTTTCTCTCTTCCCCAACAAACTCTAGGGAGAAAGATAAGCTATGAACCCAGGAGTAACAATCTGGTCGCCATGAGGTATCTTGAACTCATGCCATTTTAATCTATGAATCAGGTTGTTTTTTTTTAATTGAACATGTAAAGCATTGAAACTTTCCTTTTGTTGCCAAAAACAGTGTAGAACTCCTAGGACTATAATTTCATAGCATCCAAGCTCTAAAGGTGGAAGGTACTTTACTGGTTATCTAGTTCAGCTCCCCCACTTTTCAGATGAGGAAATTGAAGCCAAGGGAAGCGAAAGGACTTACCCAAGGTCACACAGGCAAACATCAGATTTGGTTTTTCTCCCTATACTGCAATGAGTCATTGCAAGATTTCAATTTGGGGCATGTTCTGATATGAATGTTGGTGGAAACCATTGAGACCCTCCTTGTGAATGGGTGCCATAGTTGCCTTCAAGTGTCTGAAGGATTATCATGTAAAAGAGAGAGTAGCAGCAAGAGCAAAGCAGGAGGTTGCCCAGAGGCAGATTTGTACATAAGAAACATTCCCTATAGAGCTATGCCCATGTGGAATGGGCCCCTGGGAGGTGTTCAAGCAAAAGCTAGATGATCACTCATCAGGTATGCCCTGGAAGGATTTCCAGGCACAGATTGAATTAGATGGTCCCTGATATTCCTTCCTGCCTTGAGATTTGTGTTTTAAGTGGTAGAAAGCAGTCCTAGAGAACTGAGGCAAGAATTTCTCTCTAACTTTATGATTTGAGGAAAGGACCTGGTGGCTCAGGAATTTTTAGGGCTCTTCAAGGTGATCCTGGAAGAAATTATACCACAGGTAGGGAATCCACTTGGTAAACTGCCTCAACTAAAAGTCACAAGCCTAACAGACTCCAACCAGAAGGGTGAATCATCATTGTGTTTATTAGAATGGAAAGCCAGTGACAATATCCAGAGTTTTCAACTTATTAATGCTTTGTAGATGTCAGTTGTACACATAGTAAGACTATAGTTAAGATGGGAAAATTAATCCAAGCCTTTAGAACAATTAACATACAAAGTCTCTATTTTGGCGATATGATGAGAGGACCGCTTTTCTGTTTCATAATCAGATGAAATATTCACAATCGCGTTGGGGAACACAGAGATATTGAAAGCATTCTTCCATCTAGATGAAATGCTCTTAACCTGGTTGGTCTGTGAACCTGATTTTTTTAAAAAGCATTTTGGTTACCATAATTCAGTCTAATTTTTATCCTTTGTATTTTATTTTATACACTTAAAAGCATTATTCTTAGAAGGAGGTCATAGGCTTCACCAAACTGCCAGAGGGCTACATGTCATCCAAAAAATTTAGGAATTTCTGTTCTAGACTCTAGAAGGCTATTTCTAGAAAATGGAAAAAGAAAGAATTATATGCCTATTTTACAGGCCAGTTAGAAGAGAAAGCAATCTTTGCAACTACTTGGATTTCTGAAAATCTGAGGGCAAAGATGAAGAAAGTATCCAGAGCTTCATTGAACCTCATTCTCTACACTTTCCATCTCCCCCATCACAGTCCCAGTACAACCTCTCCTCTAGGTGACAGTTGCCCTTCCTCACAACACCAACACACACACACACACACACACACACACACACACACACACACCATGAAATAAAATCAATAGTGATAGATATTTGAATTTAAAGGGAGAATTTATTTTCAAATAAATTTTGTCAGTATTTTTTATATCACATTTTCCACTATATCCCTCTTCCAACCCCTTTCTGAAAGCCATTCCTCATAGTGAAGAAGAAAAAATAGTTCAGGGGTGGCTAGGTGGTACAGTGAATAGAGCACTGGCCCTGGAGTCAAGAGGACCTGAGTTCAAATCCAGCATCAGACACTTAACACTCACTAGCCGTGTGACCTTAGGCAAGTCACTTAACCCCAATTGCCCTGCCTTCCCCCTCCAAAAAACAAAAAAAGAAAAAGAAAAAACAGTTCAGCAATATATTGAATATGTCTGTTATTACATGCATTATTTTATACCTGTACCCCTCACCTCTTTAAAGAAACAAAGAGATGTGTCAACTTACCCCTTTGGGGGGCAGGGAGGGGCAGTAACCTTAGTGGTAGTTTCCTTTTTGATTTTGACTGCTTTGTTACTGTTTTTTTCATTTACATTGTTGTAGTTGTGTGTTCATATTGTCTTACTGATCCTGCTTGTTTCAGTTTGCATCAGTTCATATAGGTCTTCTCATACTTCTCTGTATCATTCATATTTATTGTTTCTTACAGCACAGTAACATTTCATTACTTTAATGTAGGAGGATTTGCTTAGTCATTCCCTAATTAATGGCTATCTGCTTTGACTCTAGTTCTTTGCTACTAAAAAAAGTGCCACTATAAATATTTTTGTGGGGGGGGGTCTTTTGTTTTTGCCTTTTTATACCTCATTGGGATATAAGTCTAGCAATAGAGTCTCTGGGTAAAGGGACCTTTTAGTCACTCTCTTCACATAGTTCCAAATTGCTTTCCAAAAGTTTTGGTCTAATTCACAGGTCTACCAACATTGTATTTGTACACTTTTCTTTCCACAATCCAACTTTAATTATCTCCCATATTTTGTCGTCTTTGGCGATTTTCTGAGTGTGGACTAAAACTTCAGAGTTGTTTTGATGTGCATTTCTCATAGTAATTTAGAGCACTCTTTCACCTGGTTGCAATTCTTCTTTGGAGAACTGTTTGTCTATATCCTTTAATCAATTATCTATCGAAGACGGCTTTTGGTCTTATATATTTCTATTGGTTATCTATAGATTTTGGATCACACCTTTATCATAGCTACTTTATACAAATATTTTTCCCAGTTGAATGTTTTCCGTCTTATATTCATTACACTAATTTTGTTCATGCAAATGATTTTCAATTTCATATCATCAAAATTATTTATTTGATATTTTAGAATCACCTACACATGTTACTTGGTTAATGAACATTGGAAAACACCATAAAAGAGATATACCTGGTCCAGGACAGGGTCTGAGACCAGAAAGGGAATTATACCTGTACCTATGTGTCCACACTATACTATATAAGGAAGGAATCTAGTTCAAGGAACAGACAAATTTGTGTTGATTCTAGACCAACATCTGGGGAGAAAAGAGCCAGGAAATCCCAAGGCAAATACACAGTGGTATTAAATCTTGTACTACCTTAAGTACATCAATCTGCAGTAGTGGTCAGTGATCAAGTGCTTTGATGTTTGAATAAATTTTATAGTCAGAAGTTGAGTGCGACAGTTCTGAAGTCAAGAAGACCAATCCAAATTCTTCATGGAAACCACAGTGGGTAGCGCCATGAGTCAGCCAACTATCTCCCAGGTCTCTCCCCTGTTAAACACTGAGTTGAGGCATATAGAGTCATGGAAGTCATTTAACTTGCTGTAAAGGGCTGCTTGTGTTTTACTCTTTCCTCTTTGTTCTTTATCTTTTTTCCTCCTTTTTGTTGCCTCATGGGCCAGTTAGGTGGTCCAGGTAGGGCAGGGTGGATCATCGACCTCTGAGAGAGATGATCCCTTAGGAGGACAGGGGTCCAGATGTTGTCTCTAGCATCATGGATGACAACCTCAGGCTCCCTTCTCTCCTAGTGAAGGAGACCCACTGGGCCTGGCTGATGCATCCCAGTTTCCTCAGGGTTTTTACAAGATCCTGGCGGAATTTTTCACCCACAAAAACATAAAGAAATGGGTTTAGGCAGCTATGGAAGTATGCAATGGTCTGAGTAACCTGGAAACTGATGTCAATGTAAGTGGAAATGTCACAGTCTATAATGAACATCCTGTATGCATCGATGGTCTGCACCAATACAATGATGTTGTAGGGAAATTGAGATAAGACAAAGACTGTGAGGACCAAGATGGTCACTTTTAAGGCTTTGTGTTTAGATGATTTCTTGGCTTGCATCAGAGTGTGAATGACAATGGTATAACAGCTAGCCATGACAGTGACTGGGATGAAGAATCCCATAATAAACTTTAGCATTGAAAGGATAGCCTTGAGCCTGTTGTCATCATCAGGGTAGACCATTGTACAGATGGAGGTGCCAGAGCGCATCTTGCTTTGACTATACAGGTATTCTGGGATACACAGGATGATTGACATCACCCAGATGGCAGAACATACCATTTTGCTGTAGAGAAGACACTTCTGCCTCCAGCGATGGGCTTTCATGGCCTGGGCAATCACAATGTATCTGTCGATACTGATACACATGATGAGCATCACGTAGCTGTAAAAGTTCATCTTGTATGTGGCATTGACCACCTTGCACATGTTGGTCCCAAATTTCCACTGGCTGGAAGCATCAATAGCCCAGAAGGGCAGAGTGAGGAGGAAGAGGAGGTCAGCAATTGCCAGGTTCAGCAGGAACATGTCAGTCATGGTCTTCACTCTTGTACAATACCAGTACATAACGATAACTAGACTGTTCCCGAAAGTCCCCAGCACAAACACAAGCCAGTAGAAGGGTGGAAGGAAGTATCTAGCCAACTGTCTGACACCGGTCTTCATGCAGATGTCATTGACTATGTAATCCTCCTCCTCCTCAAGAATAGTGGTGTTATAGTCAAAGCTACTCTGCAAAGGGTCAACAGAGAGAGAATTATGGAATGTGCATTTATTAAGTAAACACTTATTACATGCCAAACACCGTGCTAAGTAAGTACTTTACAATTATTCTCTCATTTGATCCTCCCACCAGCACTCAGAAATAGGTGCTATTATTATCCTCATTTTATAGCTAAAGAAAGTGAAGCAGACAGAGGTTAAGTGACTTGCCCAGGGGCACCCAGCTAGTAAGTCTGAGACTGGATGTGAATTCAGGTCTTCCTGACTGCAGGTCCAGCCTCTATCCACTGCACCACCCAGCAGATCAAGGAATTCACACCAAAGGCAGAGAAATAGAGTAAGAAAGAAGGACAAGCACAATCTGTCCTAAAGGCAGAAGCCTTCAATGTCTCATCTGATGTGGAGTCTAAGACAGAAAGAGGTATGTCACAGTAGGATACAGAAATTCTGTTACTATCTGATTTTTGTCATCAGATTAGCCCAGGGGTTCTCAAATGTAGTAGTCAGGCACTTTATTTACTACCAACGCTCGTAGCTGGCTTTGCCAAACAGAGCCATAACTAGGCTGGGGCGGCTGAGGCTTTGCCTTAAAGTGTCATATTTTGAGGGCACAGATTGCCCTTGAAGTCCTTCTGAAGTACAGAAATTTCAAGGTGAAGCAGCTAGTCAGTAGGATTAATTACTTAAAATAGGAAGCTGCCAGACTGGAGCAAACTCCTGCTCTATCCCACCCTGTTCCTGACTCCTCAGCTTGTACAATCTCTATGATCTATGATGACCCACTTCCTACAGCTTGTCCCAAGAGCACTTGGAGATATTTGTTCTGGGCACCAAAATTGCTAGTTATAGTTCAATTGACAAGGGGGAAAAATGGATATAGGTATCCACCCAACTGACTCTAAGTACACATCTAATTTCCTCTTTCCACTCCCCCCACAAACACACAAACACGTACCACATAAACTAGACACAGGAAGGAATGGTTGTACCCTGACTAGGTACACTGTCTATCTTCTTGATCTTTGGGGTTGTAGACCCCCCACCTTGGCAGTCTGGTGAAACCTGTGGATCCCTTTTCAGAAGAATATTTATTGCCTACATTCATAATCAAAGAAAATGCTAAATTTCAGTTAGAGGTTAGTGAAAATCAATTTTCTTTTCCTATTCAAGTTCATGGAACCCCTGAAATAGTAGGGGTCTGTAGAGCCCAGGTTAAGAATCCCTGGTCTCATGGAAAAGGGGCTGCCTTAGGAGTCAGGAGCTTGGCACTGTAGCACCGCCTTTGAGTCTGAGGCTCTTATAATTAAAGGGCCAGTATCCCCTTCTATAAAATGGCCTGATATCCCGGCAGTGATCTGAAGGGCACCATTGACTCTGAGAGGAAATGAACACATCTCAAGGAAGCAAGTGGGCAGAAAACTTGGTTCTCTTAAGAACATTTCTTCTGCGTGATATTGAGGAAGGAGTGCTGGTTCTGCAGTTGGGGGACCTGGGTTCAAATTCTACCTTTAACACTTAGTCCCTTTGTGACTTTAGGCAGCTCACATAGCATCCTTCAGTTTTCTCATCTGCAAATTTAAGGGGTTGGACTACATGACTAATAAATTGTATGAATCAGGATTCCCAAGAGGTTCTCGATATTTGTTGGGTCATGGACCCCATTGGCATAGTCTAGTAAAACATATGGACTGCTTCTCAGAGTAAAATGTTTAAGTGTATAAAATAATAACAGTCAGTTAATAGTTGATAAATATTTCTTAAGCACCTACTATGTGCCAGGCATTGTGCTGACCCATGAGAATACAAAAGGAGGCAAAAGACAGTCCCTGTGCTCAAAGAGCTTGGAAGCTAAGGAAGGAGGGAACAAGCAAACATTTACATACGAACAAGTCATAGGCAGAAGAAATAAGAAACAATTGACAGAGGGAAGGGACTAGAACTGAGAGGGGTTGGGGAAAACTTCCTGTAGAAAATGGGATTTTAATTGGGACATAAAGGAAGCCAGGAAAGCCAGTAGACTGAGTTGAGGAGGCATGGCGGACAGCCAGAGAAGATGCCCAGAGCAAGGGTTGGAGTGCCTTGTTCATGGAGCTGCCAGAAGGCCAGTGTTGTTGGACCGAAGAGAATGTGTTGGGAGTAAGATGTGAGAAGACTGGAAAGGCAGGATGGGGCTAGATTACAAAGGACTTTGAATGCCAAACAAAGGATTTTGCATTTGATCCTGGAGGCAATAAGGAGCCATGGAAGTTTGTTTAGTAGGAGAGGGGAGGTGACATGGGCAGACCTGAGTTTTAGGAAAATCACTTTATTGGCTAAATAGTGGATGAATTGGAGTGGGGAGAGACTTGAGGCAGGCACACCCACCAGCAGCCGTTGCAATAGTCCAGGCTGGGGGAGGATGTGGATCTGCAGCAGGGGAATGGCAACACGGGGAGTTGAGGAGGTGGCGTATTAGAGAGATGCTGTAGAGGTGAAGCTAACAGACCTTGGCAACAGCTTGGCTATGGGGGATGAGAGAGATAGTAAGGAATCCAGGATGATTCTTAGGTCATGAGCCCAAGGGACAGGGAAGATGGTGTTACCCTCAACAGTAACAGGAAAGTTAGGAGGGAGGGGGTAAAACCATAAAGTTAAAAATAAATAAATTACATTGAAATATAGTTATCAAGATATTTTTTAAAGCCTAGACACCCCAAGTTAAAACCCTTGGATCATTGACTCCACTGTTTCCTCTGTCTGCCAGCCCTCTATAATGACATACTTGCTTGAGGGTTAGAAAAATTCTTCAAGCTTAACAGAAAGTCTCTTATAAGCCCTTAATTGTCAGTGAAAATATTTCCAGATGTTTCTTTTGATTAAAGCAACAATTTCTTTTATCGCATGTTCATATCAGCTGTGTTTCCTTTCTATTATTGGAGGAAAATTCCTAATTCTGAAGCTGGAAGGAGTCTCCAAATCATTTATCTATTAAGGAGATATATCTAAATACAGTTATTTTATATGTAAATACATAGTAGGTAGATAAATACAGATATTCAGTATTGTGCCTATGATTCTTAACTATGCTGAACCAATGGCTTGCAATTAGAAGCACGTCTCGGCCATAAAGGAATGTGGGTTGTGGTCTTAACTCAATTTGGACTAATGTTGCCAAACAGGAATTTATTAGTTCGGGAGTTAGGTTTTAGCTCTATTGTAAAGAGTAATTATTTGTTAGCTTTGGGAAAACTCTGCACCTTATTAGGAACTGCTGTTCTGTAAAAATAGGACCGAGTGAAAATCCTTGCCAGGAAATAAAAATCTGTGAAATTTAAAGTTTTTAAACTCTTTTTGTTGTCCAACTATTTTTCAGTCATATATGACTCTTTCTGACCCCATTTGGGATTTTCTTGGCAAAGATACTGGATAGATTTGCCATTTCCTACTCCAGCTTATTTTACAGCTAAGGAAACTGAGGCAAACAGGGTTAAGTGACTTGTCTAGGGTGACACAGCTATTAAGTGTCTGAGGCCAGATTTGAACTCAGAAAAAAAAGAGTCTTTTTGACTCCAGACTGGGGCACTTTATCCATTGTGCCACCAATAATGACTCATTTTTCAAGAGGAAAACTGCTTAAACAAAGAAAATTATTTCTGATGATAAAAAATGAAATAAATTAGAAATTTGACCTTTAGTAATAATAGGGTCATAGACATAGACCTGGAAGAAATCTTGAAGATCATCTAATTCCACTGCCTCATTTTACAGATGAGTTAGCTGAGATGCAGAGAAGTTAATCACAATTACTGAATTACATGTAGGTGTTAACACTTGCAAAGTGCTTGACATATATTATCTCATTTGGTCCTTCTAACAGCCCTGTTAGATAAGTTCTGATGACTCCATGTTCAGCCCTCTAAGCATGACGTGCAGCATATGGACACCCTTTATTTCAGCTCTGCTCCAGAGCTCTGTCCAGGTAAATCAGGATCCATGTGCCTTTGGCTCTTGATATGTTCTATAATTCTATAATTAGCACTGGTTGGGATCTGGTAACCCACATCACTTGGGTTCCTTTAATGGCTGCTTCTCCTCAGGACGCATATTTCACCTGAGCACAGCTGGCAACAGAGCCCTCCAGCCCTTCTCACCCTAGGTAGTCTTGTCCTATGCCAAGTATAACCTGACCAAGCCATCCAGGCATCGAGCAGTGGAAGGAAGAACTGTCACTGCATTCAATTCTCAAAGTCAACCCAGAATCCAGAAGTGAATCTGTTCTGAGCAAAGTCTGATATAGATCTATCCCTTGTCATCCATTCTGTGATGCCCATCCCCCACCCCACCCCAACCCCCTACCTCCCCAGAGCTTAAAAAGGTAAGAAACTTGGCTTGGATTCCAGGGCCCAGAAGTGGGTTTGCAAGTTCCCACTTGTGGGCAGGATGACTGTTGATCATCAAAGAAGACCATGGCTGCCTCTCTCGGTATCAACAGAAGCAGCATGCCTCTTTAGGCGTTGTGACTGTCATAAGACACAAACAGAAAACTTAAGAGGTAAGTCAAAGTCATCTCCCAAAGCTCTGGAAACCACAGGGCAGCAAATAGACATTTAAAATTTAAAGAGACCTATAAGCAGGAGCAGGATGTTTGCCTCTTTTGCATCATTTCGAGACCCTCACTTCCTATCCCCAGCTCCTAGTTAGGACAGGGTCTGGTTTTGATATACTACGGTGTTAAAGAGAAAGGTCAAGCTTTTACAATGGAGGGGACAATGGGGGAGGTGACCAGGAATGCTTGAACCTTACTCTTTGGAATTGGCTCAGAGAGGAAATAACATACACACTCATTTGATTATAGAAATCTATCTTACCCTATAGGAAAGTAGGAGGGGAAGGGAATAAAAGGAAGAAGGATAAGGCTGATAGAAGGGAAGGCAGATTTGGTCAGAAGCAAAACGCTTTTGAGGAAGTATAGGGTGAAAGGAGAGAGAAAATAGAATGAACAGGGAGGGAATAAGATGGCAGGAAATACAGTTAGCAATTATAACTGTGAAAAAATTTCTACAGCAGGTTTCTCTGATAAAGGCTGAATTTCTCAAATATATAGAAAACTGAGTCAAAGTTCTAAAAGTAAGAACCATTCCCCAATTGATAAATGGTCAAAGGATATGAACAGTCACTTTTCAGATGAAGTAATCAAAGTATCTATAGCCATATGAAAAAGTGCTCTAAATCACTATTGATTGGAGAAATGCAAATTAAAACAACTCTGGGGTGCTACCTTACACCTCGGTTATATTATTGTATAATAGGACAGAAGGGGAAAATGACAAACCTTGGAGGGGATGTGGGAAAATTGAGACACTGATGCATTGTTAGTGGAGTTGTGAACTGATTCAACCATTCTGTAGAGCAATTTGGAACTGTGCCCAAAGGACAATCAAACTGTGCATACCCTCTGATCCAGCAATACCACTACTATGTGGTATATCCCAAAAGAGATAAAAAACAAAAAGGAAAAGGACCTATATGTACAAAAAATATGTATAGCAGCCATTTTCTGGTGGCAAAGAATTGAAAATCGATGAGATGTCCATCAATTAGGGGATGGCTAAACAAGTTGTGGTATATGATTATGATGGAATACTATTGTGCATGATGATGAATGAAATGATGAGCAGGATGTTCTCAGAAAAACCTGGAAAGACTTACGTGAACTGATGCAAAGTGAAATGTACTATCTACAGAGTAACAACAATATTGTAAGATGATCAGCTGTGAATGACACAACTATTCTCAGCAAGACAACTCTGAAGGACTTGTGATGAAAAATACTATCCATATCCAGAGAAAGAATTGATTTGGTCTGAATGCAGATTGAAGCATTCTTTTTTTTTTCCACTTTTTTTCCTTTGGGTTTTTTGTTTATGTTTTTTTTTTAATTTTTTACAACATTACAACTAATATGAAAATGTTTTGCATGGCCATACATGTATAACCTATATCAAATTGCTTGCCTTCTCAGTGGCTGGGGGATGGGGGAGAAGGGATGAAGGGAAAGAATTTGGAAATCAAAATTTTAAAGCAAATGTTAAAAAAATTTCATGTATAATTGGAGAAAAACAAAATAATAAATAATTTTTTCAAAAAAGAAAAGAAAAAGGTAGGAAATTCTGAAATTGTCCTGTTTCTAGTCCTGTTGTGAGGTATAGTGATTTATAAGTTTCCCTAAGCAGCCTTGAATTCAAAAATTGGACTCGACCTTGTTTTGTTCCCATTTGAGAAGTTCGGGAATATGGAATTCATGGATATTACATTCCCTAGCAGGAACTATGATGAAGACAAAGACTTTAGTTCCAAGAAGTGTGTGATTAGAAAGGGAGATATAACCCTAATGAATTAATCTATTAATCCAGACACTGACTAGTTAACTAACTAGTATCCTAAACTAACCTCCTTTCATACTTCTGGTTAAATACCCCTTCTGATATTAAGTAGAAGACAAATGATTATTAGGTGAGAAATAAATCATTTGTATCATGTATAAGGTACAAGTGAAATGGGTTTTCTTTTGATCTTCAGCAGATTTAAGGACAGGTAGGAGAGAAACTGAAAAGAGAATTTATTTTTTTTTTTTTTTTTGCTTTTTGGAGGGCAATTGGGATTAAATGACTTGCCCAAAGTCACACGGCTAGTAAGCCTGTCAAATGTCTGAGGCTGGATTTGAACTCAGGTCCTCTTGACTGCAGGGCTGGTGCTCTATTCACTGCACCACCTAGCTGCCCTCAAAAAGAGAGTTTTTCATGGCTCTTGAGCAACAACGGAAATCAAAGGGCATCCTGTCCAAGCTCTTCATTGTACAAACTGGGAAACTAAGACCCATAGAGGTGAATGACACGTTCAAGGACACACAGTAGGGACAGAGTCAGGATTCAAACCAAGGTCTTATGACTCCAAGTCATAAAAAGCTCTTTTTCCTCTTCATCAAGCAAATTAAGTTTTCAGTATTTTCCCCACTACCTGGAGCCTTTCTGATTTCCTGTTTTCAAGAGAGAGTGTTAAGTTAGTAAGTCTATGAATGGGTAATATGTTAGAATTGTGAGAACTTTGTGAAATTACTCAATAACTTCAGACGTGTTTCAGTGGGAAAAGCCCTGAGTTTAGAATCAGAGCCCAAGCTTTTTCACTTACTGCTGTTGTAAGCCGGGAGAAGTAACTGCATTTCTCTGAAAATCAATAAAATATGGGGGTTGTATTAAAGAAAAACCCTTCTGGAGTGGCTAGGTGGCGTTGTGAATAGAGCACCAGCCCTGGAGTCAGGAGGACCTGAGTTCAAATCCAGCCTCAGACACTTAACACTCACTAGCTGTGTGACCTTGGGCAAGTCACTTAACCTCAATTGCCCTGCCAGCCCCCCTCCAAAAAAGCAAAAAAAAAAAACCAAACAAAAAACCTCCATCTCTTGCAACTCTAAATATATGATCCTAAATCATGTCCTCATTCTGGAACTCAGTTTATCTTCTGTACAGTAAGGGTCTTGAACTAAATGATGTATAAGGTCCTCTTCAGCTCTATATACCTACTTTAAAGGTCAGGTTTCATTTTGTGATCCAAATTAAATATCTGTCTGGGTTTTATCATCTGGAAAGTGCTATGGAAACCAATTAGATGGAATTAGCTTGATTGCCCTGTCCCCCAGTAATAGCAGGTTTGTAACTAAAAGAGCTGAATATCTATTTCACTTGCCAACGTCTTCCTAAAACGGACTTTCAATCGGGGTTGCTAAAGCAATGTCAGGGACAGCTAGGAGGCACCATAGTGCGTAGAGTGCTGGGTCTGAAGTCGGGAAGACTCCTATTCATGAGTTCAAATCTGACCTCAGATACTTATGAATATATGTATTACTCTAGAGGTAACTTTGGGAAGGAGAGTCAGAAGGAGAAAACCAGTGACCCCGCAAGAGACCAGAGGTCCAAGTCCAGCACTTTCCCGAGCTCTGAATGTCAGGCTCCAGACACTCCAGTTGTGTAAGTTACAGAATGGTCTGTAAGCTATTTTGTAGCAACCTATAGGTAAGGGAGGGCATGCTTTAAAAATAAACAAGGCAAGAGCCTGGTACTGACAAGGAACTGGGGAAGTGAGCAGTGAATAGGAAGGAAAGAAGAAAACAAACCTTTATTTAGTGCCTACTGTATGCTAGGTAATATGCTAAGAGCCTCACAAATATTATCTCATTTGATCCTTACAACAACTCTTTGAGGTAGGTACTACTTTTAGTACCTACCCCATTTCACAGTTAAGAAAACTTAGGTTAAGTGACTTGCCCAGGGCCACATAGCTAATAAGCATCTGCGGTCAGATTTGAACTCAAGAAGATGAGTTCCTGACTCCAGGCCCAGCACTCTAGCTACCGTACCTCCTGACTGCCCTGATCCAAACTAATTAGGACCTAGCTATAGAAGCCTTGAAGCCAGGAATACCTGGATTCAAATCCCCACCTGTGTCAAATATTGACTTGTTGCCCTGGGCAACCACTCCTGGATCACTGCCTTATCATGGAGGAGGATCTCCATGAAACTATGGCTACCCAAGATGGACAGGTCGTAGTGGAGAGTTCTGACAAAAGGTGATCCCCAGAGAAGGAAATGACAAACCACCGTAGTATCTTTGCCAAGAAAACTCTATGGACAGTATTAAAATGCATGACATTGGAAGATGAGCCCCTCAGGTCGAGGGCCTGGCATGCTCTGATCCATGGGGTCATGAAGAGTCAGAGATGGCTGAACAACTGAACACAATCCCAGGCAAATCTCTTAACTTCCAGTGTTCTAGGTAGCTCCTTCCTCACGTGGAAATTCCCTATATGAGTGAAATCACTGGTCCTGTCCCAAGCTCGGTCCTAAAGTGCAAGTATCTCTGGACAGTGGGGATAAAAAAAATAATGGCTGTGTGACCCTGGGCAAGTCACTTCACCCCAGATGCCTCTCCAAAAAAAAAGTAATTGAAAGAATGATCCCTGCCTTCAAGGAACATATATGTGGGGGAGAAAAGACACAGACACAGGCAAGCATGTTGCAGGCTTGTGTGTAATAGAGCCAAAGAAATTTCTAGACAAAGTATTCTAGGAAAATACAAGATAGGAAAGAACACATTCACTAGCAGGATCCAGGGGGCTTCAGGGAGGAGACAATACATTGTACCAGGGAAAGAGGCTTCATTGAGACAAGGCATTCTCAGCTAGTTTGGGATAAGAAACACCCTAGTGAATGACCATTCCCCATAACTACTACCAAGGCCAACCTACAATGAACCAGGGGTACTCACCATGAAATCAGTAGGAATCATGTTTGCTCAGGCAGAGACTTGTCTTCAGAAGGATAGCACCAAAAAAAAAACAAACAAAAAAAACCAAAGAAAAAGAATGAGGAAAGTCATCAAAGATCTAGAAAAACTGCACACCAACCAATCAGGTTAAATTTTGAAAACTAGACACTGCCCACTCTCCTGGACCAAACCTTCTTCTATGAGAACTGAATAGAGGTTCCTTCAGGCCGCAAAAACAAAATGGAAAAAGCCCTAGCACAGCTTAGACATTGAAGCAGAATGAGAGGGAGTGTGCCACGTCTGAATCTGCTACTGTGGATTAGCCCAATGTACAAGGACAGGGACATACGGCTAGCAATGAAACACACAGCTGCACCAGGTGGCGTAGAGAAAAGCGGAGCAAGAGGGGAAGGGACCCTGTGCTTTGACCTTGCTGGGGTTTTGTTTCTGTGCGTATCTAATCCCATTTGTTTCCCTAAATCTGGCTTCTGTTATAGTCAGTTTTGCTGAATGTCTTTCCCCCCATTTGTCTGTTTGGTTTGGTTTTATAGGAAGATTTAATGACAGTAATCCTGAAACTGAAACGAGGAGTCCTGAAAGAACCGTGCTTTCCTAAGGGAAAGTTCTAGAACCTAATTATCCTATTATGAAATAATAATAGAGAGATCTATGAAAGAGAATGGGATAGACTCAGACCCTCACCTCCAATCAGATGTTGCTTCTATCTGGAATTAGGTAGCCCCTCGATTACACTAACTTTTGTATTCATCTTTAATAAGCCTAGGATAGAATGATTCTAGT
Organism: Pseudochirops cupreus; assembly: GCA_028627135.1. NCBI lineage: Eukaryota > Metazoa > Chordata > Mammalia > Diprotodontia > Pseudocheiridae > Pseudochirops > Pseudochirops cupreus. The sequence continues at coordinate 551,592,741 of CM053581.1, read as the reverse complement.
TTTCTTTCATGCTCCTGTGGGATCTATCTGCACAATAAAAGGAAGCCCTTTCTTTTTCTTCCCCCAATATTTCTGCTCTTCATTCATTTTTTTTCTTTTCTTCTTTTCCCTTTCCTTCTTTATAGTCCTCATTCATTCATTCATTTTTTAAAATTCAAAAACATTAAGTACCTTCTATATCCAAAACACTGTGCAAGGTGCTACAAGAGTTGTGTTTGTTGAATAAAAGATGAATAAATGAAGATAGAAGGAAAAGAAAGAAGAATGAGGAAGAAAAAAGAGGAACAACAGAAGGAAGAAGGACAATAAAGGGCTTTGGGGTACAAAAGTATTATTTCTACTTTAAGCTGTAAAGTGCCCAGTTGTAGCTTGAAAGGATTTTGTTGCTCAGTCATTTCAAACATGTCAGACTCTTTGTGACCCCATTTGGGGTTTTCTTGGCAAAAGATACTGGAGTGGTTTTACCATTTCCTTCTCTAGTTCATTTTACAGAGGAGGAAACTGAGGCATACAGGGTGAAGTCACTTGCCCAGGATCATGCAGATAGAAAGTATCTGAGGCCAGTTTGGACTCATAAAGATTAGTGTTCCTGATTCCAAGCCCAGTGCTCTATCCATTGCATCACCTAGCTGAAAGAATTTACATTGACTCATTTGGATTTATACCCTCTTTGTAAGTAAATCGATGGATCTTTGAGATACTGGAGGGAAAATGATCTTTATACCTGTGGTCCTTTGCAATAGTGACTTCCCCTCCATTTTAGCTTTACAGGGATGGGATAAGGATTAATCAGAAAACGTCGGAGGGGAACCAGCTTACGTGGGCAAGAAGCTCAGTACCAGTTGCGACTGGGAAGAGACCACTTTTCAAAGCATCAAAAAGGACAGACTTAGAGCCATCCTTTTTGTAAAATACATTGTAAAAATGTATTTTCATTCATTGTATCACAATGAATAAGTGATGGGTGTGAACAAACAGTTCCCTAAAGAATAATGATAAACTCTGAACGAGCAGAGAATTCTTTCGAGATTGCTGTGGGAAATGGAAATTAAAACGACTGAGAGGTTTCTCCTTAAACACAGTGAATTGGAAAGGTGACATAAGATAGTCAACGGTGGTCTGACTGTGGGAAGGTTGGCTCACTGCTAATGAAGCTGTGAATTAGTCCAGCCTTTCTGGAAAGCAGTTTGAAATTTTGCTTTAAAGGGGATGAGAACAGGAGCTAAAATATCCATTACTCTTTCACCTACTGCTAGGCACATAATCCAAGAAGGTCAAGGACAGAATTTGCTCCAAAATATATACCAGAATATTCATGGCCACATGTTTTTTGTTTGGAAACAAAGTGGGTGCCCATTATTTGTGGAATGAGTAAGTACGTTGTGGTACATGGAAGGAAGTAATGGAATATTATTGTGCCATAAGAACTGATAAATATAAGGAATTAAAAGAAAAATAGAAAGATTGATGCAGAATGAAGTAAGCCAAACCAGAAAGACAGTAACATAATAAACAACATATTACATAGATGTAGTAACTGAATCCTATGCAATTATAATGGCCAAACCTCAGGGTGAAGAAGGGAAAATGCATCTTTTGTTGGAGAGAATGGGAGACTATAGGTATGGAATGTTGCTTGTGTTGTTGAACATGATTGACATGTCCACTGGATTTTCTGAGCTTTTTAAAAGTATCTGTTGAAAGGGAAGACCCACTGGTTAGAGGGGAGTATGTTCTGAAATAAATTAAATATAAAGACAAAAGACACAAGTAATTTTTAAATGACCTTTACTAAAGACCTACTATGGATGGAAGCTATGTCTGCCATGCTAGCAAATCAAACATTACTGTAAGATATCGACCAGTTTCCATTTAGTAATGAAATGTTAAATTCTTTGAATGTTTAAGTCTGCCAGTATGCAAGTTTCAGAGACAACTTTCATATTTCCTTTTCTTTTTTCCTTTGAAATATGTTAAATGGAGAGGATCAAATTTTCCACTGCATTTAAGGGTAAAAGAGCTGTGCTATTTGTCTATTGGAAGTTAAGCAATGTTGATCTTCAACTAAACCTATATTCAGTGGCTCCACCAATCTCTTTTCTCATCAGCATAAGGGGGCCTCGTTGTGGTTGTTATATAATCCTAAATTGGAACAGCTTCATGTCGTTCTTCTTTGCTGCACCTGGGCTATGACACTAGGTATCTCTGTTTACAAGGAACATGCTTATTTTCTATGTGTTTCCTCCTAACTATAAAAGAGACTTAACTAGAGGGGCCATGGAGATTTTCTGGTCCAGTCATAAATGACAGGTTATTAGTGGAATTTGCCATTGTCTAATCACTTGAAATAATCTTCAGATAATGAAATAATGTTGAAATAATGTTGAAATAATGAAATATCTCCCAATTTGACTTTGCTAACCCAGCCCAGGTGTTCAACCTAGGATCATAGATTTAGTCTTTGAAGGGAGTTCTTCTAGTCCAACCCCTACTGTATTTTACAGATTAGGAAATTAAAGTGAACAAGTAATGGAAAAAAAAAAACAAGTAATGGAGTCAGAATCAGAACCCAGGTCTCCCAAGACCAAAGCATGTACTCCTTACACCAGCGGTTCTCAACCTGTGGGTTTTGTTCAATTTGTAACAATGAAAATACATCCTGCATATCAGATATTTACATTACAATTCATAACAGTAGCAAAATTACAATTATGAAGTAGCAACGAAAATAATTTTATGGTTGGGGGTCACCACAACATGAGGAACTGTATTAAAGGGTCACGGCATTAGGAAGGTTGAGAACCACTGCCTTACACTAAGTACACTGACTCAACTAAAGTCATTCAACAACCATTAATGGGATACAAGTAGACTAGCCAAGCAAGGCAGAATGGTAGTGGATAGAGAGCAGTCCTCAAAGCTTCGTTTCACACCCGGTCTCTGATGTTTCTTCACTTACAGCAAGTTCTTCCTACTTGTGTGATGTTGGGCAAGTCAATAAACTCCATAGGCCAGTTTCTTCATCTGCAAGATGAGGGGGTAACAGCCACAGTGTGCAATGACTGACTTTGATAGACATCCCTTCTCAGCAATGGACCTAAACAATTCCAAAGGACTCATGATGGAAAATGCCATCCACATGCAGAGAAAGAGTGATAGAGTCCGAATGCAGAGCGAAGCAGATTGTTTTGTTTTTTGTTTGTTTGTTTTATTTTGTTTTTTTCTTTCTATGGTTCCTCCCATTACTTATAATTTTTCTATGCAACATGACTAATGTGAAAATGTTTAGTAGGAATGTATGTGTAGAGCCCATATCAGATTGCAAGCTGTCTTGGGGAGGGAGGCAGGTGTGGAGGGACAGAAAATTTAAAATTTATGGAAGTAAATGTTGAAAACTAAAAATAAATTAATTAACTTTAAAAAAAGATGAGGGGGTTGGACTAGATGACCCTTGAGGTCCCTTCTTGTTCTAAATCTCCAATTGCACACGGGCTCTATAATCAATTTCTTGCCTTCTGTGTGCCTCGGGCTTCCCTGGTTTTATGAGGGAAATATATTTCATTGGACAGTTCTCTGAAATGCATGGGAGTTAGATGCTAGTGATGGACCAAAAGTAGTTTGAGGTTTTTAGGCAATAAAAATCTCAGGAGCTAAAATCAGGCTGCCCATATTTGAACTGTCCAAGAGCTACTGGAGAGAATAATTCATACGAGTTCATTTAGCAGAGTGAGAGAAGAAACAGGACAAAGATTTGCATTATGTTCTCAATTCCCTGGGGGCTCAAATGTGCGCGCATGCGCGCGCGCGCACACACACACACACACACACACACACACACACACAGTTAAGTTCTGGAGTCAAGAGGAAAGAGCAGATGCCAGTCTTTACTGTAACACCCCCCTACACACACACTTCCCTCCACAGTACAAGGCTCTGAGTTCAGGCTTTCCTTATTAAAGGGTGGTCATCAGCATTTGTGGTCTCACAATTATTATAAGTACTTTCTTAGCCCTGGATCTCAGGGTTATTTGAACTATGACTGCCTGCTATGGAATGATCCTGAAACTGGATTCACTTGTGAGATTCCAAGATTACTGGAGGTCATCTATTTCAACCTCTTCATTTTGCTGGAGGCACAGAGTTGTTAACTCATTAGCCTATAGTTACACAACTAGAAAGTGAGAGAGCCAGAATCCAAACCCACATCCTTTGACTTCAAATCCAGTGTTCTTTACATCGCATGATGTTGCCACTTTTATTCTGAAATCTGTTCAGTTACTATAGAGTGCGTTATATGTCTGGGAAGCATGCTAAATAGCAAATCTTTTTGAAAATAAAATATACTTTTTTAAGAAAAGTCAAGGCGGTTGAAGCAAAGAATGTCTCTCTACTCTGAATGACAAGGCATTTTGCCTATAGTTGGTTCCCTTATGGAATTTATCCCACTATACCTTGTATGAAAGTTCTTTCTATTATGTACCATGTGCTTCCCATTAAATGATGTGCTCGCTGATGGCATGAGCTCTCTTGGTATCTGCCATGGAACCTTCTAGCCTGGTCTCTTGTGCAGAGTAGGAATTGTTAAATGAAGAGTGGTCTGGGATTGAGCCCAAAGTGGGAAATTCTGGAAGGTAGATGAAGTAGGAGAAAGGAGAAGAGAAAGACACTTACCAGTCCTTGATGCAGCTCCAGCTGAAATAGTCTGCCTGCTGTAGGAAGGTCAGGTAAGGTGATGAGCTCCACCAATTCTCACCTCTGACCACTCCTCACCCTTGTTTCTTCTTCTTCTGCTGATCCACCGTCTCTGTGTTCTGATGCAACAGCTGCCTGCAAAAAGTATGAAAAAACAAAAAACAAAACCACCTCCTCTCATTTACCTGTCACTGGTGGGATGGCCCATGAGGGGTGGAACCTATCTGTTTTGACATAAAGTGGTCAACCCAGGCAAAATCCCTTTTTTCTTGATGGTGAAGATTTCAGGGGCTTATCTATCATTGAACCTAACTTTCTCATTTAACAGATAGAGAAACTGACGCCCAGGACAATGGAGTCATATAACTGATAAGCAGCAGAGCTAGGATTTGAACCGGATAAGCAACCACCAGAATCACCAAATTGACTACAGAGCACTTTTTTTTTGAGGGACCTGACCACCTTGAATCATTCAAATAATCAACACACATTTATTAAGTGACTAGTATGTGCTGGTTCGGGAATACAAAGACAAAATGGGAATGACCCTTAGTCTTCAGGAAGCTTTGTTCCAGTGGGAAAAACAGAAATAGAAGTTAAAAGAACAGCAAAGTATTTACAAGATAAATACAAAGAATTTTTTTAAAATAATATTTTTTTCCCACAATTACATGTAAAGACAATTTTTTTTAACATCTTAAAAAAAGTTTTTAGAGAGGGAGGGGGAGCAAATTTGAAACTCAAGGGATTGTGGAACTGAATCCTGTAAACTAAAAGTAAACAAACAAGTTAATAAAGACCAAAAAAAGTTTTTAAATTGCAAATTTTCTCCATCTCTCCTTCACCTCCTCTGATATGGGCTATACATGTACAATCATATAAAACATTTCCATGTTAGTCATTTTGTGCAAGAAGACTTGAGAAGGAAGGAAGGAGAAAAGAAAGAAAGAGAGAGAGAGAAGAGAAAGGAAGAAAAGAGAAAGAAGGAAAGAGAAAGAAAAGAAAAAGAGGGAAGAAAAGAGAGAAAGAAAAAAGAAAGGAAGAAAGCAAGCAAGCAAGAAAGAAAGAAAGAAAGAAAGAAAGAAAGAAAAAGAAGGAGAGAGAGAGTATGCTTCAGTCTGCATTCAGACATCAGTTCTTTCTCTGGAGGTAGAGAGCATTTTTCACGAGTCCTTTGAGATTGTCTTGACTCGTTGCATTGATGAGAATAGCTAAATGATTCACAGTTCTTCATCGTACAATATCACTGTTATGGTGTGCAATGTTCTCCTGATTTTGCTCACTTCACTTAATACAAAGTAGTTTTGAGGTACATTTATAGCTAGGAGTATGTGGTTGCGAAGGGCCTCATATATGAGGTGACATCTGAAAAGGGTTTTGCAGGGAGCTAAGAATTATAAAATGGGAAGGTAGGGAGGCATGAGGTGTGCCCATGCAAAGGCATGGAAAGGAGAGATGGAAGGACATGGATGAGGAGCAGCAAGTAAACAAGTTAGATTGGGACCATGATGTGTGAAAGGAAATACATAAATCTGGAAAAGTTAGACTGGAGACATTGTGATGGGCTGTGTGTGTGTGTGTGTGTGTGTGTGTGTGTGTGTGTGTGTGTGTGTGTGTGTAGTGATGGGCTTTATATATATTTTTTATTTTATTTTTTCTAAATTACATGTAAACAAAAAATTTAAAATTCATTTTTAAAAATTTTGAATTCCAAATTCTCTCCTTCCCTCTTACCCCTAACCTCCTCCTTGAGAAGGCATACAATTTGATATACATTATGTATTTTCAATTGTAAAACATTTTCATTTTAGCCATGTTGCAAAAGAAAACAGACCAAGCAAACCCCATGAATAATAAAGAAAGTAAATGAAGAATATGCTTTAGTCTGCATTCAGGTGCCATCGGTTCTTTTTTTGAAGGGAGCTAGTGTTTTTCATCATAAGTCCTTCAGAATTGTCTTGAATCGTGGTATTGCTGGGAATAGAGAAGTCATTCACTGTTGATCTTTGTACAATGTTGCCGTTACTGTGTACAATGTTCTCCTGGTTCTGCTCATTTCACTTTGTATCAGTTCCTGTAAGTCTTCCCAGGTTTTTTTGAAACCATCCTGCTCATCACTTCTCATAGCACAGTAGGATTCTCCATGATGGGCTTTAAATACTAAAATGGAATTTGTGTTTTCTCTTGGAGGTGATTGGAAGGCACTAGGAGGTGGGGAGGCTTTGAGGCCACATGTGGCTTTCTAGATCCTCAAGTGAGGCCCTTTGACGGAATCCAAACTTCACAGAACAAATCCCCTTAATAAAAGAATTCGTTCTGTAAAACTTGGACTCCATCAAAAGACTACACCCAAGTACCTAAAAGGCCACAAGTTTTCCACCCCTGCACTAGAGTTTCTTGAGCAAAGTAGTGACATGGTCAGACCTATGCTTTAATAATATCACTTTGGAGGATAGAGTCGAAAAGGGAAAGACTAATTAAAAGGCTATTACCATAGTCCAGCTGAGAGGTAAAAAGGGTCTCAACTAGGGTGGTGGCTATGGGAGCAGGTGTTTAATAAATGCTTGCTAAATTGTACCAAATTTCATGTTAGCTGTGTGACCTTCGGAAAGTCACTTATCTCATCTTTCAGATAAGGGGGTGGGACTTGTTGCCATCTGTGTCACTTCCAACTCCAAAATACTATGATTTTAAGGATTTTCTAAAACACAGTAAGAGAAAATATGTCAGATTTGCTCTATCCAGCTCCCAAACATGCAGTGTTTTGCTTCCACTCATGGACATCTCTTGCCTTTTGTTTGCTTAGGTTGGGTTTTTCTTCTAATGGCTAAAGTACATGTCCCAGTTCTTATCCCCCCAAAAAAGGAGTTTGTAAGCATTCTGTGAGCACATAACACTTCTAACTAAAATAATGAAGCTGATTCTCTTTTTTTGGCTTATGGAAGTAGGGCAGAGGTTATCAGAGAAGAGCTCTACTGCAATGGAACTCAGTCTTTTCATTTTAACCTTTTATTATTATTTTTAAATCATTATGCACTCATTTTTTTTCTCCCTTCTTACCCACTGAGCGGGGGAAGAGGAAATCACTATAGCTTTCAGGTTTGGCCAGATAGTCTCACATCGTGGTGAAAAGAAGCGGGTGCTATTTCTCTCCCTCATCCGAACGCATGAACAAAGAATTCAGAAAGAAAAACTGATATTGCAAGTAATGCTCTGGCTCCCAGGCTGCTGCCCAGACATGACTACCATAGAGATATCAGAGTCTAGAAATGGCTGAAAAGACAGTCCCAGTACTCAGAAGTTTGGTGTGTCTTGTTTTGTTTACCTGACCTTTGAGACTTGTGAAGTATTGGACCTGGAATCAGGAACGTGAATCTTCCTGAGTTCAAATCTGGCTTCAGACTTACCAATGGTGTAACCCTGGTGAAGTCACTTCACCCTGTTTGCCTCAATTTCCTTATCTGTCAAATGAGCTGGAGAAGGAAATGGCAAATCACTCCAGTATCTTTGCCAACTAATGGGGTCATGACCGAAAAAAACACTGAACAACAATTGAGACCTGGGGGGAAGGAGAAGCCAGGAAGATTATACTTTGTACGCCACATGGGAGAGGGGAAAGTAGACAAAGCCAAGCAGATGCATCCTAGCTCTGGATGCAGGTTCCCTGCCCTTCCTCTGCTGGGGTGGGGCTCCAAGACGGTAGGATACTTACTACCAGCCTCCTCACTACTTAGTCAGAAGGAGAGACCTCTACTTTTATGGTTTATCTCATATCAGGTCCCTCTGACATTATTATGCATACCCAGGAAGAGGTTAAGGGACTTGCACAAAGCCATGCAGTCAGTCAACAAACATTTGTTAAGCACCTCCTACGGACCAGGCACTGTACTAAATGATGGACATACAAAGTCCTCATGGAGTTCAGTCTAATGGAGGGGAGATAATGTGCAAACAACTGTGTTTGATGAGAACATCTTGTGTCTGATGAGAAACAGAAACCTTGGCAGCCACCCACAGCTGAAGGAAACTAGGTGGAGCAGCAGATGGAGTGTGGGACTCTGAGTCCAGAACCCCTGAGTTCAGACACTTAAGAGATCTTCCAAAAGTGTAGGTCTCACTATGTCACCTCCCTTGATCAGTGAACTGCTGTGGCTCCCTGTTCCCTACAGGATCCAATATAGAATGCTCTGGTTGGCCAACTGGCCCTCTTCTACCTCTCTAGCCTTCTTCTACCTTCCTTACCCTTATATGCTCTGGGATTCTAGCCTTTTTTGATAGCTGTCCTTCGAACAAGACACTCCATCTTCTGACTGCACATTTTGGCCAGGTCTTCCCCAGGCCTAGAATTCTCTCCCTCCTCTCTCTGCCTCCTAGCTTTCTTGGATTCCTACAAACCTTTCCCAGTCTCCTCTAATGCTAGTGCCTTCCTTCTATTGATTTCATCCTTTTGGGTGAATAATGGTTTGTCTGTTGTCTCCCCACCATTAGACAGAATGCCAGGAGGGCTTCTTTCACCTGACTTTGTATCTCCATCACTTAGTTTGGTATATAGTAGTTACTTAATAAATAAATGTTTGTTGACTGGCTACAGGATTTTGGGCAAATCTCAGTCTCTCTGTTTTTCTTTTTACCTGTCTGTAAAATGGGGATAATAGCACCTACCTTACAGTGTTGTGGTGAGGATCAAATGACTTAACATGTAAAAACTCTTTGCAAACCTTTAAACACTACATAAAGCCTAACTATTATTGATCAAACTGTGGTATATCAATCAATCAATAAACATTTATTAATCACCTACTGTAGACCAAGCACTGTGCTAAGCACTGGTATGTGAACATAATGACATATGAATGTGGTGTTAGAAATATAGGGCCGCTAGATAGTGCAGTGGATAGACTGCCAGGCTTGGAGTCAGGAAGACTCATCTCCCTAACTTAAAATCTGGCCTCAAACACTTCCTAGCTGTGTGACCCTGGGCAAGTCCCTTCACCCTGTTTGCCTCAGTTTCCTCATCTGTAAAATGAGCTGGAGAAGGAAATGGCAAAGCACTCCAGGATCTTTGCCAAAAAACCCCAAATGGGGTCATGAAGAGTTGGACATAACTGAAATGACTAAACAACAACAACCAAAAAATGCCCAGTAGAATTTATATTGACAAGCATAGAAAGACTTATATGAACTGATACAGAGTGAAGTCAGTAGATCCCAGAAAACAATATACACAATGAGTACATTGATGTGAATGGGGAAAAAACAACCATAAAACAATAAGAACTGAATGTTGGCAAATTACAAAGAACAAGCATGCACAGAGAAGAGAAACGAGAAGCACTATACATGCTATACTATACCATACCATACCACACCATGCCATGCCATACCATGCCATATCATGCCATACCATACATACCATGCCATGCCATACCATGCCATACCATTCCATACCATACCATGCCATGCCATGCCATGCCATACCATTCCATACATACCATACGATACCATACCATTCCATACTATGCCATACCATACCATACCATTCCATACCATACCATGCCACACCATACCATACCATACCATACCATACCATACCATACCATACCATGCTATACCATACCTTACTATACTATGGGAAAGGCTTGCAGAGAGTGAGATTACACAGCCCTCCCTCACTTAAATCCAATTAATTTGCAAGTCATGGCATCATCTTCCTGATCTCATGGTCCTCTTTGAGAAGAAAGTACTAACCATACACACAGTAGCATATGGTGCTTCAGCTGAATTATGAAAGAAACTAGGAATTCTAAGAGTCAGGAGAGAGCATCTTCCAGAAATGAGGCTCAAAGATGGAGTACTGTATAGCCGGTAAGGAAGCTGGAAATGTCGGTTGGTGCCAAGTTGTAAAGGGCTCCAAATGGCAGTAGGGAGACCAGGAGTTTAATGAAAAAGGAAGTGATATGGTCAGATCTGTGCTTTAGGAATATCACTTTGGCAGTTGTGGAGGAGGGGGGGAAGAGACTGGAGGTAGGGAAACCACTTGGGAGGTGAATGAATAACTGTATGAAGAGGTAATGAGGGTCTGAATTGATTATCGGCCTAAAGTAGAGAGAAGAGGGTGCATGCAGCCATCTTGTGGAGGTCAACTCAACCACACTTGGTAACTGGTTGTCTGTGTACATGGAGAAATAGATGACTAATCATGAATGATGGCTAAAGAGTTCAATATAGAGAGAGATAAATTCATTCGGAAAAAAGTCTTTAATGGAAGGAAAAGGAATCTGGACAAAATAATGTAAAAAGTAGTAACCAGTGGAGAGGAAAAGAATTAAAGTCTTTCACTGGGATCTTCAATAACTCATGACCCAAAAAGACAAACATTCATAGTATAAAAGAAGACAGAGTTCTCCAGTTTCTTCAAAGTCAACAAGACTTATTCACATGCATGTCATCCTGCTAGGTCAAATGGGGAATTGGACTAATTATAGAGACAATATGAACATTTGAAAGAGTCTGTGAGACATAGAGAGGCATTAACTGTGGCCAGCAAGTGGAGCCTTTACCATGGTTCACTTTTTATGATCAAAGCCATGTTACCCAGTCTAGTCACCCACAAACAGAATATGTGACAAGTATGTTCTCAGAAACTCTTTTCTCAAAGCTCCTACAGCTCTCTCTCCAGAACGGCTCTCTCTCCAGAACGGTGCTCTCTCTCCAGAACAGCTCTCTCCCCAAAACGGCTCTCTCTCTCTCCAGAACAGCTCTCGCTCCAGAATGGCTCTCTCGCTCCAGAACGGCTCTCGCTCCAGAATGGCTCTCTCCCCAGAACGGCTCTCTCTCCAGAATGGCTCTCTCCCCAGAACGGCTCTCTCCCCAGAATGGCTCTCTCTCCAGAACGGCTCTCTCCCCAGAATGGCTCTCTCCCCAGAACGGCTCTCTCCCCAGAACGGCTCTCTCCCCAGAACGGCTCTCGCTCCAGAACGGCTCTCTCCCCAGAACGGCTCTCTCTCCAGAACGGCTCTCTCTCCAGACTGCTTACTATGCCTCACTCAGTAAATACTCTCCTTGGATCACACACAGCACTAGGAACTTGTCACAACACGTGGGAGGGGGGCAGTTGTGGCAGTAGTTGTTATTGCTTATTCATTATTATTTCCTGCTGATCAGTTCATGACTGAGAAAGTCACAAGACTCACCTTCAACTCCAAAAGCATTTAGTGGGACTAGAAAAGATGTGTACATAGAGATGGTGGTGCCCTTCTGTTGGACAGTGATCAGAGGCTGGGGTTATGGCAACACATCAAATCTCTGACCCAATGGGGTAGAGAAACCAACAGGAGTCTGAGGATGGGCAGAGGTGGGATAGCAAGAAGTAGAAAGACTTGGGGTTCAGCACCTGCCTCTGTGACTGCCTTGGACCAGTAACTGCACTTTGGGGGGTTTCAGTTTTCTCATTTGGAATATGAGGGGCATGGACCAACTATAACTCTATGGTCCTCTGATCCCAAATATATCACCCGTGAGGTGTGGGTAGGTCATGTGGTATCTAATCATGTGGTATCTACCTGATTACTCATCACCCACCTTCATACACTCTATGGTCCAGCTGATCTGTCTTTCAGGTCATTTCTCTCACACGATGCCCCTTCCCCATTCCTCCCTCCACTCCACCCTTTTGTCCTGGGGTAATGTTAGTAGAATAAGAAGATCTTCCTCTCCCATTAATAGGCCTAACACCTGGAGCCTGTGATCACATGGAGCCTGGGTCACCTGGAGCTCAGACTGGGAGGAGCTGGCCCAAGGAGGAAAGAGAGAGAAGAGAGTAGAGACCACAAGTGAGAGAAGGCAGAGCAGAGAGAGAAGCAAGCTGTGAGTGAGCAGAGGGAGGAATTTGCCTAGGAGAACGTGTTTGTGGGGAGGCCTAAAAAAAGAGGGCTTAAGATATTGGAGCTCCCTGGATTAGTGATAAGTACCCTGTTAAATCTTACTTCCTGGTGTTCTAATGATGTCCCAAATAAATATTTTGGTTTTGCCTTTGAGGAAGAGAATTTATTGTATTTGGCGAATCTACCCTAGAAATGTGCATGCATATTCATAGCGGCTGCTATGGGTATTGAATTGATGTTATGCCTGACTGTGCCCTGTTCCTGGAATTCACACTCTCCTCACCTCTGCCTCTTTGAAACCCTTGTTTCCTTCCCAACTAAGCTTAAATGGCACCTTCTACATGAAACTTTCCCCTTGCCCCAGCTACCAGAGACTTCTCCTCTAGAGGGTGTTCCCAAAGTCCTAGTGAAGTGTGAGCTTTCATTGTTGATATGTATAAGATTATATCTCTGTGTACTCTACAGCTTGCACATACATATATGTGTATCTATATGCACATGTATATATATATATGTATATATATATATATATACACATGCATTTGTGTGTGCATATAAACTTTGTATCTATATGTATATACACAGACACATATGCTACATATATGTACATATGCACACACGCATATATTCCTTGAGGGCAAGGACTTTTTCACATTTGCCTTTGTACTCTTAATACTTAGCATAGTATTGGACATAATTAATTAATAAATTTTGTTGATTAATTGATATGATAGAAGATGGATGTTTTCCTGTCTAGATTGATGTTCTCTCCCTCTCTCTCTCCTTTCCTTTCTCTCTCTTTCTCTCTCTCTCTCTCTGTCTCTCTCCCTCCAATTCCTCTCTGTTTCCCTTTGTCTCTGTTTCTCCTCTCCTCTCCTCTTCTTTCTCTCCCTCCATTCCTCTCTGTCTCTGTCTTTTTCTCCCTCCTTTTCTCTGTCTCTGTCTCTCCCTCTGCCTCTGTTTCAATTTCTGTCTCTCTTCCTTTATCTCTCTCTCCCCCCATTCCTCTCAGTCTCTGTCTCTTCTTCCCTCCTTCTCTCTCCCTCTCTCTCCCTCTGTCTCTGTCCTTCTGTCTCTCTCTTTGAACTACAGTCTGCCTCTCTCTGGAGTCATGGTCGGCTTTGCTTCATTTCAGAGTCAAACCCACTCTCACACAGGTCATTGATTGCTTGCTCACTGAATAGTTTCCCAAGGCTCCTATAAAGGCTACTTTTATAGTTTTCTGAAAAGTCAAGGCAAAACATAACTGATCCTTTCAAATTTTGTATCCCATCCATTTGACCCAATGGAATATTTGAGGGTTACGAGTATTGTACCAATAACATACACATGATAAATGTTGACTATATTGTGAACCCCATATTTTTTCTTGCCCAGTATGCCTGGGCAGGGAAATATTTGATGAATAATCGCATGAGTGAAATATTTTTTAACTGATCCTGTGATTTTCTTAGTGCAGGGTACTTGCAGTAAGGAAAATCCCTCCATTAATACAGATTAGCACCCGATTTTCAATTAAAAATTTTAGGTGCCTTGGTCATTGAGGCACTAAGTATCCTGCCCAGGGGCACACAAGACTTGAACCAAGAATAAAATATTTTAAAATGTGGTTTTTTAATATAGATATAAGTGATTTTATCACACATCAAATATCAAAGACCAAACATCTTAAATTTGGATTTATACATAAGATACCTGAAAGTAGACAGAGCACTGAACTGGGTGTTAGGAGACCTAGGGCTTTAGCTGAGTGATCTTGGACTATATTTCTAAACATTTCAATTTTCCCATCTGGAAAATGAGGTGGGATTAGACGGTTGCTAAGACACCTTCCCAGCACTTAGCACAGAGCCTGATATATAGTAGGTGCTTAATAAATGCTTATAGACTGACTAAATGACCTTCTAGTTGTAATGGTTTGTCTCATTCCAATCATGATCAGATTTTATTCTATTCCCCCCAAATATAACTACTTCGAATGAATCCCAAATGGACAGAGATCACTCGCTCCAGCTGCTTGTCTTGTGGCAACCTTCTACCCCCAAACAAAGGGCCTGCTGTTGCCTTTAGAATCTTGCTGTCAGCTTTACTCTTCAAAGATGCTCTCATCAGGTGTAAAATACTGTGGTTATGCACAATTCAGTGAGAACACCCGTATTCCCTTTTCTCTTCCCCTCTCTTAGACGCTTTTCTAGACTCATCTGTGCCCGTTGGCAGATGAGCCCCTTGAGATAACTACTCTAGATCTGGTGACATCATTTCCTCTGATGAGTAAATGATAAGCAAAAAATTTAAATCTTAAAAGCTTCTCGTGTGCAAAGAAAAAATTACAAAGTGATACAAAATTGACCTTGTTTTATGAGTTTGTTGTTGCTTTTAACGTTGACAGCATGAGTTAGAAGCCAGATGATGGACGAGAGTGCATATTTGCCCTACCTTGCTGAGCATGTGTACGAGCTCCATTCTTTGCTTCTTCCTTCATCTCACTGTTGCAATCTATTCATTCTTTGGGGTCCCACTGAGTATCACACATCGCAGGATGTGCGGGGGCAAAAAACGTCTTGCTGTGGAAAAAGTGCGCACTCTGACGGGTTTGGGGTTTTTTTTCTTCACTTTTTGGTCACCATTTCCTTTGGAAGCTGCCTTTTCAACCACTTTCAAGAAACAAATGTTTAGACATACTATTGTCAAGGGCCTATAACATGCGGTTGGATAGACAGTTCATTGTGTTTTTATACTGGACTGATCCTTTCAATGAGCAATGACTTGGGTCCGAGATCAAATAGGAGGAAGACATTGAACTATATACCATTGCAGAAATTGTACAGCTCTTCCCAGTCAGGAAAAAAAAATCTATTTAACATTTCTACTTCTCTTAGTAATGCTACATGACTGAAAATCATGGGATAGCCATAATAAGAAGGACATTTGTGTATCACTTTAAAATTTTCAAAACACCTTACATAGACTATATCATTAGAGCCTCACTTCTATAGGAGAGGTGCCATACATTATCATTTCCATTTTGCAGATGAAGAAACCAAAGCTGAGGGATAAGTGCTGTGCCTAGGGTCACACAGCTAGTAGATACCAGAGGTGACATTTCAACTCAGCTCTTTCTGTCTACAAGGCTAACACTATCACCATAATCCCCAAAGAATAAAAGTAGTAGGTGACCTGAAGAGCAAGGAAAAGATGCCCAGTGAGTGTAAGTGGTCTGTAGCTTATTTCCAAGGATTGTGTATAAGAAAAGACATAAAAGATATTATAGTTAAGGGAGATTGGTTGGTCTTGTAGCAAGATTGAGGAAGAGACAACATGAGCACTACCCTTGTACCCATAGCATATTGAGACCCAGAAAAAGTATTTGGTTGGTTTTCTACAGAGAATTTATTGGGAGATATGGACACAAACTGGACAGAATGAGGTGAAGAAGGATTGCGATGTGCACTAGTGAAGAGTGTCTCCCATGTCAATGAAGTGATGGCTCTAGTGACAAATCAAAACTTGGAATAATGGTCAAGAAAAGCAGTAAAGTAAATATTTAAAGGGCTTTTTGGATCCCCTTTTGAAAAAAGAAACTCTCTCTATTGAAGGCTGTCAAGGGAAGCTGATCATTTTCTTGGAAATTAACTAATTCCCTAGGTTTCTTACTGAGCAATTAGGTGTAAAAAAAAAAAAAGACAGGAAAAAAGAAAAACGATGGTGCATAGAGCTGGAGGGGAGGGTATCTAGTTCAAACTCATAATTTTATAGAAATTATGAAACTAGAGTACAAGAAGATTCAATAATTCACCCAAGGTCAGACAAGTAGTTAGCATTAGAGGTGAGATTTGAACCCAGGTCCTTGGGCTCCAAAGTCCATGCTCTTTCACTCTCCATAGTATTTTGTTTCTCCATGGTGAAGCTTACCCAGCTGAAGATGCCCCCACACTGAAGCCTGCTTTCTCAATTGGTAAATCTCCAGCCAATTGCCATTTCATGAGGAGCCTCAGCCTTCTCACTTTCATCTCAGTTCAACTGACTCTCCTGTACCTCTCCTCCTCCTACTCACCTCCTCAGACTCCTCTACCTCTTCCCCAACAATCTTGTCCCTGGGCAGGCACCATTCTCTCCTCTCCCTCCATATAGTCCTCCCTGCTTTCTAGCTTCCCTTTATGTTTTGTTTCCCCTTATTGGAATGCATGCTCTCTGAGAATAGGAACCATCTTGTTTTCTTGTATCTGTTTCCTCAGGCCTTAGCACAGTGTCCAGTACACAGAAAATGCTTAATAAATTCTCTATCTACTTCTTCAGTACACTATGTGCTGAATTCAGCTCCTCCAAAAGAATTCTTCAAAGTAGCTTTTTAATGAACCCTGGCACCATGGTGGTAACCAATGATTGGTGACTCCTATCTAATCACGTGTCTATTACAAAGCAATTTCCACCTCATACCTGACTGCATTGCTGCTCTGGATGTATATACCTCTTTAACCACATTGAAGCTGGTCTTTGTAGTTGGTTATTATTTGCTTTTCAGGTTTTTATCTTGGATGTGCAGAAACCACAAGGTGCCTGACATCCTGCCTGGTCCATCAGGTAGAACATTAAGCTATTTTTGCATCCAAAATGGCATCAAACTACTCCCAGAAACACATAATCTTGCCCTGGGTCCACTTGAAGCCATTCTGATCACTTTGTTTTTCAATGCAGAAACTGCTGGGAGTTAGAGTTTTCTCAATCAGATATTTATCCATCCTATAGTTTTGTCTTCAGAGTCCTGCTTTTAGTCTCAAGGCTAGAAACACCAGGTTCCTCATAGCCTTAGCTCTCACTTTATCCAAATTCCTAAACTCTCCAGGTATTTGCTTCTCAGTGAACAAAATGAACCATCATAACGCCTAAGGATTTGCCCCTGGACACGTGCCCAGTGACTCATATTCCCTCTAAACATACACTGAGTCCTTGAAAAAATAATGATTAATAACCAATGATTTGAGGATATCCAGAGTCCCCCACCTTTTTCTGAAGTCCTGATTTTAAAAATTCAGTCTCTCAAGGACATTACAGATAATGAAATTTGACTAACTTTTTTATTCAGACCCCACCCAAGTAGGGTAGCTATTGTGTTCTGCTCAGGCTTGGGTGGGGCATATATTCTTTGAATAGATTGTCCAAGGCTAGGGATCATTTAAGAAGTAAATTACTTAATCAAAGTTCAGGTCCAGCCCCGCCATTGTAATATTCATTCTCTCATTAACTGTTGACCAGTTAGGGTTGATTCCCAACCTGGGGAACTCCTACTCTTTGAAAGGTATATAAACTGTGAGCCCACCACCATGATTAGCTTTGGTCTGATAGAGAGATAGCCAAATGATTATCCTTCTATTAAGATGCGGGCATTATTAATAAAATAATTAAATTACCCAGAAATGATGTCTCTAGAACCTTTTTAAATGCCACCCACTAAGACTCCCTCAGCCTCCACATAATCAGCTCAAATGTCCCCTTTTCTTTAAAGCCTTCCTGTCCAAAGCCTCTTCTTACTCCTGGAAACTTCCAAAGTAATTGTTAACTGTATTGCTCGTTTGTAAATTAATCCCAAGCTGTCTTGTGATTAATTCATGTCTTGTGATCTTGCCATGGTGCATTATTTAACTCTTCATTATCTGGTAATTTCTCTTCCCAGATAGATTTTAAACTCCTTGGAGCAGCAGCTATATTTCCTTATTGAAATGGGTCTCCTATTCAATCTAACACTTGCTCCATTGCACTTAATGATAATAACATTTATATAGTTTTCAAATGTTTGCAAAGCAGATTTTATGTACATGATTACCATAGGCACACACATACTCACTTGAGCAGTCTTGAAGGATGAATAGAATTTAGATGGGAGAGAGGTAGAACATGGCAGCAGAATATTAGAGACAAATAGAATAGCATGAACAAAAGCCCTGAGACAGAAAAAGACAAGGTGGCTTTGAAATATAGAAATAAATTAGTATTTAGGTAACAGACAAATGGGGCTTAAAAAGGAAGTAAGGATTTAAACTATATAGGGTCTTAGAGATATTGTCCTGTAAGCAACTGGGAACCATTGGAAATTCTTAAGCTAAGGAGTCACATGATTATTGTGATGTTTTGAGATGATTAATCTGTTAGTGTTGTGCAGGATGCATGGGATAATGTCAAAGCAATAAGTAGTATACCAAAATCCCCACACGTGCAAGAATTTTGCAGTCCTTGGGAATTCATTATGATTGGATTTGATCTGAATTGTAAAATAAGACTTTGTACTTGCAGTTACTAAAATTATGTCAAACTCTTGTGGGCATGAATATTTGGGTTCCTCTGAAAATCTTGTTAATCTCAGTAAACATAATATTTCTTTAAAAATTAATTAAAGTTCCCTGGGGGAAAAATACAATAAAGGATAAGAATTTGAACTTAAAATCTGGACAAAACTGCTTGAGAGATTCATCCCAATTCCTCCCTCCCCCCATCCCAGAGGGGCATTACATAAAAGTCTGTTCAGATGACAAGACAACAACACTGAACCTTGGTGTGAAATTTGAAATCAAAAGTCCTACTTTTAAGGTCAGAATTAGGAGAGCAGGTTCAGGTGTGAAAGAATTCATTTAGACCTTCTCTTTTAACCAATGGAAGCTTTTTATTTTATGTGAAAAATCATCCCGGACTTCCTTAGCAAGAAAGCTAAGTAAGACCCCAATATTTGGGGGAGTTATGCTTATGTGGAGAGGTTCAGAATGATGATATAATTTTTAGGGTTTCTTATGGGAGTCGAAGATTAGGGAAAGGATAAGGGCAAACAGGATGAGGGGGATGGTTGCTTACAAGATAAGGAAAACTTGTCATGACAAAGGATGAGGAAGATGAAGGACAGAAGAGGGAAACACAGGGTAAGAGAGACAAAAGTAATTCTTTTTGGTACAAGTTGTATGGTATTTCAAGATAAGGGGGAAAGGGCTTTAAGACACCCTCAAGTTACAGGATCTCAAATTACAGGATAGGCTACAGAATGAGCCTCAAACCCCCTCAGGGGGTCTGGGCAAGCAACCCTTAATATTCCTTTTAACCCTTAGAGCGTCATTTGTATCCACATCACTACCATCTTCCCAAAATGAAACTCCTCCCTGGCCAGGAGCATGTTACAAGGAGGAATCCCTGCCCTCTCCCAACAAAGAATCTCCTACAGTACATCCCTTAGCCCATCCTCCCTCCTGAACATCCTCAAGAGTAGCTCAGATGATTATATGTTTTTAATTCATTTTTTAAATTTGGAGTTCCAAATTCTCTCTCTCCCTCCAGTCTCTCCTCCACCCATTGAGAAGGCAAGCAATATGGTACCCGTTGATGATAACATTCTCTTGATCGGACTAGGAGCTCTGAAGGCAAAGTAGCTTCTCAACAGGCATGGTGTGAGATGCTACTAGAGCTTTGGGCTTAAGCAAAACATGAGATTATTAGTTTCAGGCTGGGCACTCACCAAGCATTAGTAGTGTGTGTTGTATATGTACATATATACACATACACTCCTATATATATATGAAGAAAGAGAAAGGAGGGAAGGGGAGGAGGGAGGGAGGAAGAAGGAGTGAGAGAGGAAAAGAGAAAGAAAGGAGAGAGAGAGAGAGAGAGAGAGAGAGTATTGAACAAGGTTGTTAATGGAAATATTCAAAACTACAAGTTTTATGATAGCTCTATAATCATTCCAGATGTATATTTTTTCAAAGGAAACTGATTTATCTCCATACTGGCAGGCTCCCTCCTAAGAAAACATGGTCTAGGGAGAAATCATTCCATTAAAGCTATGCCATCAATGTTTCCAACGCAACCAAATGAAAAGTGAAAAGTCTTCCATGAATATGTGTCTTCTTTATGTTGAATCATTGGTTAGCTCAATTTTTTTTAAAGTTTTCGCTTTTATATTTTCAATGTAACAAAGAGGAACATTTCAATATACAAAAAAGAATAGAAAATACACATCCGTGAACATAACATCTGCAATGTACAGATTGAGTTCCGTGTGTTAACTCTAGTAACAAAACTTCCCTCTTCCCTTCTGAACTTCCTTTTTCTCTCTTTTGTGTATTTTTAGTATTTAACTGCCCCTTTTTTCTTCCCTTCTTTCTTTTTGCATTGTTATCACTCCTCATCAAACCCCGCCTCCCTACAACCATACCACTCCTCCTCATGGAAGCCATCCATTGAGACAAATAAGTATAATCAAGCAAAATATAGCAATGTATTGGCTATGTCTGAAAGTATATGAGCTATTCTGTATTTCTAGTCTGACGCATCTCTGTCAAGAGAAGGGAAGTACATTTAATTTTCAATCTTCTGATGCCATGATTAGTCTTTTAAAGAAATTTGCTTTTACATTATTGTAGTCATTGTATAAATTGCTTTCCTGGTTCTACTCATTCTACCCTATATAAATTTGTACAAGTCTCCCCAGGTTTCTCTGGATTAATCATTTTCATTCTTTCTTAGGGCAGAACAGTATCTCATTGCATTTATATATCATAATTCATTCAACCATTCCCTAATTGATGGGAACCCCCTTAGTTTCCAGTGCTTTACTATAATAAAAAATGCTGCTATGAATATTTTCATACATATGAGTCCTTTCTTTCTGTCTTTGATCTCTTTGGGGGTATGTGCCTAGTAGTGGTATCTCTAGACCAAAGGCTAAACCCAAGTTATACCCAGGACTTTGGGGATATAATTTTAAATTGCTTTCCAAAATAATTGGATCAATTCACAAGTCTACAAGCAGTGCATTAATATTTCTATCCTCCCAGCGTTCCTCCAACAATCGCCATTTTTTTCTTTTATTATCTTTGCCAATCTGATAGCTGTGAAGTGGAAGCTTAGAGCTATTTTTATTTGTTTATATTTCTCTAATTATGAGTGGTTTGAAATATTTTTGCATATAGTTATTAATAGCTTGCATTTCTTCCATTAATATTCTTTGATCACTTTTCTATTGGTGAGTGGCTCTTGTTCATATGTATTTACATCAATTTCCTATATGGCTTAGATATCACATCTTTAGTTTGCTGTGGTTTTTTCTGCCAGTCTTATTTCTCTTTTAATTCTAACAGCATCAATTTTGTTTGCACAAAAGCTTTTTAGTTCATAAATCTTAAATTGTACGTTTTCTCTTTTGTGATCCCCTCTATCCTATTTTTAGTAAAGAGTTCTCCATTTGGGGCTTATTGTGGCACATGGAGCAAGATGCTCATCTACTCCTAATTTCTGTTAGTTATCTGCTTTCCCCTACTGTCAGCCATTTTTGTTAAACAACATTTTTTTAAACTAAATCATAACACATCTCTAGAGCAAAGTGAGGTTTATGAAGTACTTTTCTCCCAACAGCACTATAGAGAAGGTAGCACAAATAGTATTATCATTCCCATTTTACAGATGATGTCAGTGATGCACAGAGAGGCTGAATAACTCATTCATGGTCACATAACAAGTGAGTATCAGAGCCAGGATTAAATCCCTATCTCCTGACTCTAAATCTAGCACTCACTGTCCACTACACAAAGTTGCCTCTGCTCCAATTTTTATTTGGTTATTTTTTTTTTCAGGAATTGAATAGCATTTTTTTTTGAGTCATTTTATTGGATGATAGCCTATCTGATGTGGATGTTTGGGGGCAAGGGCAAACTTTTAATGTTAGAATTTGTCCAATGATTAGGTGCCAGATACTTGGGATCTGGGAATCCCATGTCCTTCTGTGAATCAATATTCAGAAAATTTGGGAAGATCCTATAAATGTTTTGCTCCTCTAGAGAGTTCTGGCAAGTGAAAGAGGATTGATGAGGAGGGAGACTTTTTTTTCCATCCATGACACTGATGATCTAGCTACAGTACAATTGACATTTTTTCAGAGAAGCTTTCTATTTCCCTATTTTTTATGTATAAGTAGTCACTTCACATGGGTGATTCTCACTTGCAAGTATATTTTCAAACCCATTTCTCCGCATAGGACTCATTCTGAGAAGGGCAAAGGGGTTCACATCTTGAACTTTTCACCTCTTAAACTTTCAGAGATGAGCAAAACCAGTAGTTTGTTTTCTTTCTTTTCTTTTTAACTAGATCACAGAAATAATCACATCTGCTCAATGTGGTTTAGACCACTATTAGACTCCAAAGAAGCAAAACCATCAATTATGGAGCTTCTAACTGCTCTCCTTCTGTTTTGTTTTTCGTTTCTTGTATCTTTTTTTTGCATCACCTTCATTTCCAAATGTGTATCTCCTACCTCCCCACCCAGAAAAAAAAACACTCCTTATAATAAAGAATAAGAGAGAGAGAGAGAGAGAGAGAGAGAGAGAGGGAGGTACCTCTGGTGCTTATTGCACAAGGTTATGATGAGACACAAATGCAATAATGTGTTTATGTAAAGCATTTTGAATACTTTAAGGAGCTATATAAATGTCACTTTATAGGGTGTATAGTATGTAAAGACCCATGATTTCATCAGTGAAGGAAATTTCCATTGAGGACATTACCACTACCAATGGATATTGGCAGTTATTCTACAATTTACAGTCTTAGAAAGTTGTCTGGGGGCACTGATAGGTTAGGTGATTGGTTAGATGACTTGCCTGGGGTCACACAGCCAGCATATGTCAGAAGCGGGTCTTGAACCAGGGTCTCCCTGACTCTGGGATTAGTTCTCTAGTCACTACACCATTCTGCCTGATGATTCTCATTATGGTTTTATAAATAACCTCTCTCATAGGTGAGGTGAATAAGTTCTCTCAGGATAACCAAGCATCATTTAGTGTAACTGAAAAAGAACAGTTTACAACATCTAGGGGGAGAAGTAGATCTCTAGTTATAGATATTATCTGACATATAATAAGTCTGTAATATTACTAGTATAGCACTTCAGTCTGGCTCCTTACGTCTACAAAAAAAAACCCAAGACCAAGACGAAGGTGAGGGTACTCGTGCTTTTGCAAGCACAAAGCAGTGGACGTATTTTTCTTTAATAGTCCCAAGCAGGCAAACAATTCTAAGAAGACGTGTGTGTGCAAGTGTGTGTGTGTTTCAATAGTATCTTGGTTTGTTTTTTTTTTAAAGCTTTGAGGTATAAAGAAGGTAAATTGAGCTTGCTTTGAGCCAAGGTGAGGTCAAAGACTGATCAAGCTGCCTTGCTGCGGTTTTCTCTTAGCTTGTCCAGTTCTTAAACTTACTCACAATCTCTCTACTTTAAAACTAAAACAAAACAAAAAACAACCCTTAAAGTGAAACCCCATTGACTTTCCACCCACATTTCAATATCATTTCGAGCAAGCATTGCTTGCTGCTCTGAAGACATATCAAAAAAAAACCAAAAAAAAAACCAACCCACAGAACAATAAAACCCCAGAAGCTACCATGATGTCTCCAACTGGAAAAGGAACAAGACTGTTCAATCTTGGGAAAGATTTTGGTCTTTGGCTGGGTTCTCTGGTCAATATCACTCTATAAGACCTAAAAAGTGATTATCAATTATTTGGTGTTAACTTGATTGAAAAAACTGGAGTTGTGTAGCCTGGAAAAAAATGTAGGGGAACATAATACTCATTTCCCAGCATTTGAACGGCTATCTCATGGGAGATGGATTTTCAGAGAATAGAACTAGAGCAATGGGAAAATGCCACAAGGGTAAATTAAATTAAACCTTGATATAAGGAAAAAACACTTCCTAACAATGAGAGCTGTCCGAAATGCAATGAAGTGTGGCAGGAAAGAGTAAGTTTCTTTTCTCTGGACAGTCTCTAGCACTTATTGGCAATGTTGTAGAAGGATTCTCATTCATCTATTGGTTGGACTAGATGACCTTGGAGGTTTCTTCCACCTTTGAGATCTTTGGCTGGGAAAGGGCAACAAAAATAAGAATAGGAAGTTGATGTCCAATATAAATCAGAAGATGGTAAGACAGCATCCATCTGCCCTTCATAATTTCAAGTCAAAAGCCCCCTATGAACAACAAACATGTTGCTCTCCTAGCAAACATGACTTTCTTGATATAATACCAGCACAGCCCGTCCTAATAACAGATTTTAAGTTCTACTGGTATCTCATATGCAAAATCAAACACAGAACTTTTTGTTCTATCTTAAATAGGAGTCTGAAGACAAATATATAACAACCAACTCTCTGGGAAAATGTAAGATAACACACTTTCAAATTTAATTTGACTAATTTTTTCTCCATCACTTTTTTAAATCTAGGCAATCACTAAGGTAAATCAAGCCCTGGTTTAAAGCATTTGCAGATTTCTGAAGCGTATATGTTCACGCTGGAAATTTAACAGCTGGCTCTTGAGAACCTGTAAGAACTGACTCCAGCACAATCTTGATTTTAAGCCACATCAATCAATCAGCAAAAATTTATTAAGTTTGTTATGTACCAGACACTGCAGTAGTTGTAGCTGATGCAAATACAGAAAAATGAACCAATCCCTGCTTACAAGGAGCATTAAAAAAATATATTGTTTCTATAGAATCATCCTTTTAAGTATCATAAGAGGAATTGGTCTCTGCTGTGACAGCAGGAATGTAGGCAAAGGCTGCTTACTTTTGCTCCTCCCTGCAGTATTTCTGTGCCTTAGGGAAATGTATTAAAAGATTAAAACAAATTGTAAAACAATTAAAGCAATTTGACCAGGTGGTATCTGCTAGGAAACATGACAGGAATTGAATGGGTATATTGAAAGGGGTGTGTGTGTTTTTATCCCCAACCTCAGAAAGACTCAGCTGGAGTTGTTGACCACATGGGAGACCCATTGCTGGTCCGGTAATATGGGGAAGAGGCTAAAGGCATTCACTTGCTAAACTTATCTCAGAGACAGGCTGGGGACTTTTTGTTGAGATGGACAAGGAAACATCTCACATCCACCTACTGGTCGCTTTGTTCACCTGATGGGTGGACTCCTGAAGTAGATCAGAGATGTGCTGGCCCCCAGATATGCTGCCCCTCTGACATGCTGCCCAAGAGTGCTCACTCTAAGAGAGGAAGGGTACTTTCCCAAAGTAAAGGAGCAACAGGAGAGATGGAACCCCAGTTCAGAACAGAATGACAGCCTAGAAGCTGGGAAGCAGAAGCAGGCAGTGGTAAACCTGTGAACCACAGCATGGGAGGGGAAAAGTATCTGCAGAGGGCAGGTGCTGCAGATGGTGACCACAGAAGCACTGTGGAGTAACAGGGAGGGTCTGGTCCATTCTAAATTCTGTGGGATGTTGAGCTAATGGCAGCATTAAACAGAAATCAATTTCCAATAAGTAGAGAAAAACTTTTTTAAAAAAAGAAAAAGAAAAAGATAGGCAGTAGTGAAGTCAAAATCCTTTCTCACCTTAGTTGACTATCAATCAGCAAGCATTATTATGAACCATCTATGTATCAGTCACTGTGCTGGTTGGTCAGGATACAAAAACATAAATGAAATAGTTCTTGTCCTCAGGGAGCTTACATTCTAGAGGAGGAGGCAATATGTACATATTTAAACATATATAATTATATGTTATAATCTATAAAATATATTTTGTGACATACACACACACACCTGAGTTCAAAACCCATCTCTAAATCTAATTAGCTGTGTGACTATAAGTAAATCACCTCATGTCTCTGAGCCTCAATTTCATTATGTGCAAAAGAGGGAAAATAACCCTTGAATTAATTAATGAAATTTCTACTAAGCACTTTCTATGTACAAAGCACTGTACTAAACACTGGAGACACAACTACAAAAGCAAGACCATCCTTGCTCTTCCTTTGTAACAGGGAAGACCACACTTGTACTCCACATATCATAATGCTGTTTTTATGGGGAAAGTGCCTTGCAAACTGTGAGATATTACATAAATGGGAGTTATTACTCAGTCAGAAGAACTAGGTAGAAGCTTTCTAGCTTTGTGACCTTGGGCAAGTTACTTTCCCTCCCTAAATCTGCTAAGGCAGTGCCCTGTCTGAAGTCTCAGCATGTGAGGGGGTTCCAATCCTGCCTCAGATGTGTCCAGGGTATAGGCAAGTCACTTAACCTCAGTTTCCTCATCTGTAAAATGGGCATTACCTCTCAGGATGGTTGTGAGGGAAGAATGGGATAATA
>CM053581.1:551541745-551565944 GCA_028627135.1 Pseudochirops cupreus | reverse complement strand
TAACAATGTAATAATGTCAACCATAATAGCTGACATTTAGATAAAGTTTGTTCTTTATTATTTCATTGTTAGAATCGGGAGGAAATTATATACTTATAATATATTATATATTTATATGAATATATATTTATATTAAACATATACTTACATATTTGTAAGATATTAATATTAATTGATATAAATATAAATATATTAATATAGTATATTAAAATTATATTTATAGAAAATTCTATAGAAAAAAGAAATAAAATGGACCTCAAATACCATCTACAGCACCAATAATTCACTTACCATAGTAGCTCTGCAGATGGTCTAAATACTCAAAAGATTCATTTTCCCATTTATGTGTATTCTACCCTACAGGTAAAATGACCTGCCCAAGACCACATAACTACTTACACAGTAAATATGATTCTAATGCCAGGCTACAGTATGACTAAAGTCAGATAAATCAGTATATTTTAGAAGCTTTCTCTATCACCTTTTCAGTTCCTGGAAAGATAACCTACCTTAATTCCTATTCCACATGGATATCTTAGGCATTAGTGGAGGCACTGATTTAAGAGATTGGTCAACATGGTAGATCAGTGGTTCTCAACCTTCCTAATGCCTTGACCCTTTAATACTCATATGTGGGTGTATCTGCATGTGGACGGACCCTCCTGGAGATGGATGGAGGAGCGGTGTCTCGGTTCCAAAGACCATCAGAAATATGTGTTTTCCGAGGGTCTTAGGTGACCCCTGCGAAAGGGTCGTTCGACCCCCAAAGGGGTTGTGACCAACAGGTTGAGAACCACTGTGGTAGATCTATTTATAAGACTTTTCTTTGTAGCATGTCATGCTTTCCCCATAAGCCTGGTTTGCCTCTCGTGTCCAGATTAATTCATAAATGTCTACTAAAGCCATGAAATTCTTGCCAACCCAATCTTGTAAAAGAAAGTGTTGCCTAAATGTCTAAATAATAATAAAGCTTCAGTATCTATTACTTTCTCAATTTTCTTGAGAAAAATAATTTTGGAGTCAAGAACACCCGAGTTGAAATCCCATCTCTAATCCTTTTTACTCAACTTCATTATTTACTCAACTATTGTGAAGACACTATTGTGAAGTCAATTGAATCACTAAGCTTCTTGTTGTGCAGTCCTTTTCCAATTGATGCCGACTCTCACGACCTCATTTGGGATTTTCTCGGCAAAGATACTAGAGTGGTCTGCCATTTGCCTCTCTGTGGTTATAATGTACCAATGAGATAAAATGAAGATCTAGTTCAGCAAACATACTGCAGTGTTTTGCCATTTCCTTCTCCAGCTCATTTTATAAATGTGGTAACTGAGGCAAATATAGTAAAGTGATTTGCCCAGGGTCACATAGCTAGTAAGTGTCTGAGAGCAGATTTGAACTCACAAAGAGTTTTCCCAATTCCAGACCCAGCACTTTATCCACAGAGCCACCCCAGAGCACTTAGCTGGATCTTCCAAAAGAGGACAATCCTCCCTCAACAGTCTGTAAAATTGTTCCTATTGATGCTTATTTAGTTAAATGCAAATATCAAAAACATGTTTGGCTGGCAGATTTATGCTCATTTTAAGATTTTGAGGAATCACGGGAATGGTGAACCATTTCATGTTGTCACTGGTTTGGGTACTAGTGTAATAAAAACAATGATCTTATGATGTTCCTCATACCTGAATAAGTAGTTGGATTCATCTAGCTGTTCTCAGAACTGTAGTGAGCAATTTCTGTGCCTATGATAAGTAGTCCAGAGCTTAAAGGATGGGGAAACCCCAGAGGCTGCCACAGGAGAGATGGAGGGTTAGGGCTAGGGAGGAGCTTGCCTGTGGTGTAGTCATGGTAGAGGGAGGAAGGAATCACACCCTGGGGTTCTGTGAGGATGTTTCAGAGAAGTTTCCTTCTGGGAGGGGTAAATGGTAGGGCTGGGTTAGGGAACAGGTCATGTGGAATGTGGCCATTGGTCAGAGGAAGATCTTGAAGCTTCCTATTGTAACAAATTATTAGACAGTTATATGTACCACATTTTAGTAATATGGAGAACACCCAAAGGTGGGCAATCTCGAGTACATGTCATATGAGAATGAGTTGAAAGAACTAGGGGTATTTAGCTTGGAGAAGAAATGATTCGGCCATATGACCAATGGATGGAAATTGCAAAGAGACAAGTTTAGGTTTTTTGTTTCCTAATAATTTGAACTGACCCCAAATAAAATGGGTTACCTTGGAAGGAAGAAAGTTCCCCCTCATTTGATATCTTCAAGCAAAGGTTGGAAAACCACTTTATATGGGAATTTCTTTTCAGTTTAAGTTGTACTAGATGATCATTGACTCCCTTCCAATCGTGCAGTTCAGTAATTCTTTCTAACTAGGTGCTAGCTTAGTTTTTCTTTGCTTCTAAAAGACCACCAATGCTGTCAGCATTCTCAAAATTTAGACACCCTAAGGACTAGCCCCATGACCACACCCAAGTTATGTCTTTTGTTCTGGTATCATTAATTTATTGAGTAGAGGGGCAGCTAGCTGGTGAGTGAATAGAACACCAGCCCTGGAGTCAGGAAGACCTGAGTTCAAATCCAGCCTTAGACACTTAATACAAAAACTAGCCATGTGACCTTGGGCAGGTCACTTAACCCCAACTGCCCTGCCTTCCCCCTCCAAAAATAAAAAAAAATGATTGAGTAACTTACTGTCATTAGACCTGTGAAACAGAATTTTTCCCAAAGGCATATTTGTTGCCTTTCATACTCTCATAGTATTTAGTGAAAAATCTGTTGTCATTCCAAAAAACTCCTAAGGGATGAAGGTTCTGGGAAGAGTCATCCAATTAAAGAAAGAGAGAGAGTCCCCAAGGATGAGTTCTTCTACGTAGGAGTTCCTGAATAAAGAGGTTTCTGGGGCCTAGTAGAAGAAATACAGAATACAGTCTAGAGAGGAATTAGGATATGCTGAAAAATAATTATGCAAAATTGATATTTTAAGATATGTTTATTAAGAAATTTATTTACTTAATCTCATTTCAGATACCAAGGTTTTCTTCATTTTTGTTTTTACTATTCCCTAAATCTGCATCACACAGAGAATGCTCAGGCCACCATGTTTTGATCAAGGCAGATCCAGGGGTGGAGGGTGGGGAAATGCAGAATGTATTCAGACTAGTATGGTCCAAAATGTATTTTTATTGTCCCTTTGGTCTGAGAAATCAGAATGTCACTTCTTTCTCATGACCAACAGCTCAAATACTTTGAGAGGGACCTAGATTTTTCACAGTGTTTTTGTTCTTTGATCTTCCTTGACTAATTTTGATGTGCAGTTTACAGATTTTAGTGAAATTTGGAAGAGCAAAGATGCCCTTCCACGTGATTCTGAAGGCAGTTCAAATGCTTTAGGGTATACCACTTCCTTGCCAGACCATTTTTAGAATAGCAGTCACATTCCTCCCTCTGACCCCCTGTGAAACTGACTTTCCACAGCAGAACTGAGAGTAGTCTTCTCTCAGCAGAGGATCTGCCCGAATGCCTCATGTGACCAAAGAGCTCATGAAAGATTTGGTCAAACTACACTCACATAGCTGTGTCTGGCCTCTTCTCAGGTTTCTTTATTCTTTCTAATACAGAATAAACTTGGGGCCATCTCCAGTCATCCTGATTCATACATATCTGGCCGCTGGACCCAGATGGCTGTGGAGGAGACAGTGAGGCTGGAGATTTCCCATAGCCCTCCTCACTTAAATCCAATTCACTTGAAAGTCATGGCATCATCTTCCTGATGTCATGGTCATCTTCCAGAATGAAGGGCAAACAAGAATAACAACAGAATGAACTGGGAAGTATTAGAGAATGGAGGAGAAAAAACACACACAGGCAGAAAAATGACCCAAGAAGACCTACACATATTTATATCTGTCTATAGACATAAGTGTAGACATAGATATATACACATACACACACATACATACATATACATAGACACACACATTTCCTTCTTTTTAAAAAAAATCCCAAAGAATACCATCACCTTGACAACAGAGAAGAAAAAGGAACCGTCATTGTGTGGAATGGGATAGGAAGAGTAGGAAAATTGTGGAATACCAACTCTCTCACGGTTTAGTGGAAAGCATAAAGGCTTTGAAGTCAAGTCTCAGGTCTGCCATGTTGTGAGTAGGTCCCTTCCTCTTCCTGGGCCTCAGTATCTGTAAAATGGTGAGGCTGAATTTGATGATCTCAAAGGTCCTTTTCAGCTTTTAATCCATGAGGTTGTATGCCACACATCTCTAATGAGAGAAAACACCCCTCAATTTCATGACACTCTCTAGTATATCTATATCTATATAACTATAAATAGATAGATAGATACATAGATACATGCGTGTGTGTGTGTGTGTGTGTGTGTGTGTGTGTGTGTAAAAGCAGGAGAACAATTTATACAGTAACAAATACTATAAAGACAAATAAGTTTAAACAACTTAGGAACCCGGATCAGCACAGTGGAACTGACCACAGCCCCAGAGGACTCATGATGGAGCATGTCATCTACCTCCAGGTAGATAAATGATGGATTCACAGAGCAGATTGAAGCTTTTTT
Organism: Pseudochirops cupreus; assembly: GCA_028627135.1. Lineage (NCBI taxonomy): Eukaryota > Metazoa > Chordata > Mammalia > Diprotodontia > Pseudocheiridae > Pseudochirops > Pseudochirops cupreus. The sequence continues at coordinate 551,561,351 of CM053581.1, read as the reverse complement.
TTTTTTAAAGCGCTAAGGCAGGAATTTGTTTTGTTTGAGTCTATATATTGTAATGAGTTTTGCTTTTCTTGCTTTCTCAAAAGGTAGGGGAGTGGAGGTAGAAGGGAAAGAATTCGGAACCAAAAATAAAAGAATACTTAATGTTTTTTAAAATAAAAGTATGGGGATTTACGATGAGTTTATAAAAACTATAATGGGGTTTTTCGGTGGCACAGTAGAATGACCTAGAATGAGATGCATGAATGGGGTTGGAGTGAGTGTCGGTTTCTGTAGCATTGCCTCATTTTATAATAAATCCAGATATAAGAAGCTGATGTTGTGTTTTGTTTGTTTTTAAAGTGTTGCTTTTGGTCTTATTGAGGGTGAGCTGTCTGAAAGGTACACAGGGGTCTTGTTTGCCTTTCAAAATAAACACACATCCCCAAATGGAAAAAACTCTTAACAAAGCAAAAAAGCAAACAAACAATAACAAAAGTCACTGTTGTTGAGATGGTCTGTCCTACTTAAAGGAGGGTGTGGTCACCTTCCTAGCAGCCCAGGTTTTCTGTGTTAGTGGTCACCCAAAGTCGGGTAAATAGCTTACAATATAAATTCAAATTTTTCATGAAACAAACAGTAGAAATTAAACACATGAAATAAATGTATTCTTTCCAAGGTTCTGGGGGGTAGGTCATGAATGGGAAAAATAATCTGCTTCTGAAGCAGGCTTGTCACAAGTAATTAAATAGGGGACATTACTCTCCTTTTTAGCTCAGAAAAGCTTTAATTATCTTCTTGGGTACAGAGGGAAGGCATGCCCCTTACCATGGAACCCATACATAGCCACACTATTGTTCTTGGCTATCTTTTTAATCACATGCTCTTTCATCAAACCAAGAGAGAACAAGGATCAACATTTCATAAAATATATTTCAAAAAGCAGACTGACCTTCACAGAACACTGAAAAACTCCAAACCATAAAGTGTTCACCAGTGAAATATCTGTTATCCACATCCATAATCACTTTACCACCACACCTTCATATTGCAAATACATTTGAGTAACCCCAGAAACACAAACTTAAACCAACCCAAGAGTAATCTTAGTTTTCTCATGAGTTTTAGGTCAACTGCCTAATGGAACATATTTCAATAGTTTTAAGTCAGTTAAATGCATAAATTAGTGGGAATGGATTTTCCATGGCTGAGTCACAAAATTTTAGAGACAGATAATCCAACTGAGGGCCAAGAAAGCCATAGGACTGGCCCAAGGGCATAGAGTTTATGACAAATCTTTTAACCTGAACTCAATAGTCTTTTGCTTTCCAGGGTCAACAATAATTTGAATCAGCCTGTGAGAGGCAATATGGTATAGTCATGGCCAGGTTGACTTTGAGAATTCCCCAGGTCTTCATTTCCTCCCCTATAATATAAAGGGCACTTAATAAGATGATGAAACAGTTTTAAAAATCTATGAATTGAAAATGTAATGCGTTTTATGATTTTTTTCTAATAGAAATCTTTTAATTTCTAAATGCATGGCATTTATAGAGACTCTGAGGGTCATTAAACAAATTCCCACTTGCAATGGCAAATTGGGTCTCCAAAGGGTATCTATATTGTATTTCAAGGTTCTAGGGGTACCCCCAAGGAGTAGTAAGCTTGTTCTAATGCTATCAGGTTGAGCCCTCTTTCTGGTGCATTCCTCCAAAATCAATCACCAGTGCTGATTAATATCTCCTCGATATCATCAAGGGAAGCAACTAGGTGGTGCTATAGTGCATAGAGAGTTGGGCTTCAAATCAGAAAGACTCATGTTTGTGAGTTCAAATCTAGCCTCAGATACTTACTGGCTGTGTGACTCTGGGCAAGTCCCTTTACCCTATTTGCCTCAGTTTCCTCATCTGTAAAATGAGCTGGAGAAAGAAATGACAACCGCTCCAGTATTTTTGCCAAGAAAACCCCAAAAGGGGTCATGAAGAGTGAGACATGATTGAAATGACTGAACAACAATCATTGATACCACTGATTAACATGCCACCATCATGTTCACACATGCGCACACACACACACACACATACATATATAAGTTGCATTTTATTATCATTTACAATCTATTTGAATACATACTCTTGTTACACTTGATCTTTTTTGGGAAATAGAAGAAAATTCTATGTAATCTAGACAGCTGACAGTTGTTCACATTGTAAAACCACAATTATTTCAATTCATTAATGGTTGCTTTGAGTTTTTCCTTATTGACTCCAGAAAATTCACCCACCTTTGCCCATTTTTATAAAACTGAAATGTTGGCATGCATTCACTTCTCACTGTGTTGCAGCAACATCCTGACAGTCATTTCCATCCGTTTCTATGAAGATCACATCTGGGTGCTTTTCACAAAGTGAATGGAAGAAAAGCTTCATCAGTTTGCATGGTCTATACCATATGGCAGAGAAATCAACTACTTCTAGTTTTTTCTCTAGCCTCTTTCAATTCTGAGTCAAAGTTTTCCTTGTTATCTTTCTGTTTCACCATTTTTGCAGGAGACAGAGAGGCACATGTCCTAGTGGTCAGGCAGGGAGCAGCTAATCTGAGTGATCTGTGAGCCAGAGCCTATCCAGACAGTGCTTCAGTCTACAGGAGATGTAGGAACTCAGTTTCTATCTTCTTGATATCATTGGTAAGCAAGTAACATCAATTAGCTTTTACAAAGGGATGATTACTGACAAGATATATGAAGAACAGAACTATAAACATATCCCCCGGAACTGGGGATGACCACTCTCTTCACTACCACTTTGGTCTCTTGGGAAAGTGAGTTCAAACTGAAAGTGGTTGTTACAATACATGCTCCCCACTAAGTTCATTTCTGAATACAGCATCATTTACTCCTTGAATGATATGGTCAAACTTGACCTTTAGTACTATGAATTTAGCAGATATGTAGAAGATGAATTGGAGTGGAAGGATACTCAATGCAAGGAAACCAATTGAGTCTCTTGCAATAGTCTTGGTGAAAGGTAATAACAGCCTGACCCTGGGTAGTGGTCACATGTTGGGGTAGAATTGACAAATCATGGCAATTGATGGGATGTGCGAGGTATGGGATAAGGAAAAGTTGAGGATGACCCCAAGGTTGTAAATCTTCATCAGTAGGAAGATAGTGGAGTCACCCAATCATAGAAATAGGAAAGAAGTCAACAAATTCCTCTTTAGACATACTGAGTTTGAGATATCTATGAAACATCCCTATGGAGCTATCCAGCAGGTAATAACTGGTAATGCCAGGACTGAAGTTCAGCTTACAGATGAGTTCTGAATTTGTAGATTTAAGAGTCATTTACATAGAGGTGATAATGACACCCAAGGGAAATACTGAGATCATGAAGAGAATCAAGGAACTTTAAGGAAGATATGCCTACTCACTCATTCCTATAATTCTAAAATATTTATTTCATCCCACTCTTGCTCTAAAACATTTATAGGTTGCTTAAAAGGTTGTTCTAAGAAGTTTGATTCTTGGCACAACCACTTTGTGAAATAGATACACATTGACATGCCTCACTAGAATTAAATCAAATGAATGTAGGGAAAAAAAGCAAAAAAAAAAATCAGCCCCTTCTTGAGTCATAATTTTGGAGTCATTAGATCCAAGGAGTTTATACCTTTCTTTTTGTTTCTGTTTTTTTTCCCCTGAAACATCAGTGCACATTTATTGTACCATTAAAATTTTTTTCAAATTTTTTTTAATTTTCAAGAGAAATTTTTTAATTTTAATAATTTGGTATGGTCAGTGAAAAACAGCATGAAATAGTACATAACAGACCTCTCTTGGAATCAGGGAACACTTACATTCAAGAACTACCTTTGACATATTCTAGTTGTGTGACTACGGGAAAATCACTTAACTTCCCAGTCTTCTCAGGAAACTCTTGATTATGTTATAGATATGTTGCTAGTCTGCATTGGTGGTAGGAGTCTTAAAGTCCCTACACTGAAATTAATTACATCTGTTACTTCATCCACTTGCAACACAAAACAGGGAGATTTTTGGTTTTTGTTTTTCTACCGATCACAAAGCTCCTCAGAACATATGAGCAATTCTCCTTCCTACCATATCTGCAAAGGGAGTCCTTTGAAGCTGCTTTGCATATGATTCATCAACCATCATCTTGATTATATCAGTAGCTCCAGGTAGCACCTTTGTTTCTGTTATCAAATGAGGCTTTTTACCCTTAGCAACTGTGCAAGCAACCTCATATGATGCAAGTAATCATTTTGATGTCAAGGTTGCATTTGCTTATTTAAAGCATCTGGTTTTCTCGGGAAATGTTCTCTTGTCTTGCCAACTCAATATTTATATGAAGTCAGTCACAAAATTAATTAGACCATTCATGCCAGAGATTCAGTCCCTAAAACTTTACTTAGAAATTATTATTATTGGGGCAGCTAGGTGGTGCAATGAGTAGAGCACCAGCCTTGGAGTCAGGAGGACCTGAGTTCAAATCCGGTCTCAGACACTTGACACACTTAACTAGCCGTGTGACTTTGGGCAGGTCACTTAACCCCAAATGCCCTCCAAAAAGCAAAAAAAAAAAAAACATTACTATCCTTTTTAAAGTGCAAAATGTTTAACAGTGCTCTATTTATGTTTGAGAAAAATAACCCTGGAATAACTTTATATGCAAAAACAAGAGCATGGATGAATTAATTATATATTCATGTATCATGATGCTGTTAAAAAGATAAATATGAAAGATACAAGGAAATAATGAAGAGTGAAATTATCAGTAACTATATACATTCTCATCAAGTCTATATTAGAAAAAATAGAGGGAAGAAAGGAAAAGCAAGTCAAAAGTGGAATTTTGGGTAAGTGTAGGAGGGAACAAAAAAAAATGAAAGCATCTTTTTTGCTTGCTTATTTGTTAATTCATTTAATTCTTCCTTGTTAAAAGCTAAGAGTGTGTCATGATAGCTTGACTCTTCCATATTTATTTGATCATGTGGATGGCTGTTTCATTTGTAATTTTTAAATTTTAAAATAGTTTATTATTAGCTAAACTTAAGAGAAGGCAAATAAAATATCTTTCACTATTTAAGTGGAAAAGATGGAGAGATGGGGGGTGGCTAGGTGGTGCAGTGAATAGAACACCGGCCCTGGAGTCAGGAAGAGCTGAATTCAAATCTGGCCTCTGATGCTTAACACAAAACTAGCCATGTGACCTTGGGCAAGTCACTTAACCCCAATTGCCCTACCTTTTCCCCTCCAAAAAGCAAAAAAAAAAAAAAGATGGTGAGATGTAGACTAGACAATGGGGCAACTAGCAAGATTCAGAATTGGTTGGATGGCCAGACTCAAAGAATACATGTTAATGCCACGTCACTTTAGCAGGAGGTCTCCCTCTCATGGCACACCCCCAGGAGCTGGGTTCTATTTAACATTTTTGCCAATGGATAACAGTGTAGACAATATACTTATCAGATTTGAAAGTGGTAGAAAGCTGGAAAGGATAGCTTACACACTGGAGAATCAGGTAGAATGAGTCAGGAATCAAAATCATTGGGCTAAATCTAATGAGACGAAATTCAATAGGGATAAATGTGACATTGTGCATTTGGAGAAAAAAAAATCAGCTTCACAAGTACAAGGCGAGGGAGGTATGACTAGACTATAGTTTATCTGAAAAGTATTAAAGGATTTAGTGGACCGCCACCTGACAACATACCAAAATTTATGAGATTCAGTCAAAGCAGTACTGGGGGAAATTTTATATCTCTAGTTGCTTATATCAATAAAATAGAGAAAGAACAGATCAATAAATTTGGCATGCAATTAAAGAAGCTTGAAAAAGAACAAATTGAAAATCCCCAATTAAATACCAAATCTACAATCCTGAAAATTAAGGAAAAATTAATAAAATTGGAAATAAGAAAACTCTTGAACTAATAAATAAAACTAAGAGCAAGTTTTATGAAAAAACCAACAAAATAGAGAAACCTTTGGTTAATTTGATTTTTAAAAAAGATAAAAGAAACCCATTACCAAGTATCAAAAATGAAAAGGGTGGATTTACCACCAATGAAGAGGAAATTAAGACAAGTATCAGGATCTTTTTTGCCCAATTGTATGTCAACAAATCTAACAATCTAAGTGAAATGGATGAATATTTACAAAAGTATAAATTTCCCAGATTGATGGAAGAGGAAAGAAAATGTTTTTCACACAAATGAAGTCATATCTAAACAACTGGAAAAATATCAATTGTTCATGGGCAGGTAGAGTTAGTATAATAAAAATGACAGTTCTACCTAAATTAATTAACTTATTCATGCCACACCAATCAAACTACCAAAAATTTATTTTAACGAGTAGAAAAAAACAACAAAATTCATCCAGAAGAACAAAAGGTCAAGAATATCAAGAGGATTAATGAAAAAGAGATGCAAAGGGAGATTGCCTAGTCATGCCAGATCTAATACCATATTATAAAGTGACAGTAATTAAAACTGTTGAGTACTACCTACGAAATAGAGTGGCGGATCAGTGGAATGAATTACATACACACAACACAATAGTGTGTGAGCATGGGATAGTTTACCTGTCAGATTTATGGAGAAGGGAAGAATTTATGACCAAACAAAAGACAGAGAGCATTATGAAATGCAAAACGGATAATTTTTTATTACATTAAATTTAAAAGGTTTTACACAAACAAAACCAAAGCAGCCAAAATTAGAAGGAAAGCAGAAAACTGGGAAACAATTTTTACAGCAAATGTTTTGATAGAGGTTTCATTTCTCAAATATATAGAGAATGGAGTCAAATTTATAAGAATACAAGTCATTCCCCAATTGATAAGTGGTCAAAGGCTATAAACAGATAGTTTTCAGATGAAAAAAAAATTAAAGTTATTTACAGTTATATAAAAAATGCTCTAAATCACTATAGATTAGAGAAATACAAATTAAAGCAACTTGCATGTTTCATCATGGGTCCTCCTGATGTCATTGGTCCTCTTCGAAGGATGAACAATAACCATAAACCTTTATTAGCAAGTTCAGTCCATTTGCACTTAACATCAAAATTGGTAAATTTGTCTTTCCATCATTCTTTGTTAAATTCAGTTGATCAGAAATGAATAGCATTTTGCTTTTCTTATTATTACTATTATTAACCCCAAAACAATAAAACTAAATGACACCAGGAGGGTGATTCTTGACTTGCAAATGAACTGAATTTAAGTGAGGCAGAGCTGTACTAAGTCTCTCCTCCAGAGTCATTGAGGTCCAGGGATAAAATTTAAGTCAAGATGACTGGTTATGGCCCCACTAATAAAGGACAGAGGGGATGTATAATATATTAAAAATAAGATTACAGAAATATTTGAATGTAGACATAAGCACATTAAATGCAAAAAAAATTGATATAGATTTAAAGTGAAATCCAGAGTATCCATGATAAAACATGCAATCTACCTCCTTACAGAAATAGTGGACTCAAGGTACCGTTTGAGTCATATTCATTTTTGGACATGGCCCATTTGGGAATTAGTTTTGCTTGACTTATGGTTACGTATTTATTACATATTTGTTACACTGGTTTTGTTTTTCCTTTTTTGCTCTTGGAGAAAGTGGGAGGAGGAGAAAATAATTTTGTCAATGGAAAAAAATGTAACTTAATTTTTAAAAATAAAGGGAGAGTGGGCATTAAATTTATTGAGTTTCTATCCACCTGGGAGCAGTGGAAACAGCATTGTCTATATAGGACAAAACTGAATTCAAACTAGTAAGCATTAAGAGAGCTAAACAGCAACATTATATTGTGCTAAAAAGATTCTATTCAGAATGAGAATATTACTATTTTAAATTTATATGGACCAAGAGGAAGTAGTCACGCACAAAACAAACTTCCTGATCCTGAAGAAAAGACAAAGAAAAACAAGGAATTAGAATGTAAGGGAGTGCCCATCAGCTGGGGAACGGCTGAAGTAATTGTGGTATATAAATATGATGGAGCGTTATTGTCATAAGAAATAAATGAGAGACACAATTTCCAAGAATCTTAGATAGTGTGAACTGATACAAAGAAGTGAGCAGAATTCAGAGCAGAGTTCATACAAAGATAACAACAGTAAAGAAAAACAACTACGAAATCCTTCAAAACTCTGACAAATGTAATGACCAACCGTGTGTACAGATTAATCACAATGAAGCATATTATCCACCTCTTCCTGATAGAGATGGGATAAACTCAAAAGTGCAGAAAGAGGCATCTTTGTCAAAAAGGACTACTCTGAGGATGTTTTTTATTTGACAATGCTGTTACAATGTTTTTCTTGCTGTTACAATGTTTTTCTTTCCCTTAGTTTTTTAATAAGGGGAGGGGATGGGTAAGAATGATTCTCTACCGAACAAAGACCATTAAATTTACACGTGCCAAATAATTCTGCAATAAAATATAGAAAGGGGGAAAAATACAGAGACTGGAAGCCATCTCAGCTCTGATACTGCATCAGACTATTCCCCTCTTCAGAAATAATGATGCCATCCTACTGAACCAGTAATTTAATCAAGCTGGGCTACTGCGTACATCTATTATACTTTTTGGTTCTTTTCTCTATTACTTAGCATATGCTAATCACCTCCTTCTGAACTCTTCCTTATGGGTCCTCTGCTGTCCCATGCTGCCAAGCTCTTCTACTGAATTTTTGCTGTTATTTGACTTTTTTTTTTTATTCCTGGAAGCAATGGATTCTCAGCTATTTTATAACATAACCTCAAAATATCTCACTTTTCTATGAAGTCCTAAATTAGTTTATCCACATATAGCCCCTAAGCTTAAATTAAATCATTAGCCTCCTTGGTTACTATCTGAGCTGCCTCTCTGTGAGTTCAATCCATATGACTAAAAGCATATTTTTCCAAACTGTAGACCTTTCTCTTCTAAGGACAGAACCTGGCTGAAGGTAGAGGGTGCAAGTACACACACACACACACACACACACACACACACACACACACATATATGCATACATATATGTGTATATATGTATGGGTACATATATACACACATAGATATATTCCATTTTTTCAATAAAGAGAAAGTTCAAATAAAAGTCAACAAAAGCATAAATCTGCTTCAAAAGACCATAAGCACCACTCAAAAATTGATGAGTATAAAACACACAAAAAGGGTCACACCTGACTAAGTACAAGTTGAATATCAAAGCAGGCAGGATTCTCCCCTGTCATCAATAACCTATAGTCATGACACTGATGAGGTACATGTAAATTACCATGCTGCATGAAGTTGATTTAAATTATGTAAACTCAAAGTTAAACAATCTTTGCAAGAACTTGCAATATATCATTTGGATATCAAAATATTTGTTATATTTATTTATGTTATTCATTTGGGTAAGTACCAAAGTAAAAACAAAAAATTGTTATTTTTCTTCATAATATCATAAAGATAAAACAAATGCATTTCATGACAAAAATTTCCATCTGAAGCTTGCATATTTGATCAATATTTTTAATTGAATGCTTCAACTAAATTAATGCAAGATTCTTACATTAACAAACTGATACAAAAAGATAAGGTAAACTACATTTATGAAAAATACTAAGATAATATTTTTAAATGTTTCCTAATTTAAAAAATACTTGTCGGGGGCAGCTAGGTGGCACAGTGAATAGAACACCCACCCTGAAGTCAGGAGGAGCTGAGTTCAAATCCAGTCTCAGACACTTGATACAACTAACTAGCTGTGTGACCTTGGAGAAGTCACTTAACCCCAACTGCCTTGCCTTCCCCCCTCCAAAAAAAAATACTTGTCACATAAATGAACTATAGGGAAATAAAGGATCTGCTTATTAATCACCTGACAGGTATACAGAAGCAATTCTCACTTTATTTTTTTTTAAACTAAATATATTTAAATCTCTCCTAGCTCTACTCCTGATTCTGCTGACTTTTCCATCTCATAGCTAGTTAACTAAATACATGGATAAGGAATCTATTTGCCACAGATAAATATAATACATTTGGCCCCATTCTATTTGAATAAGAAAAGTTAATAAATAGATTTCTGATAATATACTGAAACAGACATGTGAACTTTAAAAAATTTCTGATGTATTGTCTATGAGAAAATACAGGTTTTTTTATTCTTATAGAAAAAACGATAGAAGTTTATTGTCTGTTGTACAAAATAGGGTTTTCTCCTGTAACTATTAAACGTAATTTTAATAAGTTATTGAAAATAATCGAGTAGCCATACGATAGTGATAATAATAGTTAATATGTGTATAGTGTTTTATGGTTTGCAAAATGCTTTACTTGTGTCATTTTATTTGATACTCAAAGCAGCCTTGTGAAGAAGAGGCTATTATTACATTTTACAGCTGAGGAAACTCAACCTGAGGGAGACTAAATGATTTGCCTACGGTTGTGCAACTAGCAAGTGCCTGAGACAAGATCTGAGCTCGAGTCTTCCAGCCTCCAAATTTAACCCTATTCATGCGCCACCTGGTGGCCAAGATCCCTTATTAAAAACTGAACCCCAAAAGAAACCCACCAATCACAACGTTATTATAAGTTATAAATATGAAAGTGACAAAGGACTACAAGCAACATATAGCTGTTATTTTTTGTTACTTTTCATCTTTTATGCTAGTATTATAATAAATTCTATTTTCGAATAAGAAAAAATTAAGAAAATCATTAATATAGCTTGGTTTATGAAAAGGGGGGAAAGAATTATGTTCTTATGAAAGGGGATTAATACTACATAAATTTTGGAAACCATCAGTTTACACCATTCTCAGTATTTATTTCAAAGATCTGTAATTTCATTAGCATGGGTACTCTCTCCACTGAAGCTGATTGCGGATTTTCTATATCTAATTAATGGTCTTTCACAGTTTCTGTATTTAAAAAAAAATCATAATTTTGTAATCAATCTGCTGAAAAGATTCTCCAAGTTTAGTTAGCCTAGTAGACCTTGGACAATCTATACTCGATTTACATCATACCACTGCTAAAGTAACTGGAATAATGGTGTAAATTTTTTTAAAAATAATAATAATAAAATAGGAAAAAAGGAATGCCTATTTGGAGAGAAAAGTTGTTAATCAGAGAGAAATTATTGGAAATAAAACTGGTAGGTTTGATTAGATACATACAAAGAAGTTTTATTTTTTTATGTCCCGCTATCTTTAAAATAAAAAGAAACAAAATTTTGAAAGAATATTGGTTACTTATATGTTCATTTGTTACATATATGTTCATGTATCTTTATATATACCAGATAGTTATAAAGTTATTGTGTGGCTTTATACTTTAATAACTTTAAATGTACACAATATAAAAATCGAAATTTTAGTTTTAACGTAGTGATTTGATTCTTTTTTTCACCTTCGAAATAACCACCATCATTTGTGACACATTTTTCAAACTGATTTTCCATCTTGTAGAAAACATTTTTCAGTCGCTGCGTAGTAAAGAAATAACAATTAACGCCAAAGTCTCCAGACTTGTACCTCTGGATTAAAGACTCCCTGAGGTGTGCCTGATTCAGTCCTTTACGCACCGTTACTCCCAGGGCTGAGGAACCAATCAAAGAACATTTATTAACAGCCTGCTTTAAAGGTGCCAGCCGTTGTGCTAAGCCAGCGGTTCTCAACCTGGGGGTTATGTCCAATTTAAATACATCCTGCATGTCAGATATTTACATTACGATTCATAGCAGTAGCACCACAACATGAGGAACTGTATTAAAAGGTCGCGGCATTAGGAAGGTTGAGAACCACTGTGCTAAACTTAGGGGTACAAAGCCAAAAATGAGTGACTGCCCTCCCGGAGCTTACGTTCTAGAGGAGGAAACAACATAGACAGAAATATGGTGGCGGAATATGGCAGATGGCCCTGGGGTAGATGGGCGAAGTACGTGGCATCTTTCTCTGCCCCTGGCATAACCTGCAAGCATCAGCGCTGCACGAGCGGCACGCGCGCCTCGAGCCCCGGGAGAATAAAGGGAGTCCGGGGACCGAGCCTAGTGCGAATGCTCCTATGCGCATGCGTACGGGTTTGAGCCTGTCAATCACCCTCAGCTACTAGTCTCCTGGACCTGAAGATGTGCCCGCGCGCGCGCAGCTCGGAGAAAAGTCCCGCACGCGTCTGGTTCTGCCACCCAGGCTGAGAGAGACGTCAGTCCCTTCTAGATCACTTCCGTTCACGTGGACCAATGAGGGCGCAGGGACGGCAGGGTCGCGAGCCTCCGTTCTCCATGGCAACGGAAGGCTTCTAAACAGCTTCCCTTCGCGGGCCTCCGCCAGGCCCTGGCCTTGTCTTCGGAGTCTTCGGCCCTCTCTGCTAGGCGTAACCAACTCCCGCACGCCATGGTGAGTCCCAGCCCGCCCGACCCCCCAGGGCGGCGGGGGCTGCGCCTGCTGAGGGGCCGGGGTTGGACCAGGGACCTCTTCCCGGCCCAGGCCCGGACAGGCCGCTTCGCCCGGCATCCTCCGGTCGCGATCTGGAGTGGGCCGGGGCCCTCCGTGCGTATCGAGGCCGGCCCCTTCGTTTTACAGAAGGGGAAACTGAGGCACGGGGAGCGAGGAGTCACCCAGAGCCCGGGTCAGCGAGCTCGGGTTATCCCCCCTCTCCCACTCCCATTCCTGCCGGGAAATGCTTCCCCTGGCTCAGGTCCCCGCCCCTCCGCCGTGCCTACATCCCCTCCCCCCAAAAGCGCCCGCCCTACCGCCACCCTAATTAGCTCCCTGGTGACGGCAAAGTCCGGGGCGCACGTTCAGATCCGTCACTCCGCGCGCTGTACGCGCCTCCTGTGTGCCAAGCACTTTGCTCAGGGCTGGGAGTCCAAAGAAAAGCCCCAGGCAGCCCCTTCCGCCGGGGGAGGTGAGCGCACATAGCTAGGTCCGTTCTAGATACAGGGAGAGCGGCTGGAAGGCTTCCCGCGCTGCTGGGGAGCCAAGAAAATCCTGATGTGGAAGAGGTGGCCGGAGGGGAGTGAAGTGTCAGAAGCCTGGGTGCCAGGGGGTGCAGAAGTTTAAATTCCAAGCTGAGGGCTTTCTTTACTTTTGGTCCTGGGGGTGATAAGAAACCCCGGGTGTTCATTGAGTGCATATAAGACCTGAACTTTAGGAAGATGCCTTGGCATTGGGAGGAGACTCAGGAAAAGTGGAAAATGAGGGGGAAATTGGAGTGATCTAGGTAAGGGGTAATGAGAGCCAGAGCCGGGGCAGCGGCTTTGCCAGCACAGAGAAGGGGAGCTGTCCAGGAGACGTTGGGGGAAAGAAAGGACAAGATTTGGTAAAGTGGGTGGGAGGATGTTGTTCCGGATGCTGGGGGATAGGAAGGAATATAACGAAGAAGAGGCAGGCCACAGAGACATCCAGAGGGGAGAATGGTTCAAGCAGATAAGGGTCACCTGTGCCAAGTGCTGTAGAAAGTCAAGGAGGATTGAGAAAAGCCTTTCAGCCTCAGCGATTAAGAGATCAGTGGTCCCTTGAAGAGTTTCATTTTATTAATGAGGCTGGACACTGTTGCAAAGTGCTGGGAAGTGCTGTCTGTGCTCTTGCCTCCACTTCCTCTCTCATTTCCTCACCCTCTTACAGTTTGGCTTCTGGCTACTTCTTCTCCATTTCCTTTGCTCCCTCACCATCTGTGCCTTGTTCTCCATGTGTGGGCAAACTCCAGGGCGCTGTTCTGAGCCCTCTTTTTTCTCACTGACCTCATCAGTTCTCATGGTTTCCAAATATTATCTCTGCAGATGACTTCCAAATCTATGTACGATATTCAGCCCTTGTCCCTATCCTGAGCTTCAGTCCCTCATCTACAACTACTTAATAGAAATTTCCAGCTGAATATACTGTATCTTAAACTCAGCATGTCCAAAAGGTAACTCAGTATCTTTCCCTTTAAAGCAAGGTTTCTTTATCTTTGGCAGTCTGGGGAAGCCTCTTTACCCCTGTTTAGAATGCTTTTAGAAGTCTTAAACATATGGGCCTACAAAGGAAAGTAATTATGTTAAAATACAGTTATCAAAATATTTTTTAAAACCAATTTCATGGACTTCAGCTTCATGTTCCTTCTCTAACCATCCCCTCTTCATGATTTTCCTGTTTCTGTTGAGAGTTTGTACCACCATCTTTCTGATCACCCAGGTTCACAACTAAGTGATAGGTCATAACCTTGCTTCTTTTTTGTTTTATTTTTAAATTCTGAACTTCACAGATATTCAATAAAATAGGTGTTTTCCTAAACAGAGTAGAACAAAAAAAAAGACTACTGAACAACTTTCAAAGCTGTTCTACTTGTCTGTATTTCATTCTGGTCTCCCTTCTGTTCTTTTCCTTGCTTAAGAAAAGATTGGATGAATCTTTTTCCTTTTCCTTTCTTTCTTACTTCCTTGCTAACTTCCTTTTTTACTTTCTTTCTTTTTCTCTTCCTCCTTTCCCTCTTCCTCCTCCTTCTCTTCCTTCTGCTCTATCCCTAGATTGCCTTTCTCTCCCAGTCCACTTCCCATTAAAAAGAAAAAGCAAAGGGAAATTTGCATTGTCAAATGAAACAAATTTCCAAATTGTCTGTGGACAAAGATGTATATCTTATTCTGCATCTTGGGACCATCGCTTCTCTGTCAGGAGTGGATAGCCTGCTTTACCATCAGTTCTCTAGAATTTTGGTTATTGCATAGATCATTTTGGGTTTTTAGGTGGCACAATGGATAGAGTGCTGGCCCTGGAGTCAGGAGGACCTGAGTTCAAATCTTGCTTCAGACACTTACTAGCAGGGTGACCCCTGGGCAAGTCACTTAACTCTCAGTTTCTCATATGTAAAATGAGCTGGCGAAGGAAATGGCAGATCACTCCAGTACCTTTGCCAAGAAAACCCCAAGTAGGGTCCAGAAGAGTCAGACGTGAATGAAAAATAACCAAACAACAACATTGCACAGATCGAAATTCTTAACTCTTTCAACATTGTTTTCCTTTACAATGTAGTTATTGTGTAAGTAGTTGTCCTGGTTACATTCCCACTTCATATGTACACCAATTCATCTAAATCTTCTGAGGCTTCTCTGAATCCATTCATTTGATCATTTCTCACAGTACAGTGATAATTCTATTACATTCATGTAGCACAATTTGTTTAATCATTCCTCAAATGATGCACACCCCCTTGCTTTCCGGTTCTTTGCTACTACAAAAAGAGCACTATAATTTTTTTCAACATATGGGTCCTTTTAGTGTTTCTTTTATCTTTGGGGGTATAGCCTCGGTAGAGTAGTATTGATAGGTTAAGGAGTATTCATAGTTTGGTGACTTTTAGAGCATAATTCCACAATGCCCTCTTGACTCTTGAGTCTCTTACCTCCCTCATGTTTAATTAGTTGGTTCTTCTTGTTGGTTCTACTTCCACAGCATCTCTCTAATCTGTCCCCTTATTTATAATCTTTCTTAACCATAATCCAAGTCCTTATTGCTCTCACCTGGACTGTAGTGAATCATCCAAGACACAACCAGAATCATTTATGCCATCGAAGAGCTTCTGTTATATAGGGTCTGGGATGGGAAGCATTTGCACAAAAGAACACTTATTCTGTTCTCTAAAGTCAGTGTTCTTTGCATAATACCAACCTGCATAGAACAATGTGAACATCTGCTGCCTCACCATCAAGTGCTTTACAAAGTCACCTGTATAACAGAGCTAGGTGCCTTGTCACTGGAGGACATGCCAAAGTGTAAACCTCAGACCCATGCCTCTATAGAAATAAGTGAAAAGCATTTATTAAACCTTAGGATATGCTGTGCCATGCAGGATGCTTGTCTTGGAGATACGAATAGAAAGCAAAGAGTCCCTGCCATCAAGGAACATACTTTCTGATAGACAGAAACAACATCTAAAGGGGAGTTTGATCCAGGAACTTACAGACATAGTGAGCAGAGCCCCAGGGCAGAGGATTATCATATCCTTTCCGGAAGCTGTGCTAGTATTAATTTGATTACTGTGCCCAGAGGTTGCAAAGTATGGAATGGTGAGGAACACATGCAAGGTATTGGCAAAGAATTGGGTGGGGGTGGGAGGGGTGGGAGGGGTGCGAGGGGTGGGAGGGGGAGTTAGGTATATAGCATGGTCTAGTCTGTGTGAGTTTTTACTCACTCATCAATCAAAAGCACTCAGTCCCAGGGTGAGGGCTCCCAAAAGCTAGGGCTCCCTTTACTGATACTATTATAATGCTCCAAATTCAGGGCCACTTCAATAATGCCTACTTTTTTAAACTAAAACTTGTCTATTTGTATACACTAAAGTAACATACTTTCAATCAGTCAGCAAGCATTTGTGTACCTTCTAGTTGTCCGACGTTGCGCCAGACACTGGTGATACAAAATCGAGACATGTTTACAGACAAATATGTACAAAATAACCATGCTGATTCTGGGTGGGACTCGGAGATATTATTAACTGAGGGTCTCAGCAAAGACTTCTGGAAGGAAGTTGTTCTTGGACTGTGAGCCTTGAAGGGAACTGGGGGTTCCAAAAAATGAAGATCAGGAAGAAGAACATTTCAGACATTGGAAAACAGACTGTACCAAGACACAGAGAGGAATAGGAGATGTGTATGGAAACAGCTGGCAGGCCACTTCTACTGTGTGTAGAGTACAGGAGGGTAAGTGACATGTGATCAGCCTGGAAAGATAGGGAGAGGCCAATGGTGAAGGACTTTAGTGCCAAATAGAGATGCTTGAGGGCTTTGCCTCTAGTTTATCCAGAAAGCAGTAGGTAATGTGAAGCTTCTATACAACACCTGGAAAATAGTGGTATTAAAAAGATGACTGTTTTCAGAGAGGAATTGGGGTGTCATTATTTTGTATGTATATTTTATAAATACTGAGCTTTCTTTGCATATTTGTCATAAAATCTGTTTGATTATGAGGTCTACTTTTTAAAAGGTGCTTCTGTATTTATCCTACATCCTATTTAGGTTTTTGTGTCTGTTTACATTAAGTAAATTCTTTGTGAGATTTTAAAAATGTGATTAGATTTGCCATATGAAAAGCATTGTGCTACTTTCCATCTCTCCCTCCCCACATTGTGGGGCCTGATTGTTCTTTGAAAGTTTTTTTTAAAATAACCCTATAGAACCCTTCAGGATTGGGTTTGGGGTTTGGGGAGGTGCCAGTGAGGTCATAATTCATTGACAACTTGACTTATTTTTTCCCCATCCATTGAAGTATTTGTTATCAATTTCTGGTTGCCTCAGTTTTTATTATTATGTCTTTGCAAATTGTTGTCCATTTAATTTCTCTCGCTTGCTAGCATATAGCTCTCTCTCTCTCTCTCTCTCTCTCTCTCTCTCTCTCTCTCTCTCTATATATATATATATATATATAATGTATATGTATATATAGTATATATATGTATGTATATATCCCACTAATCCTTTTTTTAATGTTTGAGAACTCTGCTTTTTAATTTTTGATCTTATGATTTGTGTTTTCTCTCTCTTGTTTTGATTGTTTACTAATGGTTTACTAATTTAATTGGTCTTTTAGGGGAAAAAAGCTCTTGATTTTACCTGTCACTTCATTTTCTATTTACTTATGCTCTTTTCTTTACTTTGCTTTGAATTACTCTTTATTCCTTTTATAGTGTTTTTAGGTTTCAACTTTATTCATTTAGTCCTGATTTCCCCTCTTATATATCTAGGCTTGCAATGCTGAAATTTACCTCAAAACTGCTTTGACAGCATCCATTGCTTTTGGTTTATAGCATTATTTTTATTACCTTTTAATTATAATTAGTTTTCTGATTTAACCTAATTATTGTTTTAATGTTTTAGGGGTTTTTATCTTTACAAATCAAAAAAATTTTTTTGTTACATTGTAGTTTGAAAATAGGCCCTACGTTATTATACCTTTTGGAATTTTCTAGAACTTTTCATGACTTAGTATAGGATTAATTTTGATTTGAGCTTTAAGTGCTCCTAAAAAGAATGTGCAGGGGGGGCAAAGCCAAGATGGCAGAGCAGAAGCAGGAAATTTCGTGAGCTCCTACCACAACCACCTCCAATACCTTTAAAATACGACTCTAAATAAATTTTAGAGCTGCAGAACCCACAAAGTGACAGGGAAACAAATCTCTTGCTTAAGTCAACCTGGCAGGCTGACAGGAAGGGTCTATCACACTGACCAGCAAGCCAAGCACAGTCCTGCATGAGCCACGTAGTTCTGGCCCCAGGGTAGCCCCAACCAACAGTGGCTGGAGCAGACTTCAGGAGAGTGAATCACCAGTAGTTTCCAGACTTCTCAACCCATAAATGCCAAAGAGAAAGTAAAAGGTCAGTGGGAAACTCTGTTGGAACTGGGTGATGGAAGAGCATTGTCCGGCCCCTGCCCTGGGCCAGAGGTGGTGGAGACCAGTAGCTGCAGTTGCTGCCCCATGGCTGCCTCTGGAGCTCCTGGCCTGCAAATTGTAGGGGGATCAAGCAAGCATTCAGAGGGTAATTGTTCTGGCTTTGACCTGCTTGGATCTGGGTCAAAGTCTTGGGGAGTGCCCCTGGGGTGATAAATGCCAGTGTCCCAGAGCTTGTGGTGGCTGTAGAGAGGGCACCCTCCTCAGACCTCTGACAACATTTGTGAAAACACCAGTGATTTGGGACAAAGCTCTCCACTCTGGAAGCAAAGTTTTACTGTGGCAAAGAGCTCAAAAGTCAAGTAATTGGCTGGCAAGATGAGCAAGCAGAGGAAGTACAATCAGACCATAGAATCCTTTTTTGGGGGACAAAAAGGATCAAATCATGGAACCAGAAGAAGTCAACAAAGGCAAAACTCCTGCATCAAAAGCTTCCAAGAAAAATATGAATTGGTTACAGGCCAATGGAGGAGTTCAAGAAGGATTTTGAAAATCAAGTAAGAGAAGTGGAGGAAAAATTGCAAAGAAAAATGAGAATGATGCAAGAAAATCATGAAAAGCAAGTCAACATCTGTAATGCCAAGCAAAGGCAACTTCCGAAGTTTGGAATACCAGCATAGTAACTCTATTTTATTCAATGACACATTAAGGCAAAAAAAAAAATTCATAGAACAGAGAAAATTAAAATACAGTGTAACTCATTCATTTAGCAAATAAGTTCTCAATTCAATCCAAGTACTACTCCACCCCCTGGATAGTACATTCATTTAGTCAGTCAAAATCTCTCTTCTCAAATGGAAATTAGTTTTCAATCCTAAACAAAGTACATTCATTTGGTCAGTCACAGAGCACAAAAAAGTCAAAAGTTTCCCACCCCTCGATCACAACTGAATTATAATACCATCAATTAATGCCAAGCACTTTTCTCAAAAGGAGCAGTGGAGAGCACAAAAGGCCATCCACCCTTAAGCTACAACAAGCTTAAGATATCATCACAGCATTGAATACCCAAGGAGAGGTCTTGTCTTCATCTTGACAGGAGGCAAGTTCTCAGTAATCTCTATTCCTGGGGAGACAAAGCTTAACAAAGCCACAAGATACATTGCCAGTGTCCTCATCAATCCACTCTCTGCCTGCAGAACAGCCCCAGAACCCCTGAAAACATCAGCAAGACCCTCTTCCAGGATTTCT
>CM053581.1:551514943-551541245 GCA_028627135.1 Pseudochirops cupreus | reverse complement strand
CTCTCTCTCTCTCTCTCTCTCTCTCTCTCTCTCTTTCTCCCTCTCTCTCTCTCTCTCTTCTTTCTCTCTCTCTCTCTTTCTCTCTCTCCTTCCCTCCCTCCCTCCATGATACTGCTCCCCAAAAATTCTTCTGGCCTCCTCTGCTTGGGCCTTCTCTTGGCTTGGGCCTCTCTCTCTGCTTATGCCTCTCTCTAAATCCACAGCACCAGCTCCTCCCAGTTCAGCCCTCTCTCTTCATGTCAACAAGTCCATCCCACAAGTGGGATTCACAAGCTCTGGGTTTCAACACTCAACCCAAAACCTAAGCCAATACAGGGGGATCTTTAAATTCTATTACCATTAAAACAGCCTGCTGAAGGTGGCCCCCAAAAAATACTGAAGAAAATAACATCTTAAAAAGTATACTAACTCAAATGGCAAAAGAGGCCCAAAAAGCCAATGAGGAGAAGAATGCCTTAAAAAGCCAAATGGCCCAGATGGAAAAGGAATTTCAGAAACTCACTGAAGAGAATAATTCCTTCAAAATTAGATGGAAGCTAATGACTTGTTGAGAAATCAAGATACTATAAAACAGATCCAAACAAATGAAAAAATAGAAGGCAATGTGAAATATCTCATTGGAAAAACCACTGACCTGGAAAATAGATCCAGGAGAGATAATTTAAAAATTATTGGGCTACCTGAAAGCCATGATCAGAAAAAGAACCTAGAATTATCCTTCAAGAAATTCTCGAGGAAAATTGCCCTGATATTCTGGAACCAGAGGGCAAAAGAGAAATTAAAAGAATTCACCAATCGCCTCTTGAAAAAGGTTCCAAAAAAGAAAACTCCTAGGAATATTATAGCCAAATTCCAGAATTCTCAGGTCAAGGAGAAAATATTACAAGCAGCCAGGAAGAGATAATTTGAGTCGGGATAACACAAAATCTAGCAGCTTCTACATTAAGGGATTGAAAGACTTGGAATATGATATTCTGGAGATCAAAGGAGTGAGGATTAAAACCAAGAATCACCTACCCAGCAAAACTGAGTATAAAGCATCAGGGGAAAATATGATCATTCAGTGAAATAGAGGACTTTCAAGTATTCTTGATGAAAAAACCAGAGCTGAACAGAAAATTTGACTTTCAGTACAAGAAGCAAGAGAAATATGAGAAGGTAAACAGGAAAGAGAAATCATAAGGAACTTATTAAAGTTGAACTATTTACATTTCTACATGGAAAAACAATAACTGTAACTCATGAGACTTTTCTCAGTGTGAGGATAGTTGAAGGGAATATATATGTCTATATAGGGGGGTGTATATGTATATAAATACATATGTGAGTGTGTGTATAAATGTGTACATGTATACATAGACAGAGGACATGGGATCAGTTGAATAGGAAGGGATGAAATCTAAAAAATAAAATTAAGAGATGAGAGAGGAATATGAGAGAAAGAGATAGGGAAAGATAGAACAGGGTAAATTATCTCATATAAAAGAGGCAAGAGAAAACTGTTACAGTGGAGGGGAAGAACAGGAAGGTGAAAGGGAAGGGGTCAACCTTACTCTCATTGAATTTGGTTTAAGGAGGAAATAACATACACACTCAATTGGGTATCTTACCCTACAGGAAAGTAAGGGAGAAGGGGATGATACAAGGGAGGGCAGATTGGGGGAGAAGGTAGTTAGAAGCGCACACTTTTGAAAAGGGACAGGGTCAAAGTAGAAAATAGAATAAGTGGGGGGGCAGGATAGGATGGAGGCAAATATAGTTAGTCTTTCACAATATACATACTATGGAAATGTTTTGTATAACTGCACATTTACAACCCATATTGAATTGCTTATCTTCCCAGTGGGGGTGGGTGAGGAGGGAAGAAGGGAAAGAATCTGGAAATCAAAGTTTTAAAAACAAATGTTAAAAAAAATTGTTTTTTTTACATGCAACTGGGAAATAAGTTATACAAGCACTGGGGTATAGAAATCCATCTTGCTCTACTAGAAAGTTAGAGGGGGAGATGAGGGAGGATATAAGAGAGAGCAGATTAGGGGAGAGGGTATTCAGTAGGCTTGTTATTTTGCAGTGGGGAGTAGGGGAAAGACAGGGAGAAAATTTGTAACTCAAAATCTTGTGGAAATGAATGTTGAAAACTAAAAATAAATTTAAAATGAAAAAAGAAAAGAATGTGCATTCTCTGCTTCTCCCATTTATTCTCAAAGAGTTTATGATCAGTCAGGTGGGGGCGGGGAGGATAGACAGGTACAAAGGTAAGTAAAAACAAAATCTAGACAAGGAGGTTTCTAAGGAGAGCACACAGGATCCAGTGAGAAGGAAGGAGTTCAGAGGTCACATTACAAAATAGGGAAGAGTGAGAGAAGGGACCAGAGGGATGGGGACCACTTGGATGAATATGAGAGAGCAGGGAGTGGTGTGGGAAGGGAGGGAAAGGCGTCAGCCTGTACCTGAGAAGCACAGCTGTACTGAGTGGAGCCACAGGGGAGTCGAATGTCACAACCTTCACTACAGCCAGGGTCCTATTGGATTCTCAATCCCTAAGAGAAAATGAATGATGGAGGTGAGGGGATGGGATTGTACATCGATGGCTGAGCAACGTCTAGTCCTGATGATCAGGGTGTCTGGTGGAAGCCTGGGCTTGGGCTGGTTGTAGAGAAAGGGCTGATGCATGTTTGAGATACTCACTCTTAGCCAGATCAGCTCAGCTCCGCTCTCTAGAAAGAAATTATCTTCCTTAGGGTGTAGAAGGAATGGGGACAGGAAGAATGTCACAGGTATTCTAACCATCTGGCTTTTATTTCCTTCTTGTTGAGTAAGCAGTTGAAATATATGAAATCTTTATTGTTAGTCTACATTGGCCATATTTTATAATGTCCATTTCTTATATTGCTGTTAACTTTTTGTGAATTTCATTCCCAAAGCTTTGGTACTTGTAAGTAAAATATTGTTAAGTATTTATTAATTTAGTGTGTCACCATTATATTATACTCTTGTTTCTCTTTTTCATGTTTTATAATTTAAATTCAGTTTTTCTGGTAGCATTATTTCTCTTCCTGCTTTTTAAGCTAGTTGTTTCATGATCTATTTTAGAATATCTGCTTCATCTTAATCTATAAAGATAGCTAACTTCATAGAGCACTTTAAGATTTAATATGCTTTTCATGCATCATTTCATGAGAATCTCACAACAGTCCTATGAGGTTGATTCTACAGGTATTATTATTCACTTCACAGATGAGGACATTGAGAAGCAGACAAGTTAAGTGACTTGCCCATGATTACCCAGCTTGTAAATAGAGGAGGTGGAATTCCAATCCATATTTCTCTGAATTTGAAGTACACAACTCTTTCCTGTATGTCATTCTTGTACCATACTGTTTTTTAAAAAAAATTTGCATTGTAAGTTTCCTGTAAAGTATTTCTGCAATGGAAATCTATAAACCAGGTGTATTATCAGAATCCTGTACTTTAATGGAATTTATAATCAATTTCAGAAATAATAAACAGCTTTACTTTTTTCTTTTTCAGGCAGAATTAGGTCTAAATGATCATCATCAGAATGAAATTATCAATTACATGCGTTTTGCCCGTTCAAAAAGAGGTTTGAGACTCAAGACTATAGATTCCTGCTTCCAGGATGTCAAGGAGAGCAGGTACCAGAAGATGATAATCGAATCATTTTAAACCCAGGAAGAGCCTGAGACCTTTATATTGGCCAATGGAAGGATATTGCTTCTAGCACCATATTGCAGTGTTTCTGGGAGTGTTGTTAGGGAGGGCCTCAGTTGTTTAGAGCACTGTGCTAGGAAGTAATAGTTAAGAGCTGATGTATTAGTGAGATATGGGAAACCACAAAATCAACATAGACATTTACATAGCGAGAGAGGAGAATTGTTATTGTGGCTGGGCAAATTCATGGAGTCTCAAAGACCATGACAAGTTCGTATTTGACCTGGAAGGTTAATGAGAGCCAGTGAAAACAGAGATGGGAGTAAGAGTAGAGTGAAATGTAAGTACCATTAACACCTATTTATCCAGAGATCAGATTTCTGAAAATCTCAGCACTCTGGGTTTGGGTCCCCACTTTGGGTATTGCCCTATGATAGCCCTAGCTATCACAGTGATCAACAGCTGTCACAAAACCCAAGTGTTTTGTTCCATAAAAGAATCCCTCAGTCAAAATCTTGTTGATTTTCTTTTTTTAAAACTGTATTAATACTTTTTTTTAAACCACAGCTATTTCCTAATAATCACCCTCACAGTAGCTCCTTTATAAAAACAAAACAAAATCAGGAAAAAACTATCAGATTAATTCTTGTTTAACACACAATTTCAACAACTTAGACTTATTTCTTGTCACACAATGTATTAAAGCAAGAAATTATGTGGTAGGTATAGGGCAAAGGGAGACTGCTAGAGGCAAGTACCATGACAGCCTGCAATAGGAAACATGTTGAGTTGTTTCTCAGTCATGTCTGACTCTTCATGACCCCATTTGGGATTTTCTTGGCAAAAATATTAGAGTGGTTTGCCTTTGTTTTTTCTTCCAGCCCATTTTATAGATGAGAAGCTGAGGCAAACAGGGTAAAGTGACTTGCCCAGGATCACACAGCTAGTAAGCAATGGGAAAACTAAGAAGTGAGCACAGAATTAGCAAGGCAACAATCTGTTGTCCTGAGTAGGACAAAGCAGCCCTTCACAGCCCTGAATTAATCAATCATCCATCTCTGTGGTTGGCCTGTGATTTCACTGGCATAGAGAAGTCCTTGGTGAGGAAACTCTCTCCACCAAAGCAGGGTCAGCACCTTCTCTTCCCCCGTGCATAATTGGAGTGATTTGATTTTTGTCTTTGTGTGCCCACAGCAATAGCATAGAATGAGAACTGATGGTCTTCATGACATCTGAAGTACTCAAGTACACAAGTACTGTGGCAGATGTTTTAGAGAGGTTTCTATCAAGAGTAGTTAGAAATAAAATGGTGAGGCCCTTAAAGGGATGAGACTCTCTCATGTAGGAAATTCATGTAAGGGAAACATCTTGGATAAGCAGATCATTCAGTGTAGTCAAGGTCAAGGTGGTGGCTGCATTTGATGGATTACCCAAATTATGACAGCGTGACGATACCCTGACACAATTTTACTAAATAACCTTTTTGAAAATCAGTTCAGTAGCAAAGTAATGGGGGTCCATAAATCCCAAAAAAGCTAGGAGAGTGATTGCTGTTAAAGGGCCAAGAACAGCTCACATTTATAGGACACTTTGGTGAACGAGAGGGGTAAGGGAATCCATGCTAACTAGTGAAAAGATAGCCTGAGGGAAGAGCGAGGGCATGACTTTAGGGATATTTTTCCACATGTCTGGTCTCTGTTTTCCAAAGGGTGGGAAGGGTGCTCAGAGGTTTTCTAGAAGATCTCCCCCAGGTTCTCAGCTCTTTTCCAAGACTGCTAGGCATTGCAGGAGAGCTGAGTGTGAGAGCTGATTCTGATCTACATAAGAGGGCCTTTTTGTCTGAAGGGGAAGAGGAGAGAGTTGGGATTTTAACTGGCTGTATTTTGTTACTAGAGTTCAAAACGGGTTCTTTTTCTGTCATGGGGCCTTTAGACTATTAAGAAGAAAGTTAAACTCTTTTTTACATACATGCATAGCAAAACTTAAGTAGGTTTATACTCTTGTTTATTTATTTAGAGGAAACAGCAAAAAAGAATTGCTGACATTGAGTGTTAAAATACACAAAAATAAGTCTCAATTGAGAGAAAATTGAACTTTTTTTAAACTAAAGAGAAAAAAGTGATGGTTTTTAAAATATGCAGAGATACAGTGAATATGAAATATGTACATGAATCACTGTAATCGCTGAGGGGATAAACTAATCCATCTTCGACTTTCTTTTGTGTTTTACCAAGTGGAAAGAACACAGCCCTGGGAGCCTGGAAGGTTGAATTCAAGGGCCAGCCAGCACCCTTGGCAGGCTCTAGGCTGTGGACAAGTTGAGAGTAGGGACTGATTTGTGCCTTTCTTTGTGTTCCTAGTGCTTAGCATAGGGCCTGATACAGGAAGTGATTAATAAATGCTGGATGACTGCATTGATAATACTTGCACTACTGGGGCAGCTCAGTGGCGCAGTGAATAGAGCATTGGCCCTGGAGTCAGGAGGACCTGAGTTCAAATTTGGCCTCAGACAGTTGACGCACTAGCTGTGTGACCTTGGGCAAGTCACTTCGCCCCAATTGCCCTGCCTTCCCCCTCCAGAAAAAAAACCATTAAAAAAATACTTGTACTACCCTTCTTTCAGTGTTTTTTGGGAAGAAATTTTAAGGTGCTACTGAAGTATGAGTTGTTATTATTTAGAAAATTGTTTATAAACTGTTTCAATTTATAGTTGACTCCTTTTGAAAAAAAGTATTTATTAAGCACTTTTCCATATGCCACATCCTGTGCTAAATGACATGGGGTGAAGACTTGTTATTTTCATTTCAGTTTTGTTGATCATTTTGATGACTTTAAAAAGTAGTTTTTTGTCTTTTTCATTTCTTTTTTTAAATTTAGGCTGGTAGATGAGACCTTCACCGCGGATGAAGTAACAGAAGTTCTGAATGAATTACAGACTGTGGTTCATAGTGAGGTAGAGTCGGAGCTCATCAACACGTCGTGCACCAACGTGCTGCTTCTTCGGCAGCTGTTTTCCCAGGCAGAGAAGTGGTACCTCAAGCTGCAGACCGACATCTCGGAGCTGGAGAATCGGTAATGTCATCTATGCCCCCGATGGCAAATATAGTGAGCTATCTGGTATTTCCCTAAGAAAGGCGTCTCATTGCTGCTCTGATTTTCTTTTAGTGCATGAAGAAAGCAGGGCAAGAGGGGAAAATATTTACAGAGGTGCTATATTATGCTAATCTCTTAAATTGTAAGAATCAATGTGATCTGTGTCTTATACAAAAATCATCTCAAAGATAATGGTCACTAAATATTTGAAAACTTTTTCCAAAGATAACATCTTTAAAAAGATGTAGAAGATGAGACCTGTTTTAAAGGCTCTTTTTTCCTAATGAGTAGCATTAGGAAACTATCAATTTGTCCTTAAAAACTAAAGTGACATGTAAGTAGTTCTGATCATCTGAAAATTCCTAATAGACACATTAGTGCAGTTACATGGAACTGTCATTCTTCTTGTTCTCTTTGAATTATACTAGTGATCTCGTTGGGATCTCAGGTAAATTAAATGCTTTGACTAAATCTAATCATTATATAGCATTAAGTATAAAGAATTGCCTTCAGTCTACTTAGTGTTGAGAGATGCAGCAGGGACTGAGACAGTAACTTTAGAATGGTTGGAAACATCTATAAAAAGCTGACTGATATGGCAGAGATAGAGAGAGAGGAGGGGGGGAAGAGAAGTATCTGCCTCAACTCAAAACTTATTATCCACAAAGTATATTATCTGGGCACAAATAATCTAGAGTTAACTGTAGTAATTTTGCACTAATGTTACATGGATTGCTGATAAATTATTAAATCTTCCCCAATCCTGCACTAGGATTTATTTAGACAACTAAGTGGCACAGTGAATAGAGTATTGGTCAGAAAGCCTTACCAGCTGTGTGACCCTGGGCAAATCACTTAACCTCTGTTTGCCTCAGTGTTCTGTGGGATTCGAGTGAACCATACTGACTC
This sequence comes from Pseudochirops cupreus, assembly GCA_028627135.1. Taxonomy (NCBI): domain Eukaryota; kingdom Metazoa; phylum Chordata; class Mammalia; order Diprotodontia; family Pseudocheiridae; genus Pseudochirops; species Pseudochirops cupreus. The sequence goes on along the minus strand of CM053581.1, from coordinate 551,533,571 downwards.
CTTCTTGTGACTCAGTTCTGGAGCTAGCTCAGTTCCCTTTCTATTCAATTATGGACCTAACCCAGTTTCTTTCTTGTGAGAAGACTTTTATTCACTTGTGGGAGTTGGGAGGAAATTTCACTGCATTGTTTGAACCTAGCCCTGAATGGCTGGGAAGCTGGACCATCTCTCTCTGCTGCTTAGAGAGCTTTCACCAAGGACCTCAGTTATTCTAACCAGAAGCCCCATCAGATCCAGACTGATGCATGGAGTTTTCTCATAATTGTACATCTCAGGCAATCCACATGTCTTATCTGAAAACTGGCGCCAGACTGATCCGTTATTGTTTCCATGTTCCTTTGATTGAATACAGACCCCCGAGGGGAATGGGACAACCTCATATTACACCTGTTCACTCTCCCCCCTCCTCAACTCAGAAAGCCACCAATCCTTCCTCCAATTGGAAATCAGATGACCTATTCTTGTATCCTGGTTAATTGTTTTAATTAATTGGTCTTGCTCAATTGTTTTTAATACATAAAGATCCGTTTCACTCTGTATTCAGGGTCTTTAGACTGACTGGGGAGCCCACTGACCCATTCAGTATGCCTGTTTTGCTAATAAATCACATAGCTTGAATTGTTTCCTCAGTTACTGTTAATTGTCTGCCACATTCCTCATCAGGAAAATAGGGAGAATAATAGCACTTCAGTTGAAGGCAGCTCGGTGGCTCAGTGGATAGAGCATTGGGCCTGGAGTCAGGAAGACCAGAGTTCAAATCTGACCTCAGACACATACTGGCTTATGACCCTGGGTGAGTCACTTCACCCTGCTTGCCTCAATTTCCCTCATCTGTAAAATGAGTTGGAGAAGGAGATAACAAACCACTCCAGTATCTCTGCCAAGAAAATCCCAAAATGCCGTCAGGAAGTCAGACACAACTGAACAGCAACAACCCCCAAACAGCGCCTCCCTGCCAGGGTGGCCATGAGGACCAGCTTAGATAGCAGCCGTGAAGCACGGTGTCGATGCTGCCTATTGCTGTTTCTGTGTCTGTTCATAAGAGAGAGGTCTGGTCTTGACTCCAGGAAGGCCTGGACTTGGGTCCCACTTTTTGGCACGTACAGACGACATGAGCCTTGGGTGAGGTCCTGTAGCCTCAGTGCCCAGACTATGGTCAGGGAGGAGACCTACCTGTGTGGGTCGAGGGAGTTTGCTCCCCTGGGACTTCCCTGTAGGAATGGAGCCCTAGGCCCTGCTCCTCACTCATCTCTCGTTTACATAAAATCACAAAATCATGGCACGTGGAAAAGTCTCTGTGGCAGCATCCTGTTCACCCTGCTCTGCTTCGGGCATAAGGGAGGTGTACGAGGGGGTGGGCAGATTCAACTGGCCCCAGGCCACTCTTTGTGTCACTGCATGAGCTTGAGGCTGCGGCATCAGCCACTCTCTGCACGTTGATTTTGTTACTGTGAATAGAGACTTTGAAGAAATTGTATCTGTGCTCTTGTGTGGTGCAGGATTTGTACGTTTCTTAAGCATTTTTGTTTGTTTCTTCAAGAGAATTATTAGAACAAGTCGCAGAATTTGAAAAAGCAGAATTTACCACTTCAAACAAAAAGGTAAAGTGTGATTATTCAGAGCCCCAATATTGGTACTTGGTCCTCCGCTTCTCCCCATCCCCCAGTCCTAGCTCCTCTTCTTCCCCCTCCTGCTTCTACCCCTAACCTTTAAGTAGTCTATGAGTGTGTTCAAGTGTGATAATTATAAACTTAGTATTTTGGTATGTGATTGTTTGTAGTTTGACATTATATTTATAATAATAGAGCTCTAATTATGGAAGCACTCAGGCTAAGTGGCCCTAATGACCATAGAATCATAGAGGTGTTGGTAACCCTGTGTCAGACAGATAAGCCTTGCGCTTTGTGATTGCATGAACTCTTGATGTACTTGCAGTGGCCTTAGAGTTAACATTAGACCCACCTCCAAGGTGGTCCTTGTAAAGATTTTCCCCCTACCCAAGCAGAGACCCTGAGAACTTTTCTACCCCAGCTGATTAGGAATATTAGAGGTCTGATTAGGATTGTCCCCTCCTGCATCTGGCACCTATAACCTGTTCTCAACCAAGCCCATTCTTTGAGTGTATAATCTTGCCCCATGAATCTCAGCTTCAAGTGACACATCTCCCTCCTTCTCCTGCTGAGTGAGTTCTTGCATCGCTGGCTCATTTCCAAGGAGGGGAATGAGCCTCTGTTTATATTGCCATGATGTGTGTGTGTGTGTGTGTGTGTGTGTGTGTGTGTGTGTGTGTGTACGCGCACATAGGTTGCTTGCTGGTGGCACTACATAACAAAGAAGCTCATGATTACACCATTTCCCTGAGTACCAATTTTCTAGTAAATCTGCAACTCAGGTATATGCTTTAAGTGAAACCTTAAGAGGCCAAATAAAGCATCAAGCCCCTGCTGCCACAGTGAACCCTGAAACCTAAGCTAGAAAGCTGGAGAAGAGCTCAGAAACTGCCTTTCGAATCTCTTATATAAAGTAAAAAAGCTTTAGAAGTCACTGTGGAAAAACATGCACATGTCTAAAGTCAGCTGAATAGGGGAAGGAAACCTGCTGTCTGCTCTGGCAAGAGCTCCCTCACCCACTGGCCCTTTGTTTTCCAAGGAGCTTGTTCCTTTCTCTCTCAGCCTTTTTCAGCTGGCTAAGAGATTAGATCTTGAAAGGCAGCATGACATAATGGAAAGACCACAGATCTTTGGAGTGAGGCTTAGGTTTGAATCCTGCCTCCAGTATCTCCTACTGCTTTGTGTCCCTGTGGGAGATAAGAGAATAATGCTGTAGTACCACCTCACAGGGTTGTTGTAAGGATGTGATGATCGTTACTAAAAGCTTGAAACTGGCATTTTTATCATTTATTTTATGAAATACTTTAATAATTACCTCGTTGTTTTACAGAAGCACCTATAGCTTCTGACATTTCTAATTGAATTTTACTTTTGAAATACTTAAAGTTTTTCAGTGACTTCTGAAACCTGGTTTTTGTGTGATGTTTCAAAGAAAGGTTTCATTTTTCCCTTCAAGATTGGTTCAATTTAGCCATCAGTGAATCTCCTAATTTTATCTTTCTCAGGCCTAATTTCAGTGTGCTCTAATTTTTTTTAGGGGGGTGACCGAGGTAATTGGGGTTAAATGATTTGCCCAGGGTCACATAAACTAAATGTGCTATGATTTTAAAATACCATTTAGAAGATCAACTAGGAGACTTTTCTGAGTTAGTATCATGACATCCTTGGTAAGGACAAGAAAATTTCACTGATAAGGTAGATTGATTGTCAGTTAACTGGAAAATTGGGCTAAACAAAATACTTTTTCCCCTGTCATATAACTGAAATATTACTATACATTGAAGAAAAGAGGCCCCAGCTCTGCTGATCTCTAAGTGACCTGGAACATCCTCTAGGGGCCTGCAGACGAGATGACTGAGGCCTCAAGAGGGGAAGACAAGGTCACCCAAGAAATCGGTGGCAGAGCCATATAAGTATTATGTGTCTATATATTAAAACTATAAATAGTAAAACTTAAAATTAAGGGTATATTCTGTTTACATGAAAGCACTTTGTAAACAATAAAACTATAAAAATGAAAGGGTACTATAGATTTGGATAATTGGTGTTTTTCCTTTATCTGAAGAGCAATAAAGTAATATATAAAATGAGGTCCTTTCCTATAGCCTTACTCAAAAATAAGGGGCAACACAGTGTCAGGTAACAAGCATTAATTAAATACTTATTAAATCCTGCAGGCATTTGTTGGGGATGCCTTCGTATCATGTACCACATGGGCCTCTTCTTTTTCTTCCCTTCCTTTCCCTCTCTTTCCCTCTAATAAGTCCTCAGGCACATCAGTAAGGCTGCCTGGAGTTGTTTACACTTGATCCACCACTTTTTCAGTATTTCAGGGCTCTGGGGTCTCCCTAAGGTAAATATTCCCTTCACCAAAGTAGATTGATGATGTCCCCTTCTCACATTGAGGGAGTTTCTGTGGCAGTCACCTTGCACCTGCAGGAATGAGCCTGTGCAGACTTGTCCAGGCTGACCTTCAGATGACAGACCCCTGGGCTGAACAATTAATATTAGATAGTCCCATCTGCTCCTGGGCAGCATGGTGGCCTCATCAGGAAGACCTTGGTGCAAATCCTGACTGAGGACCTTCCCAGCCATGTGACCCTGAGCAGTTCAGCTCCCCTCTCAGCCTCAGTTTCCTCAGGTGTAAAATGGGAATAATAACAGCACTGAGGGTGAAATGAGGCGTTACATGTAAAGCTCTTTGCTGACCTCAAAGCATCATATAAATGTTACCTCTGATGGTTATTATGACTTACAATATATGAAGGGCCACTTGATTTTACAGATCATAAACATTTCATTCTATTCCGTTTTCATGTTTTTAATTAAATTTTTAGTCTCATTCAGAGAACATGAAGCCGTCGAGACTTGTTCCACTTAATGAAGGTGGAACATCAGAGCTTCTAAACAAGGTAAGTTTGCCATCATTTTATAGTGGATTTTAAATCAGCTAATCGTAGTCTTGGTGCCCCTGTCACGCTTTGGCAGTTAGGCTGAGCCGTAGAGAAGGCAATTAACAATGGGGTTCACTGGGCATATCGAATCCTCGTGGTCCTGCCGTACAAAGTGGTATTCCAGGGGCCCAGAAGAGGGACTATGCCTAGCAAGACCAGGGGTGAGCTGGGTGCTGGGGTGATTTATCATTGGGATTGGAGACATGTCTTCATATGCATTGGAACTTTCTGTCTTCTCACTGTGATGACAGTGAGGTTAATCTTTTTTAATTCTCTAAGGTATTTCACAATTTGTTACTCATCATGTCATTCAGTCATCAATCAACACATATCTGCAGAGTATCCTGTGTATTCCCAGTATTATATGTGAATATAATTGGCTCCTAAGGTATTGACAGTGTAACTGGGGAGGCAGAAACAATGAGCACGGACCAATCAGGAGACAAGCAAGTGCTGAACATTTGGTTCCCAGCAACGCATGTGGGAAATGTTGAGAGAAGGCAGCAATTCATGGGATCTTAAAGCACTGAGGAGGGAGGAGTGGAACTGGGCTTTCTTTATAGGATAAATAATATTCAGGTATCCTAAGGGGGGCAGCCTAGGCAGAAGATACAGCATGTGCAGAGGCATCCCAGTGGAATGTTTTGGAGCACACTGAGTAGGCTTACTTGACTGGTTATGTTCTGGGGAGTAGTGGAAAATAAAATTACAGAGGGCCTTGAAGACCATGTACAGGATTCATGGTGGTCTGGCCCTGGTGAGCTTTACCTGTTAAAAAAAAATAGGGTTTTTTTAAAGCGTTTGTTTTGTTTTTAACCAACTCATACCAGAAGCTTTGCTTGTGACACTAAGAGAATCCCTTTCAGGTATAAATGTAGCTGTGGAAGGCAGGGGATAAGTTCCAGAGAAAACAATTGTTATATTCCTTTAATCTCTGAATTTCATCAAAGTGCCCATTTGTTCTCAACAGTAGCATCTAGGCTTCTGTAATGTGGGAGCACTACAGGTCCATGATCAAGATAGGACTTGATAACAGCAGTATTTTAGGACACTGGCATTGGCATCAGCATGGACTGAAGGGAATGGGACCATGGAGATGGGCAGGTCTGCAAGGAATGAGAGATTCTTAGCCATTAGCCAGGAGGGTGCTGAGAGTGAGGATGGATGTGAAAGGGGAATCAGACAGACATTTCAAAGACAAGGGAAGATAGGATGTGGTAAGTCTTTGTAGACGTGATGGAGAGAAGAGAAAAGTGTGTGATGCCTCTAGGATTTCTGGCCTGGGAGACTAGAGAATGGTATTGTGACTGATAGAACTTATAGAACCAATATACAGAATTTTTTTAGGTATGAAAATATTTTGTAAACTGATTTTTTAAATTAGGAAAATAATTTCTGGTATCTAAAAAGAATCTGATTGGATTAAATTTTAAAATCACCACTCTTTGTCTTTACTTGTAAAGGAAATTGTGAGACTTCAGGAAGAGAATGAAAAATTGAGATCAAGGGTAAAGACCATAGAATTGCAGGTAACTAAAATTTCTTAACAAAATTACTAAAAAAAATAAAGTTAGCTGCAGCTTCCATGACTGTACATTTCTGTTTCCACTTTATTACAGGCTACAAATGCATTGGATGAAAAATCAAATCTAGAACGAACACTGAGAGATTTACAGATCGTCCAGGGAGATCAGAAGGTAGAAATCATCTGAATGACCTTTTCCCCACATTGTTTAGACACTTTTGACTCTGAGTAGCCTGCACTTAATTACATGTTGTTCACTTTGCATTCCCCAAGTAGATGAATCACTCAGTGTGGAGCAGTATCCCCCTTCTTGCTTCAAACCCCCCGCCTTCTAGCACACCACATCCCTCACATTTTCGTGCGCACATCAGAGAGGCAGGCAGAATTTCAGTGAGCAGCAGGAAGGAGTGCTGTCTCTGGATTCAGATCCTGCCTCTGAGTCTTAGTGCCTGGGCAGTCTTGGGAAGGGCCTTCATCTACCTGGCCTTAGTTTCTTCATCTACAAAATGAGGAGGCAGGACTCAATGGCCTCTCAGGCCCCTTCCAGCTCTAGGGCTATGAGCACATGCTCCCAAAAGCTCATGTGCTTCAGGAGATGTAGATTGTTCCAACATTGGTACAGATTGTGACCTATTCTATTTTCCTGTTATTTTTGTCCCTATCCTGCCGTGATTCCTTCATAGAGAATATACCTAGTAGACTGAAGTTCTTCCTCTGGGCTCCACAGACCTCCAGGGGGGTCTTTGGATAAATTTTGTAGAGCCCATGAAGTTGGATGGGAAAAAAGTGACATCTTTATTTTCTCTTTTAACTGAAATTTAGCATTTCCTCCAGTTATGATCTGCAAACCACGGCAGAATTAGGTTTCACCGCACGACTACCAGAGGGAAGGAGAACCCAAAAATGGTTAAGAAGGCTTGCCTTAGATCTTGTATATTTTTGGGTGCCATGACAGTTATCGTTTCAGTTTGTTGTGGTATTCTAAGATACAATCATGCTGTCAAATTTCTACATAAAATTTTTTATGGTTTCCTTCTTCTTAAAGGCAGTAATCAGATCAAAGAATATAAGTGACTTGGAAAATACAGTTGCAGCACTGAAGAATGAGTTTCAGAAAACACTGAATGATAGGACTGAAAACCAGAAGACTTTGGAGGAAAATTTAGTGTCAACGAAGCATGACCTACTTAAGGTTCAGGAACAGTTGAGTGTGGCTGAAAAGGTCAGAGTGTAAAGCTTTTCTCTTTCTGTCTTCATTGCATCTGTTTTATCAGGTTTAGAGAAATAAATATAGCCAGGACAGACACTGGAAGCGCTTGATGCATTGACATCTTAGCCCGTGTTCTGAAGCTCAGAGGGGGATGAGTGAGTGACCGCCTTTCATGCTGAAGTGCTTGTTAACCGAGGACTCTCTTTCCTCTGGGCAGAGCGACTCAGGGAAATTATTTTTGTTTACATGCATTAATCAGTATTTTTATTTTCCTTTCTAACTTATCATGTTCCCTCCTATCCCTTATAACTGAGCAGATGGCTGAATAATGGGATCTGTCTTAAACGTCAGCGCATTTCTATACCTTTGGCGTAATTTTTAAAGTAATTTATGGAAATCTAACCACCTTGAAGCAGAGCCAAGATGGAGGAATAAAAGCAGGGACTCTCCTGAGCTCTCTGAAATTCATCTTCAAATAACTTTAAAATAATGCTTCAAAATGAATTCTGGAGTTGTAGAACCAATAAAAGGATGAAATGAAACCATTTTCCAGCTCAAGACAAATTGGAAAGAGGGCAGGAAAAGCCTGTTTCACTAGGGTGAGAATAGAATGCAGTCCAGAGCAGACCATACCCCCAGCAAGCCAGCAGTAGGCCTTAGGGACAACAGAATTGGTGGTGGCTTCCAGAGCTCTCAGCCTACAGATGACAAGGAGACCCTTAGCTGGAATAGAGCAAGACTCTTTGCGTTGCCCATACTTGGTTCTGAATCACAGTCCCAGGGTAAGGAGGAGCAGTATCAGGAGCAAGCACCCTGATCACAGTTCCAGGGCAGAAAAAAGGTCACTCATAGACGAGATCACAGGCCAGGAAGAGCAATGACCACAACTCTTAAATCATATCAGTTGGAAGAACTGAAGACTTATAGACTCCCAGAACTAGCTCTGAGGGGCAGTAACACAAAAAACCCTAAAGCTTAACAATACCCCCTCCACTCCAGGAACAGAGCCCAACTTTACCATAAAGTTAAAAGTAAAGAAATAGACTGAGAAAATGAGCAAACAACAACCAAAAAGAACCTGACCATAGAAAGTTACTATGGTGACAAAGAAGATCAAAACCCAAACTTAGAAGAAGACAACAAACTCAAAACTGCTGCATCCAGAGCCTCAAAGAAAAATATGAATTGGTCTCAGGCCCAAAAATAATTCTGGGAAGAGCTAAAAAGGATTTTAGAAAATCAAGTAATAGAGGTATAAGAAAAATTGGGAAAGGAAATGAGAGTGAGTCATGAAAAAAGAGTCAAGAACTTGGTAAAAGAGGCACAAAAAAATACTGGAAAAAAATGCACCTTAAAAAACAGAATAGGCCAAATGGGAAAAGATATACAAAAATTCACTGAAGAAAAGAACTCCTTAAAAAAATAGAATTAGCCAAATGGAAAAGGGGGGTACAAAAGCTCACTGAAGAAAATAATTCCTTTAAAATTAGAATTGGATAAGTGGAAGTTAATGACTCCATGAGACATAAAGAAGCAATAAGAAATTCAAAAGAATGAAAAAATAGAAGAAAATGTGAAATATCTTATTGGAAAAACGTCTGACCTGGAAAATAGATGAAGGAGAGATAATTTAAGAAATATTCAATTACATGAAAGCCATAATAAGAAAAAGAGCTCAGACATCATATTTCAAGTAATTATCAAGGAAAACTGCCCTACTTTTCTAGAACCAAAGCGTAAAATAGATATAGAAAGAATCCAACAGTAACCTCCTAAAAGAGGTCACTAAATGAAAACTTCTGTAGCCAAATTGCAGAACTCCCAGGTCAAATATTACAAGCAATCTGAAAAAGAAACTATTGAAATGTCCTGGAGCCACAGTGAGGATCATACAATTTTTTAGCAGTTTCTACATTAAAGAATTGGAGGGCTTGGAATATGATATTCCAGAGGGCAGAGGAGCTAGGATCACCTATCCAGCAAAACCGAGCATAATCTGTCAGAGGAAAAAATGAACATTCAATGAAATAGAATACTTTCAAGCATTTCTGATGAAAAGACCTGAGCTGAATAGAAAATGCGACTTTTAAATGTAAGACTCAAGAGAAGCATAAAAAGGTAAACAGGAAAAAGAAATCATAAAGGATTTAATAAGGTTAAGCTGTTTCAAAGGTGATACTTGTCATTCCTAAGAACTTTATCAGTTAGGACAGTAGTTCTCAACCTTCCTAATGCCAGCCACGATCCTTTAATACAGTTCCTCATGTTGTGGTGACGCCCAACCATAAAATTATTTTCATTGCTACTTCATAACTGTAATTTTGCTACTGTTATGAAGCATAATGTAAATATCTGATATGCAGGATGTATTTTCATTGTTACAAATTGAACGTAACCCACAGGTTGAGAACCATTGAGTTAGGAGTATAGATAGAGGGCACAATGTGAGTTGACTATGATGGGATGATGCCTAAAAAATTAAAAGAGTAAGAAACAGATGCACTGGGAGAAGGGAGAAGGGGTGGGAAAGAGCTTTTACAGTAGAGGAGAGTATTGGAGGGGGGTGGACTACACTCAAACCTTATTCTCATTGGAATTTGCTTGAAGAGGGAATAATATACATACTCAGTTGGGTATTAAAAAAATCTATCTTACCTTATAGGAAAATAGGCAGGGAAAGAGATCAGAGAAGAGGTGGGGAGGGAACACTGATAAAAGGAAGGCGAAATTGGGGGAGAAGTTGATCTGAAGCAAAACAATTTTTGAGAACCTACAGGGTGAAATAGAGAAAGAGAGAGAGAGAGAGAGAGAGAGAAGGGTAAATGTGAAAAATAAAATGGAGGAAAATGCACAGTAATCATAACTAAAAAAATTGTAGCAAGTTTCTCTGATAAGGCCTACTTTCTCAAATATATAGAGAACTGAGTCAGATGTAAAAGAATACAAGTCATTTCCCAATTAATAAATGATCAAAGGTTGTGAAGAAATCAAAACCAAATATAGTCACATAAAAAAGTGTTCTCAATCACTATTGATTAGAGAAATGCAAAAACAACTCTGAGGCACCAGTTCACATTAGACTGGCTAATATGATAGAAAAGTAAAATGGGAGATGTGGGAAAATTGGGACACTAAAGCACTATTACTGGAGTTGTGAACTGATCCAACCATTTTGGAGAGAAATTTGGAACAGTGTCCAAAGGGCTACAAAATTATGCATACCTTTTGACCTTTTCTGTAGGGTAAAGGAGCTGGGATTACAACCAAGAGTTGCCTACCCAGCAAGACAGTATAATCTTTTAGAGGAAAAAACAGATATTCAATGAAATAGAGCACTAATAGATCTATATCCCCAAAAGATTTTTTTTAAAAGACAAAAACAAAAAGAACCCACAGGTACAAAAATATTTATAGCAGCTCTTTTTGTGGTGGCAAAGAATTGGAAATTGAGGGGATGCTCATCAATTGGGGAATGGGTAAACAAGTGATGTATGAATGTAATATTGTGCTATAAGAAATGATGAATGGGCTGATTTCAGAAAAAAACTGTAAAGACTTACCTGAACTGAAACAAAGTGAAGTAAGCAGAGCCAGGAGATCATTGTGCACAGGAAGAATAATACTGTTGACAATCAACTATGAATAACAGCTATTCTCAGCAGTATAATGACGCAAAACAATTCTGAAGCATTCATGCTGAAAAATTCTGTCCACCTCCAGAGAAAGAACTGATGCAATCTAAATGCAGATCGAAGTATACTTTTTAAATTTCTTTGTTTTTCTTGGAGGTTTTTTTTTTTGGTCTCCATTTTCTTTTACAGCATGATTAATATGGAAATATGTTTTTGCGTGACTCCACATGTATAGCCTATATTAAATTGCATGCCTTTTCGATGAGGGAAGGAAAGAATTTGAAACTCAAAATTTTTAAAAATGAATGTTAAAAATTGTTTTTACATGTAATTGAAAAAAATACTAATTTTTCAAAAAATCTAGCCACTTTACTTCAGGGATAAATTTCTTCTCATTTAGATGAGAATATGAATAGATTTATTATGAAGTCTGCATTTGAAAAGTTACTTTATTTCAAATATCTGCCACAAGTAGGCATAAAACTTAATTTAAAACCTTGCTTCCAAAATTTGTGGTTCATTGATTTTATTTCTAGAAGAACTAAAGAGAGATCAAGATTCACATTAAGCTAAATTCTGGGGTGTTAAAAAAAAAGTTCCAAGAGACTGAGTTTCTGAGTAAATTAAAATCAGTTTTATTGACTATGTTTAGAAAGGAGTCAACAAAAACAGCTCGTTGTCTCCTTAGTAGCCAAAAAGACCAAACCTCTTGAACTTTCAATATTTAAAAAGTTGTTTTGTTTTTTTTTAACCTGCAGCTTCACCTCCTCAACAATTGCTAAACGCCAACTGAGATTATAGCACAATTGGTTCTTGGAAATGACATGACTTTAACCAAACAAAACAACATGTGCCATCTTGGGTGATGGCTGGGGTGAAACTCCGCGGCAAGCCTTTGCTCTTGCTCTTTCTTTTCCTTGCTCAGCTTTGGGCAACTCGCATTTCCCCGGCCAAAGCTTGGAATCACATTAGAGTTCTTTCAAAGGTTATAAGCTAAAGAGTAGGAGGTCCGTTTGGGCCAGCACTTACTACCAATTTCAATTCAGGTAACATTTTTACAAAAGTGATTTTTTAAAAATGCTTTCTCCCTAATAAATGGTCATGTGTTATAATGTATCACAGAGTTAGTCACATATCAAGAAGCTCATTAGTAAATGCTCTATGGCTATACTGAGTATCATCTTGGCAATCTTTTACAATAAACATCTTTACAAGTATTTTTTTTAAATAAAGTCTTGTGAAAAAGGGGTGCACCTGAGGACAAAAATCAACTGGCCAACAAGTAATAAGAGAGAATGAATATTATAATGGGAAGTGGGTTTTATTAAAATGAGGGTCACTGAAATCTTGACTTATAGAGACTCATCGATTTCCATATCACCTGTCTAACAAAAGGGAGAATCCACATTTTCCCAGACCTGTCTGACACAATGAGCAGGAATATACCTATTGGCCTAAACTTAGATCTTGACCTGAGTAAATCTCTGCCTAAGATTTCCCATACTGGTTGATTTGGAAATAGAAAAGGGGAAAAACCTTGGTCCTAATACAATCATTAGTTATTAATTACAAGAGAGAAATAATCATTTCTCATAATTTGTGTTAAAAACAAACACCTTTTTTGTGTTGGAGGGGTGTGTGTGTGTGTGTGTGTGTGTGTGTGTGTGTGTGTGTGTGTGTTTTCCTGCATGGTGATACAGCCAAAGAGCAGGCCTGGGCACCATTTGGGCCCAACTCTGACCTCCATGGACTTGGCCTCTCAGAACTGGAAGCAGCCTTTCAGCATTGTTCAGAGGGGCTTTCATCCTGAGACACTTTTCTGTAGCAATGAAATTATAAATCTACTCCTACCATCTGTATTTCTTTTAATGTTTTAAATTTTCCACATCTGGTGAAAGAGCATGTTTGAGTCATTTGCTAGCAATGTAATCAGCAAAATAGTGCCAGGAAACAAAATGACTTCTTTAACTTTGGATAGTGTAGTCTTGTTATCTATGCCATAAAGATACCTGAGTTTGCTTAGCTAAATCAGATGGTGCCATTTTTTTAAAGAAGGGAAGATAATTAAATTTCTTCATGTAATCAGTCATAACTGATTAGTGTTCTTCCACAAGCAGGAGCTAGAGAAGAAGTTCCAGCAGACAGCGGCGTACCGCAGCCTGAAGGAGATTCTCACAAAGAAGAACGAGCAAATTAAAGACCTGAGGAAAAGGCTGGCAAAGTAAGGAGCCCTCTGGACAGGCAGATTTTTCCCTCTTGTTTTTGCAGGTTCCTCCCACTAACATCCTGTCAGGTAGATAGGGTGAATATTGTGCTATAGGTGAAAAAATCTAGGATGGCAAGTGACATAATTTGGTCATGGTCATATAGGATAAGGGACAGAACCAGGATTAGAACTCAGGCCTCATGGTTCCAAGTCCTGTGGTGTTTCCACTGAATCATGCTGCTTCTGATGGCATGCCTGCACAAACAGCTGCCCCAGTAAAGCATTTACTATGGTATTTCAGGCAAGTAGTCTTCTGCTGAGAAAAGCAGATGAACCTTGGCCTAAATTATCCCTATATTAGCTCTATATGTTGATCAAATTTTATAGAAAATTATGTAAATTCTGTTGTACTTGGTGTAGAAGCATATCTTTCCTTAAAAATGTAAAACTGCTGACAGGCTGGCATTCTACAGTAAAAGCCTGGCCTTTCAGGAATGCCTTTCCATTCACAAACTAATGTGCATATAATTGGGAAAGAGACTTTTGCCAAGTTTCCATATTTTAAGTGCCAAACTGACTGAATCCATTACATTAGCTTGGGCACCTAGAGGATTTCCCAGAAGAGGCAGCTGCCCTGGGAGGAGAGGAAAGGGGCCTACAGCCAGGAAGGCCCCTGGAGCCCACCATGCTGGCAGGAAGAGGATCAGGGTTGGCGATTTTGCCCATTCACGTTGGGCCAGGCCCCCCTGATGCTTCCCTCTCCCTTCTCGAGCTTCTGAGCAGTGGGGGCCGTGTCTGCTGACAGCCTGCCCAGGATGTCACCCAGAAGGGACTGAATCTTGGGGTGTGAAAGTTTCCAGAAAAAGGTAGTGGGAGATGTGTCCAGAGCAAAGGTAGCCTTTTGCAGGTGAGCTTTATGGATCTCAGAAAGGCTCCCTCCTGAGCAGGTATTATTCAGACTCCCACACAATTCTAGAGGCCTTAGGCTCGTAAGGGGTTTTAGGGGTCGTCTGATCCAGTCTCCTTCCCAGGGCAGGGACTCTGGCTGTCAGCATCAGTGACAAATGGGTGTCTCACTTTGAACTCTTCCTCACTAGGCAGTTGTTATTAATAACAACATTATGACATTCACAGAGCCATGGGAGGTTTGCAGAGTCCTTGACATTCATGCCTTATCCTCTCTGAGCCCCCCAGCACATGGGTGCAGTGGGTAGAATGCTGGCCTTAGAATGGGGAGGGCCTGGATTCCAGTCCTGCCTCAGCCCCCTGCTGGGGGGAGGTGGGGAAGAGGTTTGGGGGTGAGAGGGATGGGATCTCAGCTTCCTCTTCTCTGTCACAGGAATGAGGGGAGCACTGACCTCTCAGGGTGCTTGAGAGGATCAGATGAGGCCAGCCTTTATTAGCATGTAAATGCTCGATTATTCTGATTATTCCCATTTTACAAATGAGGATCTACCCCTTATGAGATGGGCTTTGAATGCAGGGCTTCCTGACCCACATCTAGCCCTCTGTCCCCTCTTTCCAGTCTACCTCAGGCAGCTTCCATAGTTAACTGTTCTGTGCTCTTTAGTCCTATGCCCAAGCTGGCACAAATATATGAGTGTTCTCTTCGAGGAATCATCAGAATCGGTGATGATGGATTAAAGGCTTACAAAGCACTTTCCCGGGGTGGGGGTGGGGGTGGGTTGTATCACTATCACCATTTTACAGATCAGATAACTGAGGCTCAGAAGTCAGGTGACCTCCAGGATTTTACTACATAAAGTACTTTTGACAAATACAGTTTAGGTAAAAAGATATTTTAGTTGTTTGTGTTTTCATAATCCAAATGACTTTAATCACACTTTAATCTGCATTTTCATTTCTTCTTAGATATGAAACAGAAGATTAAGGAATATGAAAATTCTGTGGTTTGGGAGCTGCCACAAAGTGACAATGTAGATCGTCGCAGTCTTCAAATGTGGACTCGAAAGGGCCTGGGCCCATTTTCCTCTTTCTCTATTGTTAAAATGAGTTGGGCCATTCTTTGGTTTATTTTAGGAGATACGGGGGGGGGGGGGGGGCCTGTTAATTTTTGCTTTTCAAGAAAAGGGGTTTTCTGTTTTCATTTGTTTAATTGGAAAGAAAACAACCGAGTGATTCTTCTCACTCTGACATCCAAAGTTTTTCCACACTTAAGTAATATAAAATCTCTTCTGTACATAAAATTTCCTTTGAAAATAGTGAGAGTTCCTTCTCAGTGTAGAAAAGATTTTGTTCTGGGAAAGGGAAGAAGAATCTTGCCCTTTTGATGGAAGTGTTAAAAATTATACCTTTTGTATAACTATTAAGGAAGCTGACAATGTATGTCTATGCATTCCCCAGGGGAAAAAGAAGTACAAGGAGTTATTTCCAAATAACTGAACTTATTTTTATTAAAAATTGAACTTAATGCATTCTTATGGACTTTTGTAGCAGGAGTCTGTCTGTCTTTGGAAGTCCAAACCTAAACCAGCCATCACTGATTCCCATGAATTACATGTCATACGGCAGCATCAGACAAAGTCCAGTGATCACCTATGATGTCCTGGTAGGATGCTTGGCGGGAGTGTGAAAGATCTCACTGAAAGCCTTTTAGGCCATTTTTTCTAAAAATGGAGCAGGTCAACTCTGTACTTCTCCAGTTACAGTTAGGAATCGGAGCTCAGCATCAGAATACTGGGAATTATTAGGAAAACAAACACAGGGCATCAGTTTTAGGTTTTGGTGCTTAGAATTTTCCTTTGAGCTACGTGCTAAGAAAGAGCACTTTTTTAAAGACTGTATGACACAGGATGTCAAAGCCTGAGAACTAAATTTTTCAGCCCCCATTGTCACATTGCTACACTGGGTGCACACACTGTCAAAAATTGGGAGACTCCCAATTCTTGTTCTTGCTGGGTGACTTTGCATTGATCATTAGACTTTGTGTGCACACATGTCATCATCTCAGAAAAAAATAGTGCTGACCAAGAGCGCAGCAACAAAGTAAGGCCCAGAGAGAGTTTTTATTTCCTTGACAGAAGTCTAGGGTCTAACCCAATCCTCAGAATACACTTGATTATTCAGCAAGTTCATTGGTCACAGTATGGAAGTGAATTAGCTTTCTAGGAAATAGAACGATTCACTCGCACCTAATAAAGATTGCCTGAAGAGAGAGGTAATTCATCTCCTCAGAATGATCATTTTCTCCCAGAAAGAAATTAGCTTTTAAGATAAGACTTATTATTACTAGATTATGTTTCTACGTATTAATCTCAAAATATGTTCTTCTCATGTGTTTTAGAAATGTAAAAATACTCTTATAAGACATTTTATTCTTGACTGTTTTTTAAGTCAAGAATAAAAGTAGTTGAACTTTCCCCAGAAGAGTACAGAGGAGTTGTTAAGAGATCTGCAAAGGGGAAGACAAATAGAATTTTCAATGTGCTTTTATCTTGGATTTTGGCTTTTTCTCATTGTAACTCTGACTCAACCTTCCCAGTGTCCTTTTGGACTCTTGTTGAACACTAAGCACATGTTTTTACTCTTTAGAGTAATGCCTGGAGGTAAGGCCAACCAACCCAGAACCGAATGCTCCATCATCCCAGAGCCGTGCTCCTGCTTGCTGAGGCAGTGAATTCTTTTACTGGGAAGGTTTGAGGCCAATGGCACAAGAGGGGGTGTGTGTAGAGCCATGTTTGCAGTAGTCACACAGCGACCTGATTCGCTATACTTTGGCCTTTTGGTGCCAAATGTTAGCCCGTCCACAGGCTAACAAAACGCCTTGTGTCTGGGCTCTTCCAGTCTCACCAGGCCCACTCCCAGGGCATCTAACTGTCTGTTATGTGGCCTCCATCAGCGTGCTGCTGCAGCTTCACAGCCTGAACAGGAATTCTGCATTTAACAGTCTTGAGCAAAATAAAATGTCACGTTCTCATTTCTTTGTACATTTTAGCTTTAATATGTGGCTCATTGAACAAAGAAGTTTCCTTTTTCTTTTAGGTCTCTGTGTTTTCCACTTCAGGAACATTCGTTCAGACTCTTGAGGGATGTGCCATTCCATAATAATGCTTATTTTTTTCTTAGCCCCTGTTCTCACGGCATCTGCTCTGCCAAGACAGGTTTTCTGCTCAGACCCTTTATAGGCAGAATCAAAAAGTAGAGGATCCTCCATGTGCATTCTTCTATTCACTACATACTTATCTTTTTGTTTCATATCATGTACAACATCCTTAATCTGTATGTATTAAATAAATCTTAAATCTCTTAAGAGGAAAAGAGTCATTTATACACATTAAAGCCAATGATTCTCCTTCTGCCCTGGTAGAGGCAGTGTTGGACAGTGGGAAGGAGGCTGAGCTGAGCATCAGAGCTTGGCATTCTCATTCACTCTCATTTGACCTTGGGATGATGGGATGGACCTGCTGAACTCTCAACTCGGTCATCCTGTGCCGCTGACAGAGTCTTGTGTGGATGACTGCTGCTGTTGATAAAATGGATTGCAAGAACTTGACCATAATAGCCTATAACACTCAAAGGACTTTTGGTTAAAATAGATGTGTGAATGGTCACAGAAGGTAGCTAGTCAAGTACTTTTCCTTTTTACTATGTGCCAGGCACTGTGCTAAACGCTGGGGAGAAAGGCAAAAGACAGTGCCTGCCCTCAAGGAGCTTACAATCTGATGGGGGAGATGACATGACAGCCATGTACAAACAAGCTAAATACAGGATAAATGGGCAGTATAATTAACAGGGAAGGTTTTAGAATTAAGAGGGATCAGGAAAGGCTTCCTATAGAAGGTGGAATTTTAGCTGGGACTTGAAGGAAGCCAGGAAGCAATGAGGAGGAAGAGCATTCCAGGCAAGAGATGAAACATCCAGGGAGGAGGCAGGAAATGGAGAGTCCTGTTCAAGAAACAGGAAGCTGATGTCAGTTGTTGAAAGGGGAGGTGGGAGCAGAGGCGGTAGAAGGGGTGGGGGGGACATGGACAAATCTGCCCTTTAGGAGACCCACTGACAACTGAGTGGAAAATGGACCAGAGTGGGGAGAAACAAGGCCGGCAGACCAACCTATTGTGAGGTGGTAAGGGCCTGCACCAGGGCAGCACCAGAGGAGAGAAGGGGATTAGGAAGTGTTATAAAGGTAAAAGTGATGGACCTAGCTGCCTCTACTTCACTGCTTATGTCAATGGGGCAGGAAGGGGGGGGGGAGAGGAGAGGCAGAGAAAGACAGAGGTGGAGACCGAGAAAAATGGGAAGAGAGAGAGGGAGGCAGGGAAGGAAGGGGAAGGAGAGAGGAGAGAGACAGAGATGGAAGAGAGAGAAGAGAGGGAGGGAGACAGGAGAGAGAAACAGAGAAGGGGGAAGAAGTGGGGAAGGAGACAGGAGAGAGAGAGAAGGGGAGAAGAAGAGAGAGAGGGAGAGAGAGACAGAGAGGAGAGACAGAGTGGAGAGAGAGAGAGAAGGGGGGAAGAAGAGAAGGGGGGAAGAA
>CM053581.1:551501464-551514443 GCA_028627135.1 Pseudochirops cupreus | reverse complement strand
GGAAAGGATTCTGGCTACTACATGCAGTGTAGTTGGGAGAAAGACAATGCCTCGCCTTTCCTATCTCTGCCAGGAATCTGAGGATCCACATAAACTTGACTTTTATAAACAAAGATTCACTTGTTTATTCTTTATGAGGCCAAGGTGGGCAAAAAGACCAGAACGTCCACAGCGGCTTTTCCTCAACTTTGGTGACCCACAAGAACAGTGGGGAAGGGTTTGTTCTCGTTCCCCCTGCAGGAACCTGCTCTTCTGAACAAGTTGTTCATCCCAGCAGCACAACACAGAACAGAGGAAGAAACCAGGGGACCTGGGTCCTAGCTCTGCCTCTGAAAATCAGCGACATTACCTCCCCCTCCTTCAAGTCTTAGCTAAAATCCCAGGGGCCATCTCCAGTCCTCCTAATCAATATCTTGCCACTGAGGCTGGTGACTTTGCACAGCCTTCCCTCACTTGCAAGTCATGGAATCACCTCCCTGTTGAGAAACGACAAACAACCACAGCTAAAATACCACCTTCTACAGAAAGCCTTTACCATTACCTTCGAGTACTTTTCCTCTGCTGATCCCTTCCTATTGACCCGATACATAGCTTGTTTGTACTTGGTCATTTGCATATTCCCCTCCCCCTTAGTTTGTAAGCTCCTGGAGGACTGGAACAGTCTTTTGCCTCTTTTCGTATCCCAAGTATTTAGCACTGTGGTAAGTACATAATAGGTGCTTAAAAATGCTTATTAACTGACTGACTGACCTTGGGTAAGTCACTTTCCCTTCTTGAGCCTCAGTGTCCTGATCTGAAAAATAAAGGAATTGTAAGAAATTATGAATATGAAAGTTGTTTTTTTTAAAGAGGAGAGATATAACAAACTGATGAGGGAGTAAAGAAAGCAAAGCTATAAAGGAATAGACTATTATTGTGTTGTTTTATTGGAAAAACACAATTTAGGGAAAGTTAATTCTGAGTAATTGTGATGATCAGCTTTGGTCTCAGAGAACAGATAAGGAAGCACTTTCTCTCCTCTTCCCCAAGGGCAGGGGGGGGGGGAGGATGGACACAATATTGGGTGAATTTGTTACAGGTTATTATTAAGTGATCACCCAACAAACATTTATTAAGTGCCTATGGCACCGTACTAAGCAGTATAAAGACTCCATCATGCTATCAGTCAGTTTTCCTTAAATATTTTTCTTTGTTACAATGCAGAGTGGGGGGGGCCATCTAGAAATATATCAGAAAAATTTTTTTTCTAAAGTGCAAGAGTTGGACAAAATAATCTCTAATCCCTTCTACCTTGGACTTTTGGCTGTAACATCTGCCATTCTTCATGGCTACCAATCGTCTTTTATTGCCTCTACACCCCAAGCTGTCCTCTCCACCTGGAATGGGTGTCCCAAAAGTCTTAGTGCAGATCCAAACTTTGGACATCTTGCATAGGTAGGTAGCACTTTGCAATCTGCAAAGAGCAGTGCAGTAGATAGAGCGCCAAGTCAGAGGATTCACCATCACTTAACCCTGTTTGTCTTAGTTCCTTATCTGGAGAAGGAAAGGGTAAACCACTCCAACATCTTTGCCAAGAAAACCCCAAATGGAGTCACAAAGAATCAGAAATGACTGAACAACAACAATCTGCAAAGAAATTATTCCATTTATCATCGCATTATTTCATGTGAGGATCACGATGATTCTGAGGTCTATAGGCCAAGTATGATCATTCCCATTTTGCAGGTGTGAAAACTGAGGCTCAAATGGGCTAAAAATAAGTTGCCTGTGGTCACATAGCTACTACATGTTGACATAGATGTTGAATCCAGATCTCTGTGACACCAGGTTCAATACTCAAGCCTGTAGGTCCTTGGGTAAATTACTTACCTCTTCTCTTTGGACTCTAGTTTCCTTATTTGTAAAATAAGAAGCTTAGACAACATGATCTCTAAGTTTCCTTCCAACGTGAGATCCTGTGAAGCTTCATCCCTAGAGAGATGAAGGACTAGAGTCATGAAACTAGTTAGAGGGAGCTGGGTGGTGCAGTGGATAGTGTGCTAGGATGAAAGTCAGAAAGACCCGAATTTAAATCCTAAGACATTTCACTAACCTTGGGCAAGTGCCTTGAATGGCTCAGCCTCAATTTCCTATTCTGTTAAATGGGGGAATAATCAATCATGGCATCTACCTCCCAGGGCTGTTGTGAGAATCAAGTGCCTTTAAAAGACTTGAGTCTTTTTTAAAAGTGCTGTATAAATGTTGGATATTATCATTGTTACTGACCAAAGAGGGTTGTGGTAAGAGAAACACTTTGTAAGCCTTAAAAGTTGCTAGAAGAAATACTGGGCTTGTCCTTTTCCTTTGGTGCTGTGTGACCACGGAACATCAGTTCCCTCTTCTCTAAAATGGGTGCAATAAGACGGAAGTAGTTGCATTATAAAAAGTAGAACATGCCTCCCAGAAAGCCCTTGCCATACCATGAAATGCCACAGAAAAGTGAGCCCCAAAAGTGGGCACAGCTGCCTCCAGGTCTGCCCTCTCATTGCCCCAGTGTTGAAGGAGAATGAACTTCCCAAATCATCGGTTTCTACCCTCTGCCCGCCTTCTGTCCCCAGTTAGGCAGGACAATGAACAACCCGAACTCCAAGTGGCTCTGGAAGTTTTTTCTAGGACAAAGTTGGGGGCGGGGGGCAGAAGGGAGAGGGAGGGAACTAGCTCTTTCATCCAAGTGTCCCTTTCATAGCTCTAGTGGACCAATGGGGAGGGGGGGGGGGGAGAGTGTTCTATAAACTATTTACCAGCATTCCTACCACGGTGCGTGCCCGTTAATAAGATTAGTAATTAAAATACTTGATAACAATTGGCAAGTGTATTTTCCTCTCTGTATAGTGGGTTGGGCTGGCTGCGGTCTCAGGCTGAGCTGGAAGAGCACCTGAGACAACAACGAAGACGCACACAGGCTCCCAGGCGCCCAGATACCCTCAAACACCCGCACAAAGAAGTGTCTAGGAAGCTTCGGGAACCTCTATCGAGCGCTCAGGGAGCCAGCGCAAAGCGCGCTGGAAGCCGGGGAGATGGAGAAAGTCCGACCCCAGTGGGACAGCTCATTGCAATTCTTGTTCGCTTGCATTTCCTTTGCAGTGGGACTGGGGAACGTCTGGAGGTTTCCCTACTTGTGTCAAATGTATGGAGGGGGTAAGTGAGATTTTCGCTTCTCCGTTTCGTGTTGGAAAGTTCCAACCATGATCATACTACTAGTCTTTTATATGCATTTGTTGGGTTGGTTTGTTGTTTTTTCTATTTTAAACCCAGAAGCACAGGTATCCATCCTTCATCCCCCTTCCCCGGTGGCTCCAAGTCTTTCTCGACCCTTCCCTAAATAAATATAGACCAAACAATCGCTCATCACTCTTCCCATTCTTTTCAGCTAAACTGTCAACAAGAGAAAGAAGAAAAAAGGAATCTTAAAAAGGTTCTCTGTATTCAACTGACACTTTCCCTCCTCTCCCCCTGGAGATCCAAGTTACTGTTGTTCTTAGAACCTGGGCTGGTGGAGTTGGGATTTGGGAATAGAGGTCGCTTTAATGAGCAGATTAAGGCGGCTGATACTTAAATTACAATAGCCAATAAAGTGTTGAATAAACCTTTACTTTGAGGAGTAAGGAGAAGAATGAGAGTATTGTCTTGGCTTTCAGGAATAAGGAGAAGAATGGAAGTATAGTCTTGGCTGCTACGTTGCCTTCCCTACTTTGAAACTTGGCCCCCAGCCTCCAGGACCCTGGCCAGCGGGCACTAGAGCCTCCTGCGGGCCTTGGAAAAAGAAAATAAATTGCATTGATCTTAATCCAATTTTTAAAAATCCAGGGAAGAGTTTCGGAGTTTGGTGGGGCTTTGGAGTTCTGGAGCACTGAGAAGGCAAAGCTTCTTCCATACATCTCCCTTCTTTTGCATGTTCCAATATAATGGATAACCAACCTCCCCCATGAGGGACTGAAATAATGTTCTGACATTTCATTGAACAACCTATAATCTAAAGTAATCTTAAAGCACAACATTCTCCAAAATTAAAGCATGGAATCTAAACCCCAAACCTATACTTTTGTATTTGAAAAGCATAGAAGACGGCAAATATCTAGGAGGTTGTATGGTACATTGGAAAGGATACTGAATTTGGAGTTCAGAGGATATAGGTTCAAACTGTGCCTCTAACACTTAGCATCTTGTGACCTTGGGCAAATCATAAATGTCTCAATTCTGGGAAATGAGTTTGGATTAGATCAGGGATTCTTAATCTGGGGTCCATAGGTTCTTAGTTTCAGGGTGTCTATGAACTTGGATGGGAAAAATTATGTCTTTGTTTTCATTTCCCTTTGGTTTCTTTTGTATCTTATTTTAAAACAATATTCTAAAAGGTCCATAGGCTTCACCAGATTATCAAAGGCTGCCATGAGACAAATAAGGTTAAGAATTCCCAGACTAGATGAGCAATGAGACCCTTTCCAGTGTAAATCTATGATTCTATGATCTACTGTCACGATAAAAAGTGAGTCTAGGTCTCCATGGCTCGATAACATAATAAAAGGTCTTGGGATCAAATCTCAAAATCATTTACCTCTCCCTTCTAGTCTTCTTCTCCACCTCCCTCACGCCGCCAAAATAGATTAAATACTCACATAATACAGTTATTTGAACCAAAAGTATGTGACAAACTACTCTACACACTTTTTTCTAAATGCTGTCACCTGCATTTGTGGGTGAATGAGGCCAGGGAGATATGGCTGTATTTGTCCATCTTTGTGAAGCATTGAAGTAAAATTCTGAATAAGAATGAAACGCTACCAAGGAAACTTCAGCACCTTGTGGCCCCTCCCAGGAAAAGGACCTAAGATTTACACCTATGTGTAAACCAAAGTATTTCACTGTTGTTGATTTGCAGGTGAAGGTAATCTGAGCTTATGGAAATAGTCCAAGGATCAACTTCTGTTCTTAAATGAAAGGAGATTACCTGACCTTTGTACAAGCAATTTGTTCTTGCTTAGTTTAGGAGAAAGAGTACTGCAGAATGGATTGATTTGTACCACTAGATAGGGAGTTAGGACACTTATGTGTGAATCCTGACTCATGCTTTGTGACCTTCACTTCTCTGAAGTGACTTCTCTGAAAAAGATTTCTCTGAATCTTTTTAGAAAATCATCTATAGAATAAAGGGGGTGCACCAGTTCATCTCCAAAATCCCTTCCAGCTCAAATGTTCTTCAGTTCTTGCGGGGAGGAGAGGAAGAAGTAGGGAAGTAGGACTGTTCTTCGGAACAAAGTCTGAGGCTCTGTCATCCAACACCTGCTAAGGTGATAACTTTTTCATGCACAGTTGTTAGTTTTTCAAGCACCACCTCCTGCAGGAAGACTTCTCTGATTCTTCCTGCTCCTGCCCCACCTAAGTCATGATCCCTTCCCCTCCAGTCTCTCATCCTTTTTCACTTCTCTATATCTATGACATTCTGAGGCTTGTATCTGCTTACATCTCCTTGCTAGGCTGTAAACCAAAAGGCAAGAACCTTGTCTGAATTCATCTCTGTCTCTCCAGCACTTAGAATAATGTGCTGCATATAGTAGGTGTTTTAATCAATGTTTGGTGAATTTGAATTTTCTGACTTCACTGTAAGATCTAAAATTGTTGCCAGGTTTATGTGTAAGTATCAGCCTGGTCATAAATGCCCCTACTTCCCTTGATCCCTACCTGTATATAAATTTCTTCCAGAATAGTGGTTCTGGAGTCAAAGGACCTGGGTTCAAATTCTATCTGTGATGCTTATATGACTTTGGATTGCTTCATTTGCCTGGGTCTCAGTTTCCTCATCTGTAAAATGAGAGGGTTGAACTGGACAGCCTCTGGGGTCTCTTTTAGTCCCAGATCTATGGGCCTGTGAGTTACCTTTCCTCAAAACAAAGGGAAAAAAACCTTTGCGAAACTTAAATGACTATAAATGTGAGTCATCATACTTGTTGTTCCTGGTCCTCCTACCTCATAATTAAATAATATGCACATATGTGATTGGCTTTGAGAGGTAACTATGGGGTAGATAGAAAGCTGGACTTGAGATTGGGAAGACCATGGTTAAAATCTCATTTCAGACACATGGTAGTTGTCTTTTCATCAGCAAGTCTTTTAGTCCCTCTGAGCTTCAGTTTCCTCAAGTGTAAAACAGAGATGATAGTCCCTGTATTATCTATGCCACAGGGATGATGTGAGGATCAAGTGAGAAAACGCTTTGCAAACAAGGAGTTCTTAAACTGGGGTCCATGGATATGTTTTGGGGGGTGATAATTTGTTTTTAAATATTTTGACAGTTGTATTTCAATATGATTAGCTTCTTTTGTATTTTATTTTATACATTTAAAAACATTAGGGATCCTTAAGCTTCATGAGTCTGCCCAAGAAATCCATGACACAAAAAAAGATTAAAGACCCCTAAGATTGGGATTGAACCTGTGATTTCACTGATATTAGGAACTTGTAATCCAAAAAAAAAAAAACCAACCCCTTTCTCTCCCAATACAGGTCAGTACTTCTCTGCTATCCTAGATCACTAAGAGGTTCAGTGACTTGTCCGGGGTCACACAGCTGGTATGGCATCAGGGTGGGACCTGAGCCCAGGTTCTCCTAACTCTGAGACCTGCTCTTTCCATAACACCAGGTTGAATATGTAATTGTGAGCTATTATTGTTACTACAGCTTCAAACCCAGAGAACTTGTAACCCCACTCTTTGCCAAAAAAGCAAAAAGCTCATGCAAGTTTACCACAAGAGAGATTGAAGGAACCTCGAAGTCCATGGCAAGCAGCTGCCTTCCAGAGTGGGCTGCCCCTAATGCTGCTTGCTAAACAAAGGACTTTTTTGTGAACCACACAGCCAGGACATAATTCCCAGAATAATATGGATTAGAGCTCAGGGTTCATTTCTTTGGGTTTCCATCCCTTCACAGGCCTTCCAAGGCCCAGCCCAGTGGAAGGAATGTTAATTCTGGAGATTAAACTCCAAATAAAGAACATCAGTGTGACCTCAAAAATCAACTAGCCAAGGCTTCATCAAATCCCTTTTTAGTAAAGACAGCAAGTCTGCGGTGCTGGGCCTAAGGTCTTCGGTAAAGGTTATTTCCAAAGGAAAACATGATGGAGCTGTCCATGTTAGAGCCTGGTGCTGGCGACTTCACTGCAAAAGCTTGGGAAAGAGTGACATCCTTCTCCCTCTAGATCAGAGGTTCTTAATCTAGGGTCTGTGGATAGATTTCAGGGGCAGCTAGGGGGCACCATAGTGCATAGAGTGATGGGCCTAAAGTCAGGAAGATTCATCTTCCTGAGTTCAAATCCTGCCTCTGAGACTTACTAGCTGTGTGACAAGAAGGTATCTTTGCCAAGAAAATCCCAAAAAGGGTCACAAAAAGTCAGACACGATTGCGAATGGCTGAACATGAACCTGGATGGGGAAAAATATCACTTTTATTTGTACTAACTTTCGATTTCCTTTATAATCTGGGATTTTATTGTATGCACTCAAAAATTATTCTGAGGAGTCCATAAGCTACACCAGATGCTGCTAAAGGGGCCCATGACGCATACAATGGTCTCTAGAGTCGAGATATTCAATGACACCCTCAGAGGAAGGATTATAATATTGAGGGCTAGAAGAGTCCTGAGTGTTCATCTAGGCCAATCCCTTCATTTACAGATGGGGAAACAGGTCCAGAGATGGGGAGTGATTCTCTTTGCATCAAGCAATCGGGTTCTTAACCCATTTCTTCTGACTCCAAATCCTATTCTCTTTCTATTATGTGTTATGAAGCCTATCTTTACAGATAAGAGTGATTGCAGCATCCTTTCCATCTCTGAAGATGTAGTTCATGGTATGGTCAATAGAAAATGCATGTGTATGTGAGACAGACAGGCAGGTAGAGAGACAAAGAGAGAGAACGAGAGGGGTGAGGTGAGATAAATCAGAGAGAGGAAGAGAGGGAGGGAAAGAGTGAGAAGATGGAAAGAAGAGGGAAAGAGAGTGGGAAACAGAGAGGGAGAAGCAGAAAGGTGGAGACAATGAGAAGAAGGAGGTGGGGAGAGAGAGAGAGAGAGAGAGAGAGAGAGAAAGAGAGAGAGAGAGAGAGAGAGAAGAAGAAGAAGAAGAAGAAGAAGAAGAAGAAGAAGAAGAAGAAGAAGAAGAAGAAGGAAAAATCAATGGATTCTTGGTCAGGTTTGGGTTGAACTGGGTGGGGTCTTTCCAACTCTAAGATAGGTGAGAGGCATGTGGAGGTATAATTCCAATCCAATCTAATAATTGAATAATTAATCAATATTGAGCATTTATATGCTAGTTAGTGAAGAGATAAAGACAATACTGAAAATAGTCCCTGCCCTAGAGAAGCTTACATTCTACTGGGAACACACACACACACACACACACACACACACACACACACACACACACATATTGATTCTGGATAATTAAACCCACAGCGAGAACCGCCCCTAGGGATGTGCAGGGCTGGGTGCAATCAGAGTCTGGGAGCTTCTCTATCCCTACTTTGCACTCACTGAAATCTAGTTAAGGTAAACATCTGGAGCATCAGGAGGCAAGACAGAGAGAAGATGTCACAAAAGAGTGACAAGCAGTCTGAGGGAAATGGTAGAAGGGGATGGAGGACCTGGCTGCCAAGGAGATGGTTTCCGTCTGTATAGGGGCCAGCCACTCCTCTTAGCACTACTTGTAAGTGATGGGATGCCTTCTCCCTAGAGCCGCTGTCACCTTTCTGTGTCACTCCAGCTGTCTGCCTCCCAGTAGTAGTTTATGGTCCCCCCAAAGCATGAGGTCCATGGGGACTGTAGCATGTGTGTGTGGGTGAAATAAGTTAGTGAGTTGAAGTCAGAAGATTTCATTTCAGTCTGGGCTTTTCCACTTTCTAGCCATGTGATCTTGAGCAAGTTGCTGCCTTTCTCTGAGATTGTTTCCTCAACTGTAAAATTCAGGTGATAATACTTATTATACTGGATTTATCCCAAAGGGTAATTGGGGGAAAGGGTCTCAGTAAGCTCTTAAGCATTAGAGAAATGAGAGATATCATTGACCACCCTCTAAGAACAGTTCTACCTAGACCAGACTGAGTGGACCTCTGATTGGAGCAAGCAACTCTTCCTGATCCCCCCAGGGGGTCTTACTATCTAGGAGAGCAGAGGTGCCACCTCATTTCTGCCACACACTCTATCTGACTTGGATCCCCAGAGCAAGGCTCAGCCACAGTGCCATCTACTTTCTGAGGACTCTTGCTTATTCTTCCTGTTCTTAGTATTTGCTCCCCTCCTTACCCCCATCCACTCCCTGCCTTTACCTGACCCAATTCACCAAGATTTTCTCAAAGGTTCATAGAATCAGACCTGGAGGGGAATGTTATGTAGTCTAATCCTGTCCTTTTACAGATGAGAAAAGCCAGAACTAAAGGGAAATGTTTTGCCCAAGGTAATGCAAGATTATACCGGAATTTGAATCCAGGACCTCTGATTTCAAACCCAGTACTCTTTCTACTGTACTCCACTGACTTTTATTTTTATATACCTTCTATTTCTTTAAATACAAATATGTTTTATCCTCCAAGCAGATTGTAAGCTTCTTTGAGAGCAAGGACGGATTTCACTTTGGGATTTGTATCCCCAGGGCTTGACACATAGGAAGGAGCACTTAATAAATGGTTATCGATAGATTCATTGATGGCTTTGTCTTTGGCCTGGTGAAGAAAGATGCCATTCTCAGAGTGGGATGAAGGACCTATGGGCTACTGAATATGCTCAGAATAAAAATAACTCCCCAGGTCAGTTGGGCACTTATCTTGTGCCCTTTGGCATGCCATGGCTTCAGAGACTTTTAGAGGAGTGGAAACAGAAAAAACAAAACTAAGGCAGTGTGATAAGGACTTTGACTCAGGGCACTAAAATTTAGAAGACAGCCCTTAAAGTGTTTCATCAAAGTAAAAATAACTGACCTTAACACCTAATTAGTGAAATTAGTTAAAAGCATAAACTCCAAGAGCTTTCTTCACTGACAGCTGTCTTCCCCAGAGGCTATACCCACGTGAGCTCCTCTACAGCCCAGCTGTGTTCCCACCCTGTTGTGATTTGTGCATCTTGTTCCAGGCACAGAAAGTACTAGCTGTGGCTCTCAGCATGGGATAGCAGTGATCTGTAACCCCTGGACACTCCCTGGTGGAAGAGAGCCTTGGAATCCAGCTGTGCTTGGTGGACATTATCCAGTTCCTCATATGTTTCCCACTCCTCAGTTGTTAGCTGAAAGATTCTCACTTTCATTTCCTTAGTCCTGCCTTTCTTGGCCTGGAGCAAAAGTTCAACCAAGCTTGCTATAATCAAAAATGAAATGTTTCTGTGGACACAAGAGTAAGCCTCTTGTCAACCACCACCTTCTGCCCACAGCAGTGTGGGCTCATGGGCCAGGATACAACACTGCCCTTTCCACCAATGAAAACTTGGTAGAAACCAAGCAGGAGCCAGGACAGAAGATGAGATCAGCCATAGTCCATTCCTGTTCCCCAGAGCTCAGCTGACATCACTGGTATCCTCTCCTTTAGACGACTGTGCTAATGTAACCATGGAAGAATATAAGAACCAGCCCAACTGCAAACAAAGGACATATAATAGCCGTTTAGAATATATAACTTTTGACAAGTTTAAAGGGAGCAGAGATGCCAGTGTAAACCCAAGTGTATGTAAATCTATCTTCTAGTAAATTGCTTTTACTAGATCTGCTGTGATCTCCTCTGGGTTAAGACCTCTCAGTGAGGATGCACTCTACTGACGCACATCTGCACCACCTTTGGTTAATCCTTTTAAAGAGCTGACTGACACAGAGAGATCAAGTAATTTGCTCGGGGTCAGTTGTCAGAGATCCAATATAAACCCAAATCTTCTAATTCCAAAGACAGTTCTCTAGCCGCCAATCCATTCTGTCATTAATTTATGTTATTTAATAAAAGATAGTGTGTTAGAGAGGGGGGAAAATCCCACTATTTCCATGCCTAGAGGATAGATAAGGTTAATTACTGAAATGACACATCTCAAGAGTCACCACAACTCACCTGGTGGTAATGTGGGGAGAGTGCCTCAAAGGTAGTAAGAGGACGATATTATTCACAAAACTATATGGTGACAATGTACACTGACGGTTCTCAAACTTTTTGGTTTCAGGACTCCTCCATGATCTTAAAAATTACCAAGCAACCCAAAGAATTTTTGTCCCTTTGGGCTATATCTAGCAATACTTGTCATATTTGAAATCAAAACCAATAAAATTTGAACGTTATTAATTTTAAACAACAAAACAGTTACATGTTAACATAAGATTTTAATGAAAAATAACTATATTTTCCAAAACAAAGACAATCATCGAGAAGAGTGGCATTGTTTTATATATATTTTGAAATGTTTTCACCTAGTAGTCTTTAGTGACTAGCGAAGTGAATAGAGCACTGGCCCTGGAGTCAGGACGACCTGAGTTCAAATTCAGCCTCACATACATGACACACTT
This sequence comes from Pseudochirops cupreus, assembly GCA_028627135.1. NCBI lineage: Eukaryota > Metazoa > Chordata > Mammalia > Diprotodontia > Pseudocheiridae > Pseudochirops > Pseudochirops cupreus. The sequence goes on along the minus strand of CM053581.1, from coordinate 551,502,885 downwards.
ACTAGCTGTGTGACCTTCAGCAAATCACTTAATCCTAATTGCCCTGCCTTCTCCCCCTCCAAAGGAAAAAAAAAGTCTCTTTAAAGACTGACTTAATAAGACACAAGTGGATTCTCTGCATTCAATCTCTTCTGAAGTGAAATGTAGTTTCATTTCAAATGTATAAAGAAAATTGGGCAAATAATATATTAGTATTCTTATGAAAATAGCTTTGACCTTGCAGATCCCATGAAAAAGCTTTGAGGACTCTGAGGGATTCAAGCACCATACTTTGAAAACTGAGGGTATACAAAGTATTGCACCCAGAGTAACACAGGTACTCAGTCATAAGTAGAATGTTTTCACCTAGGACAAAAGGGGAGGGGAATACTCAGAGGGCACCCTGATGAGAAGATGTTTCAATAAGGGGACAATCTGACTCTTCTAACCCAACCCTTGGGAAAGAAGTAGAAAAAGAAAACAGGTAGAAAGAAGCATAGCCAGTATTTGACCTTGGGTGCTACTCCAGCGTGTATGAACCCATCTGCTTTCTCATCAGCTCTCCCCTCATGACCAGAGACACACATTTGTGAAATGGTTTACTGGGGTTGGAGAAAGACTCTTCAGCTGAGGACTGTCAATCAGTTAATGATCAAGAAGCATTTGTTAACAACCTAGTATGTGCCAGACACTGTGCTAAGTGCTAATGAGAGAAAGAAAGGCAAAAACAAAGTTCTACTCTTAAGAAGCTCAAGTTCTAATAGAGAGACAATATGTAAACAACAAACAAGATGTATACAAGGCAACGTCTCACCAGCCAGATTGGCTAAGATGACAAAACATGAAAATGACAAATGCTGGAGAGGATGTGGAAAAATTGGAACACTAATGCATTGTTGGTGGAGCTGTGAACTAATACAACCATTCTGGAGAGCAATATGGAACTATGCCCAAAGGGCTATAAATAATTGCATACCCTTTGACCCAGTAACACCACTTCTGGGATTGTATCCCAAAGAGATCATAGACGTGGGAGGAAGACCCATATGTACAAAAATATTTACTGCACCTCTCTTTGTGGTGGCAAAAAACTGGAAATTAAGGGGATGCCCATCAACTGGGGAATGGCTAAACAAGTTGTGGTATATGAATGTAACGGAATAATATTGTGCTATAAGAAATGAGGAGGAGAGGGACTTCATATTTACCTGGAGAGGCTTATACAAATTTATGCTAAGTGAGAAGAGCAGAACCAGGAAAAACTTGTACACAATCACAGACACATCGTATGTGTGACAACCAACTTTGATAAACTGGACTCTTCTCAGCAACACACAGCTGTAAGACAACTGTACAAGTCTCAGGATGGAAGGAGATAGCTACATTCAGAGAAAGATCTAGAAAGAACAGAGTTTAAATGGAGACTGAAGCAATCTACATGC
>CM053581.1:551479442-551501364 GCA_028627135.1 Pseudochirops cupreus | reverse complement strand
TTCTATACCTGACTGCATGCCGCCATGGGTGGGGGCAGGGGAGAAGGAGGGGAGAAAACTTGAAACCCAAGGGACTCTGGAACTGAATCTTGTAAACTAAAAGTAAATAAACAAATCAAATTTAAAAAAATATATATGTATAGAGGTTAAATTGGAAGTAACCGCAGAAGAAAGGCACTAACATTGAGGGTGATGGGGAAAGGCTTCTTCTTTTATTTAAGAAAAATTTTATCATTTCCCAAATGATAAATGGTGGAAAGATATGAACGGGCAGTTTTCAGATGAAGAAATTAAAGCTATCTATAGTCACATGAAAAAATACTCCAATTCATTATTGATTAGAGAAATGTAAATTAAAACAGCTCTGAGGTACCACATCATACTTATCAGATTGACTAACATGATAAAACAGAAAAATGATAGATGTTGGAGAAGATGTGGGAAAACTGGAATGCTAATGCATTGTTGGTAGAGTTATGAACTGATCTAACCACTCTGAAGAACAATTTCAAAACTTGCTCAAAGGACTATAAAACTGTGCAATATCCTTGGTCCAGCAACACCATTATTAGGTCTGTATCCCAAAGAGATCATTAAAAAAGGACCCACGGATACAAAAATATTTGTAGCAGTTCTTTTTGTGGCAAAGAATTGGAAATTGGGGAATGGCTGGACAAGTTGTGGTGTATGAATGTAATGGAATACAATTGTTTTATAAGAAACGATGAGCAGGCAGATTTCAGAAAAACCTCGAGCTTACATGAACTGATACTGAGTGAAGTGAGCAGAACCAAGAAAATATTTTCCACAGTAACAGCAACATTGTGTAATGACCAACTTTGATAGAATTAGGTCTTCTCAGCAATGCAATGATCTAAGACAATTCCAAAAGGCTTATGCTGGAAAATGCTATCCACATCCAGAGAAAGAACTTTGGAGTCAGAATGCAGATCAAAGCAGACTATTTTCTCTTTTCTTTTCTTTGTTTTTCTTTCTCATGGTCTTTCCCTTTTGTTCTGATTCTTCTTTCACAACATGACCAATGAGGAAATATTGTACATGTATAGCCTATATCAGATAGCATGCCATCTTGGGGAAGGGGGAGGAAGAGAGGGAGAAAAAAATTGGAACTCAAAATCTTAAAAAGCGAATGTTAAAAACAAAAACTAATTAATATTTTTTAAAAGGAACATTTTACTAATGCATTAATATGTGGGCAAAGTCATTACAATGGGTGTGAAAGGCAGACAGATAGACTCTTAAAGGCTATAAGAAAACGAAAAAGGGTAATTTTTTAAAAAGAAAACAAAAAGCGTTTTAGATAATTAAAATATTAAAACAAGCCTCTGGGATTTCGGTGAATGACTAACAAATCCATAAAAGAAATTAAATCTGAAGATTAGATCCCATATTAGCACCTACAATATCCTGGAGAAAGAACTTTACTTTTCCCATTCTTTTCTGATAAATCCCTTACTGAGCTTTTTCCGAGGAATAATGCTCTCAAACCACAATGATTAACTTAATTTCAAGGTCTTGGGTAACATTGTCATGAAGAATGTAGGAACCAAAGAAACAAATATTAACTTGAATTTAGGGGGAATTTTACTCAGGAAATATTCATATTATTTTATCTGAACTAATTACAAGTTCTATGGGCATCCTGAATATTGAATTTGAGAAAAGTTCTTGATTCATAAGTTTTACCAGTGGAAATAATTTAAAATGAGCACATACAATACTATTGCTATCAAATTTCCCCCCATGAGTTATATTGATAGTAAAGCCATAAGGAAAATGTTGGTTACACTTTCTCATTACACATTAAGGGGCAGAGCAAGTGTCTAAAGGGATGACGGTTTAGCGCCCAGTTTATTGTGCACTCATAGTTTTAATAAAACAAGCAACACATCCTCCCAACGTTTCCGTGCAGTAATGATATAAAATTCTCCAAGGAGAATCAAGGTCACTGGAAATCACATGAAATACTGGTTCCCTTAGTGATAAGCACTACATAAAAAACAAATACATTATACACGATCTTTCCATTAAGCTTCGGTATGAGAAACTAACAGTAGAAACAGATCTTCTGGCAATCCTGTGAACTTGAGGTCTGGGAGATGAGTCAGCAGGCCATAGGCATGGCTTACGCCTCATCAAAAAACATACCTGGAAGAAAAAGCATTCTTCAGTTTGGGGGAAATGAAACCAAACCTGGATATGCCTTGCTGAAATCAAAAAACCACCTAATAAGAGATGTCACATAAATATCGAGCAGGGGCGGTTAGGTGGCGCAGTGAATAGAGCACCGGCCCTGGAGTCAAGAGGACCTGAGTTCAAATCCAGCCCCAGACACTTAACACTTACTAGACACGTGACCTTGGGTAAATCACTTAACCCCAATTGTACTGTCCTCCTTCCTGCAAAAACAAATAAATATTGAGCCGAAACATAGTCCTGGTGGCAGATGAAAAATGGATTTTGGAGTGGGCTGATTTACACAGCTCATTTTCTTAAATTGTTTTGAATGTAAAAAGCGAAAAGCTTCATTATATTTTCTCAGAAATAACTACAAAGAGTAAAGAGTCCTACACAGTTTAAAGACAGAGCGACGATGCTGAGCTACCGATGTCACCCCAGGAATGGAAATTTAGAAAGTTAGTTCTTGGAGTAGAACGGCGTGGTGGCTTCAGCAGCAGATACCAAGGAACGATGCCTGGAGAGGAGGTAGGGGACGCCCTGCAGTTGACTGGTGGACAGAAGAGTGTCCCATTCCGACACTGACTCTCTGACTCCACTGTTTACCTCTCACTGCTTATGCCTCTGTCTTCATAAGTGGCAATTTCAATAACACGAAGTCCTCTCTCAATTGGGTCTGTCGGAAGGAGGCCCTGGGGGAGTATATATCTAGCTTCTCATTCTGTACCTGAATATATCTGATGATTTTCTAAAGAGCCTTCTCATAAAGTGTTTCCATGCACAAAAAGATAGTATATGCCGTCAAACAAGCTAAACAGCCTTCAAGATGAGATTGGCTCCCACGATTTTCTGCCTCTGCACAAAGTTATTTAGAGTAGGAACAGTTTCCTCAAGCTGCTGCTGGTCCATCCGGTTCTCCAGCTCAGCGGGGAACTTAGTCTGGAACGGGCACCGGGTGCAAGCGCCGTAATCCCGCTGAACGAAGACTTGGCCGGACATCGGCATGGGCTAAGACCTCTTGGAGGACTAATGGGACAGACTGGGCTGGATCGGGCCAGACTTCAGGGGACAAGACAACTGAGGAGACCTGAGGAGACCTCAGGCCCAGACGCCGACTCCAAATCTTCCCTTTCAAGACTTCTCCCAGCTAAATGAGAACCTCTTTCCTTGTGCCCTGCCTCTCATCCAATCAAAGCCTACTCTCAGGAAAAGAGCCCACAATTCATTTATACTTCATAAGAATCATTAAAGGGCTATTAGACATTATCTAGTCCTACCCACTTCTTTTTACACTTGAAGAAACTAAACCCCAGAAAGGCTGAATTTGCCTAAGGTCATGCCCCTACTTCCTGTCAGAGTTGGTATTCGAACCAAGGTTCTCTGATTCCACGTCTGGGATTCTTGCCGCTGGTATTGTGAGTCCATCAAAGAAGCAGTCAACGCCGAAAGGCTTAATAGGGGTCATCTCTGAACTAATACCAAGTAGATGAACAGCTACTATTGTCCAAATTTGCCCAGGCCAAGAAATGCTGCAAAGCCAAGTGGCCAACTCAGTGTTTGAATCTATTAACTTTCACTGCAAAACCCACCGCTCTTCCAAACTTAATCAGTAGATGAAGGCACCACAGATTCTTCCAGTTTTCCAGGTCCATAACTTCAGTGTTACATTCTTCACTCCTCATTCTCCCCACATCTCTGATCAACTCCGAATCCTGATGTTTCTGCGTCCATATCTGTAGAATCCGATCCCTTGTCTTGACTCACATAAACACCTTTCACTTCTCACCAGATTATTGCAACAGACTTCCAATTGCTCTCCCTGCTTCAACGCTTTCTCCATTCTTTTCCATTCTCCACACATTCGCCTGAACTTGAGTACGTCAACTCCTTACAATGCCCAACACATAATAGACACTTAGCAAATGCTTATCGTCCATCTATAGGTTGATCTAGAATTCCATTAGCATCACATTCTAGCCACCCGACCTCACTAGCTTTAAACCAGTTATATCCTGAGCAACTAAGAGGTGACTTTAAGTTTGCTGATTTAAGAACCGCAGAAGTAGAAACACTGAGCACTGCATCACTACCTCCTTTTTTAAATTTGTGATTAATCTCCTGCCTCCCAGACTTTGCATAAGCGATATCCCCCTAGCACCTCATTTTTGCATAGTAGAATCCCACTCTACCTTCAAAGCACAGCTCCAGGCCACCTCCTACAGGATTTTCCACCTCCCCAGTGGAAAACACCCTCTCCGGCTGGAAATTAACTTTGCATTGCTTACTCCTTAGCCCAGCATCAAAGGCTTTCCCCAACCTGTACCTCACACCAATGCTACTTTTCCATGCATGTATTGGGTAGTTCCTGCACACAGTGAATTTTATTTTCCTTCATTTATTTCTATACTATTTCTATATCCTTTCCCTTTATATACCTTCCACTTTGCTCAAATCAGACTACTCACCATTTTCCAGACACAGCTTTCCTTTTCTCACCTCAATGCCTTTGTTTATGCTGTTCCTCATGGCCCTTGACCCATATTTCTGCTACCTGAAAACCTAGCCAGTTCAAATACTAGCTCTCCCATGCTGCCTCTCTCCCTGCTAATCAGAAGTGAGGTCTCCTGCTTTGAACTCTCTTTCCACTGTTCTCTTGTATATTCTGATGTTTTGTGTTGTAGTATAGTCCTTTCTATCACCCCTGCTACAAGACTGTAAGCCCACTGAAGGCAGAGACCCCATTATTTTCATCCTTGTATGTTCCTCAGTACCTAGCAGAATCCCATGCACTCGGTGCTCAATAGAGCTGAATTGAGCAGCTATTAAATCCATGTGGTCATTGCTTAGAGCTGGAAGGCACCTTAAATGACTGATTGATCTTCAAATCCTCTCTTTTGACAAATGAGGAAACTGATCCCCCAGAGAGTGGAGGTGACTGAAGTCAGAGATATTGCAAATAGCAGAGCTGGTCATTGAAACGAAGTTCTCTGCCTCCATACAAAACCCTTTTTCCAGGACGCCATACTTGCTTCTCCTCAGTGGATGGCAGAAATGACTTGTGTTTATTTTCTCCTGCAGGTAGTTTTCTGGTCCCTTATCTCATCATGCTCGTTGTTGAAGGGATGCCCCTTCTTTATCTGGAGCTGGCCGTGGGACAGCGTATGCGACAGGGGAGTATCGGGGCATGGAGAATGATAAGCCCCTACCTTCGAGGAGTCGGTAGGTCCCCCATTCTTGCATTCTTGTCTTGTTCACCTCATCATGGCAGGTATAGGTTGCCTTGGGGAGTACCATGCTCAATCTAACATAGAACATTGGATTTCATGCTTATAAGCATGTCTGTTAATAGTAGAAAACCCCAAAAGACAAGCTTGATTATAATAAAGGGGACAGGAAGAGATGAGAATGGATAGTAAGGAAAAGGCTGGATCAGAAGAAAAAGAATTGCTGACATAGGCAGTCATTTGGATGGTAGGTGAGAATATTGGGAGTGGGAGAGAATGTGTAATTTACTTGGGAAACTTGACTTCCCAATGCACCTGCTGTGCAATTTATAGCCATAGAGGGTTGCCTGTGTCACTAAGGAGTTCAGTACCTTGCTCAGGTTTACAAAATTAGCATGTCAGAGGTAAAACTTGAACCCATGTTTCCTAACACTAAGGCCAGTTCTTGCCATGAGGAAAGACACAAGCATTTGTTAAGCTCCTACTATATTTCAGGCGCTTGACAAATATCTGATCCTCACCACAACCATGGGATGTAGGTGCTACTATGATACCCATTTTATAGTTGGTAAAACTGAGGCAGGCAGAGGTGAAATGATTTGCCCAGAGTCAAGTAGAAAATAAGTGTCTGAAGTCAGATGTGAATTTGGGTCTTCCTGACTCCAGATCTAGTACTTTATCCATCCCCATCTCCCCCCGCCCCCAGTGGCTTCTATACCATGTACCAATAATACTAACTCATATTTCATATAGCACTTTAAGATTTACAAAATACATTTCTCACAACACCCTTGTGAAACAGACATTATTATCCTGCTTTTATGCATGGGGAAACTGAGCCTCTGTGAGACCAGTCAGTGTACCTGAGATTACTCAGCTACTGTGGCTTGAGTCTCTTGACTATGACTCTAGTTCTTCCTTTATGTGGCTCCACCTCCCAATGAGAAAGCAGAATTGCTACAGTGGGGAAAAAATGCTGGGTCTGGAATCAGAGGGTGTGAGTTCAAATTCCAGCTCTGCTACTTGCCAGTCACATTTTTTCTGGGCCTCAGTTTCCTCATCTCTAAAGTGAGGTTGGACTAGTGATCTTGGGGTTCATTCAAGTTCTAGATTTAGCATCCCATAGTTTCCTTCCAGTTCTACGTCTAAGACCCTAAGTTCCTACAAATGCCCTCCCAGGAATGAATGCTAGCAGATACAAATTGGGTCAGTGAAAGAGCCCTAGCTGCCTTGGCTGAAGAAATCTGCCTCAACATCGAAGGCAAAGCCAGGTCATTTCCCATAACAGCCTCTGCTGTTATGAGTGATCTCTCCTACAACCAAATTCTCTTCTATCTTGCCACCATCTTGAATAACCAGCTCATGGTCCAGAGGCAAAATGGCAGAGGGGAATTTCAGGTGGATCCATAATTTGCAAAAAAGGAGGTGATTCCAAGTTAGCCTGGATAGACTAACCCAGGCAACTTCTGAAATCAGGCTGTGTTTCACCATCAGTGATCAAAGTCGATTTTCCACTCTAAGAAAGAGGGTAAAAACAAGCAGTTATGCACGCCAACATTTGAATAAAATATTCAGGTAGAAGGCTGGGTCAGCTCCTGTGTCTGCTGCAAAATAAATCTTTCTCTGTGGCATTGGAGCCTGGGAGATGAAACTGACTCTCCTCTGAAAGACTGTTAATTTTTAACACTTGGGATATGTTGTTTTTCAGTCCATATCAAGCATGAGTAATTAATAATAATCCCTAGAGTTTATATAGAACTTTATGCTTTTCAGAGAAATTTGCCAATATTTTAATCCTCACTGCAATCCTGGGAGGTAAGATGCTATTATTATCATCATTTTACAGTTGAGGAAACTGAGGCAGTCAGAAGTTATTTAACTTGCCTACAACTACACAGCTAGTAAATGTGAGCTTTGAACCAGATCTTCCTGATGCCCACCTAAAGAAATCAGTAAAATGACTGCTGTGATAGGAATCCTCACCAGGAACCTATATCTATATCTTGGCAATTTCCATTCATTATGTCTAGGTCTGCTCTTTGGAGCCAAGAAGAGCAAAGCAAATCTCTCTGTCATGTGAGAGACATTCAAATACCTGAAGATTGCCCTAGTGCCCTCCAAATGTTCTTTTCTCCTCACCTTTGATTCCCTCCACCAGTCCTCATATGCCATGCCCCCCAGGTCTTTCACTATCCTAGTCACTCTTTTAGACACATTCCAGAATAAAATGGGGCAATTGCAACTGAACAAACATTCCAGATGTGGTTAGTCTTGGACAGAGTGCAGTGGGACAATCACCTCCCTCATTGTAGATGCTAAAGTTTGATGACTGTAGTGTCAGATTGCCTCAACGCTTTTTGGTTGCCCCACTAGATGCCTCTAGTTTCATAATCCAGCACGCTTGCTTCTTCTCCCACAAACTGAATAAGTATGACATCTCTTGCCTTCTTCCAAGTTATTGGTAAAAAATGGTGAATAGAATGGGACTGAAGATAGGCACTCCTCTAGAGACCTCAACAGGAAATCATTAATCACTGGCTCTTTCAATTTAAAATCTAGATCTACCTAACTGTGTTAACATCCAGTCCATTGCTTTCCATCTTGTCCACAAGAATAGGAGGCAAAGCTTTGTCAAATGCTTTTCTGAAATTCTGGTGTACTTCAAGTGATCCTCTAACTTACCAGTTTAGTAAACCTACCAAACAAGAGCAGCTAGGTTGCACAGTAGATAGAGCAATGGGCTTGGCATCAGGAAAACTCGTGTTCATGAGTTCAAAGCCAGCCTCAGATACTTACTAGCTGTGAGACCTTGGACAAGTCACTTCATCCTTTTTGTTTCAGTTTCCTCATCTATAAAATGAACTGGAGAAGGAAATGGCAAACCATTCTAGTATCTTTGCCAAGAAAATCCCAAATGGAATCACGAAGAGTTGGACACATCTGAACAAGTAGCCAAAAAATTCAACAGTAATAATGAAGATGAAAGTAATAATAGCTAGTTTTTATAGAGAGCTTTAAAACTTACAAAGAGCTTTACATATTTGACCCTCACAATAATCCCATGAGGATTGTTACTATCCCCATTTCACAGGTGTGGGACTTGAGGCACAGAAGTTACTTCTTCTTGATGAAGTCATGCATGTTGGCTCTTCATGCTCACTGCTTTTCTCTCTAAAAGGTCACAAACCATTCCTTTAATAATGTTTTAGAAGGAGAATGAGAATTGGCCACAGTTTCAATAAACAAATATTTATTAAGCACCTGCTGGGTTATTATATGTAAAGAACCATGCAAGGTATTAGGGGAATATGAAGAATACAAGACAGGGTCTCTTGTCTTCCAAAAGCTCACAATTTCATTAGGAAGATGAGACACAATACAATGGAAAGAGGATTAGCTCTGGAGTCAGAGGGCTCAAATCCTGCCAATGATGCTCAGGACCCATATGACCTTGGGCAAGTCACTTCACCTCTTTGGGCCTTGCTTTCCTAACCTGTAAAATGAAGGGGTTGGATTAGATGGCCTCTGATATCCCAGTTCTAGAGATAGATCATATGACATGTAAAAAGTAAACTAAGAATGTAAAGTATTATATAAATGTCTGATGGGTATTTGAAGTGGGATAATGGTTTTGAATATTGAGAATTTGCCATGAATTGGGATGGTCAGACTGCATGGAGGAAGAGAGGCTGGAGCTAGGCCTTGAAGGATGTATAGAAATGATGCTGGAGAAGAGAGAGAAGGAGAGGAAAGGAGAGAGAAATCCAGGGAAGGAAAATGGTGGCAATACTGGTGCATTCCAAAATAAGAATACATAAGGTGTGTTTGGAGTACCAGGAAGTAGATCCCACTTTGATTGGAGCCCATTAGTTATGCAGATTAGCTATGAGCTGACAAGTTCTGTAGGCTCATCGTGGCCCGAAACCTTGTAGGACTAGGGTCATGGGCATAGCCATCATCATGCCTACAGAGCAGAAAACTGTCCCCATCAATGCTTTGTCCTTGGTCTTGTTTTCAGGCATCGCCAGCATGATGGTGTCATTCTTCCTCTCCATGTACTACAATGTGATTAACGCCTGGGCCTTGTGGTACCTCTTCCATTCATTCCAGGTAACCAGGGAGGCTTTGGCAGATGAACCAAGGCTGGGGGATAGAGTCACAAAAAGGTTGAGATCAGGGTCTATCCCTGATTTGCCCTCTGGGGAAAGGGAGGCACAGGAAAATGAATTCTATAACATTCATCTGGACAGCACTATTACATTAGCAGCAGCACAAGGAGAATACTCCAAAACTTCCATTGCAACAATCTGAGGGCAAAACACATTGTAACGAGGGGGAGGGATCTGGATGAGAGATCTGGGAGAAGTGTCTCCATTTGAGGATGGCTGTATCCCCAAAAGAAGTCCTCCCCACCCAGTTACATTTTCATTTTCTCCATAACTTCGGGGGATTCACTAGCACAAAATTCCTGCAGATGGTTCCATAAAGGATATTTTAAATAAAGGGGGATAGGGGCGGCTCGTTATGAGAAGATATCTGGAAAACATAATGAAATTTCTATCATCAAAGGGTGTGATGATCTTTACCATTCCTATGCTTTTTTCTTGTGGTCCATCTCTGTTTTCTGACTTCAGGAAAGACAGGTTTCTTATATCTTCGGTCCCCTTCCAGAGTCTAAAGCCAGGTCTCAGGGATAATATTCGTCCCTTCTGTGGGCTCCCTTCTGGTCTCCCTGTAGGATTTCCTTTCTCTGACTGAACCTCTGCTTTTTGACACCTCTGCCTTGATACTAAGCCTCTTCCTCACCTCCAGTTTGATGGTTCAACTCAACAAATCATTTATTATTTCCTATAGTAACAATAAAAGTGGCGTACATTTCTGTAGTGTTTTAAATATGGTGAAATGCTTTGCATATACCCCTCACAATCACCCTGGGGTGTGGGTACTAATATCCCTGTCTCACAGAGAAGGAAGCTAAGATTTAGGAGTTAAGTGATAGCTCATGGTCACACAGCTAACAAAATGGAAGAAGGATGATTTGAGCCCAGGTCTTCCTGACTCCAAGCCCGGCACGAAGGCACTTCAGTGTCTTCCTCCCTTTTCTTTTCTCTTCTTCTCACCCAGCAAGGAAACAGAAAGCAGGAAACACAAAGCAGGAAACACAGTGTTATAGTCACTTGGGAGGAAGAAAATTAGGTCTGCTTTCCTTCAAGCCTGCTTTAGTGACAAAGTGGAACAGCCTTGGGGTTTAGCGAGATTTGGGCAATCGTAGATTCATGGCTAGACATCTTTGTGTGTAGGCTTGAGTCTTCTAGTGTCTTAAAAAATATTCATGCTTGACTCAAACAATCCATACTTAGAATCTATGTATTTGTCCCTTTGACCAAGTGATTAGGTCTACACCCCAAAGAGACCCAAAAAAGAGGGAAAAGGCTCATGTATACGAAAAAATATTTATAGTAGCTCTTTTTTTTAGTAGCAAAGAATTGGAAACTGAGTTTGATATTCATCAACTAGGGGAATGAACACTGAACAAGTTACAGCATACGACTGTGATGGAATACTATTGTTCTGTTAGAAATTATGAAGGGAATGGTTTCAAAGAAACTTGTGAAGAGTTAAATGAACTGATGCAGAATGAAGTGAGCAGAATGAGGAGGACAATTTCTATAATAACAATGTTGCCATGAGAATCAACTTTGAAAGACTCAGGAACTCTGATCAACACAGTCAAACCAGAGAACGCATGGTGAAACATGCTATCCATTTCCAGATAGAGAAGGGATAGACTCAGAGTTTATATAGAAGTGAATATTCTTATACATACATACACACATAAGTGTATATTCTTCTTTTGCTTTTCTTTCTTTATTTTGGATGTGGGAGAATTTGAGAGAATTTGCTTTGCATGACTATATATATGTATGTATTTGTAATAGGTCTTGGGTTCTGTTTTGTTTTGTTTTTTAGCTTCTCAATGGGTGGAGGAGAAAGGAGAATTCAGAACTGAAAATAAAATAAAATTGAAGGAAAAAAATGAATCTCTGAAAGTGGGCTCACCTCTCTGGGCCTCAGTTTTCTTATCTGTAAAATGAGAAGGTTAGATTAGGTGACCTCTGACATCTCTTCAAACTTGAGATCTATGATCCTATAAATTCTTGAGCAACATTATATAATAGAAGGCACACTAGACTTGGAGTCAGAAGACCTGGGTTAAAGTCCTAGATCCACCCTTTGTAGGCAAGTCCCTTGATCTCTTTGAGTCTCAGTTTTCTTATCTGTAAAATGGGATTAATAATAGTTGCTCAATGCATCTCACAGGTTGTGATGAGGATGAAATAAGAGATAATATGCCTTTACAAGGTAATCTCATTTAGCAACCATAAAGCACAAATATCAGCTATTATTCCTCCTCCAACATGGAGTCTTCTTGGTCAATTGGAGTTTCCATTTGAACAGATCCCAAAAAAAGAAAATGACCAATCTGAGGGCAATTTTCTTTGGAGCTGTCTTTAACCTCTTCATTAACCCATTAACTCAAAAGGAAATCTCATGATAATGAGCTACCACTCTGAGGAACTGTGCACTTTAGCACACACCTTACAAGCACTAAAGATTGTTGAACTTTGTGAGTCACTTTAATTTATTCAGTCATTTGGTCTTAAGTAGAGTCTTTGTGGAGGAACTCCATGTTCCTGCAATGTTTGGAATCTTGTTGACTGGGACAAATTATTTGAACTACATCTTTCAGAAGGCTGTATATGAGATTTGCAACATGGAGGTGTCACCAGAATGAATGCTGATTGAGTTGATAAGTGCACTCAGTTTAAAGAGAGGATGGGAGTCTCTTGAGAGCAATAAGATGCAGTTTTCAGGAGCTAGAAATGCAAATGAGAGATGTAAACGTATGGCAGGTGGAATGGCAGAAAGAAATACAGCCAAGTTCTCTTTCAGGCAGATCTAGAAAATGTGCTAGACTAAGTCCTGATAGAGAAATACAAGAAATAATCACAGTCATTTTATTGCCAGCCCAGAAAGACAGATAGAGAGGTCTGTAGTCATGAAGGACAGGATCTAACCTAGAATGGCTATTGAGACCACTCAAGAGAAGGGAAAGGCTGTAACATATCAAGGCAAGAAGTCCCAGAAAAAACATAGAGAAGTATGACCTTATGCAGAATGAAGAAATAGGTACTAACCAAAAGCTCTGTTACCGACTATCCAGCTCCAGATCACAAATGCAGAGTGGACTGAGGAGAGGACTTGTCCTGACAGTGGCATCCTATGGTGAAAAGGAGTTGTGTGTCCTAGGCTATGTACTAAGCAAAGGGCAAGCCCAGACACAATCAGCGCCTATGTGGCTATGATGCCAAGAGTGAAGTGAAATATCATTTCCAGCCTCCAGTCCAGTCTGAAGCCTGTACAGGATTAATCTAGGCAGGAATCCTAGACCAAAGGAGAACCTGTTCTTCTGTCCCTTGAACCAGCAGAGCCTTTCAGTTGGCTGATAATGGCTGAGTCCAGCAGTTGTCTACTGAAACTCCAACCAGGGCAAAACCACAGACATATTACTCCAAGCAACTTGCAGAGCTCAAACCAGGAGGTTAGAAATTCTACTTTTCCCTGGGTCAGACCAGTTTAGGAGTGCTGAAAACTTGTAGGCCACCAGCAAGAATTGACCCTGAAATCTTGGAGTAACACAAAATTCAAAATCCCAAGAAAGAAACAGCAGAACCAGCCCAAGCATTCCTACTAGAAGAGCATAGAGCTTGGCCTTAACATAAAGTCTGAAGAAAGAATGTAGGCAGGAGCAATTTCTTTAAAATTCCATTATAAAAATCTGTTATTGTGATAGGAATACTCATGACACCAAATCAGAAGAGAATGATGCCCGAACATATACAAATAAAGCTTCAAAGAAAAATACAGCTTGGGCACAAGTTCGACTAGAATTCCTAGAATAGATGAAACAAGGTTTCTAAAAAGGCATTTAAAATGTTTTTGGAAATAAAATGAGAATGCTAGAATAAAATATTGGAAAAGAAAACAAATCTATGGGAGAAAGAATTGGAAATAGAATTAACAGCTTGGCATAAGAGGTTTTGAACCTTATCCAAGTAACAAACTCTCAAAATTAGAATGGGCCAAATAAAAACGAATGATTCCATGAAACAAGAAATACTACAACAAAGTCAAAAGACTGAAAAAAGAGAAGAAAATGCAAAATGCCTATAGCAAAAAGAACTCACTTGGAAAACCGAGGAGAGATAATTTAAGAATCACTGGTCTACCTGAAAGCCACACCCAGGTCAAAAGCCTATACATCATATATCAAGAAATCATAAAAGAAAACTGCCTAGGTGTCTTGGAACCAGAGGGCAAAGTAGGAATAGAAAGAATGCAGTAATCACTGGAGGGGGAAACTGCAACAAAAAACAACATCTCCTAAGAACATTATAACTAAAAGCTAAAGCTTCCAGGTCAAAGAAAAAATACTGTAAGTAACCAGAAAGAAAGGATTTACATAGAGCCATAATCAGCATCATACATAATTTAGCAGTCACCACCGTAAAGGTGCAGAGAGCTTGGAATACAATATTCCAGAAGGTAAAGGATATAGACTTACAACCAAGAAGTTGCCCAGAAAAGCTGAATATAAACCTATTTTGGGAGTGGGAGGAGGGCGAGGATTGGTCTTTAATGAAATAGAAGATTTGCAAGCATTCCTGATGAAAAGATCAGAGCTGTGGTAGGAACTTGGAAATGCAAACACAGCAGTCAAGAGAGACACAAAAAAGTAAATGTGAACAAGTGATTATAAGGCGCAAAATGTGGGTAAACTGTTTACATCTTAATATGGGAAGATGATATATGTGTCCTAATCACAGAGGATGTCTAATTCAACAGAGAGCCTGAGAATGGTTTTATTATGTTTTGATGATTTTAAAAAGAAGAGTGGAGAGGAAAGGGAAGAGGAACACACTCTGGGGGGAGGGAAAGAAGGAGAGAAGAAAGATGGGGACAATTATGTCACATAATTGAGGTGTACAAGTAGAAGTCTATATAACAAGGAGTAAGAGGAAAGGGGAGTAGGTGACATTTGAACATTACTCTAATCTGAACTGATCAAAGACGAGAAATATATGCACACAGTTGAGTACAAAAACACATTTCACTCAACAGGGAAACAGGAGGGAAAGGGGTAAAGGGAAACAGAGAGAATAAGAGGGAGACTAAATTAGGGAAGAAATTAGTCTTAAAACAATCTAATTAGCAAAATTGAAAAAAAGGAAAATAAATTCTGGAGGGGTCTTAAGAAAAACAAGTACATTAACACACTATTGATGGAGCCATGAGCTAGTCCAGTCATTCTGAAAAGCAATTCAAAACTATGCCCCTAAATTTATTAAACTGTGAATACTCTTTGACCCAATGATTTCTCTAGCAGATCTATGCCCCCAAAGGGATCAAATAAAGGACCAATATGTATAGATATAGATATACAGATATAGACATGTATATATAGAAATATTTATAACAGGTTTTTCTGCAGTGATAAAGAATTGGGAATTGAAAGGGTGCCCATCAGCTTTCAGCCATTGAAGAATGACTGAACAAGTTATGGTCTATGAATATGATAGAATATCATCATGCTAAGAAATTATGCAGGAAACAGTTTCCACAAACCTGGGGAGATTTGTATGAACTGATACAGAGTGAAGTAAGCAGAACCAGGAGAACAATGTTTACTAAATATTGCAAAGACAAACAACTTAAATAGATTTAGGAATTCCGAACAATGAAATGACCAATCCCAGTCCAGAAGACTCAGGATGAAACCTGCTACCTACCCACCTGATAGAGAGGTGATAGATAGATGGAGACACATTATTTTTTAAAGTGACCAACGTTTAATTTGTTTTTCTTGACGATACATCTTTGTAACAGGGTTCTTTCTTTTCTTGTTTGTTTTTGCT
Organism: Pseudochirops cupreus; assembly: GCA_028627135.1. Lineage (NCBI taxonomy): Eukaryota > Metazoa > Chordata > Mammalia > Diprotodontia > Pseudocheiridae > Pseudochirops > Pseudochirops cupreus. Next base: position 551,485,964 of record CM053581.1, on the reverse strand, counting down.
TTTTGGAGAGGAGAAGGTGGGCAATTGGGGTTAAGTGACTTACCCAGAGTCACACAGCCAGTAAGTGTTAAATGTCTGAGGCCAGATTTAAACTCAGGTCCTCTTGACTCCAGGGTTGGTGCTTGATTCACTGCGCCACCTAGCCACCCCAGGGCCCCTCCTCCTTCTTTTCTTTTTTTAAACTTTCTTTCTAGTTGTGAGAGCTGGGAGAGAAGGGAAAGTAATGGAAATGGGGGAGAGAGAGAGAAGGTGGATATTCATTGATTGAAAAAAAAATTAACAAGCAAACCAGACTGTGGCGGCTGTATCTTAAGTCACAGCATCTTGTCTGGACCTGAATGATAATGATGAACACTGCACCTTGAAATTTCAGTGTTGGTCCAATTGCCATGACAAGAATCTAGTACCCTCCAGCTATCACTGTGCTGAGAGAGAAAGGGAAATGACTAAGCAGAGACTAATTTGCACACCAGTTTCTAATACCCTTCAGTAAATTAACTGATGTGCGTCTCTCTTGCAGTGTTGAGGAGGTGGAGGAATTAGGGTTAGGTCCAAATTAGTGGGAATCCTGAAAAGTGATGGCATCTTCTGAGTTCATGGTGCTTTGTTCCATTTGGGCTAGGACAAATTACCATATTTCACATAATTATAACTTCAAATAGTGTGAATCCAAATACTTGGGACCACTTTATGAGATTCATTAGCCATTAACTAGTGCTCCAGAGAGACCTTCTTTGTTTTCCCTTGGCATGCTGCTTTATGAAATTCCTATTGTTCTGATTTCCTGAATCGTCTGCTTTGATCTGCCACTGTTTGCTTCTTTTGTCCAAAGGGTGCTTAGTAAATGTTCTTTCATGACAAATGTGGGTTTAAGCTAATTCCATCTCTAATTCAAGATTGTTATTAGAATTAGTCTGTATGTTTTCCTTGACAAGAATTATTAAGAGTCAGCGTGGTGTAGGGCAGAGGTTCTTAACCTTTTTTGCATCATGTACCCCTGGTGAAACTGTTGGATTCCTTCTCAGAATAATATTTTTAAATGCATAGGATTACAAAGCAAACTGATTCTTTTGAAACATAATTACACAAGTATTTTTAAGAGCACTGAAAATCAGAAGACCTGGGTTATAGCCCTGCAAATCTGGGCAAGTTACTTTTACCTCTCTGCATTTAGTGTCCTCATCTGTGAAATGGGAATAACAATTGTAGATTCCTAAGGTTGTTGAGAATCACTTTGCAATTCTTAAAGCCCTCCATAGGTGTGGGCTAATGTTATGCTCAGGGCTATTTCAGGGATTTTACTTGAATATATGCCTTAGGGGTAGAGTTGGGGAAAGTAAAAGGAATCTGGAATTTCTGTCTAGGCGCTCAGACCTCCTAGGGAGAAAGCGATGGGTTTTACACCTCAACATCCTGGGGCATAAGGAGGGGCCAACACCCCTGAGCAGCAGGAAGAAATTAATCTTTTGTCTAGGGAGAGTTAGGGGATCTGTGCTCTCCTACAGGACACAGGAGAAGAGAATAGCAGAGACTGGGTATACTATGTGATATTACTCGCTTTAAAAAAGAACTCTGGAGGAGCGACTACGTGGTGCAGTGAATAGAGCACCGACCCTGGAGTCGGGAGGACCTCAGTTCAAATCCAGCCGAAGGATTTGTGTTATTAGCTGTGTGACCTTGGGCAAGTCGCTTAATTCAAATTGCCCTGCCTTCCCCCCTCTAAAAAGCAAAAAAACCCAAACAAAACAAAACTCTGGAGGGATCCAAGGACACACCCAAGGAAGCACCCTCTGCTTGGGGTTTATGCACCTTCACAACATCTCCAGGAGATGAGCCATTGCCCTTGGCTGCTCTCTAGAAAATCCAGAAGCTATATACCTGCACAAAAGTCTTCCACTGGTCCTTCATTCTGGGGTGAAGACAGGGGGGCCCTGAAGCTCCCTCCAGCAACAGCAAACTGAAAAATCAGGCTTGACTTATCGTTTTGTTCATTTTCTAGACTTAAGAAAATAATGGAGAAAATGTTAATAATGCCAATTATACTTAAGTGTGTCATGTACATTTTAATTCCTTTCTTCCAAGAACCGGTTGTGAAACATTTACCAGCATACCCATGGGTGGACATGACCTTCTTGGAAACACTGCCAGAGTGCAAATTCTGAAAGGTTCTCCCCTGCTGGAAATGCTTCACGTGGGAAAGAAATAGTAATGTACCATCTGATTATTATCCTAAAGCCAGAGTGTCTAAATTCAAAGAGCCTCACTATAATGAAATTTTCAGCTAGAGAAACACTCAAAGATATTCGACTAAGCTTTAAAGAGATTGCCATCTGCATTTGGTGGAGGAAGTACCCAAAGCTGATGATGAAGATGAAGATGAGGAGGAGGAGGATAATGATGAGGAGGAGGATAACTTCTTGGAGTATTCAAGTCTAAGAGTGACTGGGAGTTGGAGTGGGGGGGTTGGGATTTGATGGAATAGGACTAGAAGGGAAGGCACTAGCAAATGAGGAGATCTGAATAGGCTCCTCCTGCAGAAAATGAAATTTGAGCCAACTCTTAGAGGAAGCTAAGTGGTGAAGATGAGGAAAACAGTATTTCAGGAAGAGGGAAAAGCCAATGTGGACTGGAGAGGGGGGATGGGTTACTCATGTCTGAGGGACAGCAAGTGGAGACTGATGTGATTGAGCCACAGAGTGCCTGAAGGGGAGTAAGGTATGAGAAGGGTGGAAAGGGAGAAAGGGGCCAGGTATGGAAGGGGTTCAAATGGCTGGCAGTGGGCTTCATATGTATAGAAATGGCAAGATCTGGCAGTGGATTGAATGTAAGGTGAATGTGAGTGAGGAGTTGAGGATAATGCTGAGCTTGCAGACCTTGGTGATTGGGACACTCAAGTCTACAGAGACCTGGTGGTAAATTGAACCAGTAGTAATAGGGGGAGAAAGCCAATTTCAGTAACTTCATTTTCAGTGAAAGAGGGTCCAGTCTAGGACAGCTGAAAGACATGACTGTCTTTGAGAACTTTGTTTTGGTGAAATGAAAAGAGACAGAGAAAGACAGGTGAGCTAGTTTTCTCCCAAGCCATCACCAGTTGTCTTGACTTTTGTCTTGCCTCTGGACTTCAATGATTCTGGAAGAGAGAGTGAGGCTGATGATGTTGGTCAGCTCTGCCTCATTTCAACTCAATTCAAAAACAAGTCAGGACAGCCCCTGTGATGTCATTGGTCCTCTTGGAAAATGAATAGCCTCCAAGGTCCCTCAATATCCTAGTCTCCTTCCAGTTCATTGTGGTCCCTCCTAAACTGTTGGATGGGGACTCAAGCCAATGATAAAGAATACATTATAGGGGCGGCTAGGTGGTGCAGTGAATAGAACACCGACCCTGGAGTCAGGAAGACCTGACTTCAAATCCGGTCTCAGACACAACACAAAAAACTAGCAGTGTGACCTTGGGCAAGTCACTTATAATTGCCCTACCTTCCCCCTCCAAAAAGCAAATTTAAAAAAAAAGACTATATTATAATAAGGCCTTCAAATTCCCATCCCAATGAAAGATGTAGTCAAGAGGGATATGTATGTTGTAAGTGAACAGGATATAAGACACAAAAATAAATCCACAGAAATCATCTATATCTCAAAAACCAAGAAAAATTTATAATAAGACAAATCCCATTAAAACATCTATAGAGATAAGAAATGGACAAGGGAAGTTAGAGCCAGATCATATGGTTTTGTTGTTGGATTGTTTTCAGTCATGTCTGCCTTCATGACCCCATTTGGGATTTCCTTGGCAGAGATACTAGAGTGGTTTGCCATTTCCTTCTCCAGCTCATTTTACAGATGAGGAAACTGAGGCAAACAAGGTTAAGTGACTTGCCCAGGGTGATACAGCTAATAAACCTCTGAGGCCAGATTTGATCATCCATCTTCCTGATTCCAATCTCAAGCTTTATCCACGGTGCCACCTACACTTCATGTGTTTATATGGACAGAGAAAACTAATTGCTGAATTTTCAGAGTGAACATTTACAGCTTGAAAATTGGCAGATGCTATAAATCATGGCTTGATTTATTCGTTTGTTGATTGTCTACACTTAAGAAAGGGATGGGAAAATGTTAATAATGATTAAATTTACAAGCATGTCAAGCATACATTTTAAACTGGAGAGCAGGTCATTAAATATTTACCAGTACAGCCCTGGAATGGCCCTGTGTTTTCACCAATATAGGGAACTCCCAACTAAGCAAACTCCTTCAACCAATACAATTCAGCACCTTTTCTACAACTTGTAGTCTTAGAGAGTTGTATAGGGCACTGAGAAGTAAAATGACATTCCCAGGGTCACCCAGCCAGTATGTACGTCTATTGGTGGCTGGAGTGGGGAGGGATTGGGGGGGGGAAGGGGGAAGACTCAGACTCATATCTTTCTGGCCTTAAGATAGACTGTCTATTTTCTGTTCAACCCTGCCTTTCTATAGTCCTACAAGAGCAAATGCATGAAATGTATGAGTTAACATGAGTAAGATTTATATAAATGCAACTATAAACCATTCTTTATAGAAATAAAGGAAGAGAATGAGACTTAGATTTTTGTACTTGGCTAGTGTGTGAGTTTGTTTTGCTTAACTATATGTATTTACTACAAAAGTTTTGTTTTTCTTTCCTTCTTTTCAATTTAGTGGAGAAGGTAGAAACGGGAGGTGAGGGATAGGTTCAAAATAAAGGGAAAAAGAAAAGTGGATTATTTATTGAAGCATTTAAAAAATTTCACAAGAGAGAACAGGACAAGGGCCAGAAAAAATAAGGAGGACAGTTCTGAAAGTTAGATATTCATTTTATTATTAGTATACATTTATTATATAATACAATATATTATCCATTTATTATTATCATATATTTTGAAAGAATTTCCCTCTTTTGTTTTACTTGGAAATTTTCATTTTCTTTGGTGTTAAGGTCAGAATTTTAAAAATAAGTGAAGCAAGACAAACAATTGGAGATATTGTTTGCTCATGTGCTAATATAATAAAAATCACTACACTACCTAAATTAACTTTGAGATATATTGTTACTAAGGGTACATTTTTAGAATTAGACAAAAACAATAACAATTCAGTTGAAAGAAGAAAAGATGTAAAATCTCAAGGGAAAAAATGTAAAAGCCATAATGAAGAGGGCGTATCATTACCAGATATCAAACTGTATTATAAAACAGCAGTCACATTAACTATTTGTCATTTCATTAAAACAACAGCAACAAAATCAACAACAGAAAAGCTGATTAGGAGAACATTCTGGACAATCAAGAAACAAACAGTTACTCAGTATTTGAAAAACCCAAGAACATAAATTATAGAGGGAAGTACTTCCTGTTTGACAAGGACTTCTGGGAAAACTGGAAAGCAATTTGGCAGATATTAGATTAGACCAGTATCTTACACCATATACGGCAATAACCTAAAAAAAATTATATGAGACTTGATTACAAATTAGATCATTAAAAAAAGCAACAACAACCTAGAGAGAGAAGAAATTAGGAGGAGGTACCTTTCCCAACTGTAGCTAAGAGAGACTACACAAGTAATGAAGGAAATAAAAGAAAGAAAAGATTATGAAGGAAAGAAAATAGGCAATTTGATTACATCAGATTTCAAAGCTTTTGCACAAACAAAATCAAGTAACAGAATAAAAAAGAGGAACTGTCAAGTGGGAAAAAATATTTTCATCAAATATCAATAAAATCTGATATTCAAGACATGGAAGGAATTAGTAGAAATGTATGCCATCAAGAGAGCCATTTCCAATGGATGAGCAGACAATAGATGTAAGCAGGGGTGTGTTGGAGCCGGCTAGTACAGGATTAGGAGAGACAACTGTTAAATTTTCAGTGTGGGCATTACACCTTGGAAATCCACAAACTCAATAAATTAGCATGTGATCTATTTTTTTGTTGTTGATTGTCTAGATGTAAGAAATGATGAAGAAAATGTTAATAAAGAAGTTGTTTGATTGTTTTCAGAGAACTGGTTTTTAAGCCAGGTGTTAAACAGAATGTTAAACATTGTTAGATATAAGCCAGGTTTTCAAAAATAAAATTACAAACTATGAACAGCTATTTGAAAAGTCTCCTCCAAATCATTAAAAGTAAAAGAAATGTGGGGGTGGCCGGGTGGTGCAGTGAATAGAGCACTGGCCCTGGAGTCAGGAGGACCTGAGTTCAAATTCAGTCTCAGACATTTAACACTTACTAGCTGTGTGATGTTGGGTAAGTCACTTAACCCCAATTGCCCTGCCTTCTCCCTCCAAAAACCAAAAAAAAAAAAAAAAAAAAAAGGCGAAGTAAAACTTTTAGATTTCCTACTACGCCCTGAAAATAGACAAAAACGACAACAAAATTCAGGAAGAATAAATGTATTGCTGTGGGAAGACAGGTACATCAATTAACTAACAGTGGATCTGTGAATTGGTCCAACTATTTTGGATATCAGCTTGGAATTATCTAAGAAAAGTGATTAATCAAT
>CM053581.1:551468184-551478942 GCA_028627135.1 Pseudochirops cupreus | reverse complement strand
TCTCTGTCTCTCTCTCTCTCTCTTCCTTTTTTCTTTCTTTCTTTCTAGGAAAGGTTCAGTCTGGAGGAGGGTAAGGGTAGGGGGAATGGAGATCAATATGTTCACAAATCACTGAGGTTAAAACAAAAGGAGTCAGTAACAACTAGCAATTTGTTGTTCAATCATTTCTGTCATGTCCAACTCTCCATGACCGCAGTTGGGGTTTTCTTGGCAAATATACCAGAGTTATTCGTCATTTCCTTCTCTAGTTCATTTTTATAGATGAGGAAACTAAGGAAAACAGGGTTAAGTGACTTGCCCAAGGTCACACAGCTAGCAAATGTCTGGGGCCAGTATTTATACAGGTCTGAGATTTGCAAAACACTTTATATGTGTTATCTCATTTGATCCTCACAATTATTCTGTGAGGTAGATGCCATGATTATCCCTATTTTTCAGATGAGAAAACAGAGAGGGTGAGAGAAATGAAGTGGCAGTAGTCCGTCCAATGTGCCAACCTAGACACTTTAATGAACATGTTTTAAAAAGAAAAAAGAAGAACAATCTCTTCTAGTAACAAAACATGTGATCTCAGACACGTCAATGGGCCTCTCCAGATCCGTTTTCTTACCCTCATTAACATCATCTCTCTCAGATCCTTTCCAGCTGTTAAAAAAAAAGTATATTAATCCTTATCTGTAGAAAGCCTTTCCTACTGGCATATTTTCTCCTATTTCACATGCACAAGCAGGTTCTGAACCCTACCCTCTGGAAGATAAATAAGGCATATTTGGAAGAAAGGCAACTGCTGGAATGGTAGCTGCGTTCAAGTATTTGTCTCAGGGAAGCAGTGACCCACAGCCCTTAGTACCAACATCTCAAGTCCACAATACCCTGAGACCGTCCAAAATCTAATCCCATTACTTTTTTACAGATAGTTAGTTAGGGCCTGCAGGGGGCTTATCTGCCCTTTGCTGGCAATAGACACTGTTGTGTTTGCTTCTGCTTCTCTATGTAGTTGTGGATATTTTTGTCTGGTCCTCTCATCATTGACTCACATGCCGCCTTTCTCTGTCTCTCTGTTTGTCTCTCTGTCTCTCTCCCTTCCTCCCTCTCTCTCTCTCTCCCTCCCTCTCTCTCTCTCTCTCTCTCTGTCTCTGTCTCTCTCTCTCTCTCTCTCTCTCTCTCTCTCTCTCTCTCTCTCTCTCGACAGAATACTTTGCTACTCCTCCATGTGATCCATCCCCTGTCCCCTTCTTCTTTCTGAGTTTGGCTGGATTTGTCCTTTGATCTTCTGCCTCTGCTCCCACGCATGGTTTTCATTCTTTTCCCTCTCAGCAGATTCCCCAGCTCCTTATCCTTCTTCCCTCTGAGCTCCCTTCTTGGTCTCAGTCCTATCTATGAGGCAGCTAGGTGTTGCAGTTGGATAGAGCACAGAGCCTGGAGTCATGAAGACCTGAGTTCAAATTTGACTTCAGATATTTACTAGCTGTGTGACCCTGAGAAATCACTTCATCTGTTTGCCTCAAATGCAAATTAGAGACGATAATAGCACCTGTCTCTCAGGGGTGTTGTGAGGATTAGGTTAGATAATATTTGAAAAGCACTTAGCACAATGCCTGGCATATAATAGGTGCTGCATAAATGCTTATTCCCTTCTTACCTGCCCTCCATGCCCACCTTCCTCTCCATATCTGTCCTTTATTCTTCTACTACCCAGTGCTTTGCATAATAATTGTTTTGATTCCAAAGGATCCTTTGCCGTGGTCCTTCTGCCCATTGAACAGTAACCTCACGGGTTATGACGAAGAATGTGAACAAGCCTCATCAACTGAGTACTTTTGGTACCGGAAAACCCTCAATATCTCACCCTCCATTCAAGAGAGTGGGAGCATCCAGTGGGAACAGGCCTTGTGTCTCATTTTAGCATGGCTGGTGATATATCTGTGCATTCTGAGAGGTCCAGAGTCAACTGGCAAGGTAAGATCTGTGTTTCTTATAAGAAACCTTTACACTGGAATGAAGGTTCAGAAGGGTCCATTTGAGCTTAAGGGGAGAGATTACAAGCCAACAATTTTAAGAGTAGAAGGGCGTGGGTTCAAATCCCTTCTCTGACATGTACACCTTTTATGACTATGGACAAGACAACCAACCTCTTTAAGCCTCAGTTTCCTCATCTGTAAAATGAATAATTTGAACTAGATGCCTTCTGAGAGCCCCTCTAGTTCTAGATTGGTGATACTTATCTCTTTAATGAGCCTGAGGAAAGTCCAAGGGGTGAGTTGGCACCAGGCCAGAACCTCAGAGCTAACAGATCACAAAGGGGGTAGACTTTGTTGACCTGAAACTCCAACTCAGGTCCCTTGACTAGTTCAGTAAGGCAGGCAAGAAGTGTCTGATAAGAAGGAGGTTCAGTTAAAAACTCCGTCCTAAATTTCTCCCTCCCATCACACAACATACAATAAAACAAACTAAAATTTTTCTTATTTTGGGGCAGACCAGAGATTTAGCCAATCCATTATTTTTTGTTTATAATGGCAGAAAGGGAAGTTTTATGGGACGCCATAATTGCTGTCTGTGAAATTACCCCAGAAATATCAATCACCTCTTTTAACAGTCTATTTTGGAGCCATAATGTGAGTTAGCTGTGTCACAGTAAATAGAGATTTTGGAACCAGAAAGGCTGGGTAACAAGAAGTCCTGGGTTCATATTCTATCTCTGACATTTACTAGGCATGTGTGACTATGGGCAAGTCACTTAACCTGTTTAAGTCTCAGTTTCCTCGTTTGTAAAATGGAGATGTTATTGGATGTATTACTTACCTGAAAGGGCCATTTGGCATTCCATGGACCTCTATGTAGGGCTCTGGAGTTTTTGATAGTCCTATCCTCTTTCCCATCATTGTTAAATTAATTACGTAAGAATCATCTTGATCTAGAGGAGGTGCTGCTCTAGCCTTCTCTCTGTAGAAGTACCTAAAATTTACCCCTACCATCTCTTTCCTAGGTCTAAACCCGTTCCCTATTCCTGACAAAACATTTTCTCCAATCCTATAGTGACTCCATTACCTCAAAGAGTTCTATTGAACTAGCCAGGCCAGATTTCCACTACAGAACCACTAGTAAGAGCGGCAGCAGCAGCAGTAGTAGTAATAGTAATAGTTCAGAGTCATGGTCAAACTCAAGCTACCCACAAATCCTATTTTTCACATTATTATGGGTATACCCTACTTCAAAAAAACAACCTATATAAGAGAACTTAAATTTATTTTAAAAAAGAAAAAGAAAACTCAAAGGTCTGTATAAATTCTGGCCCATTGTTAACATCCCCAAAGGATTCTCCACTTTACAAATGATTACATTTGTTTTATATGTATTTACAATGTCACTGTGATTAACACTACAAGAGCATTATTTATTTAATTAGCTATTGCTTTTGTTAGAATGTTATGGCTGTTAACGTTACAAAAAGATTCTTGTATATAATAGAGCTTCCCTTATTCCAGCGTTTCTCCGAGGGTCCTAGATCTAGAGTTCTACCAATGGGGAAAAGGAAGCACAGAGGAGTTAAGGATTTGCCCAGCATCACTCAGGTGGAATTTGAATTCAGGTCTTCCTAACTCTAAGTTCAGTATCCTATCCACTATGTCATGCACGTTAGTGCCACTACTAAATGAAAAATCACCAAAAGCAGAACATGAAATACGCTTGCAATGAAAATCTGAGTCCGTGGGGAGAGAGACCTCTACTGACCAAAATTCACTCTACAGGCAGCTCTTAGGGGGTCAGATAGGGCTTCCCTGGAGGCACAGCTAGGTCTTATCTGCCCTCTCTCCTCCAATGGCTAAAGGGTTGGGGGCTGGTAATAGAGAGGTCGGCAAGATTCCTGTCTCTAAGAGGCTAACCTGCATCTTCTGGCTCCCGTAGGTGGTCTATGTAACTGCATCCCTGCCTTACTTTGTTCTTGTCATCTATTTGATTCGTGGTCTCACCCTTCATGGAGCCACCAATGGCCTTCTGTACATGTTCACACCCAAGGTAAGGATGAACCTTCATTTGCCTTGACACTTAGCCTTCCCACAGATACACACACAATCCTATTTTACTTCTTTTTAGATACTGTCTTCCCAAGGATCACCTTTACACAGGTCATCTTCAGATCTACACATCCAGTCCTAACCTTTCTCCTGAGCCACAGGTTCACATCACCAGCTGCTACTTGGACATCTTGAAATGCATGTACCATAGGCATCTGACTCACCGTGTGCAAAACAGAACTCGTTATCTTTACTCTCAGACCTCACCCCTGTTCAGACTTCCCTATTTCAGTCAAAGATGCCATCTTTTAGTCCTTCGGCTTATAACCTTGGTATTATCTTTAACTTCTCTTTCATAATCACTCCACATCCAAACTATTGGCAAGTCTTATTTCTACCTTCACGACATTTCTCATAAACATCCCTTTCTTATCACTCTGATGCAGACCCTCACTCCCTCATACCCAGGAGAGTACTTCAGTTGCCTTCCAATTAATCTCCCTTTCTCAAACCTCTCCTCAGGGTGGCTAGGTGGCACAGTGAATACAGCACTGGCCCTGAAGTCAGGAGGACCTGAGTTCAAATTTGACCTCAGACACTTGACACTTAACTAGCTGTGTAACCGTGACCCCAGTTGCCTTGTCTTCTCCTCTCAGAAAAAAAGTCTTTCCTCCCTCCAACCCATTCTCTGATCAGGTCACCTCCCTACCCAATATACTAGAGTGGCTCTCTCTTATTTGCAAGACTAAATATCAAATGTTCTGTTTGACACTTAAGAGTCCTTCACAACCTTGCCCTTCCTATCTTTCCAGTATTCTTATTATATTAAATATTATTTGTGGTGCTGAGAAGTCGGCCAGCCAATGAACAAAGGTCAAAGGGCCAGCTTGCTCCCATTTTTAAGACCCTAGGCAGACAGAAGACCTCTCTCTTTTCTTCAGCCCCCTCTGTCTGGGGCACTCAATATAAATGGAGGAATTGGAGAAATAAATGATCACAGGGTCCTAGAACTTAAAGCATAGAATGGATCTTAAAGATATTCGAGTCCAACTCTTTTGTTTTCAGATGAGGAAACAAGACTAGGAAAATGAAATGACTGTATTTGAACCCAGGCTTTCTGACCCCAAATCCAGTGGCCTTTCCCTCATATCATTATGGTTATATAGATACTGTATGCCATGGGACTAAGAGAGAGAAGATACAGGAAATAGAAGAGGAATACAGAAAGGGAGATGAGAGGGCAGCCAGTCCAAACCTTACCCATTTGGTGTTTTGTCTAGTTCTCTAAATAGCTAAGTACACTGATAGACTGTGGAACTTGGAGTCAGGAAGACCTGAGTTCGAATCCTACTTTAGACACTTGCTAGTTTTATGAACTTGAGGAAGGCACTCACTTGATCCCAGCCTCAGTTTCCTCATCTGTAAAATAGAGACAATGATGGCTCCTACATCACATGGTGGTTGTGGGGATCAAATAAGATGACATATTTGCTTTGCAAATCTGAAAGCACTACCTAGCTGCTAGCTATTCTTGCTAATATTGCGCCTCTCCTCTGTGTAAAGATCAGGTGGGAATCAGCATTATAAATTTCAAAGAGATCTCACAGGTCATCCTGCTCTAAACTTACTCCCAAGGTACAGCATCCTTGGCAAGTTGTCATCTAGCCCTTGGTTCAACACCCACACAAAGTAGGAATCCCCTCCATAATATTCTTGGTGTGTGGTCACCTATTGCTACTGATACACCTCCAGGAAGACAGGAGGTGTCCTTCATGAGGCAACCCAGTTCCATTTTCAGATTGCCGTGTTCTTAGCAGATCCTCCCTTTGGATTATAGAGCCCCAGGGGAAGGAGCTTCCCATAGCCCCATTTGGCCCTGGAAAGCCAAGGACAGGGGTGAGGGCATGGGGAGGACTGTGTTCTGGGACATAAATCCTAGGACATAAAGCTTCCACTTGCTTTGGATTCTAGTTTCATTGTGGTTGGAAAGCTGAAGAGAAGAATGTAGTGGAAAGATTCTGGGTCTTAGAATCAAAAGCCCTGGATATGTGTTCTAGGTCTGCCACTTTCTAGCTGTTTCATCCTGGGCTAGTCCCCTAATATCTCTGGACCTTCATCACTTAGTTTTCTCAATGAAAAAATAAGAAGAAGAATATTGTCACTCTCTGACTCAGTTTCCTCATCTGAAAAATAAGGGAATTGGATTGGATGGCCTCTATGGTCTCTTCAAATACTAAACCTGTTAGGTTATGATCTCCTAAATGCTATATGAAGATTAAAATGCTGTAGGGATGAGTTGTTATCATTTTCACAATCATTACTCTGTGAAGTGGGAAGAAGACTCCCTCTCTGGTACCCCACAAACCTGTTACTCAACCCCTCTTCTCCATCCCTCACTTGCTAATTAAGCTCCGTGATGAAATAGATAGGTAACTGGGGAAGACTTTATAGGAGGAGTTGGTGGTATATAGGACCATCCCCTGTCTAATCAGTGACCAAATCCCACCCTTTTCTACCTGTATTCCATCTCCCACATCCATCCTGTTCCCTCCTTTCACATTGCTAGTGCCCTAATTCAAATCCTTGTCCCATCTCACCTGGACTATTTGAAGGGTTTCCGAACTGGTCTTTACTTCCAGCCTTCTTTACCAGTCCATGCTCAACACTACAGGCAAAATAAACTTCCTAGGCTTTGATTTGACCATATCACTCCCCTACTCAAAAATCTTCCATGGCTCCCAGTTTCCTCTAGGATGAAATATAAATTCTTCAGCCTGGAATTGAAAGCTCTCCAAAATCTGGCCCCTACTAACCTTTCCAAATTTAGAGCACACTGTCTGAATAGCATTCATGATTGGGTATAGATGTTCCCTGAGGGCAAGGACTGTTTGGTTGTGGGGGTTTTGGGGCAGTTGCCTTTCTTTGTCTCCTCAGCAGTATGGTTCTCGGCACATAGTAAGCATTTAGTAACTGCTCGTTAACTTACTCCTGTGTTACAAACCCTGGTGCCAGAGTAGCCAATATGTCCTTATGCTCTGATTCGCTTCTCCTCTACCTTTGACTTTTCAGATAGAGCAGTTAATGAACCCCAAAGCTTGGATCAATGCGGCCACACAGATCTTCTTCTCCCTCGGCCTCGGGTTCGGCAGCCTGATTGCCTATGCCAGCTACAATGACCCATCCAACAATTGCCAGAAGCATGCCATCATTGTGTCCCTGATTAACAGTTTCACATCCATCTTTGCCAGTGTCGTCACCTTCTCCATCTATGGCTTCAAGGCCACTTTCAACTATGAGAACTGCCTCAATAAGTAAGAATGATGGGTAGGTTACAGGGTCCTAGATTGAGAGGCTATCTAATCTAATCCCTTTATTTCACAGATTAGTAAACTGAGGCCCAGAGAGGCCAAGTGATTTAGGATCATTAATTGAAAGATTGAAAGGACCTTGGAGGTCACTGGATTAACTTTACCTATTTTAAAGATGAGGGAATTAAGGCCCAGAGAGGTTAAGGGATTTGCCCAGGGTTAGTAAGTGTCTGAATTTAAATTGCCTGAGGTCACTTGGTGAATGAGTAACAGATTCAGGATTTCACCCCAGGTTCCCTGACTCTCAATCCAGTACTCTTCCCCTACGTTATTCTGTCTCGGACCTCTAACTATTGTCCTCATGTACCACCGAGAAGTTGTTGCCAACCCCCATGACAATAGTAAACTCACCTCTAGCCTTCCCCTTTCCCTCTCCTCTGCCTTTCCACTGAGCCCCCTGCACCTCTCTTCATTGTTAATCAATTCTAGTATCATGAGATTTGGAGCTAGAGGGAACTTTAAGAGGTCATCGGGTCTAGCCCCTTCATTTTAGGAGTGAGGAAACTAGAGAGGTGAAGTGATTTGCTCAGCATCACACACAAGTGACTCAGCTGGGGTTTGAACTTCAGTCTTCCTGACACCAAATCCACTTGTATCCACCAAGCTAGACTTCTTTCCTGTCAATGAGGATACAAATTCAGAAATGGAATGATACCTGCCCTCAGGGTGCTTTCATTCTATCAACAAAGTCCTCCTCATTCCCCTCACATTCTTTCTATTTTCTAGGGTTCAATGAAGTCTAGCCTTCTCCTGAATAAGTCATGTCTCCTGAAATGCTCTTCGGAGTTGGCTTCTCCTTTTCTCTCAGGCTTTGACATACAGGACCAGTTGGCATGCTTCATGCATCCCATGACCACTCTCAGGCTCTCCCTCTCACCAACGACTTCTTCTAAGATTACTCCCCTGTCTAGATCCTTGTTGGTGACATCTTGCACCTTCTAGGCTACTTCCTCTCCTCTGCAGTCACTGTCTCCTATTCCAACCTTTATCCCCTTGCAAAACCCAGTCTCCCAGTCCCTTGACCTCCTCTACTTCCTAAACTTGTCTTCGAAGTATCTGTATCATGCCCTACACCCCCTTCCATTCTAAACGAATTATCCCCAGGGGCTGGGATTCCTGCTTACCTCCTACTTCTTACACTTTCTACCTGTGTGACCTTGGACAAGTCATTTGGGCACTAGGGTCCTCATGTATAACATAAGGGGGTTTGATTAGGCAGCTTCTGATATCCTTCCAGCCCCAAATCTATAATTCTATAGCTTATGCCACAGCTCTGATGATATGCCATTATATGGGAGAGCAGGAGGAATGTGTCTCCTGAGTCACATAATACAAATGTCCCTACATTTTGAAGGTATTTCTTATCTAACTAGGTCAATAATCACATCATATGGGGAGCATATAAAAATCATACATTCCCTTCCCCACTACAAAAATAGAGACATGGTGACATGGTAGCAAAAGGTCCTTTTCATCTTCCCAGGCAGTGCAACCAAACTCTTCCACCATAGTGGGCTTTATAAAGTTCATGTAAGTGGTAACTAACACAGTGAACTTGATTCTCCAGGGTGATCTTGCTGCTGACCAACACCTTTGACCTTGAAGATGGCTTTCTGTCCTCAGAAAACCTGGAGGAGATGAAAGCTCACCTAGCATCTGCCTACCCAAAGGAATATAGTGAAGTGTTCCCACAGATTAAAAACTGTAGTTTGGAATCAGAACTAGATACCGTAAGTGTTGCTGATACAGCTTCTCTGTTGTCTTTTCCACAATGCCTGTTGCCACAAGCCAAACCAGAAACCTCATAGTGTGAGAAAAGGTGAGCTCTATCAATCATGAGCTCAAGAGATAAATTCTGTTTGTGAATCAAGAAAGACTAGACATTTCCCACTAATATCATTCTTGTTTTAAAAAAATCTTATTTTTATATCAGCTTAATATCTGTATATGTTCCTCATCCTTCTCTTCCTTATCCAGAGAGGTACCTTCTTACAATGGTTCTCAACCTTCCTAATGCCGTGACCCTTTAATACTCATATATGGGCATATCTGCATGTGGGCAGACCCGCCTGGAGACAGATAGAGGAGCGGTGTCTCGGTTCCTAAGATGGTGGGAAATATGTGTTTTCCAATGGTCTTAGGCGACCCCTGTGAAAGGATCGTTCAACCCCCAAAGGGGTGGCGACCCACAGCTTGAGAACCGCTGCACAAAGAATAAAAGATAATAAGAGGGACAGCAAAATTAGCCAACACATCAAGTAAGTCTGAAAGTACTGTTATATAGCTGTACATTACCTGACAGTAATATTACAGACCTATAGACTCCCACCTCTGCAAAATAGGGAGAAAAGCTCATTTTCTCATCTCTTTTTTGAGGGTCAACTTTGGCCAATATAATAATTCAGCATTCAGATTTTTTCTTTTTTGCTTTTTTAAATTTACTTTTAGTTTACAACATTCAGTTCCACATTCCCTCGAGTTTTCTCCCTCTCCCTCCCCTCCCCAACGGCAGCATGCAATCTGATATAGATTCTACAAATACCTTCACATTAAACATTAGTCAAGTTGTAAAGAAGAATTATAACCAATGGAGTGAACAACAAGAAAGAAAAAACAAAACAAAAAAGAGAGAGCAAGTAGTTTGCTTCAATCTGCATCAGACTCTGTAATTCTTTCTCTGGATGTGGAGAGCCCCTTCCATCATAAGTCTTTTGGAGTTGTCTTATAGTCTTGCATTACTGAAAGGAGCCCAGTCTATCAAAGTTAAGTCATCACAGACATGATGTGTCTGTAACTATGTACAATGTGCTCCTGATTCTGCTCCTCTTACTCAGTATCAGTTTATATAAATTTCTCCAGGTTATCATGAAGTCCATTTGCTCCTCATTTCTTACAGAACAACAATATTCCATTACATTCATATACCACAACTTGTTTAGCTATTCCCCACTTGATGGGCATCCCCTTGATTTCCAAGTTTTTGCCACCACAGAGAGAGCTGCTATAAATATTTTTGTACATATGGGTTAGATTTTTTATTGGTGGTGTTCTTTCCATTTACATTATTGCAGTCATTGGGCATATTGTCTCCCTGGTTCTGCTTCCTTGACTTTGCATCAATTCATACAAATCTTCATATGTTTCTTCGTATTTCTCATAGTCATTGTTTCTTACAGTTTGGTAATGGTCCATTACATTCAGGTGCCATAAGCTAGTAGTATTCTCAGGGGAGAACAGAGCATGTTAGATCCTGACAATCAAACATCAATACCTAAGATCATGCCATGTTTCTACCTAGGAGTTCTCAAGATGATAAATAAATTTGAGCTTCTAGCATCTCAAAATTCTGCAAAGCATTACTAATTCTCATTTTT
>CM053581.1:551343184-551463184 GCA_028627135.1 Pseudochirops cupreus | reverse complement strand
CTTGATCCCCCAATTCATCATTTTTCTCACTGTAGTTCGATGCCTCCTGGGTATTACAGTGCTTTGTCCTTTGATATTATATGGTCTCTTGTTAGTGCAGCTTTGTGGTAGCAACAAAATATAGTGGAAAGAGGCTGGGTTTGGAGTTAGGAACCCAGGTTCAAATCTGGACTTTGTCTCTTAATACCCATATAACCTGAGACAAGTCAGCTTCACCCCTCTGGGTTTTGTTTTTTCATCTGGAAAATGAATGTTTGGACTAACCAACCTCTAAGAGCTCCTTCCAGTTTTAAATCTGTGATCTTTAACCTGGGATCAGGGGGTAGCTTGCTTTTAGATGGGGTTCATGCCTCATTCTTACTCAGTTACTAGGACGTTTGAGTCTCCCGTTGTTTTTTTTTTTTCCACAAAACTAAGAAAAACAGCCTTTTCTCTTGGGGCATAGGGCTTTTGAATTAGCTTCAGCAAAATACAGACAGTTCTCACTTTAGGTGAGTGGACAATTCCGTCGACCTCTATGCTAGTAATGGGAATTTGCCTCCCTATATGGGGAAGGAAGAGAGAAAAAATAAGGGGACCATGCACTCATGGAGTGCTGAGCCAAGGGACAGGAATGGAGAGAGAAAGAGAGAATAGTTCTGTACTGTCAAGTTAACAGGGGGTTTTTGAAATGCAGATTTCTTTTAGAATTTTTTTATATAAAGTCGAATTTGTGTAATAAGAATTTATGTAAAGGAAGAACTTCCTGTCTTTGGAGTAAAAGCCTTAAGTCTTAAAGTTTGTCTAAAATGCCTATCCAAAATGTCTTTTTTCTATTTTTTTATTTCTCTAAAACTTAACTATGCAGTAAGAAAAGAAAAAGAAACATATTATAAACTTAAACTTAAATATTAAAACTTAAACACCCAATAAGAAAAAAAAAAACATGTCACGTGCACAGCAGAGTGTAAGAGAGGATTTAAAATATAGAACAATCCATTTCCATTGAATATGTCTGATTGCTTACCATCTCAGGGAGGGGGAAAGATAGAATTTGGAACTCAACATCTTTTTTAAAATCCCACAAATGTTAGAAAATGTTTTAATAATTGATTGATTGATTGATTGGGGAAATAAAATATATTTTTTAAAATGAAAAAAATAAATGCCTTTCCAAGCCTGAACATCTCTTTGAAAGGAAGTTGAATTTCTTGGTGAGCATAGGGCAGCCACCTACTGGTCCATTTGGAT
This sequence comes from Pseudochirops cupreus, assembly GCA_028627135.1. Lineage (NCBI taxonomy): Eukaryota > Metazoa > Chordata > Mammalia > Diprotodontia > Pseudocheiridae > Pseudochirops > Pseudochirops cupreus. The sequence goes on along the minus strand of CM053581.1, from coordinate 551,461,954 downwards.
TTCTGCAAGAATTTTTCAGACAGAGCTTTACATCAGTGCCTCAATGGGGATAGGTCTGTCTCCCCAGCCTTGAAAAGGATTCATAAATTGGATTCTGCTCCAGATAAGGGCAAAGCTAAATTGTCAAACAAAGTATACTGGGCAGGGCATCATGATGCCAAGGAAAGGCATCATGGTTATAGTGGAAGGGGTACTGGAGTCCAAGGACCAAGGGTCATGCCTTGCTCTACCTACTGCTACCTGGTTGATACTGGAAAATGAACAGGGATAGCTGAGAGAGCTTCTAAGGTGCCCTCCCATTCCAGATGGGGGGGGGGCCCAAGAGGTGGTCTCTCCCTCCAGGGCAATGGCTTAAGGCGACCAAGATTCTGGTTTGCTCTATTACAAAACAGGAAAGATTCGCTCCCTAAAGTGTGCTCCCTCCCACTTCAGAACAGTATTTTATTATGTGGGCTCTTGGGAAAGTGCTCACATTTCCAAATCACATCCATCTCTTCTCAGATGAGATAATATTTACAAAGAAGCAGCTGTGTTGTAGAGCACTAGGCAGGGAATCAGGAAGACTTAAGTTCAAATCCAGCATCTGACACTTACTAGCTGGGTGACCCTGGGCAAGTCACTTGACTTTTGCCTGTCTCAGTTTCCTCAATTGTAAAATGGGGGTAATAACAGCACCTACCTCTCGAGGTTGTTGTGAGGACCAAATGAGATAGTGTTTGTAAAGCGCTTAGAACAGGACCTGACACAAAGTAGGCATTTAATAAATACTTGTTTGTTTTTCTTCTTTACTAAAGCCCTTTGACATTACTGGCACATTGTAGGTGCTTAATGAAGATTGTCTCTCTCCTTTTTGGGGTTCTGGGTCACCGATCTCTTTTAGCAGCCTTCCTGTCTGCCTCTTCCTTCTCAGTCTCTTTTGTTGGGTCATCTATCTCATGGCCCCTGATTGTGGCTGTACCCCCAAGCTCCGTCCTGGGGCGTATTCTTTTCTCCTTACACGTTCTCACTTGGTATCTCCTCCAGTTCCCTAGAGTTTAATTATTCTCTTTAGACAGATGATATATTGAGCCCTGGACTCTCTCCTGAGATGCAGTCATGCATCTCCATCTATTAGATATTCCAAACTTAAGTATCTCAAACTCGACACATCCAAACATGAGTTAACTCCTGAACTACCTCCCTTCTGGACTTCCCTATTTCTGTCTCAGGCAGCACCATATTTTTAGCCACTCAGATTCACAACCCTGGCATTATTCTCTACTCCTCTCTCCCTCTCCCCAAATATCCAATCAATGAAGTCGTGTGGTCATTTCTAGCTCTACCAAATTCCTGGTATCCTGTTCCCTTCTTTCTCCTCACATAGCTCTCACCCTAATTCAAGCCCTCATCTCCTCTCACTTGGACTATTTATTATAATAGCTTCCTAACTGGTGTCCCTGCCTCAAATTTTTTCCCTGTCCAATTCATTCTCTATCTTAAAAGCTAATTGCAGGAACCTTGTTTTAAAGCTAGGAGAGACCTTAGGGGCCAATCCTCACCATTTTACAGTGGGACCAGGTGGTTAAATCACTATCACGAGGACACACAATCCTAGGGACTGCTCAGGATTGACCCCAAATTCAGCACTTTTCTCATTGTATCCTGCCCCTCAATACTTCTCACTAGAGTTCTGAGCAGAAATCCTCAGATTTCAGCCACCAGATTCCCAATGGGCTCTTAACATGGTAAGTTACTAAGTTCCTAAGTGTCCGTTGCCAAGGTCCATTCCGTGTCATCCACAGTGCATGAAGGATTGGCAGTATCTTCTCTCCTCCTTACACTGCGTCCTGGTCACATTTTGTTTCTTGCTTTCAGGGTCAGCTGATAACCCAAGATTATCCTGATTATGCCTTGGCTGTGATTGGCCTTCTTGTGACCTCTTCCACCATGTGCATCCCCCTGGTGGCTCTGGGAACCTTCATCAAGAACCGATGGAAAAGGGGAAATACATCTGCTATGGTGTGAGCAGCAGGACTCCTGAAGATGTCTTCTTGGAGCATTTGAAAGAACTGTGTACTCAGACGTCCGTTTTTGCATAGTTCATATTTATAGATTTATTTTCTTTGGATGCCTTTTTATTTTTGTTTTTTAAACATGCCAGTAGTACTCTGGAGAAAGTCTCTCAGCTTTCAGGGCTTTTAAGGAAGAAATAGGACCATATGGCCAAAGGACAACCATTCAAGAAACCCCACAAACTACTCATGATTTCCTCTCATTTGCCCTTCCAAGCAACATTATTTAGGACTAATTTGTTAGCAAAGGCATCTGAAGAAAAACAGGCTCTGTGAAATGAAGAGATTTGAATGTAATTTCCTTATCATTTTTGGCAAGGTATAATCACTATCCTCTGGTGTCTGTTTATATGGGATCTGATTGAATTCAAGTTTTCCTTTTTCTCCTACAAGGGAAAAAGGCACAGCCCTAGGGAAAGTGTGTTAGAGGAACCCTAGCTCTTTAATCAAGTTAGCATGTTTATGAGTAGTCAAGATGTCCCAGGGAGAAAATTTTTTAGAATATAAAAAAAATGGGCAGTTTCCATTCTGTAATATGGCATCCATTTCTTTTGAAGATTTAAGATGAAGACTGAAATGACTTCAGTGATATCAGGAACTGCCAGGTAAAGAAATTCCCCCTACCAGCATTCCAGGTTGGCACCTCTGTATTTGTAAGTTTTAGAGATCTAGAGTTGTGAGAGATTAGGGTCACAGCCAGTATGTGTCAAAGGTGGGATTTGAACCTAGGTTTTCATAACTCTGAGCCTGGTCCTCTCTTTGTTATGGATGACTTTTTGAAGATTTGCCAACATGGTGCCAACAGCAAGGTCAACACAAAGCAAGAAGAGATCTGTCTGGGTGTCTACTGGGAGCACCCTAATACAGATTCTTTTAGTTAAATCCACAGATTTTTTGGAGAAAAGGTGGGAGAATTATCTCTGGTCCTTTCCTGGACAGAGTGCTTCCCCGTCTCTAACAAGTCTGACTCTGCAAGGCATCCTTAACTACTTGGGGAGATGTGCCATAGAAACCAAAGGTGCTCCCATATCATGATGAGGCATCAGAAAAAGTTGTTAGTCATGTGACATAAATCATTCTCTAATACAAATAAACAAGATGGCCACGTGATCTAACCTGATGTAGTACAAGCCAGTGTTGGCCAGTATTTATTAAGCACCTACTGAAATTCTTATCATCATCATTTCTGCTCCATTTTTATTGTGATGAACTAGGAAACGATCATAGAATTAGGATCATAAAATTTAGAAAGGGTTTCTAGGGGTAGATTTTGTTAAGGATGTTGAAATTTTGGGAGAGATCAAAGTCCAAGTGACAACTTTTTGAGAAACTTATTCAGCATTTATACAAAAAAAAATACTTGCTGAGGACCTAATATGTGCAGAAGTAGTAAGGAGTGTCCAAATATGAATAATCCATGATGCCTGTCCTCAAGGAGCTTAAACTCAGGTAGGAGAGATAAGGTAGGCATAAAGTAGAGTGGCCTCGGAACACAAGGAAGGCACCATAAAAACTCTGAGGAAGGAGAGTTATGTTTGGGGGCCAGGAATCAGGAAACACTTCCTGGAGGATTTGAGCTGGAGCTTGAAGGATGACAGAATATCAACAGGTAAGGATGAGGGATGGAGGAGAAGGCATTCCAGGCATAGGGAACCGAATGAACAATAAAGTCACAAGCGCTAGGAAAGGCAAAACGTATGAGGAGCAGTAAGTGGTCCAGTTTGGTGGTAGCATTAGCTGTTGGGAAGAGGGGGAAGAGGGTGAGATAAACCCCAGAGGGGACACTGAAGTCAGACTGTGGAGGGCATTTGAGGCCAGGATCAGAAAATAGGTCCTGGGTGTCTATTTTTCTTCTCATGGGATATTCCTCTGGAGCAAGTAGAGGCATTAGAGATTCAAGTCTTGGTCTTTCTGGGTTTCAGAGCTAACCAGCTTTCTCCTCTCTGAATGATTCCCTCATCAACACTTCTGGTACCAATCCCTTGATGGTCTATTAAAAGCATATCTACATCTGCCTTTAAAAATGCATGAACCAATCCTTTCTTGTGCCCAACTTTCCTTCCTTTGGTCCTCTCCTTGATTCCCTCCTCATGTCACTTCAAGTATCAAAAAGTTTCAGATTCGCCCCCCCCCCAAATAAAAAAGAAAAAAGTTTGGGGTGGCTAGGTGGTGCAGTGAGTAGAGCACTGGCCCTGGAGTCAGGAGGACTTAAGTTCAAATCCGGCTTCAGACACTTAATACTTACTAGCCATATGGCCTTGGGCAAGTCACTTAACTCCAATTGCCCTGCCTTCCCCTCTCCAAAAAGCGAAAAAATAAAATAAGATTCAGATTTTGGGTGGAGTGGTGGATGACTTTGAACATGTTTTTTTTCACAGTTTGAGCCTGAAGACAGCTTTCCAGCTCATCCACACATCCTACAATTTGCTTTGTCTTGGGGGATCCCACTCATTCTGAAATCATGGTCTTTTCCTTCCATCGGCTGTTGTCAAAGACTGAACACAAACTTAGACTATAAAAGAAAACAGTGTTTTGTTTATAAATCACATAAAAACATCATCTAATCTAAAAAAAAAATCCCCACATCATCTAAACAAGGACTGCCCTCGAAAACTGTCGCCTCAATGAAAGCCCCTCTTTGGAATTGCCTGCAGAGTTTCCCAGACACACTAGAAAAGAGAAAGTGAGACTGATGGAAGAGTCAGTCACCTTGGCTTCTAGCCCTAGCTCAGCTCTTCACTACCTGCGGGATCCATTCTGGCCATTAGATTTCTCAGCTAGAAAATGAGAGGGTGCAACTGGATTCCCTCTAGAACGCTTTCCTACTCTGAAGCTTCAGATAATTAAAATCAGTTTTAGTAGTTGACTGTAAGTTTCTTTTTCTCTCTGTCTTCCCCTATCTCCTTCTTCCCTCCTTTCAACCTCTTCTCTCCCTACACACAGTCTTCAAAGTTGAAAGAGATCTCAGAGGCCAATCTGAATTCCAATCCATTGTTGAATAAGAATCCACTCTAACACGCTTGGATGGTCAAAGTTCTCTAGTGAAGAGGAGCCCAGAAACTCCCGGGGAAGCCCATTAGCACTAATTATTAGCAAGTTAAGTCTACATTTCTTCGTAACTATCACCCATTGCTCCTAGTTCTGCTTTCTGGGGCCAAGCAACATAAGCCTTCTTCAAAACAACCCTTCAAGAACTTGAAGATGATTATCATGAATCCTCTAAGTTTCTTTTCTCCAAATTAAATGTTCCTAGAGAACCAGCCTTGGGTCATGCTGGAGATGGCGTTGGGAAGACAGGGGACTGAATCTAACTTCAGAAACTTACTAGCTGTGTGTGTAGCAAGTTTCTTAACCTCTCTAGACTTAGTTCCCTATCTGTAAAATGGGAATAATAGCACTTAGCTCAAAGGGTTGTTGTGAAGGTCAAATGCATCACCTGAACAAAGTGCTTAGTAACCCTTAAAGTCCTGTAAGTGGGTTTTTTTTTTAATCCCTCAATCTCAATATAGAACTTACCATCATGATCTTCCTTGAGCTTCCTCTTCTGGATACTCCAAGTTCCTCTCTCTCTTTACTCTCTACTTTGTCTACTATCCCTTTCTTCTCCAACATCAGGCTTGAGTCAGTAGCTCCCTCAGCCAAACCGGGGTCCACTGTGGTAGTGCCTGTAAGTGGCCAAGGCATTCAGGGGAGAGGGAGTGATGGGGCCAGGCACCAGGTGAAAGCTCTATGCCAGACAAGCCCAGCAAAAACCAGACAGACAAGGGTTAATCTTTGTGCTAGCTGCCCAAGTGCTTTTGATGACCATCAATGATGACTAGAATTCAAAATTCCAGAAGTTCAAGATTGCTCAGAATTCTGAATATTATGGGTAGATCATGGAGTGGGAAAGACCTCAGAAGTTACCTAGTCTAACCCAGACACAGAGAGGTTAAGTCACTTGCCCAAGAAGAGTTGGGATTTGAACTGGGGCCTTTTTGATGACAAATCCTCGACTTTCCCCCTATAGATAGATCCTAGATAAAAATTCCGGGGCCTTCAACTTAGCCATTTTATTTTAGCTTTTTGTAATAGCATTAAAAGAATGAGATTAAAGCAACACTAAACAAAGAATCCTCAGGTCTTCCTCAAGAAGGTGCCGATAACCCTTTCCACAACACACAAAACTGGCCATGGTCAAGGAAACTAATCATTTCTGTCACTTCGAGACAAAGGTGTTTGCCTGAAAACACAGGATAGGAAAAGAAGCCAGCCAGCACTGGTTGATTATCATAGAGTGGTCAGTTGCCTCTAACTAGTTGTGGGACCTTAGGCAAGTCACTTAACTTTTAAAAGTCTGTTTTCTCCTCCATAAAATGGGGATAATTAGTACTATTTTCGCTGCTTACCCCACACGGCAGTTGTGAGGATCAAATGAGATAATGTTTGTGAAGATGCTTTGTAAACTGCTTAAGCTGTTCTTTTTATTGTGCTGAATATTATCGCCCCGGGTGCATTCTAACCTAAGTCTGTGCAAAGAGTACTGGCTTCTCAGACATACGGGACAACCTGTCTTTCAACTTAGTTCTAAGAAACCTTATGAATAGATCTTCCCTAAATTTGTGTTTGTTAACAACTGACATTGTGAATAAATTCTAAATAAATGTTTTGAAATGCCTGACATCCACTGATTTCGTTCTTGAGAGACGACACCAGCCTTGACCTCAACATCTGTCTGTCCCTGTAATTACACTGAACAGAACCACTTACTATATCTGAAAATGAGTGCCTGGGGGTCAGAGGATTAAGGGCATGACTGAAACTTGGGGTACAAGGAGGGAGGATGCAGAAACCCTAGTTTACCTTGGATGATTTTAAATAGGAGATGGTATATTCTGAATTCAAACAACTTCCTGGGGACCAGAAAGCTGATGCTTAGAACTTTCATATGTCAGTTGTTTTTAATGGATGAGTCACTTGAAACAATAATGGTTTTAAGTGTGCCTTCAACAAATTCATTTCTGAACTAGTTTAAAGAAACATAACAGCAAGAGTATGTTGAATTACAAGCCGTTTTTTTTTACAAGATGCTTCATGAGAGAAATCCGATTTGTTATTTTTTCCAATTTTAGATGGAAATGTAACTCAACAAACATAGTAAGACCCTGCTAGTGCATATAAGGCATTATGGGGCAGATGTGACACTTTGATCTTGGATCCAAAACCAACCCATTTTCCATGTCTTGAGGAGCAACAGGAATACGTGGGGGTGGAAGCGACACTACACAGGACCATTTCCTTTCCAACTTTTCATCTACTGTGTAATAGGACTGCTTACATTTAAACATCTTTGTAGCTTTGGTTACTTGCAGGATGAAAGTGAAAACTGCCAGGAAGGAGCTAAAAGCAGCCAAGTTTAGAAATTCCCAGGTGAAACCCTGTGTCAGGGCAAAAGCCAAAGGATATTGTTATTTTAAAATTTATTTTGCAAGGCAATCAGGGTTAAGCGACTTGCCCTGGGTCCCACAGCCAAGCGTCAAGGTCTGAGGTTGGATTTGAACTCAGGTCCTCCTGACTTGTGGGTCAGGGTTCTATCCACTGCACCACCTAGTTGCCCCAGATACAATTTTTTGTGAAGCCTCCAAGATACATACTTGAAAGCCCTTGATGATATGTATGCCTCCAGCCTAACTTCACAGACATTTTACATTGGTTAGGTTATTCTATGAACTACTTTTGTTATACAAAATATTAACATCAAATCTTCACTAAGTGGGTATAACAACCAGGGCAGTTCATTTATAGGATAAAAGAGGAAAAAGCTCCGAAGGACCTCAAAGGCCGTCTCATTTTTACCTCTCAATCTCATTTTACAGATGAGTTAATGAAGTCCAGGGGAGCTGTGTGGCTTGCCCAAGGAGATGTCAGAGGAAGGTTTTGAACCCAAACCCTAGGACTCCAGTCAACGCTCTAGCCACTGAACCATACCATTTCCTAACTTACCACTCTGAAATCAGGATTCCAGTCCCCAACGCCCAGAATACACTCCTTCCTCACCTCCACCTTCTAGAATTCTCAGTTTCCTCTAAGGCTCAGTTCATTTCCTACTGGAAAGCTTCCCTGATGCCATGTCAGTGCTCCCTCCCATAAGATCACATACACAATTGGTGTCACCCCAACAGAATATTAAGTGCTTCAAGGCTAAAACTACTTCTCATTTTGTCTTTGTATTCCTAGCACTTAAACAGCATCTTCTGCCTAGTAGGCACTTAATGAATGTTTCATTGAATTAAATCGGTTTGGGTTCATGTAAGTCCACAGCTGGTTTGGGCCACAAACCTGTTTGCCTCAGTTTCCTCAGCTGTAAAACAGAGCTAACAATAGCACCTACACCCCAGGATTGAGAAATCTAATGAATACTTGTAAAGTACCCAGAACTAGTAGGGGCTAGATAAATGCTGGGTATTATTATTATAACCTATAGACCATATTTGGTATTTAAACCTAATTATGAATCCAGTGAAAATTGGTCTTTGGGTTCCACTCTTCTTCCAAACTTCTCTATTTCTGTCAAGGGCACGGCTGTCCTTCCAGTGACCCCAGTCCCTGACATTGTACCCCTTCCCTTCTCCCCCCACTTCCCACCTTGGAGCCATACCATCCAGCAAAGAATTCTTTTGATTGATCTTAATTTAGATAAATTCAGTAACATGGGTAATGAGGTTTTTACTTTAAAAGCATTACCTCTACTTTCATGGCTGTGGGCACTCTCAAGGAAGACAGCTTGACCCTTCCTCCATGGCTTAGAGGTGCTCTTCCAGAGACGCTGTGAAACGAACAATCCACACCTGGCAGCCACCTTCTCTAAAATGGGTCTTTCTAGTGTGGTAGGGCCGTACCACTGGCATAACCTGCATCACTCCCATGTGGTGCTGAGATGCCAAAAGACTTCAGTGGAGGAATGAGGACAAAAAATAACATTTAATGACAACTCTGAATGCCATTTTACCCATTTCTTGTAACCTCCTGCAGCCGGAGCACTAAATGGGCAATTGATACTAAAAGTGTGTACCTGAGCTCATGACCAAGATCATTCAGTTTGCAAGAAGAAATGCCAAGAGCTAATAAAGCATCTAGATCAGTTAACCTGGGATGTTATTTAAACAAGTATACTTGAGAATTCATTATTTAAGTCATTCTCTCCTCCTGCCACCACTCAATCGATCTAGGAAGGTGAATCATCCAAGAGGAGGCTCTTCCAACAAGCCTGATTCTAAGGGGATGCTGAAGGGACTCCCAGAGCAAGAAGGAACCTTGAATGTCACTCATTTTACGGACAGAGGGAAACTGAGGCCCAGTAATATTCTCTATACTCACGTACCACAATTCGGCCATTTCTCAGTCCATTTCTAATGCTTAGTCGACAGTAGGCACTTAGTAAGTTGCTTGTTGACTTGACTTTCCAGTTCTTTTTTACAACAAAAAGTCCCACCATGAATGTATGGTATATGTGAGACCTTTGTCCTTGACGTGCTTGGGTATATGGCATAGCCTCTTCTTGCAGAAGCCAAGACACTGGCTCCTTGTGACCACACTTTTCCATATATTCAATAATCACTCCTTAAATAAAAGGTTCTAGAATTTGTGGGAAAATCAAAGTCAAGCTCACTAGCCTATAGTTTGTAGCTCCTATTTTTTTTTAGAAGGGAATATTTGTTTCTTCAAGTTTTTTCTGCGGCCTCTCCCATTCTCCACCATTTTTCAGTTGATACTGATTCCACATTCCCTTTGGCCAGTTCTCTTGATAGCTAGGTAGTCCGTCTGGGTTGGGTCTGTTGATTCTAAGCCAAAGGCAGCTAGGGGCTCTCATGATTTCTCTCCTTAGCCTGGGTACCAATTTCCCATTCACAATCTTTGCAGTCCTCTCTGACCCAAAGGTCATCCTCTCTGATAGGCGAAGAAGAAATGAGTAAAGCGGCTCTCCCTCCATCCTGTCATGAGTTATATAATCCCACCCACTGGAACAGGGAGTGCCTATGCCCCTTCTTTGCTGCTTTCCTCCAGCACAGCTAAAACAAATAAAAATTTATTTTTTAAAAAATCGTCCTTTTAGCTTAGGACTCTAGAAGCTACTCTCTGAAGAACAGAATGCTTTTGTTTTCATCCAAGCTAAGGAAGTGCAGAGAATTTTTCCCAAATTTCAATGGTCCCTTAGACTTTTGTTTTTATTCCATCACCACCCCTCCTCCCATTATTTTTTTGCCTTCATTTTCTTTTAGTTGCAAACAACATGCCTGCTGTGGCAGGAGTCTCCTACCCATCCTCCTAAGTCAAATAACAGAACCTGGGATTCACACCAGATCCTTGGACTTCAAATTCCGCCCTCTTTCTCCTGAGCCTTGCTGCCCCCCCTCCCATTTAGTGGTCAGTTTGAGGTGTCTGCTGGGAGCAAGGAAGGGATTAGGTTGTGGAGGGATCATTTCAAGCTGGATTTCATCTCAACTCAGAGTATTTACATGTAACATTTATAAGGCCTTCTTGACTTTCTGGAAGTACATGCCATACTCCACTGTTGGGGAGAAAATTTTTGCCTTAAAAAAAGTTCCTCCACTGACCTCCTTTGATGTTCATTTTCAAGATGTAATCACAACCAAATTACTCCTAATATGATTGTATATCTATGACAATGCCTCAAGAATAGGGGATTTCCTTGAGGGATACCTATTCCTCCATAAATCATAAGCTCTATAACACAAGGGGTACTAACCACAAACTTATGACCATATGTGGCCAATTGGTAACAATCATGAATTTGGCAAGGCTGGTCCTCAGACCACAGAAGTGCAGTCCACCTCCAGGCTGAGAACAGAAGCCTTTCTAGGCTTGCCAGCAGGGCAGGGTAGAGTTTGCCCTCTGCTTGCTGAAGAAGTCCAGGGTCACCCCTATACCACATAAGGCAAAAGAGAAAAAGACTTTAGCTATAAATAGGCTGTTAAAATAAATAGAACACTTCTGCACGAGAAAAAAAAATCAATGCTTTTCTACCTAATTTTTGCACATACTGAAGAACTATGTTGTTTCCTCAATTGCTTAAAAGAAACTACTAGGAAACATTTTTGGAAAGTGACAGAAATGAATCAGATTTAGGGTAAATGTACTGCATAGTAACACTGCCCTTTCTGAATGGAGAGGAAAGCTGAGCCAGGAATGGAACTTAAGAAAGGAATACATGAACAGAGGGCCAAAAGTATGACGGATGGCAAAAAAAATTCAAATAATCTTAAAAGAGGTGTGTGGGGGCTGGGGATTGATCTAAATAATTAATGAAATGTTTGCTGCTCCACCATGGGAAGATTCTTATTTAAAGGGTATGGAAACTGGCTAAAGATGGGGTTGAATCACAACTGGGAAAAGGACCCTAACTTGCTCCCTGAAACAAACGCCCAAGCTTTTAAAAATTGCCAATATTTCTCCAATGATGCTATATGGTCATGAGTCATGAAACACTACTCTTTCAGAAGAGTCAAAATTGCAGGTGACCCAAAGGACAAAAGAAATATCCCAGGTAGTAAAAACATAAAGGCTATGGAAAACCGTGCCCAAAGCTTACCTATTAATTCTATAATAAATTTTGTTCAACTATCGACTGAATCAAACTTACCGTTCATTCTAATAGGACACGCAATATATACGTATGTGTGTGTAAATTAAATCCTGCTCTGTGATGTTCAATGAAACAAAATACAACAGCTTTTTTAATGGAGGAAAAGGTCCAACATTCCACCCCAGGTCATTCTCGTCGGCCATCCTCTGCTCCAATCCTCCAGAAAGGTTCACACCCAAGAGGAGCTAAGTCATTGGATTCCAACTCTGACCCTGGAGCCATGTTTCACCCTGGCCAATACTGCCCAACTGCTTATCCTCTCCACCCTGGCCTCTCCTCCCTGTTTCACATCTTTCACTCAAAGGACTACAAATCAAATCTACCAAGGTCTTTGAAGACGGCATGTCAATCAAAAATAATTTCACCTAGGGTGGCTAGGTGGCTCAGGAAATAGAGCACTGGCCCTTGAGTCTGAAGGACCTGAGTCCAAATCCAACCTCAGACACTTGACACTTACTAGCTGTGTGACTCTGAACAAGTCACTTAAGCCCAACTGTCCTGCCTTCCTCTCTCCAAAAACAGCAAAAAAAAAAAAAACTTTCACTATCGAGATCACAACCCTCCCTTGGCAAGGACCCTCCTCTAGGCACTGTCTTCCCTTTATTGCAATATAAGCTCCATGAAGGCAGGGACGGTCTCATTTTTGTATCTGTATCCCCAGTTTTAGCACAGTGCCTGGCTTGTAATAAGTACTTAATAAATGCTTTTACATTCAGAAACTTGGCTCTGAGGGAGAAATCCTACAGGAATGGATTTTGTTTATAAAATACTAACACATCAAATACACTGGAAGCCATAAAATGTGCATCTGGGAGCCTTGGGTAAGAGAAGGGGAGGCTGGAGGGGACAAGGCCTACTCTGATTTCTGACAGAATTAGAAGAGAAGGATCCTGGGGGACAGATCCAGGCTGCAGGAGGTTTCAGGTCCTAGAAGTCAGGCACAATCCCTTCTGTCCCCAGTAACACAATCAACAGTTCTTCCTGAGGAACAGGGAGCCAGCCAGCGGAAGGCAGCAAAAGAACACCTGTCCCTGCTGATTCAGCAAGCCCCCGTTAGGGCAAAGTGAAATCAGATTTGTCTCTGGAGGGGCTGTGATTTCTCCTCGTCCCCCTGGCCTTGTAGTTGAGACCTGAAAGTCAACAAGGCAGTACCGCTTTTCATTTGACAAGGATATGATGAGGCTTTTTAAAAGGTAGGGGCTTGGCTGAGGTAATACACTAAGACATTCACTCTAGAGGATAGATCAGTCAGACAACCAGTCAGTGTAAATGACTGATATCTGATCACGTCTATTTTGATAAAGAACGGGGTTCGTAGGACAGAGGCTTCTTGAAAGTAGAGAGATTATTTTATTTTTTTTTGCGCTTTTTGAAGGGGGTGAAGGGCAGGGCAATTGGGGTTAAGTGACTTGCCCAAGGTCACACAGCTAGTAAGTGTTAAGTGTCTGAGGCCGGGTTTGAACTCAGGTCCTCTGGACTCCAGGGCCAGTGCTCTATTCACTGCACCACCCGGCCACCCCAAAAGTAGAGAGATTATTATTGAGGGAAGAAATGAGAACAGAAAGAGGAGGCTGAGGGCCGTCAAGATGGAAGGTCTGACCTTGTTCCTCCTGAATTGTACATTCTCACTTAGAAGCTTTGCCTCAATGTCATTCTATCATGTAGAGCTGAGTGGGAACATCACAGAAAGGTCAACAGCAGCTTCCAAAGAGCTAGCACGATTCTGCACAACCAACACAACCAATGGTATTTCGAAAGAACTTTGTGCCAGAGCAGCAGGAATCACTGTACTGTTTTATTAACGCAAAAGGAAAGTCTTTGGGGACATTAGGACATCGACTAAGTCCTCCCCTTCAAATATGTGGCTTGGGGCAGGGGGAGTGTCTTCACAAGCTGGGGGATAAATGCATTCATAATTTATCAGGTGGAACCTAGGCTGTTTAAAAACAAATACAACCCATTTTACAGAAGTAGCTGAAAGAAGGAAAGGAAAATATCACTGTTACAATCTCTCCCATATCTTCTTGATTCTACCTACAATTTAAAGGGGAAAAATACCCACAGAAACCTTCAAATGAACAGTACAAGAACAACAATGTCAGGAGTTAGAAAAGAAAGTGAAGTTTTATTATCATTTGCAGATATACAGTATAGGAAATAAAACCACTGTAGAATTTTGAAAGATACACCCTAGAAACTAATAAACCCAAATTAACCTATCTCTTCAAGCAGCCAGATTTGCAGTTCAGATTTGGTCTTTGTTGCCGTGGGTGAAACGAGTTTTTAGCATGGAACGGCTGAGAGCTTTTGGATTATGTACCACAACAGCCACAGGCGGATCCCCTTGTCCATCAGTCTTTGGAGCGAATTACATTTATTTACATATTAAGAACAGGTAGTTTACTTGTATTTTAGTCATTATGCACTCTGATGACTGATTTTACACTACACAGGATTTTATAACTATTATTTCCATCCTGGATTCTAAAAGCAACGGTTTCTCATTATGAGAGCTAACAAAAAGTAATCCTGAAACAAAGGGGTTTTTAGAAACATTTAAAGAGAAAATGAATCAGAATCAGTACTCTTGAAACAGCAACTGTACATATTTTCAAGCACAATATTGACACACTGTTAGCAGTGCATTAAATGAATTATCTTTTAAGTGATGGCAGCTGTCCTACTATCTTACATAGTTTGAGAATGCTGGACTTCACAATTGCAATTTGAATACGCAGCTATATTCGCAATTAGAACTATGCAGAGCTTTGGAAGCAAATTTCCTACTGTTCTTGCACATAAGTCAAAGCTGAAGTTGGTCCTTGATTAAGAGAAGCTGGAAGCTCTAAATCCAAGACACACACTGATAACCAGCAGAAGTTACGTGCACAGTCAATGGTGTCAAGAGTCCCATGCATGGAAAGGAGGTTGCTGCCCCCCACACAAAGAGGAGGCTGTCTCCCAAGCTGTGGCTCTCGGAGCACAGGCGAGCCCTGTGGAAAAACCTCCGGGGAAGACTTGGGGAGCATACTTCCCCCACTGTGGCAACTGCTCAAACACATGACGCTTTGGGCCTTTAGCTCAAGAGTAGAACACCACAAAGAAAAGAGAGTTTACATTCTTCTTTGATTTTGTGTACATCATTAGAAAGAAAAGAGAACTCTACCTAACCTTTCTCATCACACAGAGGTGGTCAGTCTAACTGCAATGACAGAAGTATTGCCAGGAAGGTGGAGCAGGGAAACAGCACAATGCCAAGAATCTCCAGAAAGCCCCAAAATGCAGACTTAGAAGGCCTGAATCAAACTCTTAAGTGAAACAAGATTAACCTTTCCAGAGAAGTTAATAGTATTTAACATGTCTTACCTTTTAACAAAAGTCCACAAACATATGCTTGTCAATTGTGATTGGTTCTGAGATGATGAGAATGAAACTCAGCTAGAAAAATAATTTTACTATTTTAAATAGTGAGAGAAGCTCCATGTAGTTTATACATTACCAATACTGCACCAGTTGGATAAAGAGATTCCTCCGTCTCTCCGCACTCCGATCAGCAGAATCCAGGCTGAAATTCTGGCAGGCTGGAAGCCAAAAACATGACCATGGCTTTGGCCTGTGTCGTTCTACTTAGGAGGGTCCCATCCCCAACTGATGCACTATTTAAAAGATCATTCTGAAGACGGCTGTAACACCAGATCTCAACTGTATGTCACCATCGCTAAATAAAGTATAAGATTGGCTTTTTCTAAAGATAAAAAAGCTAAGAAGACACCTTGCTGGTGTGGAAAGCAGATCAGTAAAGACTCCAATTCTGAACTGTGGAATCTTCCAGGCCGAGCCGCTTTCCACAGATACAAATTCAGTCTATCTTTTCTTTTTGGACCAGTTTTGGGGCATCAACAAAATCTTTGCCATTGTAAATGATAATTAAAAATGTTCCAATGCTTGCAACTGCCCAGAAGAGCACATAGGCCAGTGTCTCTGTCCACGTGTCACCTGTTGATATTTTTTAAAAGAAAGAGAAAATTATTACAATAAAGTCGCTTTTCATTAGTCCTAAATCTATGTCATTCTAGCCCATCTACCCAATCAAAAGGCTATTAGCACAGTCATAATAAGCATATCTGGTCAAAAGTTAATTAGCCTGGTCTTTTTAAGATTTAAAACTACATTTATATTATGCCTCACAAATAATTATCACTTTTAGAAGGTATTATAAGAAGCGATTTAAAGGATTTTACTTCAGACATAAAGGATAAAGACTGGTTATCAAAAGGTCAACAGATGCAGCTCGCTTTATACATGTATTCCTGAAAAATATCAAATGTATAAACTACAATTAAACAGCAACCCCAGACCCAAAGCAAAGAAGGTCTGTCTTAGTTGGCTTTGTATTTGAGGCTGAAACTACTGTTGGTCTGACCACAAAACTGAGGAAACACACGCACATCCAGACACAGAAGGGAGGACACAGCAGTTATACATCCTGCTTTCGTATCGAGCAGACTTTTATCCCACATGTGGTACTTCCCGTATCTTGCTCTTTTTTAAAACCAACAACTGATAAAATGAAATAAATCAGGCACAGCACATAAAAACATAAAACAATTCTACAACAAAGCCAGGGAGGTACTGCCGTGTTCACAGATTTAACATAATCGACGTCCATTGCTTATCACGCTGACAAAACAAGGCCAAATTCAGCCCTGATGTCCACATGATCTGATCAAGTCCTCGTTCCAGCTGAGAGCGGTCTCCCCTCCACAGAAGATTCCCAAATCTCCATCCCTATCTTAGCTCTACCTGGGCACCCAGCTCCCTTACCTCTTCTCTCAGCTCTGTTCCATACACCCAACCCCTAGAGGGTATCATTCCTCCAAATGGAGTTCCCAAATGCTGAAGTTTGTAAAGGTTCCTCCCGCTGCTTCTCTTCCCCATTTCTGTTCATCACATCCACCCTTCCCCTCAACTTCACAGTGTAGAACCTTGGAGTCCCTTCTCACAACCAGGCAGAGTGTGTCAGATCTGTCCCCTCCTCCCAATCCCTATGGCCATCCCCCTAATCCATTCTTTCCTCTCCCATCTCAACACTGATGCGCAGCTGCCACCTAAACAGTCTCCTGGTTTCTGGCCTCTCTTTTCTACAATTCTGCAAACCAACACTACGTTAACAGTCTCCAAATGTCCCTTTCGCTGTCATTCTTTGGCTTACAATTTTTCACAGAACCCTCCTTGTCCATTTGGGAAAAGTCCCGAATTCTCCCTAAGGCATTCCCAAACCTCGGCACCAGCGGCCCCTTCCCTTTCCTCATCTCCTACTCCTCCTCCTCAGGACCCCTGGCCAGGCCCATCTCTTCTCTCTTCCACATATTCTAAACTCCTTCCTTTATGATTGTTCCCTAACGCTTTCCCCTCTCCAACTCTCCAAAGCCCACTGAAGATACAGGCTCCATCTCCTTAAGGAAACCTCCAGATACTCTAGTCCATATATCTCTTTCTACCCAAGTCCTATGTTTATAGGAACTTAGCTTTTAGGTACTTTCCTGCATTTTTCTCTGGATGTTTCCTTTAATTACCTCTCATTCTTCACACTAGAATGAAATAGCTGGGTCTGCCTCTTCTACCCTCCATTGCCATCTCACACAGGACCAGGTACAGTGTTGGACAATGACTGGATGCGTAATGTTTTTAGATGGAGTCATTATTGTTCAGGTGGCAGCTTTCCTCCCACATGTGGGGCTAAGAGTAGCTTAGATTTAGCCTAATCTGAAGGTCAGCTACCATGAGGATTTGCCAAATGACCCATAGAAATGATACAAGTTCCTGGCAGTGAAAGCTATTGCATTATCTCTTAAAGAGTGAAGTAGATGGCCAACAAAGAGTGGCATGAAACAAGCAGAAAGCCCTAGGCAGAAGAAAAAACTGGCCTGCATGCACTGCCCATCACTGTTCTTTACCGAACAACAAAGACACACAGACATAGATACAGAAACACAGACACAGACACAGACACACAGACACACAGACACACACACATACACACACAGACACACACACACCCCTCTCCCACCAAACAAGATCTACCTATCTAAATATACTGAAGTGTGGGCCTGTACACATTCAGGTAAAATATTCAAACATCCTTTAGCCACAAAACTTCTGTCATGTGCCTAGATCTCTATCCATCCATGCTATCATCCCCTCTCTCTCCTATCTTTTGTGGTTATACCCCTAGAGAAGGCCATCTACAACCAGTGCCTCCACTCCTCCAAATGCTCTATAATCTAGCTTCCAACCTCATCATTCAAACAAAACTACTCTTTCCAAAGTTACCAACCATCCCTTAATCACCAAATCCAATGGCCCTTTCTCGATGCTCCTTGTCCTTGACTTCTGTGCAGCCTTCAACACTGTCAATCATCCTCCTCGAGACTCTCTTTTACTGAAGTTTTTGGGTCTCCTCCTATCTCCAGGCCGCTCCCTCCCATCTCCAGGTCATGGCTGCTAATCGTGGGTGTCCTCCAAGGTCCTATCCTGGGCCCTCTTTTCTTCTTCCTCTATACCATTTCACTTGGTGACATCAGCTCCCATAGATCCAATTATCAGCTGATGATTCTCAAACATATTTATCCAGTCCTAAGTTCTCAGTAGACCTCCAGTCTCTCACCGCCAACTGACTATTAAACATTTCAAAACAGATGTCCTGTGTACATCTTAAACTCAACATGTGCAAAGCTGAACTCGTTATCTTCCCCCACAAACCTGCCCCCATTGCAACTTTTCCTATTGCTGCTGAGGGCACCTCTGTCCTCTGTGTTCCTTGGCCTCACAACCTAGGAGGCATCCTGGACTCCTCCCTTTTTCCCCCTCCCCCACCGCATATCCAGGCTGTTGTCAAGGCCTGTCCATGTCATGTTTTCATCCTTCTCTCCTCAGACACTGCCTCTACTCTGGTGCAGGCCCGCATCCCCTCACACTTGGACCACTGCAGAAGCCATGGTGGGGGGGGAAGTGTTTCTGCCTGCCTCCATTCAGCCCCCAAAGTGTTTTCCTAAAGCACAGGTCAGATGATGCTACTACTGCTCCCCTCCCACCTTTCCAGCCTTCTTACACCTTATTCCCCACCACACAGACTCTTAGATCCAGGGACAAGACCCCCGCCCCATCCCTTGGCTCCAGGCATTCTCTCTGGCTCTCCTTCCTTATCTTCCCCTCCTGGATTCCTTCAAGTCCCAGCTCCAGGCCCACCTTTTACAAGAAACCTTTTCTGATTCCTCTTAGTTCTAGAGCCTTCCTTCTACTGATCATGGCCTACTTCTCCTGTGTATGGAGCTGTCCGCAGCTGTTTGTATGGTTCTGTTGTTCATTAGACTGTGAGCTGCAGGACAGGGATTTCCTTCACCCTCCTTGCCTCTGGCATAGGGCTGGCACATAGTATGCACTGACAAATGTTTAATGAACATGACAAAGAACGTATGGCACATACTTTAATCATAAATAAAATATGGCCCCCACTTTTCTCTTATATGCTTATTTAGCTAAGAGGGCAGTTTTTCCAGTTAACTACAAATCAGATGATAGCTGCTGGATCTCCAACAGCTTCTTTGGGCAGCTGAACCTCTCTTCTATTACTGCAGCTAAAGAACAAACTAATTAGGCCTCATTAAACTTAGTCCAAGTTAGAGGAGACTTAACTCTTGTTAACATGCAGCACACTATCTACATACATGTATGTCTGTGTATCTGCATATGTGTTAATGTAATGACTCAAAAGATTTAAGGATGGAGTAAGAATGGACTTACCAGCCATAAGTAAACAGATAATGCACATTGAAAAGGCAACGACCATGATGATAGGCAGCTGGGGGAGAAAAAAACAACAACAATCGTTTAGGAACCCTCCTTATCTGGGGTGAGGACAACTGTACACATTTTATCTGGGCCTCACATTTCCTCCCCTCCTCCCCCAAGAGAATTCAGCCTTGTTAAGTCTGAAACCAGTATCTTCACGACTCATTTTTCAAAAAGCCTTCTATCGATGGGATGTGTAATCTTGGATCCCAACGTTTTCTGGTTTTGTTAAGAAATGGAATTGGAGGAGGTCTGTCCTGGTCTCCTATATCACAGTCACACCTAAGTCAAAGAATCATAGGATTTTAATGCTGGAAAAGACAAGTCTTCTCATCTGCTCCTCTCATGTTACAGACAAAGTAACAGAGACCCAGAGAGGTTAAATGACTGAAAGGCAAAACTGGGACTAAAACCCAAGTCTCCGGGCTCCCACCCTGGTGTCCTCTCCACTGCATCATTCCAATAAGATTTTTTTAAAATGGTTTCAACCAAATTCTACATCCAGAAAACAATGGAAAAGGCCCCGTTTACCACAAAATGATTTGTTTGCCTCAGCCTCCAAGACTGGAAGCTCCCTTCCTACTGGGCATGCTCTGTCTGAATTGGCCAACTGCAAATTTAGAGGGATTCACATTGCTGTGCGCACAGACACAGAGGCCTGGCTGTGTGAGGGGACGACTGAATGGAGAATAGCATGAGGGACAACAAGAAAGGCCCACCACTCAAAAATATCTGTCTTGATGCTCTAAATTCAGAAGAGTGAAATTCTACTGTCTAAGTATCATTCTTTCCTTTGGATTTGGTTTTTGAGTCTTAAGAGTTTTCTATTAGAATGCAAATACCCATAGCAAGTGTGACCACTCCAGAGGTGGGAACCTGTGGCCCTGAGGTCACATGTGGCCTTCTAGATCCTTAAGCTCGGCCTTTCAACTGAATGAAAGCCTACACTTAAGGATCTGGAAGGCTACACATGGCCTCAAGGCCACAGGTTCCCCACTTAGGCCTTTGCTGAATGACAGCATTCTGAAAGAGAAGCACCTAGGAGAGGAGAGGAAGAGGTGGAGGTGTCCAATACAAGCTAAGCGTTGTTCCCAGACAAAGAAAACTTCCTCAACCTCAGCAATAACCAAACCGTGGTAAATGTGAGTGACTGCTGCTTCCTGCCACCAAAAGTAAGAAGCCAACACAAAATTCCTTGAAGCATACACATCTCTACACCATAACAAAGTGTATAAGAGGGCAAGAAAAAAAAGAATGACGCTCTAATAAAGGGTTTGTATAATCCCAGAAAGGGGGTTTGTATATATACAAATTCATTTTAGTACAGAGGATGTTATGAAATCAAGAGATTTTGGCAGTACCTTAGCGGAGGAGTTATATAAGAAATTGAAAAATAAAGACAATTTCCAAAAGAAAAATGTTCATTTCCTTACAGCCAAGAATTTCCAGTCCTTCTGTATATGTAGCGGATTGTTATGCTCAACTTCATCCACCGCATAGTTTCCGAGAAATAAGTCTATGGAGTCCTAGAAGAGAGAGGTGGATTAGCAATTTTCACAAACAAGCACATCCCGACGTGGACACCTGATCCTGCAGCGTCCTGCTCAGACTCTGCTCACACCTCAAAGCCCTTCTTACCTGTCGAAAGCCATCCGAAAAGTTGTTCTTGTAGTAGCGCACGAGGGAGTTCCAGCCATCTAGTATCAGCCCCCACTGAGTTCTCTTCCCAGTTCTATGTAAGAAAAGTGATTTGAGGATTATGTAGCAAACTGTTATTTCATAAAAGGAGCAAGGAGAAAGAAAGTTGGCAATAAGTTGCAATAAGTTGGCAATAAGCCAACTGACCAATATTGCCACAATTTAATTTATAAAGAATTTGTATGTGTACACACACGCATGCACACACACGCACACACATGCAAAAGCACGCACACACATGCACACACACGCACCCCACTACCCAAAGTGGAAGAAACAGTCAGGTCCCTACATCCAACCTGCTGGCAGACTAGGATCTAGT
Organism: Pseudochirops cupreus; assembly: GCA_028627135.1. NCBI lineage: Eukaryota > Metazoa > Chordata > Mammalia > Diprotodontia > Pseudocheiridae > Pseudochirops > Pseudochirops cupreus. The sequence goes on along the minus strand of CM053581.1, from coordinate 551,440,389 downwards.
TAAGTCACGGGTAAGGAGTAAGTAGGGTTTGGATACTCCAAGTTGCCACAAGTAACACACAAAATTGAAAATCAAAATAATGTAAGTTAAAAATAAAATCGGGGTGGCTAGGTGGCACAGTGAGTAGTGCACCAGCCCTGGAGTCAGGAGGACCTGAGCTCAAATCCGGCCTCAGACAACTGACACACTAACTAGCCGTGTGACTTTGGGCAAGTCACTTAACCCCAATTGCCCTCAAAAAAAAAAGGCAAAAAATAAAAACAATTTCCTAGCTGAGCCTATGAAGACAAAAAAAGACAACCTAATTCTTCATATGAAGTTGTTTTTTGATAAGATTCTGGTGTGGGAATTCACAAGGAATCCATATCTTTCTTCAAAGAAGATCCTAAAATATAGCAAGTATGTGACCTTACAGGACCAAACTGAGCTGTCTTTAGTGTGAAGTTTAGACGCCGACTTGCCTGGTAAAATCAGTCTTCAAGGCACCAGTTCCAGCATATTGTTTGGCACAAGCATTTGCATTATCAGCCCATGCTGTGTACAGAAAGAGAAAAGAAAAAGACAAGTTCAAATGACAAGTGAAATTCCTACCTACCAAAGGAGACTATACTTGAAGGCAAACAACTTTCACTTCTGTTAAAGAGGTTCCCTACCATTTTTGTAAATCTTTTCAAATTCGGCTTGTTCTTCAATCCTCTGTCCTACATGCAGAACACCAATTCTCTGGATTCCATACAAGGAAAACATGGTAGATGGAATTTTAAGAAGCAAAAGTGCAGATATTTATTGTCTAAACAAAATACCTCACATAAAACATACATGCACACTCCAGGTAAGAAGAAAAATGAACACAAGTGTGATACGGTTACAACCATGCCTCTAGGAATGTGCCCCTTCCTCCCCCAAACACCTTCCTTTACTACTCACAAGAGTACTGCCTGTGATTTACTTGGTCATGAGATCCATTTGACACATATTTAATATGCATTCATGATAAATGCTAAGGCAACTCAGAAAGCTGGGCTCTACTGGATTACTTCTCCAAGGTCCAGCAGAAGACAGAGGTTTACTTTCTTCAAAAACAGGATTTTTGCAGTCAGGTATCACCACTTGGAAGAGCCCTACCTGGAGCTGGGCTTGAAGAGAGCGACGAGCTAACAGGCTCTGGATCACATTGGTCCTGTCCAGACAGTCCATACAGTTGCTACGGAATATTCCTTCCTGATTTGTCACCACTTTGCCATTGGCATCCACTAGAAAATAACTAAAACATTTGTGTATAAACATCTCTATAGCTGGATGATTAACTTATATAAATACGGTTTGCCTTCTGACATTCCCTGACATTTCAGAATAGTTCAGTTGTCCAACTAAGCTAGGATAAAATGGATCTTGTAGTGCAGAAAGTGGGACAGCCATGGCAAAAAGGAAGCAGTGAGAAGGAGTGTGGTCTCTGAGGGAGAAGCCTTCACCACTGTGCGGCAGCAGTGAGGTACGAACCCATGCTTAAAAGGGGTGCTGCAATCTATTTCATAACAGATGTCACAAGTATTTAAGATTTTAAAAGTCGTGATTATTTGTGGTCCCTCCCACACTGATCTAACTATGTAATCACCTGCACTACCTACTGTACTGTAAAGAAAGTAATGCTATATAAGCACCAGAAAACAAAAATGTCATGTAGGTACCAGTTTTAAAAAGTTAAATTGTGTAAAAGAGATCTAAAAATTGTGTAAAAAAGATTTAAGTCATTTTAAATGGTAGCTTCACATGCAAAAATCATCTCAAGTGTCCACATTTTTCTTGCAACTATTCAACTAAATACAATGTGCAAATAAAACAAAAGGGTATATTTTAGTTACACATCTTCTAATTATATAATAAACTTATGGAAAGACAAATAGATGGCTTCTTCTAAACAGTTCAAAGATATAACATGTGTTTTTATTGTTGAGTCATTTTTCGTCATTTCTGACTCTTGGTGATCCCATTTGGAGTTTTCTTGGCACAGATACTAAAGTGGTTTGCCATTTTCTTCTCCAACTCATTTGACAGATAAGGAAACTAAGGCAAACAGGGTTAAGTGACCAGGGTCACGCAGCTAATGTCTGAGGCCAGGAAAACAAATCTTCCTGACATCAGGCCTAGTGCTCTATGCACTATGGCGCCACCTAGCTGTATATATACACAGGAAATAAAAAACTGACATTTATACAGCTTGCAAAATGTTCTACTTAACATTTCTAACGTGAACACTGCAACAACCCTGGGAGGTAGGTGGTGCATGTGTTAGCCCCATTTTACAGATGTGTCAGCAGTGGAGTAAGACCCTAGGTCTTCCTGACTCCCAGCAAATTCTACACCATATCCACGATGCTGTGTGGCGCCTCCCTCGTACATACTCTGACTGCAAATTCCGCCAGCAAACCGCTAAGCAATGATGGCCCTGGCTACATCATGCATGCAAGGCAAGGGCACCAGCTTACCCAAATTCATCTTGGAGATCAGCTACTTGATCCAGCAAAATTTGCAAACGATCCCATCTCATTTTACTACACTCCTTGTGGAAGTCAAATGCAATATATCTAGGCGAAAGAGGAAGATACTAAGCAGAGAAACAAAACATCTCTCAGTGTCCCCTCTCTGTCAGAACACACATTTCCTGGGGGAAAGAGGATAAAGGGACCTCTCCTCCTAGCCTTACATTTGCCCCTCACGTCCACAACCGGGACATATGTTCCCCCTTTCCCTGGCATACACACAGCACACACGGGCCAAAGACCCAGGCGAGGTGGACTTCTGGAGGACCTACAGCAGAAGGCTCACGTGTAGCCCTGTGGGCCCGAGGCCTTCAGATACACAGGGCTCAGCAGAGGGCAGAGGCCCAGGCCTATGGGAAAGAAAGTCTCCCAACTATGCCACACATATTTGGAGCAGCTGGTTCTCTTCCCCACCAGGATATTTGAAAAAAGAGATGGATCAAATATTTCCAACACATCAGATTCAATTCAATCCGACAAGTACCGTGCGAGGTGCTCTGGGGAGTGCGGAGAGATGGCTCCTGTACTCAGGAGTTTAAAATCAGACCAAACAGACTGACCAAAGATTCGAAAGTTTGTAAAAAAGAAATCAAGTTTCAGAAATGTAAGTTGTAAGAGAAAATGGCATTATTTGTTATAGAATTTTTAATATGCAGAATTATATTCACAAAAATAAAATCTGTTAACCATGTTGGTGAGTTTTAATTGGTGAAAAGGAACTAGAAGTGATGGCAAGCAGCTTCCTGTCTGTGCCCAAAAGCCTCTTTAAGGACCTAAGAATGCAGTGGGAAGGGCAGTGGGCAGGCAGGGACACAGAGCCTCGGGGCAGCCAATTTGTGTCCCGTTCTCTCTGACAGAAAGTTAAACCACACTGGAAGGCAGGCCAGTGGGAGGAAGGAACTGGTTCTTTCTTCCTAGGTTCTACTCTAGAAGACCTTACACTGGAGAGAGATAAAGAGATGATCTTTATTTCCAGAATGAGACGATGACAGAGTCCTGCCACCTTCATAAATGTCCACAGCATAAATGGCTTTTTTAGAAATCAGCTTATAATTGATTTAACTGAGATGCTGATATGTGGAGGGGCTGATGAGAGCTTCAAAGACAAGCCTAATGTTCCTGATGCTCCTAATTTCCACCAGTAAAATGAGGGGATGACTTTGATAACCTCTCAGGCTGCTTTTAGCTCTAAAAGTCTGAGTCTATGGGAAATGAAGTCAGAAGCACGAGAAAATAAGAAGGCTTCTATCCAGAAAAGGTTTTAAATTTATCCAGGTAAGTATTCAGATCATCAACCAGTTCCTGAGACTACATATTTGTTAAATTCCTAATTAAAATCTTTTTTCTTCTAATAACTAATTATATAACTTAGAAATGTATATTTTGAAATGAAGACCGTACTTTCTTGAAGTAAAAGTTATTTCTGCCTCTAATTTATCTCATTTACTGCAGAAGGAGATCTGTTTGGAACGTGCTACTGACTGAGCAAAGACCACCTTTTGGTAGCGACTACTCCCAAATGCAGGCACAGTTTAGGAAACCCTGGCTCTGAATGAGGCAGATTCAACTCATTCCCTACATACACACATGCTGCTTCTGGAAATGTGTTCTAGATACGATGCAAGTAAATAAATGTTGATTAAACGGTCACTAAATATCCCAGGCACTAAGGAACAGAGGGCCAAGCTGAAACTGCCCCTGCCCACCTCGGGGATACACGAGCAGTGACCCAAGGAGAACAACTATCACCCAAAGTCATTTGAAGAGAGAGCCCTCTAACAGCCAGAGGGGACGGTTTAAGGAAGGCTGGAGACAGAAGGGGCAGCTGGTGCTTCAAGAACAATCACCTTGACTTGAACCTCAAACTATTGTCTTGTACAGCTTTCACAGTTCAAGTAAATCCCTTCAAGGGGAACCGTACATGGTGAGGCGTAGTTACCTACACATGTTTTTAAATGGTCCACAAGGTACCCGTTGACTTTACTAGCAAAGTACAAGGTGTATAACTAAAATGAATCTGAATTCCTTGTCTTAATGTTCTTACTTCTGATGCTCAGGCATTCAAGCTCCCAATCCCATCACTCAAGGACAATGACTCTACCCAAGGTCAAGTGAAATTCAATGACCTGTTCTCAGCCTTCTTGATTTGTGGGTGGTGCTGGGCACTGCCCCCCCAGCCTCTTTTTCTGGATGCCCCCTCCTCCCTGAGTTTAGCTGCCATTTCTCACAATTGTCCCCAACCATCCACAATGACCCTAGCTCAGGGTCTTTATCACTTACCCCTCACCATCATTTTATCCCTTGGCCTCCAGTCTTTACCCACCCTCTCCAGGAGGTGCCCCTCCCCTACTCTACAAGGTTCAGATTCTCTATTATCTCCCTGTTAAAACACAAATTCCTATGGGGCATTAGAAGTCCCTCAGCCCATCTCCAGCCTAACTTCCCAGGCAGAGTGACCCATTGTTCTAGACAAGCTGGACTGCTTACTGCTCTCAGTACCCAACTCCCCTGGTGTGTGCACAGGCTGCCCCACCCCATGCCTGGAGGGCTTTCCCTCTCCCTCTCAGTCCCTGGGAACCCAAGGTCAAGGGCTCCCTCCTGTAAGAGGCCTGACCACCCCAGTCCTCCATCTTCTATTTGTCTTATATAGATTCTGAATTTAAAAGGGAACATGTTGTCTCCTCCCACCACGACACGAACCTCTGGACGAATTCTCATTTCTAAGTTGACATCCTCAGTCCCTGGCTCAGAGATTCCTTCTGACAAGCACAAGCCTCCTCTCTGCAAATACTTCAAGGTGCCAGCCTATACTTACAAAGGCCCTCAAGGAGAAAGCAACAGCCTGCTTTGAGGCCCTGAGGAGGAGCTGCCATGGCTCCTAAAGGAAGGGCTGTAGTCCTCCATGTGCCCCAAGCTGCTCTCAAGTCTGGGCTGACCTCACCAACCCAAACACACCAGCCTCCCCCTACTGTTTCCTGCCCTGGTGAGCAGCCCAGTTCTGGCCGTGGGCAGCCAGCACAGCACTTGGCCCCTTCCCACCGTCTTGAGCCCCACAGAGACTGCTTTGTCTGCTTGGGAAAGAAAGGGAATGGCATGACCCAGAGAGAAGTCAGAGGCACCCACCAGCATGCATGCAGGGCCCCAAGTAATCCCTCCATCACCCACACACACTGTGCTGGTGGGGTGCTGATGTGCAGACCAATGCCAAAGAACCCAAAATCAAGGGCAATTATGATCCCGTGGCCCTCTAAAAACACCTTTAATTAAGGAAGGCTTCTGCTGATCTATCAAAGTTCAATCATCCTTCTCTAACCAGGAGCTAAATTTTGATTAAAATGAGAGACCAACGAAGGTGCATCATTATGTCCTCCATGAGATCTTGGATGAAGGTATAAAGATAACAAATCAACATGAATAACTCAAAAGAAGCTTTTCTACGTGTCTAACCTGTCTTTACTGAGTGGTTTCAGGATGTTAAAAGGGCCTGAATGAAACACCACAAAAAAGAGACATCGGCTGAATCCTCATATCTAAAACCTTGTTGGGGAAAAGGGCATACTGACAAACGGCGTATAACATCTTTTCCACTCACTGAACTGAAAAGGAAAGAAGAAATCACCAGAAAGACAGGAAATAGCTCATTTTTTGTATTTTTGCTTAAAACAGACTTCATTTGCTTCTATATCTATTTAGAAATTATTTGGAGAACCATTAATGTTATGAAACTCATTCCTTTCCTAAGACCTTCACAAGTCAAACACATACCTCAGGCAAGTATGTGACTGTGCCTGACACATCGATACATGTGAGAGAGAGAGAGAGAGAGAGAGACAGAGAGAGAGAGAGAGTAAGAGAGAGAGAGAGAAAGAGAGAGAGAGAGGAGGGAGAGGAGGGAGAGGAGGGAGAGAGAGAGGAGGGAGAGGAGGGGGAAAGAGAGAGAAGGGAGAGAAGAGGGAGAAGAGGGAGGGGGGGAGAGAGACAGAGAGAGAGAGGAGAGAGAGGAGGGAAAGAAGAGACAGAGAGAGAGAGAATAAGAGGGACAGAGAATGAGTGTGTGTGTGTGTGTGTGTGTGTGTGTGTGTGTGTGTGTGCACGTATACACATGCACCTCTCCTGTACTTTTAGAGCCCACACAGAGCATAGGAAAGTATGACTTAATAACAGATAATCTGATTTTGCTGTGTAAACCCTACAAAAAAGACACAAAGCCTATATGCTTCAGGTGTATTGCAAGAGAGGAATCTCTATCCTGGTCGACTCTGAGGTGCTGACTGCGTGGACCGGACGGGCTCTCTGGCCTTTTCCCACCTACCATACTGGCAGGCTTGCCTGTCAACATCCTCAGCAAAAAGCAGCGATCAGGAAAAATGAGGAAAGCTCTCTTGCCACCAGATATTAGCAGTTTTCACAAGAGCCTGATGGTAAGGGACGGGAGCTGTGATTTCAGTATCCATCAGAACAATGATGTACGTCTTAACTCTCAGCCTTTTCTAACTTAGTAAGCAGCAGCTAATCCAAGGCTTCGGGCAGTCAATGAAAATGTCTGAAACCTTCTAACAACAGATAAGCTTAGCTTCCCTCTTCCATTCAAAAGACAGTCATAATATGAGAAATGAAGAATAACATCAGCAATAGTAATACATGTTATGACTAAAAATATTTGTTTAGGAACAACCACCGAATGGACAAAACAAAATCAAGTTTCAATTTACACGTACCTGATATTTCCATTTCCCAAGGAGGTTACCATTTTTGCAAATGTCTGTTCAAGTGGCTTCTCTGAGCCCTTCTGGTTAACCTGTGAAAGATTTAAACACCAATAGCTTTCTTTCAAGTTTGCTTAAAAGCAGATGCGTTTTTTTTCTTTGAAGATTTTCTAGATGCATACCAGATTAATAATGACTTGTTTTCCATAAGTAATTATTTGTGAGTCAAAGTGCCTTTGAAAACCATCCATCTGGAGGAGAAAAGGAAAAGAATAACCAATTCACTATCTGGTGGTAAGATTCATCAAGTTTTCAAGAGTATCTCTGACTTTTCTGCTTATAATACAGCCACTAAACTAAGGACCTTTCTTCTAATTCTAAATTAAGCCTGTCTTCTAAAAACTTGGAGAATCATCTCATTAAGTATTAATAATGGCTAATAAGAAAATTAATACCGGTCAGCAAGATGCATTATGCATTACTCCTGTCTTCCATCCAATCCTGAGTGGCAAACACTAAGTGATCTAAACAGTGTGGGCACTGAGCTTCCGTACAGTCTCTGGAATCTAGGCTAGAATCCTTCATGGATAACTCTTTGTCAGCACAGTGCCTTGAAATGTCATGCTACTTGAATCTATTTACATAGATTATTCACTGGATCCTTTCAACAACCATAGGGTGGCAGGGCAGATCCTATTCCCAATTAACAGATGAGAAAACAAGTCACTTGTTCACCGTAATACTTCTCATCCCCAGGCAAGGACCAGAACCCAGGTCTCCAGGGCTATTTCCCATGATACTATGCTAGTTCTGTTGCAAAAGCTCGCTGCCTTAAGGTGTGTGTGGTCATTACAGGGAAAGGGAATTTAGGGACCAATCACACATTCTCTCTTTCTTTCTTTCTACTGCACACAGGTGTTAAGGGGATACAGAGAGCCTCCCCTCTAGGGCAAAGGGAAACACCACTGCCCCTTCCCCCAACCCATGCTCCCCATTTTCTGGCAGCGAGTGGAGCAGGCAGGCACCTACCTGATTGGCCACTTGGTTGATCTGTGGCTTTGGTTTATACTTGAGGTTTGGTCTTTGGGACCAGAAAAAAGGCATGGATCCTCTAGTCTGAAACAGAAATGGGGAGTGGGGATGGCAGTGGACATCTGCTTCTCCTTCTTTTCTCTCCACTTACTGCATCATCTTCCTCCCCTTCCCTCCTATGAGATGATGCCAGTAGAGTCAGAGAAGCCAAGTCGGCAAGTCCTCCCCTGCCAGAGAGAGCTCAAAGGATGGCCTTGTGCAGACTCTATGCCTGTGGTCTAAGGACCAGTCTGTCTAAGGCAGTGGTTCTCAACCTTCCTAATGCCGCGACCCTTTAATACTCATGTGTGGGAGTATCTGCATGTGGGCGGACCCATGTGGAGATGGACAGAGGAGTGGTGTCTCAGTTCCTGTGTTTTCCGATGGTCTTAGGCAACCCCTGTGAAAGGGTCATTTGACCCCCAAAAGGGTCACGACCCACAGGCTGAGAACCACTGGTCTAAGGCAAAGAGGCTGGTCACAGGCCTGGCTACTAGGGACAAGAGTCTTCCACAGACACTCTACTGAATGTGGAGGAGTTGAGACTGGCATCCTTGACATCCTAGGGTGATTTTCTCATTCAATACTGATGCCAGAGTTACCTCGACATACCCCTGGCCAAATAAACCACCTAAGAGGCAGGACAGGGATTCCAGGGAAGCTGTTCCTAAATGAAATGTATTGTGTTCTTGGATGTCAGGTATATCTTTTTAAATAAAGTCTCATCTTCACGTCTTCACAGATGACCTTAAATTTTTACCTGTTTCCTATGTACTCTAAAATAAACCACTTCTTTGAAAGGAAGGAAGCATGGGCTATGCCTGGTACCTATATGAGACTTTTCAAAGAGTGGTAACCCATGAAAAGCATGTTTTAGGCAACCTTACATGAATGCCCAGTCTTATTTGGCACAGCTCTAAAGCAACAAGGCATTTAGGGTTCTTGGGAAGGTGACAAAGTGTCTGTCACAAACGAAACCCTATGCCTCACTGCACACTTGTGGACTGGATTCCTGGGTCACCTCGGGTAAACAAAGTCAAAGGGAAGTGAGTATACTCTTTAGCCACTTCCTTCTCTTGGCTATTTGCTCACCGTCACTTCAGTTTTAAAAGGTTCAAGTTCAAATAACGAAAATGTTTGCTATCTCCAAAATTCCTGCAGCCCCACTCTGCTCTGAGGGCTCCAAGCCCAGTGACAGGGAAGCAGAAGGTAGGTAGGGGGTGGGTCGTTTCAGCAGCTTTGTTTAGCGATGATGGGTAAAACAACAAAGCACCATGCACAACACAAGGACAAGGCAGAGCAGTTGTGCCCCCACCTGGACAAATGAAGCTTTGCTCCCATTGTAGTGTACAATCTGCTCCGTTTCAACAAAGTTGGCAGCATGGCCTTCGGAATCTATTCCTACATTAGAAAACACAGAGTTAATTAGAAAAGAGCCACAGAACCCTGCTAACTCAAGGAACTGGGGAGAGGATCAGTCTGAATTCGTGAAAAGTATGCATCTAAAACTGATTTTGAGAAACAGAGTTTTATTATAGGTAGTACAGCACCTCAAGCAGGAAATTAAGCTAAAAACATTTCATCTAAGTCTTTAAGAGGTACATACATAGTGGCCACGTTTTCTGAACCCAGAACAAACAGCCTGGCAAAGAGTCTTTGGTCTTTTGGTTTGCAGGGACAATGCAGCATGGCATTTGGAATATGGCTATCTCGACAGATCTGCCAAGCCTGGTTTCTTATAAGTGGCTGGTTTAAAAAAAATTACAATAGGAAAGTCAAGATAGTCATTAATGTATCAACAATTCATGTGTATGACTGCTCTGATTCTTCTCTACTGCCCTCCCTCATCCCGTCTGGTCCCATGACCAACACCTGGGCACAGTCACAGCTGCCAGACTGGTCCTACCCCCTCCAATCCATCATCTTCCTCACTAACACCTGGTCACAGCCCTTGTCTGCTCCGGTCTCCCAAGTCTGTCGGTCCAGGTCCTCCACACCTAGGTATCACTTTCCTTTCCAATTTCAACCCAAATTACTTCTCTCCATGCACTCTACACTCCCAACAAACTGGACTTCTCACCACCTCTGCTACATGGCCCTATTTTTCCACTTTTGTCTTTGTTTACATTGTCCCCAATGCCTGAAATGTTCTCCCTATCCCATATTACTAAATAACTACAGCAGGAATTATATATACTTAAAATAGTCCTAGATTTAACCTTGGATTGGATAAGACACTGTCGTACTCAAGGAATTTATCAGATCACAAAAACATAGGGTGGGAAAACACATGTTTGAAACAAAAAACCATTAGGTGCTAAACTAAACATAATGAAAAGGGAGTCCAAGAAGAGTTAAATTACTGACATAAGTCACAAGTTAGAACAATTTTTAGTAATTTTTTGATATTACTGCCAAGAATGTGTAATTTATTTTTTTCCCCTCAAGAATTTCTATTCAAGACAGAAAATTTTGGTTAAGGAAACCTATGAGCAATGCCAATTTGTAAGTATGATCCAAGTCTGCCGCTCATTGACTATGGAACCTTATGGGGAAAGTGCCTTTTCCTTCCCAGATAACCATGGCCTCATCTTTCAAATAAGAGGGCAGTTTAGGTAATCTAAGGCCCCTTCGGGCTCTAAATGTTGTATAGCTTTTTTTAATGACACACAACAGAAATTTTGCTGGAATTTTAAATACCATCATACATGTAACATCCTAATAAGAACAAAAAATCATGGCTGGTCTGTGACTGGCACTCCTGGAGGGAACACCCAGCTGGGTGAGCTCCCGGGACACTGAAGCACTGAAGAAGAGATTTAGATACAACTGAGCTTTCAAACAGGACGACAGGAAAGTGAAACAGCCAACAAAAACCCAGACATTCCCACAGGGCAGGGGCCAAAGCACCTATAAATGAAAGCTAAGTCATGACGGAAGGCCAACACAACCCCTTTCTGGTGTATGGCTGTACTCACGGAAGATAATTCTAGCTCGGATTCCGCTTTAGTGCTCACAGTAAGAGACAAGAATACTTCTTTAACTGTGAAGAGGGGCCTATAGCTGAACGTTAAAGCCAGCAGTATAATCAAACAAACAAGTGAGCTACATGCTCAAGATACAAAGACAAAACAAAACTTCTTCCACAGGGGCAGCTAGTTGGTGCAGTGAACAGAACACCAGTCCTGGGGTCAGGAGGACCCAAGTTCAAATCCGGCCTCAGACACTTAACACTTACTAGCTGTGTGACCTTGGGCAAGTCACTTAACCCCAATTGCCCTGCCTTCCCGCTCCAAAAAACAAAAAAACAAAAAACAAAACTTCTGCCACAAAACTCTGCCTTACAGAATCACAGACGATGTAGGTATGGGCCTAACCTTAACCCTTATCCCCACCCTGCATCTGCTGCCCTGCTTGGTTTCAGCTCCCGGGAACAAGTGGCCCCTCAGGATAAGCTTGTCACCCCAAATCTCCTTACCTAGCTGCCAGCTCCAGCCTGGACTGACACCACATCCTTTGGCCTCCTCTCCCCTCCACCCAATGCCTGGACTCTTAGCTCCTCCACACTCCATCTGCTGCCCAGCCTGGGTACCTCTCCAAGGGATAAGATGGCCCCCTACTTCCTAGTGACCCTCCCCTCCCCTCCCCTCCCGCTTTCCCTCCTCCTTTGGTGGTTTGTTTTCCCCTTTAGATGATAAGCAGAGCTGCTGAGCAGGGCCTGCCTTTGTTTTTATTAATCTGTGTCTGTAAGTGCTGTATCCACACTTCCTGTTTATGGGATTGGATTAGAGAGACCCTGAAGAAAAGGATAAATAACTGAAGAAGTCACCCAATAACAAGGAAAGCAAGCTGGACAAAGAAGCGGTCAGCTCTCAACAGCCCCAGAGCCACCTGCTGGCTTCCTCCCGTAGGTGGCCCCTTGGGAAGAGCCAGAGGGACGGTCTCACCTCTCACATAATAGCGCACACCGGCTCGGAAGCAGCTCCTCCTTGAGATGAGAATCCAGTCAAAATACTTTCCATTGATGGAACAACAGTGCATAGTGATGACTTTAAAAGCATTAAGAAAAACACAAAACAGAAAGGATACGTGAACACGTTCAGATGCCATTCAGATTCTGATGTTAGCGCAGGACCTAATGTCCAAAACCGAAAGGACAGAAAAAAGCACAGATCTTCATGATGCCGTACAAACAGCCACAACTCTTCATCTTCCTCTCTGTGATAAACATTTCATGCCTACTTCTGAGAAGCTGCTGGGCCTGCCCTTCACCTCAAGTCCAGGTGGAGGCTGAGCCCAGGTTCAAGGCCACGTGAGCCACATGCAAGTCCTTCCAAGCAGGACAACAGGCTAGAGGAACATTCGATGGCCAGCTTCATGGAGCTGGAAGAGCTTTATCAGCTGATGGCCATCACAGGGTAAATTACTTTGGCCACTGAACCTCCAGAAACTGGAAGTGGAGAGGGGGAGGGGCTTTGATCCATGCCACTCACTGGATGGAGCCACCCCACCAATCAAATCACAGGGTTTTGGTTGGCTGGTTGGTTTTAAGCATGAAAGTAAATTAAACAACCCAGCTTAGGCATTTATAGCTAACCAAGGAAATGTCAAGTAATGATTATTTAAAAATATTATTTAGAAGAGGTGGTATTTTGAGGTGTTTTTTTTAACTTCTTATTGATTTACAAATAAAAGAAAAATCAGCTTTTAGGTAAATCTTCTACCTAGAGAATATCACATTTCCCCAACTGTGCCTCCTGATCTACATCTGAGTTTATCTTTGTGAAATGGCTGCTATATATACGGTCTGCTTTGAGGGATAAGGCTTGAGGAGGGGAAGAGTTCACAGCTGTAAGACGCAACACCCTCCCGTGCCATCAGCTTGCCTAAAATCTTCTCTAGTTCCCAGAAGAGACTAAGATATTAGATTTTCCAAGGAAATGAGCCCTACTTTGAAAATCCAGCTGCCAGCTCATTAGCTCCAGTACATCCATTCAGGAAAACGTGAAAGCAATTTTAAAAAGAAAAAAATGGTTTATCCAATACGAAACTAAAAGTAGCAAACAACATGCCTAGCTACTGACCGTGAAAATGCCAAGTAGGTCACGACTCACACGCTCCGTGACAAACTTAAATCAGCTACAGCAGCTGGTGGGCGCGTAAGAAAAAGAGCAAAGCAAATGAAAATGTACGGAGCAAGTTCTAAGCCGGGCAAGGCTATGCAGAAACAGGGACTTACCCTAGGTCTGCTCTATTAAACACGAAGTTTAATCCCCATGTATATAAATACATGTGTATGTAAATAAATTTATATGTATATACATGTGGGGAGGATATACAGACAGAGAGAGATAAAAGAGAAAGAGAGACAGACAGACAGAGACAGAGAAAATGACTACAAACCCAAATTTAAATCTGGCCTCAGACACTTACTAGCTGTGTGACCCTGGGCAAGTCACTTAACCCTGTGTGCCTTAATTTTCTCATCTGTAAAATGAGTCAGAGAAGAAAATGGCAAACCACTGCAGTATCTCTTCGAAGAAAACCCCAAATCTGACTGAGTTGAATCTGACTGAAACACCTGAACAATAACAATTCACGTCATTTAGTAACCATGGGGTCTTGCCAGGTCACAAACTCTCTGGGCCTCAAGGTCCTCATTCATAAAATGAATATAATAATGCTCTGTCAGGCTGAAAGAAAATTCTAAGGGGGGAAAAGTAGCCATTTGTTTTTGACAACTCTGGATGTTTCTTTCTAAGGAAATTGGGGGAAATATCTTTGACTAAAATTTTTTCACTTTCTCCAGGTCCTTTTCCATAAATACCCACAAACAATTTTGATGAGCCATCAAAATAAGACCCAGTCCATGTCTATCTGTATTTCTTTAGTGCCCTCTTCTCCAATGTTGCATGTTGATGTTCCCTCATCAGCAATACTTTGTGATGTCAGTTTCTACATAATTTGAAAAACTGAGATATTTTATAATATTTTCTGTAAATGGATAATGTGGATTAAAAATCTCTAGATTGCTAAAAATCTCACAATCATGTAAGGATACATCCAAATAAGACAGGGAGAGCAAACCGATGGACCTGAAAATTTAAAAATGGATGTTTTAGTCACATTTTTAAAATATCATACAGTAGTTCAATTTTCAACATGGAGATTAACACACAAAGGAGACAGAAAAGCTATACAATATTTATACCTATCTTCTCTTCTCCTCTGCCTTCCCTGGACATTATAAGAAAACACACCCAACATGTTATTTACTGGTCAATTCAGAAAAACAAATTAAGCCATTAGGCATATGTTTTTGGCATGACAGCATCACCTGCCTCCAACTGTGTCTCTATGTCTATATTTGAGTTTATCTGAGTGAGGACAAGGGATGACAGACACCATTCACTGTCTCCTGTGAGGGAAAGGTTTTGGAATCAATATGAGAAAGATGAGGTAGGGTCCTTTAAAAGAGGCTACTGTTACTCTCTTCTACTTTTAACCTATAACTACAAGCTAATAAAAGAAAGGCTCCTCTCTTGAAACTTGGTCTCCCCGCACCCTAAGTCTGCCAGTATCCTTCCCTGCAGTATCTACATCCTATGGCTGTCTGCCTGCAGCCCCCAAGAGTAAAGGGATTATGGCAGCTGTGGCTGGAAATGCTCCAGCGGTTACCAAAAGGCACCTTCTGCCTTTTCAGGCATTAGGAATTAGACAATTTCAGAACTAAGTCAGTGCTGTGTAATGGTAATGGAATTTGGAGATGCCCCTGTATTGGCTTGGTTTTGGGGTTGAGTGTTAAAACCCAGAGCTTGTGAATCCCACTTGTGGGACGGACTTGTTGACATGAAGAGAGAGGGCTGAACTGGGAGGAGCTGTGAATTGGGAGAGAGGCCAAAGGCAAGAGAAGGCCAGAAGGACTTTGGGAGAGTAGTATCCAGCCTGAGTTGCTGAGAGAAAGACTGCTGAGGGCCCATTGGAGCTGCCCAGGACTTTTGGAAACTGCCACCCGGAGTGCCGAGAACTGAGGAAGCATGGCTGTGATGCCGGTATTTGTCTGTTTTGATGTTGTTTTGCCAGATTCACCTGCTGGTGAAGGACAGTGCTGCTGTTGTAGAGGTCCTGCAACCTGGCTGTTGGTTCAGAAGCCCTGAAGGAAGATTTTCTTGTGGTGTGTTTACAAAAAGGCAGAGGGCCTTGCTGATGTTTTCAGGGGTTCTGGGACTGTTCTACAGGCAGAGAGTGACTTGATGAGGACACTGGCTATGCCTTTGTTGAGCCTTGTCTCCCCCCAGGAACTGAGATTGCTGAGGGCTTGCCTCGAGTCAAGATGAAAGAAGGGCCTTTCCTTGGGTTTTCAATGCTGGGATGATATCTTGACCTTGTTATAGCTTAAGGGTGGATGGCCTTTTGTGCTCTCCTGCCCTTATTGAGAAAGTGCTTGGTGTTAATGGATGGTATTGTAGTTCAGTAGTGTCAAGGGGTGGGAAACCTTTGGCATTTTTGTGCTCCGTGATTGACTAAATGAATGTACTTTGTTTATGATTGGAAACTATTCTCCATTTGAGAAGAGACTAAATGAATGTACTGCCCAGGAGTGGGCTACTTCGACTACTGATCCAGGGGTGGGATCCCTGGACCTTGGTACTTTGCAATTGCTAAATGAATGAGTTACACTGTATTTTGACTTTCTCTGTTCTGTGAATGTTTACTGAATAAATGGGGTTTGCTATGCTGGTAATCCAAACCTTGGAAGTTGCCTTTGCGTGGCATTACATGCTGTCACAAAAGAGGGCACAGGACAACTTCCTAGTGTTGGCTCAGTGACTCCCTTTTCTAGTCCTTCCTATAACAGTATCTTCCCAGTTGTAGAATACCCAGGTCCATCACTGGGGTCAGAAGGTTCTGGACTGAAAATAGTAAGCTTTCAGCAAGCGAAACGGTTGTCCTTGGGGTCTTAAATCGATGGTTACTTGTGATTTAGTGAAGTAAAAGCTAACTATTCACAGAATAAAGTTGGGAAGATAAATGAGGTTTCTTTGTTTTTTCTCACTAATACTATAAAATCCAAATAAGTACATTACCATAGTGATTGATTATACCTAAAGGGAAAAAATACACACATACACCTCCACAAGGCCTTCCCTTCATACTATACTGACTTATGTCCTTCTGCTACTCATTTGGTCCTGGAACCTTTTATGTATCAGTTACCGTGAGTGTTTCTCAAGATGACCTTGAGTTTACAAATGCTGAGCTAATATAACAGTAAAGCAAGTAGGAAGGATTGCAAAACTAGGTAGAAGAAACTCTGGGAATACTAGTGAAGCCTCTAATCCAAGGAATGATTTTTTAAATTCCTAGGTAGCAGTGCTCAGTGGAATTCCTGGTCTTAATTAACTGGGCTAACAATGTTAAAAACAGATTTCAAATAACTGTTTTTTTCAACTATCTCAAATTTTTCACAGTAATGAATATTACTTAAAAATAATAGGCTTGAGGCAGCCTAGGAGGCACAGTGGACAGAGCACTGGCCCTGGAGTCAGAAGGACCTGAGTTCCACTGTGGCCTCAGACACTTACCAGCTGTGTGATCCTGGGCAAGTCACTTAACCCTGTTTGCCTTCTCCCCCCCTCCCCCCACCCAATAAAATAATATAAAAATGGTAAACTTTGAGAGAGTCTAGAAGAAATCAAAGTTGGTCACCAAGAAAATTCCCTTAATGGTCACTGAGTTCCAATGACGTTAAAGGTCAGTGCCCTTAAGTCCAACTCTGATGACTCACTACGGAACAGAGTATTAACCCTGAGTTCTGGCAAGCAAGGCAGTATCACCTATGATCTACAACGCTAGTTAGGAGCATGCCCATCTAACAAGAAAAACAACAGGCATTTTACAGCAGATGCAGCACACTACAATCTTCAAAGTGTGTGATCTCATTTGAGAATGCCCTTTGCTCTGTGAGGCAAGTGTGACTGGGCATTATCATTAAGAAGGCTGACTAGCAGCAATATTTTTAGTCACGGAAACTCATGAAAAATCCATCTGTGCCACTGAGGCACTGGAATCAGCACAGACAGACCAACGAAATCAATGGTCTTCTGAAGAACCATTAGAGCTGAGGTCCCATGCTCATCATTGGTATTTGTTACCAGTGGAATGAACCATTTTTTTTAAAGTAGAAAAATAAAACAGACCAATGCCTCTGGATATACTAAATCAATCTAGAAACATGTTTCATAACTTCTACAAAGAAAGATACGGTTGTTCTGGATGAGGGAGAACATGGGCAAATGATAGTGGTTCTATTTGGCCAAGTCTCTTTCCTGAATAGCTCAATATTTGCAAGTGAGTTTTCCTTAGAAAACATCAGCACCTGGGCAGCGGTGCATGTGGCAGCAAAGCTGTTATAAAAGCCTTCTGACTATAACTTTCCATTTAACTGGTCAGTTATCCTTTGGACATTCCACCACACAATTATAGAAGGATTAGTTGCACTGACATGTCCACAGAGACAGACCATTAACTAGTGGGTCTGATCAAGCTCTGGGTGGCGCAATCTTGCTACCTCTCCACTGCCAAGTAGATAAATGCAGGTTGTGTTCTGAAAAATGCAAAATAAAGCTCAATTGTTACCAAAGGATTTTATTCCAAAATTTATTTCAAAAGATATTTTAAAATTTATTCTGCCATCTACTGACACCCACCAATTAGAGAGAAATATAACCTCACATACATAGGAAGCTCTGCTTTTATAATTAAAGTTTTTGAATGAGCACAGTTTGTTAAAAACAATTAAGTCTTCAGCTTAGAAAGATTAAGGCTGAGCAGGGATATGCTAATTTTATAAGATTATATAAAGAATGTAAAAGGGTGGTTTGTCTCTGGAAGAATGAACTATTTTTAAGCTAAGTCAAAAGCAAATTTATTTCCCACTTTGCAAAGTGGGAAATAAATTTAAAGAACTTGTTACATAGTATATTAAGGGTTTGAAAAGAATTCAGAGAAATTCATGGAATTCTGATTATTTAAGGAAATTGAGGATATCTGGGGTCAATAGCATGAAGAACAAGCATGCCTCAGGTCACTGTTGAAGCAATGAATACTCAGCTGAATAGGTCACTGGCCAGACTCAGTTTCCCTTTTCTTCTGCTCTTGTATCAGGACTCTCCCAAGTTCACTAATACTGGAAAAAGTACAGTTACCTACTTACTCTTCTTTTTCCAGTGATTACACGGTATATGCTTTTCACTGAAGTCAAAGACCGCCAACTTTCTAAGGTAGACCACATTCTATACATTAGATAGGAGGGTGACAGACTTTATCTACTGACCATCTTAGAATCGTGTTAAATTAGTAACAAATATCTCTAGCGTGTATTACCTCTGGCTGGGCCGATAATTCTCTAAGAAGATGACCATTCCATACAAATCGCTGATCTGCCTATTAGAAGATAAAAGTCATAAAATGCAAAATTAATAATAATTTAATAAAGAGGATGCCAAACTTCTACAATAATCTTATGGCACAATGGAAATTAGGGGTTTTTTTTTTAAGTTACAGTGTTTAAAACTTCTCCAAAGTTAAAACTCTGAACTGCTTGGTTCCTCAAACAAATCCTAAAATTTACCCTGAATAGTATATTATATCAGATCAAGAATAGTCTTTTTATAAAATGAAAGCACATTCTGTAGCTGTTTTAGCTACACAGAATATAGACAGTAAGTTTTATATGTACTTTAAAATTCCTATCAGTAGTACTGCTCCTCCTTGGTAACAAGTGTAATGTAATTACCACACATTCCAACAATCAGAATTCCAGCTGGCAGTCATAAGCCCTAAAGAGACTGACTAGTTAAAGAGTTCTAAATTACATTTCACGTTTAACAAATTGCACTGTGAAATGATAGGCTTATACTATTTCAAAGGTGGAGGTAGGAGGAAAGGCAGGAGGACGTATGACATAAGGCCATTATGTAAATATAATTGTGTAGGCATTACAAATGGAAAACTGGATGTGGCAGATGTAGGTCCCAGGAGTTAAGGACACTCTCCTGTTGACCTCCTTTCAGTTCTGTGAGAAAAGAAATACTGAGAAGGATTCTCTCCTAACTGGCTTCCCCACACAGGCATTTTAAACTTGGATTTCCAATTATCCTCACTTTAACTATCAACTGATGATAATAACAATAACAGAAACAAGCTGATTATGACAGAGAAAACTGCTATTCAACGAGAAACTTACTCTTTCCAACAGACTCATTTCTTGAAATTCTGGACTGGTGTTGGATAACCGTTGTAAAGTATGTGTCAGATCATATGTTGTTGAAAAGTAAAACCCATCCATGCTCAAGACGTGGTTTATCATTGAAAGGAAGGTCTTGTTGTCCTGTAACTGGAGACAAGGGTCAATAAAATGAGATGATAAAGGGCTCTCATTATGTCTAAAGAAGAATGTTTCAGGAGGAGGGAGGAATCTTGAAACAAATTTTTATTTTAAGACACTCGGCCTACAAGTGAATCAATATTTTTGTGGGATTCTATTATAGAATGGAAGCATGCAAAAAAAAGGGGTGAGGAAGAAGACAAAGAAGGAAACAGGTGATGTACAGTAATCAAACTTCTATAACCTCTCAGGAAGAAGAGAGTCTACAAGAGAACAGGAGAGGAAAAGGGAGGGACTGAAATGGGGGAAAGAAGAGGAAAATCTTGGTTGAGTAGTGAGAAAGGGTTCCCCTGATGAGGGTTTTCACGGGGCAAGAGGGAGAGAGGAAGAGAGATCCTATAAAGGGAGATGGCGACCTTACAAGGAGTATAATCTGCAGGTATCTGGCAGTTAGAAAGGTCACTCATATGCCTCAAAAGGGGCAGCAGAGCTCCTAGGGGCAACTGACACCCAGAAGAACAAGAGGACATAGACCCAGAGAGCAGATGTCACGGCAAATGGGGAAAGGTGAGCGTAGGGGGGAGAGAATCACCACGGACAGGGTAAAGGACAATAATGATCAGTAAAATCAGGAACTTAGAAAAACTCCTACCCTGGGGAAATGTCCTCTTTAAACCTTCAGGAATTGCTATTTTTAAGGGTAAAGCACAACAGAAAAAGAGTGTGAGTGGGAGAATGAACACAGAAACTATAAGAAGAAACAAAAACTTTAGAAGTTTTAATTCCATGAAGAACATGGAAAGAAAGACTAAGTGATAATAAGGACCATGAATCAAAGGGGAAAAAAGCCTAGAACAGATAAAAAGGTAAGATAAATAACAGAGTGAACAAGGGTAAATCCTTTTTAGAAAAAGGTACAGAAAATTATATTTAAAAAACTAATGAGCAAAAGTTGAAGGAGAGGAGGAGAAGGGAGATTTTACTTGATTACTTAAGTGAGAAAGGAAAAGAGGGGAAGAATCAGATAACGGGATGAAAGGAAGAAAAACAAAGGAACTAATAAGTAAAACTCCAAAACAAACGAGGAGGGGAAGGGAAGAGATGCTGATGAAGAGGGGAAGAGAGCCAGCGTGGACAAGGTCGCCTTAAAGCAGACCAAGCTAAAATAACTGAAGAGACAGTATTGGGGCTTACAGAGAAAGAGAAAAAGATCCTCATTCAGAAAAAAAAAGCAGGAGTAGAGACACTTGGAGGAAAATATAAACCTAACTCTCACAATGGGAATGGATTAAACAGAAACAAAAAGAAAGTGACAGACTGGAGAAGAAAACAAAACACCACAGTTCGTTGGCCTAAAAGAAACACATGATAAAAAGCAAGACACACACAGAACACAAACGAGGGACCAGGATAAAATTTACTCAACATCAGGTGAATCCAGAAAGCAGGAGTTGCAATCCTGCTATCAGACAGAGAAAAAATAAAGATTCGCAGAACAAAAAGAGAAAAATCAGATGTGCAAAATCCATTGTTCCTTTTCCTCCCACGTGCTTGATTCGGTCATCTGGCTGGAAGTGACTGAAGGGTGGTCCGAGCTGTGAGTCTCAGTCTAGTTCTTGCCAAACCGCTAATGTCTTTTGCCAAGTACAGTTGTTAAATAATGCAACTTTCTTCCAGTTTTTATTTTCTGTAAGTTTTCAGATAGTATTTTTGGGGGGTGTGCATCTGGTTAAGAATTCCTAGTAGATTACTTCTATTGACTTACTTTCCGATTTTCTTCCCAGTATAAGACAGTTTCAGTAATAACCACTTTTGAAAACTCAAGTTTTAAAGTCAGAGCGCAACACCACCTTAATCTGCCCTCCTAGCTCCCCAGTTTTTCCGTAGCAATTTTCTTATAATTTTATCTAATTCTATGAAGAAACTCCTTGCTATCTGAACTGGCATTAGAATAAATGTCAGTTAATTTGGGAAGACTGCTATTTTTACTATATTAATCTGACCTTATCTACAAACACTGAACGACTCCCTAAGCATTTAGCTCTTTATTTCAGTCATTACAGTTGGTAAAAAATTATTATGTTATGTTTCACTTAAGGTAATCAATAAGCTAATGGTATATTTGAGGGCCCTATACTTTTCTAAATAACATATTAAAAATCAAAAGGCACTTAGACTTTAATAATCATGTTGGTTATGACAAGACCTCATAAATTTGTATGTCAAAAAAGAAACTATCATATAAAGCCTTGAGTAATGGAAATTAAGCATTATTAAGCAGTCCCATGACCACAGCCCTTTTGTTCTTTTAAAATGTGCTTCTTCATAAAAGTCTTTCCCTCCAGGTGCCATCTTCTCAATAAGACTGTGAGATCCTCAAGGGAAAGAGTTGGGTCTGCTTTTCTAACTAACCCCAGCACTCATGGCAGAGTTTTACACAGAAGTGAGTATATACTAAATGCTCTTTCATTCATTCAAGTCCTAAATTTAGAGCATATATAAAAAATCTGCGACTAATATTTAAAATATGAAAATAAGAAGGTCTTACAGCCCAATGCTGAAAGTCTAATGAAGGGAAATGGTTTTCTAACAGTAACTGACTTCATGATGACCCTGCCTGAATTGTAATTAGTAAGAACTTGCTGTCTTATGCATTCTTAAACTTTGGTCATTTAGAGAAAGCCACAAGGTAAGATTATTTAGAAGTAAACCAAAGATATCATCAATTTATCCAGTATTTTTACTGTCAATAAAATGGTACTGACATTTTTAAAAAGCTAAAAAAGGTTTTAAAAAGCTTGAAAATTTATCCTATTAAAAACTAAAGTTTTTTAGGAGTGATTTTTTTTTAAAAAAAGTAATAACTAAAAACAAGAAAAAGCATTGTAATCTTAGTTCAAATGAAAAGTGATTTAGTTTAAAATAGTTGTAAAACTACCACGCAAGATTAAATCTGGAATGAAGATGATCAGCAAGCAACCACACAGTATTTTGTTAGCCTTCGCAGTTAAATGAATGAGTATACAAACATAAAAGTTATTGCTGTAAAATAAATGTGTGGCACAAACGCAGTATAATAAAATTAGTCCCTTATAAATCGTAAAAATATCCAAAGGTCAAATATTTTAAGTTTAACTTTAAGAAATGCTTGATAAGGGCGGCTAGGTGGTGCAGTGAATAGAGCACTGGCCCTGAAGTCACAAGGACCTGAGTTCAAATTTGGCCTCAGACACTTAACATGTACTAGCTATGTGACCTTGGGCAAGTCACTGAACCCTAATTGCCCTGCCTCTCTCCCTCCAAAAAAAAAAAAACAAAACAAAGAAATGCTTGATAATTAGATTTAAAAGTCTTAGATATTGTTTCTCACTGCTTTTACTACTTCCTCAGTCTTTAAAAGAAGATAGAAAAAGTTTTTTATTAATGGACTCTTACCTGAATATCAGTTAAGTGCAGCATAGTCTTCTTATAGGAAAGGATATCAAAATCTGTTGCTTTCCATATTACGTGACTGAAAAATTCACCCACTTTTTTCTTTTTGGTAATTACAATGAGATAACTACCTATAAAAGCCAAGACACACAAGCTATTCAAAAAGCAATTCCAAAGTGGGGAGTAAGTCTTACTTTTTCTTAACAAAATGATTAGAAATAAGGACCACAGTAAAACCTCTTTGGAATTGTATGTTTATGAACATGTGAGAGGCAGTATGGCACAGTGAGTGGGGCAGAGGTGGCCCCTGCCAGCTGCCAGCTGTGGGGCACTGGCTGAGTCACTTCCCCTCCGATGCTGACTGGCCCCAGGAAATGCTCTGAGTTAAAGATCAGGTGCCACCTGTTCTGCATCAACAATTTCCTGATCAGTAGTTCCGTGTCCTGATGAAACAATGGGCCAAACACCCCTCTCCCCACAAAAACAACCCCAAATGTGAACTATCCATTTTGTCCACTTAAATTCCAAATGAAAGGTCACAAGAACCAAACACATAGTAATCTAAGCAGGTTATTGTTTGGAAAGGAGAGACAAGGAAACCCGTCTTTTCTTCCATGCTAGGACACGGAGTATGAACAGTCACTCATTTCATACAATTTGTTGCCCAGGGCACACAGGTTTATTTGGGAACACAGCTTAAGACAAAAGAAGACTCACGACTCCATCTTGATGATACAGTACTTGTGTAGCAAGGAAGGCAACAGGCCATGTGCCCTCATGCTGACCCTTTCCTATAAAGTTTTCAGAATAGTGAGCAGAAGTATCTGTGCTTGTGGACAACGCTGTGGGTCCACTGGCTAGAAGGGGATTTTCCATCTGAACTAGGTACAAGTTCGGGTGGAATGGAAAGTCTGGGTAGGAGGAAGAATGGCTTGATTTTCTCTCTTTCAATGGGAAGATACATTATTATATATCTGAAACAGGTTAAAAAATAAATCCAAGTTACCAGAGCTAACTAGTGTGGCAGCTTCAAGTGTAAACACAAAAACTGCAACAAGTTACAAAGTTAGGACGGATAGAGCTGGTAAAACCCGTACCACCTCTAATCAAATCCTTACTCTCTGCAACCATTCCACTACCATAAATTTTTTTTTTAATTTTGAAATTCAGTAAAGAAAAATCTTAGGATTCACTAAGAATTTAAAGTTGACAGCCTAGGAATTCCAAACTCCCAATTCAAATTAAAGTCCCAAAGAAAATGTTTTAAAGCCTTAGGTTGACAAATATAATCTTATATATGGTATTACTTTCAGGCACCAGCCTCAAAAGTACAGTGATCACAAATCGCTAATCTAATAGAGCAAATTACTACCAAAGACCACACAAAAACGCAGCATAACTGTTACCTCATAATCTACTAGCAGCAATTTCTATAAATCCTCTTACTTGTACAACTCTGCTAAGTTTTCTTACCTGCTACCAGTCGGATTGTGCCCAAGATGCCAAATATCGTTCTTGTAACAGCTGATGGAGGAACATCTTTCTTCACTAGAAGGAAGGAGAAGAACAGTCAACAAGCATTCATTAAGTATTCACTCTGTTAAGTACTGGGATTACCAAGAGAGATAAACCGAAGCAGAAGCAGAAGCCATCTCTCTCTGCTCCTTTCGGAAGAGAGGGAAGTTCATGGGTGTGGAAGGAACACTGCAAATATTTTCAGACTGTTTTAATATCTTGATTGGTTTTCCTGGGTCTTTTTCCCTCTTCTTCCTTGTCTTCTTTTAAAAAATTCTTTGTTTTCTGGGATGGCTCTCAGAGAAGAAAGCAAAGGAACATAGGGAGATAGTAAGGCAATATACAAACAAAAGATATAAATAAAATTTATTTGGAAAAAAAAACTAAAGGCAAAACCAGTCCCTGCCCTCAAGACACTTCCATGTAAAAAACCAGGTATCACATGCCACATACAAAGCAGATGGAAGGTGACTTTGGAGGGGAAGCCTAGCACCTGGCAGAACTGGGAAAAGCCTCCTGCAGGTGGAATCTGAGCTGCATCTGAAGGAAGTCAGGGATGCTGACAAGTGGAAGTAAGGAAGAGAATCCTGGGCAAAGTCGTGGAGGGGGAGAGAAGTAGTTTGGGTAGAAGGGAGCAATGTTTAAGAAGGCTGACAAGGTCAGAAAGGGCCAGGCTCTAACAAGGGACTCACTTCTGATCTCAGAGATTATAGGAGCCATGAGAGTTTACTGAGTAGAGAAGGGAGAGCCATGGTCAGGCCTGTGCTTTGGGAAAATCACTCAGACTGAGGAATGAGACTCTAGGCAGAATTATCAATGAGAATGCCATCAAAAGATAATATTTGAACATGTGGAATTCAGATTTAGTCTGGTTTCAAATCAGTTTGAAACAGTTTGGTTTTCAAGAGTTTGGTTTCAACAGTTTCAAACAGTCTGGTTTCAAATCAGTTTGCCAGCTGTGGGGCACTGACTGAGTCACTTCCCCTCCGATGCCGACTGGCAAATCATCATCATTAAATTAAAATGGCCCCCATTTTGGTCCTCTACCAAAGGTAAACTAATTCAACCAGCCCAGAAGAAAGTGCCAACCACAAGAATTCTTCAGTAATTTGTGGGGCCACTTCCACACCAGGTTTATTCATCAGCTTCGCCAAAAGTGTGCAATTGGAAAATAGACCTTAACTCAACCATACAAATGATGTAGTAGTACCCATGACCAAACCTGCCTGGGCTCAGAATTGACCCCATGCACTCAGACCCCAGATTCTTATCTGAACCCAAATCATGGGAGGAAGATTTTGTGGGTTCGAAAAGAAAGTCCTCACCAGAGGCATGCAGGGAAATCACAGAGTTAAGCCTGTCTTTTCCTACAACACTCTACTATTTACAGTTCTGGGTACACTTTAAGTTTGAGAGCATCCACTGGATGACAAAGACAGTTCCGAAAGGTCTCATAACTTCCCATTCAAGGGGGAAGTGCAAATGGAGAGATTTAAGTTTGATAATAAAGGAAAAGTTTCCAAACAACTAAAGCTATCTAAAACTAGCAGGATGCCTTGTCAGACTATGGGTGCCCTCTGCACCGAGCTAGAGCTGGACGACCAGTTGGGGGATATTCTGTAGCGGTGTTTTTGGTTCAGAGACAGGCTAGACTAGCCAGTCTCTGAGGCCCCTTCCACCTATGAAGATTGTGGTCTACAACAAACATTTCCATCTGGTGATGCTCTGCATGATGTGAGAAGAGAGACCAGAAGAAAATGTAAGTGCTAATCACACTGTTGTTATATTAGATATAAAATGAGGTACAACATCTGTATCATGTGCAGCAATTCCTCAATGTAGAAATAAACTTAATTTCCTCTGTTTTTCCCTAAGATTCTCCTAAGGCCTCTTGTCCTGAGGCTACTCCACATGTCCAGACCTCCTGTAGCAGGATATAAAAGTTTCATTAATGTAGCCAAAGATGCTCATGGGTCAAATTAGTTTGGAAAACACCATTTAACTATTTCACTCCTGTACACAGATTTAAGTCTTTGAACAATAAGTTTTGTATTACCAAGCTTAATTTGTTAAAAGATTCACAGTTTGATACAGAATCCTCTTTTTGCATTCTGCTCTCTATACAAAAATGCTTTTTTAAATGTCTAAATTCATAACAATTTTTAAATTGTTAATGATTCTAGTTAATCTACCGATAAAAGATTGAGTACATTTAACACTCGGAAAAGAAAAGCAAGATCACCTCTTAGAGACAAGACTGAAAAATGCACAGAGAAGCAAACCTGGCTACACAACATTTTGGCGACACCAATGTGACATTCCAACAAGAACGATAGGAATTTTCACTTACTAACCTCATCATCAGTGGTCCTATATAATCATAATAATGTTCAAACAAACAAAAACCTATTAAAATCCTATCAGCTAATACCCTATAAATTGCACTGGAGGAATGGTTATTAATCACAATAATCTTCCTCATATAAGCACAGAAATAATTATATTTTAAATGACCAACAAAAAAGGACCACCGGACATTCTTCTCCACAGTATTTTTCTTTTAGATACCACACTAAAATTATCTAGATACAAATGTAAGTCTAATTAAAAAAACGTACACGGAAACCTGGGCTAAGGCCTCTCTGGAAGGCTGTCCTTCTCCAACTCAAAGCCCTAACACTGCGAGCAGCTCCCTCCCGCCTCCACGTACCTGTGAGGGTCACCTCTGTGGAGACCCGATCAATGGCAAGCACGTCATCTACTCGGTCATCACAAGGCTCTACATAAAATTTTTCAGGGGTCACGTGCCTGGGAAGAAATTAAAAGCCCATGAGGAAAAGGAACTGATTTGTAAGAGCTTTAAGTTCTGTCCCACCCTCAGGCCGTTAATAAGAGCTTCTCTATTCATGGATTCATCTTCCCAATGTCCCAACAAATGAAGACTCACAATCCGCTGCAGCCTTCTTTCACTTACCTAAAACAATCAGGAAGTACCCAGCTTTTGATCAGCTCTGGAAAAGGTACTGATTTACTTCAAACCTGAGTCCCTGACTTTGTACCAGAACCATTAGTAGAAAAGTTTTAATATGATACTTCCTTAAAAGGTTATTGTGATTTTTTTAAAGCATCAAGCAAAATTAGCTTAATATAGGATTCATTTTCTTGGGTAACTCAAGTCGACTCCATCTTGTTCAGTTGTTTTCAGTCACGTCTGACTCTTTGTGACCCCATATGGGCTTTTCTCAGCGAAAATACTGCAGTAGAGTGCCACTTCTTTTTGCAGTTCATTTTACAGATGAGGAAACTAAGGCAAACAGGGTTACATGACTTACTCAGGGTCACACAGCTAGTAAGTGTCTAAGATCATACTTAAACTCAGAAAGACAAGTCTTCCTGACTCCAGGCCAGGTACTCTTATCAACTGCACCACCTAGCTGCTAGCTATATGACCCTGGGCAAGTCATTTAACTCTGCTTGCTTCAGCAATAACTAATTGTACCAGCATGCAAACTATACCTGCGCCTGACAAGTATTTATCGGCTGCAGGACACTAGAGTTCCCTGAACTGTGTCCCACGCAGATGGTGTCCCTGGCTCAGATGGCAATTTATATAGAGCAGGGGCTACACACAACTCAAACAGAAATGGAGACCTGAAGGCCACGCATGGACTAAGACAATCACAAACTGACATTATCTATGTTGTATTGTATTTTTATTTATTCTGTCAAACATTTCCCAACTACATTTTAATCTGATTCCTGCAGCACTCAGGAGTTTTACTAGCCCCCTGCAGGGGGCTACCTCTGATTTACAGGCTAGGACAGCCAAGACATTTGCACAAATAAATATAATGTGGTACAATATGAAAGGGGCGCTGATAAGAAGTGCTTCTAAGAAGAGGTTACCTCAGCTATCTAAGATGAGAAAAGCAGGCGTCAACTGGGTTTTAGCAGATGATTCAAAACTGGACAGGGGATGATAGACGTAACTATGAGCAAGATCACTGAGCTGGGAAATTTTGGACATGTCATGATGGGCTCTTAATACCAGGTGAAAGAGCGTGGCTTACCAGCTATGTGACCATTTTACCTAAGCCTTCTAAGCCTCAGTTTTTCCATCTGTGAGATGAGGAGGTAGATATATGATGTCTGAGGTTCCTTCCAGCTTTAGTAGCATATAATTTTATGGTTCTATTCATGGTAGTTTGAAGGTTTCTGAGCAAGAGTAAGGCGAGGGGGTCAGAAAGGAGGTGGTAGAGAGTGGCATCGTCAGAGTTATAGTTTAAGCTACACCTGAAGAAGTTTAACAGTTGTGAGTCGACTGCAGTAATTAGTATACTGCCGAGTAGGCCTCTAGACCCTTCGTCAGTGTCCCACGCGCGGTCAGCATGGCAAGGATCCATGATTGCATTGGTGTGGGATCTCCGTCCAACAACATGTATGAAAACATCTGCAATGGGGGAGGTTACTCTTCAAGAGCCACCTGAGGCTCAGACAGGTTCATCCATTAGCAGAACATATTCTGTGTAAGCATAAATTGCACTGAATCAACCAATCACACCAGACATTACACACAGCATTATATGAGGTAAAGTGAGGCAATAATGCAAACAACACAGCTTCAAAAAGCTCACAAAGTAAGAATAAACAGGAAAAAAACAGGAGGAAATTCTGGAAGGAAGCAATGTCTCCAGACCTTGTGTGGTTGTAACTGCTTTCACTTTTTAAGGTACATTTGCTATGAGACAGCCCTCTCTGCTGCCCACAAACATCAAAATAACTTTAAAATTTCAAAACAGTCTGTAATGGTACCAGACACAACAAACATCTTGCTATATTACTCCAGGAAAAGCAATATAAAATAAAATAAAATGAAGTAAAAGCTTTCAAACTGCAATTTGTACTTTGTTGCATGCCGTTGCACAATTTGTACAGTGAAGGGGTCTCTTTAAGTGGCCCCAATTTGTGGGGTGAAGCAATGTTTTGTTTTGGATACATCTGTGCACTTGTCCCCCTACAATTCCCTGAGAACACAGACTGTAGCCCTTTTATCTTTGAACCCAACAGCTACCGTAGTGTCTTGCATATAATATAGGTGTTTAATAAAACGTTTGTTCAAAGAAAATCAATAAAACAAACAAACAAAACCAAATCCCTCTGCACATACTGCAGAGTAACCTGAAAGTTAAAGTCACGCTCGTTGCTCCCCATGGGAACAAGCCCATGGAAGCAGCCTACACAGGAGCGCTCCGCTCTGGCTCCACTCCCCCTGTCTTCTGCATTCTGGCTCTCCTGTTCCGGACAGGCACTTCCTGCCCCCTGCATTCCCCTACACGGTCTCTGTGCCTGAAACATAATCCACCCAGGCGCGCCTTTGAGGATCCTTATCTTTCTTCTCAAGTGATGCAGCAGCTCCCTCCCAAGTTCAGTTTTCCCCATGCCCTATACTCATTCTCAAATTGCCTGAGCTTACTTTTCTATGTAGATGTGTATACTTTTAGCAGAACATAAACTCTTTAAGAAGAGGGATTCCTTCTTTTTTTTCCCCTTTGTATCTCTAGCTCCTACAAACATGCCCAGTGCACAGTAGGTTTTAGTAAGTATATGATAACTAGAAAAATAAAAGCCAGTTACAGGTTTTGTACAAAAAAATACTGCTGCTTCCAGTCAACAAGAATTATCAGTTAATAAGGCGGCTTTGCCTATTCTATGCCAAGCGCTTTACGTATATTACTTCATCTGATACTCAAAACAATCCTGCCTGGTCAGCACTGATACTACATTTTACAGACAGGGAAAATGAGGCAAAGAGAGTGACTTGCCCAGGGTCACACAACTAGGAAGCCTCTGAGGCCAAATCTGAACTCAGGTCTTTCTGACTCCAGGGCCAGTATTCTATCCATCAGTCACCTGGCTCTGCTCAATTGTAATGGTCTAATGGGAAAAAGACTTGCAAGAGTCAAGTAACCAAGGTTCTAGTCTCTCACTCTATAATTAACTACTTGTGTGATCCTACAGCCCAACTGATTAATCTCTGACCCTCAGCTTCCATATCTACAAAAACTGGAATAAAAATTCCTATTTATTTCACAGAGTTCTTGTGAGGATTAATGAAAAAACGATGCAAAACTGTTTTACAAAGAATAAAGGGCTAAGCAAGTATGACTTTTTTTATTGTTATTAATAAAATGATGTCCTTTATTTCACACATTAGCCATAAGTCACCAATGTATATGAAAAGATTCTATTAGAGGAACTAGAAAGAAGTTATTTTAATTCAAAAGAGAATATGGTTTTGGAACCCTAATGATCAGTTTAAAAATGCAATTAGATATTTCAAAATATTTTTTGCCACTTATCCATTCTCAAGCTGGTTTTAATTAACCTCTCAGAGCCTCAGACCACTCAAAGATTTCTCAGTGGAGGGCATTCTCACACTGACAAAATTCCTATTAACATAAAATAATTCTTCAGAACAAAATAACAAAACTTCAATATCATCTTCCCTTATAAAACACACAAGAAGCTTTTAGAAATATTTAAACTCAGTCAAAATGCAATTCCATAACCATTTACTATTATGTCCCTTCTATGTGTCACTAAATGAGACCCACAAACAAGCAACCAGGCATGAATCTTGTGCCGGGAGCTGGGCTTAGGCGGTTGGGGTACAATCCCTCCTCAAAGGAGCTCACACTAGCGGGAGACAAATACATATATAAACATATGCAGCATAAACATAAAATGAATAAATGTAAATATTCACATGCTGAACACCAGGGAAGGTCCTAGCAGTTGGAAAGGCTTCATGAAGAAGACGGCAGTTGAGATGAGCTTCAAAGAAGTTCTATCTTAAAGGAAGAATGGGATATGACGCATCTCATTGCAAAGGTAAGCAAGGAGGGCACAGCATGCAGTGGGGAAGCCAGAGCGAGGCACAGACACCACAGGGAGAGACAAGGAGAGGGTCGTACGGCTAGATCACAGCATGTGAGGAGTGCAATGTCTCATGACACTGAAACGGCAGCTTGGGTCCAGACTGTGTTAAAAACCAAACTGGAGATCCTAAATGAGATTCATAATCACTCAAGAATCTGCCCTTACTACCCACAGAGGAAAAGCCGGATGAATAAAGAAGGCCTACTACCTGAACTATGGTATGCAGTGGGGTCAGTGCACGTGTCTGAGAGTGACACTGCAATGGACGATAAGCTAGGTCCGGAACAGAGAAGGAGGAGGGGCACACACTGCACAGTGCTTGCAAAGACTCCAGATTTCTCCCTGAAATGTGGGCCCTTCTTTTAACACCCATATTCTGTTTCATGGCTAGGAGTCATGTGGCACACACTACAGTCTCCAAAGAACTCGAGTTGAGGGTCAAGCCCAAGGACAAAGAAGTTCATGGTGAGGATGGGCAGAGCAGAAATACTACAAATGGGAATTATGCACACGTGGTTACCAAGGAAGTCGTCAGAAAAATAAATGGCCAGAATAAAAGAAGGGCAGGTACAAACAAAGAACAAGGGACTGGATAGAGCCCAAGGCCATGCTCACAAGATCTCAGGCATGCTAGCCCATATTTATCCACATCGTGAGACCCCCAGCATGTTGGGTGAAGCCTCTGTCACAAGTTTATGGTAGCCTGGGGAAGGATGGACAGCAATTGGATCCCCGAAGCGAATGCTCAAACTGACAGTATCACAGCTGCACTGAATCACTGTGGTATGTCCAAGGCCCATGCTAAGAACACCAAGAGTTTGCAGTTCTGCATGGCCAAGACAAATGGACAATATACGTTCTGATCAAAAAATACAATTAATAATGATTAACAGATTTCCTTCATGACTTACCTGGGGAGATGCAAAACATTATAGTTTGGGCAAGTCACTTAACCCCAATTGCCTTGCCTTCCCACCCTCTAAACAAACAAACAAACACAGCTTATTATAAAAAGTATAAAACACTTTAATGCTAAAGACAATATTAACATATCATCAAGTAGGTAGGAAGAGTCTCAAATGTGGAGTTATACACATACTTTTTTACCATAACATTTATCCTGAATAACCTACAAATTTAGATAACTGAGCTTAGGTAGAACCAAAGATTAAGAATATTAAAATTCCATTGAAAGAAGATTGCTCTCTCTCTCACACACACAAAAAGAATCTGATGAATCACTTGGGAATTCTTATGAATCACTTTTGTGCAAATAACTACAATCTGATGATATTCTTATGAACCACTTTTGTACAACTACACAATGAATCCTTCTTTTAACTAGTATGAACAGAGAAATTAAATTTCCAAATAAATGAAGTATCCCTCTACATGCCAAAACATCTAATCGTTTTTTGATGGAAATGATTCTAAACATTTCATGTTCTTGCCTCTCCCACTTCACATACAGAACACAGCACCAGCCTGTTCTCTCATCCCCTTTCTAACCAGCCATGACCATCCTGGGCTGTAAGAAGGCATTTATTTCAAAACACTACTATAAAATCACTTATATGTTGCTGTTTAAGTCATGTCCAACTCTTCTGACTATATGTGGTGTTTTTTTGGCACTGGAGTGGTTCATCATTTTCTTCTCTGGCTCATTTTACAAAGGAGAAAACTGAGGCAAACAGGGTTAAGTGACTTGCCAGGGTTACACAGCTAGTAAGCGTCTGAGGCTGGATTTGAACTCAGGTCTTCCTGATTTCTGGTCAGGTGCTCTATACACTGCATGACCTAGCTGCCCTTCACTTATATGATTAACAACTTTCCTACACTGATCTTCAGAAAAGCATTTTGAATGAATGAGCAAAGTATTTATTAAGTGCTTACTACATACAAAGCACTGTGTTAAATACTGGGGATATAAAGAGAAGAGTAAGACAGGCCCTGCTCTCAAGGAGCTCACATTCTAATCAGGAAGACAACACATGGAAGGCTTCAGCTTCAACGCAGATGGAAAGGTCCACTGGTCTAGGGGGCAAGCAAAAAGCAGAAGTCAATGACTTCTTTTTAATGTAGCTTCCACTGATAAAATCATATCACTTTCTGATACTGAAGCACTGGGAGCACCAAGGATTTGAGGTCTCCAATGGCTGTGGCTGTGGCGCCTAAAGAAGCAGTTGCTGGCAGGCAGCTGGGGGTAGGCAGCTTCACAGGATGATGGCTGGGGGCACTGGGCTGGGAATGTTGCTGTTCTAAAGGCTCCTGGGCCCATGTCCCCAGGGATGCCGCCTTCAGGGTCTAAAGGGAGCCCATGGTCCAAGTGGTGGTGCTTTGACCTGCTTGGCACGTGCTGGTTCCTCTCTGTCCCTGCGGGTGCTCTATCAGGCTGATTTGTCTGCCTTGTGGGTGGTAGCTGGTTGGCAACTGGTAGACATCACTGGCACTTTCTCTGTGGGGGGCAACTGCCTCTGATTATCTTCAAATGGTACTAAAGGCTAAATAATTTTGTTTTGCTTTTGAGGGTCATTGTCCAGAAATGGTCAAAAAAAGTATAAGGAATAAAAAAAGTGAGATTATAGCAAAACATTTTGGGATATTACAAAGAAACTAAAATATTTTATTGCCCAATAACAGACGTAGTAATTCTGGCGCATTTGGCAAGTTGTTCCATAATAACAAACAAATTTCCAATCCCTTCAAGGCCCAGAGAAATGACTTACTCAAAGACACAAATAATTAAGAGTCAGAATTTGAATCCAGACCCTCTTGTTCCAAATCCAATTCTTTTTGCACTACACCATGCTGTCCCACATTTAGTTGTTAACTGCTAGTCCTTGAGAAAAGCCGTCTATTTCACTTCACTCCAAAGTCTGAACATTATTTTTATGTAGGACATGCTTCTCATAATTGGTAATAGCATCAACCTCAAAATAGATATTTTCTGCTGTGCAGTTATATGCACACTTATTTCAGGCAGCCCCGTGACAACTGCCCTCTTCACAATTCAGTAAAGCCATGAGGATTATGAAGACTGTATATATGTTATACACACACACACACACACACACACATACACACACATATATATTCTATATATCATTCATCACTTATATCTAGTCTACATATTACACTTTTATGCAAGTCAGTGAAAAAAAGCTTAATGAGAAAAGTTTGCTCAAAAGTCTTACATGAAAAGCGGAATAAATGTCTCAATTATTAATTCTATATAACAAATAACCATATGAAAAATGCTTCCAACTACGAATAAGAAAAGTGCCAATGCCATTATCACAGAAGTTTCCCCTCAAACTTATTAAATTGGCATGAAGGATAAAAGCCAGAAATAGTGTAAGAAGGTCTGCAGGAAGAAGATAACCACTGGCTGTGAAATTTGTGAGTATGTGAAAGGTTACTGAAGTGATCATACCCTTTGACTCAAAAATCTCACCATGAGATAGATATCTCAAGAGGTCAAAGACAGAAAGAGAGGTTGCAAAATATTCATGACAGGACTATTTGGGGTAGCAAACAAATTGGGACACACATTGCTTGGGGAGTGACTAGAACAAAATGCAGAAGATGTAAGGAATAATAAATAAGAGGAATTCAGAGAAATATAAGATCTAATCATAGAGAAGGAAAGTAGAATCAAGAGAATAAAATACACAATGACTACGATCATGTAAAAACAATTTTAAAGGCACCTGAAACCAGGTTAAGTATGTGACCAATCTTGGTGCCAAAGGCTAGATGACGAAAGACATCCTTCCTTTATCTAAGAAGTGAGGGGACAGGGTGTGGAATGGCACATACATAGCAAGATAAAATCACTGCTGACTGTTCTTTCTTAACAGTTTCATTTTGTTACAAGGTGATGGCCCACAGAGAATGAGGCTTAGGATACAGGGGGCTGCGGCTACTGGTCCTTCTCTGGGCCAGCCTTGGCAGCACTGCGGAAGGTGATGGGAAGATCCCTCATGGTTCCAGGGGCTGTTGGTGCTGGTCCTTTTTAGCAGTCTCCACTTGTGACATATACATGCCAAAATGAATGATATTAGTGGTGCAGTAATCAGTTCTAAATCAATGTGGGAAGGTAAAGAAAGAGAAGGCCTCTTGGATGAGCCTAGGCTTTAAAAGATGGGAAGGATTTGCACAGGAGAGGGAAAAGACAGTCGTTGTTCAAGAGAATGACCTGCGCAAAAGCAGGTAGTCCAGACTGAGCATCCCACTGGAGGTGCACCGAGGAAAGTAGCCTGGCTACAGAGGCAGGGCTGTGATGAGAAGGTAAGATGAGTGAGAAGCAGCATTGCACGGGAAGGTGGGGTGGGGGTGGGGAGTGCTTGAGAGCTAGCTTTGTGTCTGACCCTAACCTCTTCAAAGTCCCAAGCAGCTCTCCCTACTTGCAAGTGGCAGAGAAGACACAGCTCTGCCTTGGGAAAGGAAACTCCCTAGCAGCCAACCAGTCAACATTAAGTGCCTCGGTGCGCTGGGCACTCTGCTAAGTAATGGAGATCCTTAGACTGACAAATCAGGGATCAGAGTTTTTAAAAGTTACGGTTAGGAAGAAGAAGGCAGACTGCAGGGAACTCTTAATGCATTCACTGACGTGCAGTGAAACCATTCAAAGATTCACAAAGGGAAGTAACAAGATAAAAAAACCAGTGAATGTGATGAGAAAGCCAGAGAACATGGAAGAGAAGGAGACCAGCCAGGAAGCCACTGCACAGAGAAGGGGCCATGAAGAGGAAGAGTTTTAAAAGTCATCATGAAGATGACTGACCAGAAATCGGGGAAGAGGATGCACTGCAGAACAGGAAGAGAGTGAGAAGACCTGGACAGGAGTCCCAACCTAACTGCATGAATGAGTCACGTCACTCCAATCTCTGGGCCTCAGTTTCCTCATGAGTAAACGTGGGCAAGTAGGTGGTGCCATCTCTTCCTGAATTTAAATCACGTCTTAGACACTTACTAGCTGCGTGACCCTGGGCAAGTCACTTCATCCTGTTTGCCTCAGTCTCCTCATCTGTCAAATGAGCTGGAGAAGGAAATGCAAACCACTCCAGTATCTTTCCAAAGAAAAATTCCAAAAGGCATCATGAAGAGTCAGACAGGACTGAACAAGAGCAACAAAAATGAAAGGAGTAGATTAGACTAACTTCGAGGTCCACTGTAGCTCTTTTTTAAGAAAAACAGTTGTGAGGACACGAGTTCAAGTTTAGGAGAGGAGTTATCCAAGGTGCCAATGATGGAAATAAGTGAGGATACAGATCTGGTTTAAGACAGAAGGCAAACGGAGTTTTGAGTATGATGCTTATTGCTATCATGACTCCTATAGCAAGCAGTTAAACAGTGCTTGACGTATTATTTCATCTGATGTGTGTTCCAGCTCACTGATCATCTTTACAGAAGTTCTCTAAGAAAAGGTTTCCACAGGAAATACTTGCTATGATCTTTTCTGCTAGTTTGGGTACATTTCACTTTTTAGCAACAGTTACAGGATGAATTTATAAGTGAATAAAATTTCTATGAACAGAATGTTACTTAAAGTGCTAACCAGCTTGATATTTAAACAAAGCCCGTAATGATGCTTTAAAAAATAAAACAAAAATTATCCTTTAAATGACCTACTTTGCAAATCCAGACTTTTAGACATGGGTCTATCCTTAACATAATCCTCATACGTACAAATACCGCCCTGTTTATGCTCCAATTCCTGGGCTAGTTACGGTTCAGAGGCCAGCTTTACTTCTAGGATGCCTCCCTCAATAAGGGAAGATTAATGCTGTCTTTCCAGAGAGACTATGAAAGGAGGCATTATGGGAAAAGTGAAAAAAAGCAGAGGACCTAATAATAGTCAAAATGGTTTGACGAAAGAAAAACTTGTCCATAAAGTAAACACAGTAATTTAGTTAAGGGGTTGGAAGGGGATTAAGGAAAACATAGTAACCTATTAAGCAGAGAAAAAAATAAAATTTAGAAAAGTTCAATTGATAAAACGGATAAAACGGAGAATGGCTTTTGTTGAGTGTGGGACTTGTTTTTAAAAACCTGAAGAGCATTTACGGCCTACTCTGACAAAAAAAGAAAAAACAACCCACAATGGCCAAAGCAACAGCTTCTGCCGCTTAGAAGCCTAGTCCTTTTGGGCTCCTTTCCCTGCCACCAAACACCTAAGCCACGGATGAGACGGCCTGAAAACAGCCACGACTCACCGACCCTCCATCGTCTTTAAACTCAACAGGGGCTGAGCTGGAATCTCTCATTCAGCGCCCAGTTTGATCCGGGAAAAGCTTCCCCTGGGTGCAGCGCCCTCCTTGGAGCCCTCGGGGGCCTTGGCACCCTCGGCCACGGCTCCCGTGCAGGGTCCCGAGGGCTCACCTTCCGGAGGAGGGGATGGCTGAGGAGGCCGGTCAGCTCTAAGGCCACAGGCCAACAGAGCACAAGCCACACGTCACTGCTGCTGCCTTTTAGCCCCCCCCACCTACCCTGCGGACCCCCGCCGGGGGCTCATCTCTGATGGGAGACCACTGCCACCGACCACTCCGTGCCGCTCCCCAGGTAGGTGTCATGTGTGTGCCTTGTGTGGTGTATTGTGTGTATGCTGTGTGTCTTGTGTGTTGTGCAAGCCTTGTATTGTGTCATCTTCTGCATGTTGTGTCTTGTGTGTTATGTGTTGTCTTGTGTATTGTTGTGTATGTTGTGCGCATGTTGCGTTGTTGTGTGTCGTGCTGTGCATGTTAGGTATCATGTTGTGTGTCACGTGTTGTTTGTGCTGGTGCACGTGGTATGTGAGCCTATATCATGTTGGGTGTCTTGTGTGTGTTTTGTGTGTCGTGTACTGTGTGTCTTATATGTGTCACGTGTTGTGTGGGGCCATTCAGGTGTTATTCGGGCGGGGTCACTGGCCAGGGCGGCCACGCGAGGTGCACACAAGGACTCACTAGGGCTCACAGGGGCGTCTGGTCCTGTAAACGCAACAAACCTAACACAGAAAGGTGAGGAGCCCTGGACAAGGGGCGCAGCCCGGCCTCAGTTTCCCCCGTCAGGCCTGTGGGCGGAGAAGGCATTCAGTGCCCCCCACCCGCTAGATCCCACCCGGGTCCAAGGCCCGGCCCTCCCCCGCAGCGCTGCAGACTCGAATATGCATCAAAGTCACTTTTTCTTCCTCGGCCTGATGCAGAGCACTGAAAAGCAGAAAGGACGAAAAAGGAAAAGAAAGAGAAGCGGGAAGGAGGAGAGGAAGGGAAGAGAAGAGCGGAAGGCGGAGATAAGACGGGAAAGAAAGAAAACGAGGAAGAAACGAGTTAAAAGAGGGGGGAGGAGGAGAAGGAGGAGGAGGAAGAAGGGCCAGAGCCGGAGGGGCGGCTCAATGACAGCCCGGCCAAGCCGGGCCCCGCACAAGAGCACGCACCGCTCGGCCCCTTCCCTTCCTCCCTCGGGCCCCGGGGCCTGCTTCTCCCCGGCCGCCGCGTCTCCGGGATAGCCGCGAGGTCCTCGGCGCCCAAAGGGGCGGAGGCGGGGACCAGGGCCGGCCCCTGGGGCACCCGCCGTCCAGAGGCAGTGCTCCCAGAGAAAACGGCCCGGCCCATCCGCGTCTGGCCCGGTCCGGTCTAGCCCGGGCCAGCCCTGGTCTCCGGCCGGGTCTCCCCTGGCCCGTCCCGAGCGAGGATCGCGTCCCGCGGCCGCGAAGCAAAGGAAGAGGCGGCGAGAACGGTCCCCGGCCGGCCGCCGTCCCGGGCCGGACCAATGAGGGAGGGCGGCCCGACCCTGTCAACTGCCACGGTGCCACCCCGCTCCCGGATGCCCGGAGGCACTCACAGCTGCAGAGTCTCGTAGGCCACCGCCGCCATCCTGCTGCGATGCCGCCGCCGCTGCCGCCGCTCTGCTATCGGGGGTCTTGCCGGTCACCCT
This sequence comes from Pseudochirops cupreus, assembly GCA_028627135.1. Lineage (NCBI taxonomy): Eukaryota > Metazoa > Chordata > Mammalia > Diprotodontia > Pseudocheiridae > Pseudochirops > Pseudochirops cupreus. The sequence goes on along the minus strand of CM053581.1, from coordinate 551,400,880 downwards.
CGGAGACGGCCGGCGCAGCTCCCAGCCCGGCTCCCTGAACCGCTCCTCAGCCCCACCCCCGACCCGCCCATCCCAGCCGTGGACGGGGCGCGGATCCGGACAAACTTGGCAAGAGCCTCAGAATGCGAAGAGATTCTCGGGCGAAGCGGGGGAGGAAAGGAAGGAACTAGCCGGACCGAAGAGCGGAGTGACGCAAGCCGCGCGCGGCGAGGATTGGTTGCGTGCCTGCTCGCAGGCGCAGGGAACCCGAGGCTGGCGGAGGGGGAGGTGCCTCGGCAGGAAGCCTAACCTGTGGTTGGAGCTTGACGCGACTGTTTACAGCCTGATAAGGAGCGGCTGCGTGGCATTATGCATGTGCAGGGCCAGTGGCGCAATGGATAACGCGTCTGACTACGGATCAGAAGATTCTAGGTTCGACTCCTAGCTGGCTCGGCGCGGATTTTTTTCACTAGTTATTTTTAGGGCAATGAACTTGTTATCCCTGAGCCTAAGGAAAAGGGAGGAACCTGCAACCAACCCCGCACCCCCTAGATCCCCTCACCCGGGTCCAAGGCCCGGCCCTCGGCCGCAGCGCTAGAGTAGATGAGTAACCATCCGCTCGTTCCCCTTTGGGAACCTGCCCCAGGCCTGGCCGCAGTCAGACCTTTGTTAATTGTAGCCGTTCGTTGTAGCGAGAAAGAAAACCTTCCACTAGTTAGCTCTGTACTCCTCTCCTGCTGCCAACCATGCATGCTTATATTCTTGCCTTCCGCCCACAGGCGTACAGAGACTGAAATGGATCAGTGCCTGCCCTCGAGGGGGCTTGCACTCTACTGGGACACTAGATGGTCGAGCACTAGATCCGTCCACAAGTCTGCATTTATTAAGCGCCTGCTATGTGCCTGATATTGTGCTAATCTCTGGAAACTAAAAAAGTAAAGCAAAACAGTCTGCCCTCAAGGAGCTTACTTTCTACCGCAGGTTGGGGGTCTAGGTTCGTCTATCGATCAATAAACATTTATTCAACACTTACTGTGTGCCGGGAACTGTGCCAAGTGCTGGGGTATAAAAAGGGGCAAAAGGCAGCCCCTGCCCTCAAAGCGTTTGCACTCTAACGGGGAGGCACCGTGCAAGCAAATGTGTAAGAGGCGAGCTATGGGCAGGACAGATCGGACGTACTTCCGGGAGGGCGGGCAGCAGGCTCAGCGGGGTGGGAGAAGGCTTCCCGGGGAAGAAGGGCTTTTGTCTGGGGCTTGAGGAGGTCGATAGGTCAGACTCTGGCTGCCCTCTTTTCTTAAAGATAAGAATGATCTTTATTTGGGGAGGGGGTGGAGGCTTGGCTCCCCTAAGCCGGCACCTGCCCTTGTCTGGACCTGGCTAAGCATTTGTCCCAGGCCAGTCTGGCCCCTTTATCTGTGCTTTGCGAACCCCATTTTGTTACTGGTCATCCCTTTTTCAGTCCTGCCTGACTCCTCCCTGACCATGACTGGGGTTTTCTTGGCAGAGACACTGGACTGGTTTGCTATTTCCTTCTCCAGCCCATTTTGCAGATGAGGAACCTGAGGCAAATAGGGTTATAACTCCTCCCCCCCGCCCCCCTCCTTAATAAATACAGTTTGCTTTTATTTCCTTCTGCTGTTTGGTGAAGTGGAGGGAAATCTCAGTTTTGTGGGGAGGGGGGTCTGGGTTCCCGTCCGGTAGTTCTCCCCCTCTTCCTTACTGCCTGGGTGCCTAAGGGGATGCCTAGGACCCTTCTCCAGACTCTTCTCCATCACAAAATGATGGGGTTGGATTACGGGAGGGGTCACACCCGTATTCATGCCTTGTCCCCCTCCCAGTGCTGGATCAATGCAGTGACCTAATCAGGAGTCAGGCAATCATAGTATTTATAGAAATTCATCGAGTCCAAGGGCTGCCTTTTACAAGTGAAGAACCCAGCCTCCTTCTCCTTCCACTACCTGAGGTCCAGGCCCAGCCCCTTTTCCCTGCTGCCCACAGCAGCTGAGCCATCTCACTCTTCTAAGCCTCAGTCTCCAACTCTATGCAATGGGGATAAGCATCCTGGCCATAACCTGATACCCAGCTGTGAAGGGCAGATGAGATAGGCTTCAGGATGACCAGGACTCCTGGCTGAGGAAGGAGCCTGCCTCAAAGCCCCTTGCAGGCTTTGGCTGACAGTCACCAGGGCACTGAACATCAGCCTCAGGGCAAAAAATCTAGGGTAGCCCCATCTAGGGTGGGTCCCAAGGGGGTGGTGGCCATACATTGGGCTACCAGCCCCTTCCCTCCACCTGCCCTTCTCCTAACCAGCTTGGATCTGAGGGATCTAAGGACAGGTTTGCAGTTCTGTCAAAGAAGGGGTGTGTGGATAAACGTGTCCTTCTATGGGGTTACCCAGGTGGTACAGTGGGTAGAGAACTAGACCTGAAGTCAAGATAGACTCGAGTTCAAATCTAGCCTCACACAGGCACCCTGGGTAAATCACTTAATCTACCTCAATTTCCCTGGCTGTAAAATGGGAAGAATAATGGCATCCCCCTCCCAGGATTTTTTGTGGGAATCATGTGAGATCTTTGTCAAGCATTTGGCAGTGCCTTGTACACAGTAGGTGCTTAATGAATGTTTATCCCCTCCCTCCCAATAGCTGTATGCTCTATACCACACAATCTAGAGCACTTGATCTTGGGCTCCTTTATGTTGTTTTCATTGGCTTAGTGTCTTAGTCATTTTTCCCCAGCTAAGGTCCTTGTAAGGTTCTGGAGGTCAGACCCAAAGCCCTTTCCAATTCATCCGATAGCCTCACACCAGCTAAGGGAGGAAGCGCCTGGTGCTGGAGTGGAGCTGCAGTCCTGCACTGTCAGTCGTCGAGGAGGGACTGAGGGGGCTGGGGTGTCACTGCCTTCCTTTCTGTCTGTCTACCTGTTTATCCAGTCTATCAGTCTATCCATCCATCCATCCACTTTTCTGTGTCTCTGTCTCTGTCTCTCTGTCTCTCTCTCTCCCCCCCACCCCTGCCCTTGCTCTCTGAGACTGGTCCTCAGGGCAGGGCACTCTTGGCTCACACTGCTAAATCCTAGGATGCTGTGGTCCACTAAAACCTCCAGATTGTACCCCATCTTGAACTTGGGGAGCCGATTGCTGCCTCTAGTGGATACTTAGTAATGCTGGAAGTGGGTTGCCCATCTGTCATTCCTCCCTCTTGCTCAGCGGTCAGCTGACTCCCTTTTCCATCATCTCCACTCTGGTCACCCAACCTTAGTAACATACTGTTAAGAAATGACATGTACTAGCTATATCATATTGCTTGCCTTCTCAAGGGGTGGAGGGGGGATAGAAAGGAAGAGAGAAGTTGGAACTCAAATTTTTTTTTAAATGTGTGTTAAAAAAATAACTCTTGAATTTGCATGTGTCCTGAATCTCATGGAAGGGGTCCTGTCTAAATGCATGACTTGTCCTCCTGGGACTGATCTCTGACATCCAAGCCCTGAGGCAATGCCAAGTACTACCTGCCCCAAGGAGGCCTAAGGAGGGCCCAGCTTCATAAATCTCATGACATTCTTATATTCCATTTAGCTGAGTGATCCTTAGCCAGAAAGATGGGTAATCAAACCCACAGTGTGGCATGCTATTCAGAATGCCAGGAAACCAACACAGGATCACGTAAACATCTGCTTTGTTAGTAAAATCCAGAATGTCAGCATTTGTCTCTCTGGGTTCTGTAGCCATGGTTACTGGCGTTGGACACAAGGAACAAGTGGATCTTCTCAGGGGTGGTACTGCTACTAACATTAAACTCACAACTCCAGTAGATTCTGGTGTCTTCTGTGAAAATGTCCAGCATCCGAGAAAGTCAACGAGATTTCAGTGCAACGACCAAAGATGATCCCAGAGGATGGATAGTGAAACAGACTACCTACCCCTCGCATCCCGCCACCGCCAGAGGCTCAGAATGAGGCGGGTCATTCTTACTGCCTTCCTTCTGTTGAGAGATGAGCAATCTCAGTTTTTACATACGTTTTTTCTTAAATCTCTCTTCCAAATTCACTCCCTCTCTCCAGCCCCTCCTTCACCCATTGAGAAGGGAGGTGATATGATCCCCACTGTACAGGTGAAGTCATGCAAAGTAGGTTTCCATGTTAGCAATGTTGAAAAGAAAAGCAAGAAAGATAAAAAAGTGAGAAGAGGAAGGCATGTCATTTTCAAACAACAGCCAGTGTGGGAATTTGTTTTGCATTATTCTGAGTTAGTTATTATAAGGGATTTTCCTTTTTTTTGTGGGGAGGCTAGTGAAAGGTAGAGGGGAGGGATTAAGGTTAGGGACTAAAAGAGGGTTATTGATACATATATACAGAGGGAAAGGGAGAGGGAGAGGGAGAGGGAGGGAGAGAGAGAGAGAGCAAGAGAGAGAGAGAGAGAGAGATGAACAGAAAAAGAAAGAGAAAAAGAGAAACAGAGAGAGAAAAACAGAAACAGAAAGAGAGAAACAGAAAGAGAGAGAAACGGAAACAGAGAGAGGAACAGAGAAAGGGAGAGAGATAGAAACAAAGAGAGAGAAACAGAAAAAGAGAGAAACAGAGAGAAAAACACAGAAACAGAGAGAAACAGAGAAACAGAAAAAGAGAGGAACAGAGAAAGGGAGAGATAGAGAAACAGAGAGAAACAAAAAGAGAGAAACAGAAAAACAGAGAAACAGAGAGAAACAGAAAAAGAGAGAAACAGAAAGAGAGAAACGGAGAAACAGAAGAGAGAGAGAAACAGAAAGAGAAACAAAGAGAGAAACAGAGAGAGGAACAGAGAGAGAGAGAAACAGAGAAAGAGAGAGAGAAACAGAAAGAGAGAGAGAGAGAAACAGAGAGAGAGAGAGAAACAGAGAGAGAGAGATCAGATCAGAAGGCCGGCCAGAAAGAAGCAAGACAAGCACAAGCACTTTGAAAGCTACAAGCTGAACTCACTATATACTTTAAAAGAAAAACCAGGCTTATATAATAGAGAAACCGCATTTTTTTTTCAACAGATGAAGAACTGAGGCAAACCAGGGTTAAGTGACTGGCCCAGATTCACACAGCTAATAAGTATCTGAGGCCAGGTTTGATCTCAGGAAGAGTCATTCTGATTCCAAGCCCATGTGCTATCCACTTGGCCACTTAGCTGCTTGGGGTCTTAGAATAACTTCTGAATAATTCTATTCTATCCCAAAGTGGAACAGATGGACCAGGGGATGGGGGGTGGGGGGGGGGTGGGGGTGGGGTGGAGATGGGCACTCCCTGACTTAAAGTCTGCAAGACTGAATGATCGCTTGACCACATTTAGAGGATAATTCTTGATCATGCCAAGATTGAACTAGAAGACCTATGAGGTCCTTTTCCGTTCTGTGGTTCTTTCTGATAAAGGTGAAATGAACCACTTCAAAATGCGTGTGCTGCCAAAGTGATCACATGAACCAGCAATGAGAGATTTTGAATTTAAAGTTGCAATAGGAAGCCAAGAATAACCCATGTAGTCCCTGCTGCTGAGGGGGCTGAGGCTGGGGGATTGGAGCTCAGGAGTCCTGAGATACAGTATAACTAAAGCCAATGAAGTGTCCAGTCTATGTCTGGCACCCAAGCCTAGATGCTGAGAGCAGAGTAAAGTGGCTCAGATCAGAAAAGGATCAGTTCAAAGTTGCAGTGGGATCGGGCTGTGAGGCACCTCCAGCCTGGGCAATATCTGTAGACCCAATCTCAAAAAAATCCAACCTGGAAAAAGTCTATCTTTACAACCTGACTCCTATGATTTTCCAGCTGCCCCTTGGAAGCAGTTGGTCTTATCCTCAGTGTTTCTCTGTGTGGGCCAGCTGGCACCAGGAAATCAGAGGAGAATGTAGATGCCCTTGGACTTTTGGGACAGGCTGGAAAGAAGTTCTGAATCAACTCAAACAGAGAAATCTCTTCCTGATGTCAGACATCAGGTTTCTTCCATCCACTTAGCTAGGGTCCTAAGAATCCTCTGTGGTCTCTGCAGGGTTTTGTGTGAACCCAAACTTCATAGTCAGTTTGAACATGGGAAGGATATAGGAAAATATGAGCCCAGGTGCATCTTTATAATCCTCCAAACAGGGGTAGCCTTGGGAGCACTCTTATCAATGACACTTGATCCTCCGGCCTTACTGCTAGAAAGTGGCATTTTAAATGTGCATCACCTGTCAATCTAGCATTTAGCATAGTCCCTGGCAGAGAAGAGTTTAATAAATGTTCATTAATAAATGGAAAGAAGAACAAATTCAACATTTTATGATATTAATGGCCAAGCTTGACCCCCAAAGAGACAAGAAAATGATACCTTCCTTCTCAGCAGAAGCAGAGGCTATGGGTGCACGTAAAGTCAGACTCAGCTGCAATGTTGGAGAAGGGAATGGCAAACCATCTCAGTATCTTTGCCAAGAAAACTCCAAATGGGGTGATGGAGAGTTGGACATGACTGAAATGACTCAACCACAAAAGCTGAAATATTGGTTAGCTTCATCAAATTGCTTTTTCCTCCCTCATTCTTTTGAAATTCTCTGTTATTGGGGACAAGTGAGGGAGTGGAAGCAAAAATGGATGTAAGTACAAAAGACATCAGTAAAAATTCAGAAATACATTTTTACAAAGAAAAATGTATTATCTGTGACTTCATCAAAACACCATTCATTTGCTACTGCCTATGTGCGGTCTTTTCTCAGTTATAAGCACTTTCTCCTTCTTGAAATTGCTTTTATTTATTAGCGTATACTTTATATTCCTGCCTGATGTCTGGGGCACAGAAGGTATTTGATGTATGTTGAACTGAAACAACTTGAATTGAATCACAAAAAGAAAAAAAGTAGACAAAGAAAGCACATCCAATCTTGACTCAGTTGCATTTATTTATTTGGGTAATTCCAAATTGGGCCAGGTTTGCCATTGCTCTAGCCCTATTATCTCATAAATACTTAACAGCTTTAAAAAAAAAAAGAAGATAGTATCCATCCACCCCTAGCTGAGATTAGTTATGTCACCAGATGGACTAACAAACTTTTTTATTTTTATTTTTTTGGAACTGAAATGTTCTAGAAACAAACAAACAAAATGAGTACCATTCAGCATTGTAGGCCCTGGCCAGCTTATTTCAAGCTGTTGGGGTTTGAAAAGTGTGAGCATCTGTACGTAGAGCAGACCTGCTGCAACAAGAATGCCGATTACTTTAAAGGAGGAAACAGCTATTTCAGGAAAACAAAACAAAACATTTTTCCATTCCTTCACCAAGCAAGCATTAGGGCAATGGGGAATCTTAACCAAGGGCAGTGGAGTAAAAGGAAGATCTGATTTTGAATGAAAAGACATGAGTTTGTGTTCTGATATCCACTTACTAACTGGGAGAGATGGGGAGGGGGGGGGAAAAATATTTCTGAGCCTCAGTTTCCCCATCTGTAAAATGGAAATAATAATACTTAAACCACCATCTACTTCCCAGAATTGTTGTCAGGATCAATGATATAGGAAAGGGCTGTATAAGTCTGAGAAGTGTTCTTTAATATAATTTGTCCAGAGGTATAACTTTCACGAATGCTCCTATTCTCAGCTGTCCTGATAATGGTCTTTCTAATGAACTAAATATTTTTCTTCTCTACAAAAGCAGGCTCAGAGCTTGAAATATTCAAGAGTCACCAGAGCTTGGGAGCCTTCTGAGCATGTTGATGACAGCTGCCCTCAATCTATCACACTCAGCATCTGTAGGCAGAGGTATTGGGTTGCTTCATCCCCTTGCGGGTCTCAGGAAAAGAGAGGGAGCAAAAGGAAAGGATCACGGTTAGGGTGAGATCTGGAAGGTATATAAGTAGACTCTTAAGAGAACTGTGGGATTTATGGGAGAACTTAAAAATATAGGATAGCTGTTCCTATGAGAACACAGAGCCCCAAGATGGAACTGCCTAAATCCCCCTACAAAGAGCCATCTTCTGCAGGAAGGGACAATAAATGTGCTAAGAAAACAACAACAACAACAAGGTGGGTTAGTACTTTAGGATTCTACGCTTCACATTTGTTATTAATTTTACAATAGTTTGAATCATGCCATAACAATAGAACAAAAGATAAACACTGAGGAAAATACTTCCCGTCACAGTGAGCTTTTCATACTCAATATAGAAATTCTTTCCCTCGACTCTGCCAAGTTCTAAAAAAAAAGATGTCTAAGACACTGCATCTCAAATGAGAAATATGTACAAAGAGCTCAGCGTTAATGCCTGAGAAGAGGGGACACTTAATGAATGCTCAGAAAAAGATTTCACTTGAGAGTGACTTCCGATGTTCTAGAATAACCTTGGATTTCATGGGTGGCCCTTTGGGCTTTGTTCCTGCACAAAGGAAGGAGGAAAAGAAAACACATTTGTTTATGGATAAGGATACGATGGGTCCGCTGGCCTGATGACATTCTGCTGTGCTCACCTTCCTAAGGAGCCATGAGATTTCAGGCGTCCATTCTATTTGTACACATTTGAGAATCAAAGAAACACAATTTACATTCACAAGATCACTATGTTTTTCCAAGCACACCAATAATGGCCAGTGGTCCACCCAGATTCTAATAATCCCTGTTAATTTCAACGTTTCTTTCCTTAGTACTAAAATATCCAGGGAGACAAGCCACTATTGGATCTGAAGAGCAGATCAACACCCCCTACAGCCTGCAGAAGCCTCTGTTCCTATTTATTCCACTAAGAATTCTGAGCCCAGATCTCCACACTCTTTAGTAAGCTACTGCAGTAAGTCAGATGTGGCATGCCAGAAATGTCAGCATCAAAATGCAAGGAGGTGGAGAGGAAACGATCTGGAAGGACCAGCTTCAACATTTAGATGCTAGCGAGACTACATTTAATAAGAAATGTTAGTCAACTTCAGAGAGTAGGATTCTGCTTCAGTAAACTACAATTACATGAATTTCACTATGAGAATTAATTTGACTTGAACCATCCATAATTTTTAAATGCCTCAAGCTATGAAATGAGCAGACTGAGAGAGGGCAACAAGGTCTAAATCAAGCAAAGGAAGGTTAGTTTCCTAAAGTGAAGAATCTGGGATTAACAAGGTCCATGTAATTTAAATGGATGGATGAATGACTGTATAAGTGAAACCATAAGATTTACTCACTTTACTTTTAAAAATATCTACACTGATACCAGACCATAAAGTCACAGACCAGAGGATCAAAGACTTAAAAGTGGGGGGACTCTACGGGGGGCCTGCAATCTAACCCCCTTCTTTTACAGAGGATGGAAATGAGGTCTAGAAGAATAGTGACTTCTCCAAGTCACAGAGATGGCAAATGGCAGCCTCCCTTCTTTGCTACACATAAATACAAGTCAAGTAGTTACCATGTTAGGTGTGTGATAGCATGGACATACACACATGCCTACATACACATATGCACATGCATTGCATGACACATGTGTGTGCAATGTTCCACATACATGCTTGTTCGTGCATATATGTATAAACAGTGGTGTGCAATGCCATGTATGCATATATACATGCAGGTATGAGTTTATATAGGTACACACACATATATTGTATGTATGTCTATGTGTCTGTGCAGTGCATGTGTGTGTATGCATGTGTATGTATATACATACATACATATACACACACACACACACACACACACACACACACTACACACTGGACCTTTTATTTTATTGGCATAGGGAATGATGAGTGAAGAAACTCCCTGAACCCAAGCAAGTCTATACCTGCCCTGCAACTTACATAGTCCTTGAGAGTCACCTTAGGGCCTTTGATTCTAGTCGGAATGGGAGTGAAAGGACAAAGGGGTGATGGGGAAGGGAGAAAGAAAAGAGGAAAGGAGGAAGGAAAAAAGAAAGGGAGAGAGAGAGGAAGGGAAGGGAAGAGAGGAGAGAATTATTGAGTAATTTTTTTCAGAAATGCAGAGAAGAGATAAGAAGGAAGACCAGTAAGAAGCATAGACAATTAGGACAGCACTGAAAGCAGCAGGCTGGGATAGCCATACTACTTATTTTTAGAACTTTAAAAACAGTCATGGGTGCTGATCATCAGTAGTCCTTTTGGAAGGAGTGTAAAGGGGAGTACGAGAGTTCACACTAAGCCAGACATTGGGTCCAACACTGAAGGCAGAGTTCTTCGCCAAGTCACTCATCTATGTAAGAGTTAAGTTGCCAGTGATTTCACGGACTGTAGATTGGCCTATGTAAGAAAAGGCACCATTTTGCTAGTGGGTATGATACAATGCAAACAAAGAGTTTAGAGGACCAAAGGAGAGGACTCTGGTATAGGCGCTCACCCTTAAATCTAGTCAGGCTATATTAGGACAGTTTTGTGTTTTTTGAGGAGCCATCCAAAGTCTAAGGAAGCAGTTATATAAAACCTTAGGCTGGTTTCTTCAAAGCTAGCGCTTCTAGATTTAGAAGTGGAAGGCAATTTGGAAGTCATCGAATTCAACTCTTTTATTTTAAAGATGAGGAAACCGAGGCAGGTGGTGGCTAAGTAACTTACCAAGGGTCACACAGATAGTGAGTGTTCAAGGCAACACTTGAACCCAGGCCTTCCTGACTGCAAGTGTACGGCTCTATCCACTAAATGATGATGCCTCACTGACTATAAGGCACTGAGTATCAGAACAAGTGGTTTCATGTCTGAAGGAACTTTCTTGATTTAAATACCATTTCTCCAAGAAGATGGGGAGCATGTTCCTGAGTAATCTGGTTTTCCAGAAAATGGATCTGTTTTATATCCATTAAGGTGTTAGCTCTTAGTCTAATTCTAGACTAAGCCCAAATACAAAATGGCAGCCAAGCTAAAGAAGACAAGCTAAAGCTTGATCATGTGTTCATAGAACACCCTCCCACTGTCTAGCCCAATATCCATTTCATAGCAATGGGAGCCTTGGAGCTCCAGGGACTAACCCTGAGGAACTGACATGAGCTGAATGGTGCCTGCACCAAGCTCTTCTCTCATGGTAGATGTGGCAGGAAAAAAGAAGAAAGAATCTACCATTTGGATCCCATGCCTCTTGGGTGGTTGAGGGAGGGCATGAGGTCTGAAGAGATTCAACAAAATGTAAGAAAAATATTCATCAAAGCATTTACCGTGTATGTGTTAGGTGCCAGAAATATAGATTTTGGTGCCAGTAAAACCAATGAGAGGCTGGCGTGGCACAGCGGATAGAAAACTGGCCTTGGAATCAAGAAGATCTGGGTTCAAATGGTACCCTGATACATCCTGGCCGTATGAGCCTAGCAAGTCACTGAAAGTCTAAATGCCCCAGGAAACTCTCCCAGACCCTAAGAGGCAGAGCCGGGGCAGATCTGCACTGCTACAGGATGTTTTCTCACCAGACACTCCCAAACACAGGTCCAGTCCAAAAGAACTACTCTGAGGACAAAATATTTCCATGGGCGGCTTCCTTGGCTTCATATAAAAACCTGACTCTATGTTATACTGTTGGCAAATCCTTCCTATGTCACCAATGAAAATATAGAGACTGCTTCTTTTTGTAACACAACGACCATTCTCAGAGATGACTAAGGAAGACCTAAAATCTCACTTCTGGGGCAAAAGGAAGATCCAAAGGTTGTTTTATACATGGTTCTTATTTTCCTAAGGAAAAAGAATGACTGTGGAGGTCTGTTAGCAATCTGTTGGTATCCTGAGTGGGGAAAGGGGGGACATCTTAAAATAGGCTCAATATCAATCACATAGAAAAATGCACAGTATCCTCAGCAAGCAGGTCTCAGGATGGCTAATCGGGCTTTCCATGATTGAATCTCCCTGTGCCTTTATAATGATGCATTCTCCCAAGGAAGCTGAAGACCTCCCAAGTATGGAGGAAGGCACCTTGGAAGATAAATGTACCAGAATGGACAATGTTTCACTTTCCTGGTCAAGGAAAAACAAAACCACACACACACACACACACACACACACACACACACAGATATGTGTCCTTTTATTTATCACCCTCCCACCTCCCCCAACTCTAACATACCCCAGTCATTGAAACCAAAATCATGATTAGACAATTCCCTACTGCTGATACAGGGAAACGGCACCAAAATTGGTTCCGTCCAAGTTGGACTAGTAGGGATGCTGGTGGGTGGCCACGAAGGTGGCCCCCTTCTCAATGTGCTTCAGATGGCAGGCATGACAGAGCAAGTGGTCGTCCAGAGGGTAACACCGGTGGCCATCTTCATCATTGAGTTCCATTCCGCAATCCTAAAGAGGCAAGATGTTCAATTTAGTGGAGAAGTGGGAGCAGACTAAAAAGCACTGGTTAGCCCTCCATAGTTTCCTAACCTGGGAGGCCCTTTGGGAGAACCATGACATAAATTGCCCAAGATAACACATCTAGTAAATGTAGGAGGCAGGATTTGAATTCAGGTCTTCCCAACTCCAAGTTGAGGACTCTATTCACTATGCCACTGACTGCTCTTGTCATCTCCCGGGCTCATGCTGCAAAAGGCTGTTGTTGCACTACTTTCCTTGATTCTGGAGGCACTACTGTTGATGGTTCTGGGGGCAGGTACAAGATAAATGAACGATAAAACGAAGAGATCAGTGACTGAATTTGGCCACATCTGAGTCTGCAGCTGGCCTTTGCCAAATGCCTTCCTCCAGCTGGAAAGGCTGCCCCTCAGTGACCACTGAAGGGCTGCTCCCCTTTGGAAGGGCCCACTAAAAGCATATACCAGGCTTTCAAAACCATGCCTGGGGCAGTGGCAGCGCAGTGGGCAAAGCCCCAGACTGGGAAACAGGAAGAATGAGGTTCAAATCCCACCTGTGACACCTTGGTTTTTTCTGTCATCATGGGTAAGTCACATAATCTCTCTTCAGTTTTCACTTCTACAAAATGACAATCATATCAGCAAATACCCATCTCACAGGGAAGTTGTGAAACTCTAATGAGAAAATCCATGTAGAACATTCTGTGAGCCTTTCAGTTCAGTTGCTGCTAATTTTCATCAGTGTGTCCTCTGTAACAGAGAGGCTTTAAATATGTTTCAATGACTGTCTGAACACACTTGGCCTCTGGCACTAGATAGGTAACCAGTCTGGTTTTTTGCATTTTTTTTCTTTGCTAATTCCAAGATTGTTCTGTGAGATCTCATCTGCCTGTCATGACAATATGCAGACTGTGGGGTGGGGAAGATTGTGGTTCTCCAAATCACGCAGGGTTTCAAAATCATCTCCCTCAGAAACTGGATCCACAAACATAATTTGAAACCTAAGGCTTAGCCAACACAACCCAGTCACACCAATACAGCCAGCCCTGTTGTTCACAGCACAGGCACCAAGGGAGCTCAGGTACATTAAGAATCATGATGAATTTCAGACTTGTGAGCTGGCAGAGGAAACAAAAGAGCTCCCAAAAGCAAACATTCAGTCTTCTGTCCTGTTTCCTGCTGGCCACACTATTAAGAATTTATTAATTTGGGGGGATGGGGGATTTTTTTTCTTCCTCTTGCTTTTTTTTTTTTCAATTGGGCTGCCTGGCCCTTCCCCAGAAAGCAGCTAGCCTACCTCGCAGTGATAACACTCCACGTGGTAATCTTTATCCATTGACACAACACGGATGGTTTCATCAGAGCCCTGCATCAGAAAGAGCAAGAAGGAACATCAGATACAGGAAGGAGGTCAGAGCAGCAGTGCTCGTAGACCATGGGAAGCATGTCAGGAGGAAAGGGGCATTTTTCCTCCTTGGCTACGAACAGAAAGATACAAACACACAGGCTGTGAATATACTTATAAGAGAAAAAAAAAATACATTACTTTCTCTTGAAAACTAGAGGGGAGGAAAGGAAGTGAGTGATCTGTGGCCCTGTTTAAAATGGGTCTTGTAAGAGAAGTCAGAAAACAGAGTTGGTGGTTTGGTTTTTTTTTTGGTCAGTATAAGTTTCTTTTTATTTTAAAATGGAAACAGTGGAGTAAAGCAGTTTGTGGCTAAAACAACCTTCACAGGAAAGAAAACTGGAGCCCACATAAATCAAAAGAACAAATTCTAAAGGTCTCAACTAGCTGCCTCGCCTCCCCAGAGGCCCGAGTAAAGGACAGGGTTAAAGCAGAGGGTATAGGGAGGCCACAATCAGAAAGAAAGGTCATTTATAGTCAAGTACAACTTCCCAAGGCAATACAATCACATGGAAAGAGGGTACCAAGGGGTGGCTAGGTGGCGCAGTGAATAGAGCACTGGCCCTGAAGTCAGGAGGACCTGAGTTCAAATGTGACCTCTGACACTTAACACTTACTAGCCCTGTGACCCTGGGCAAGTCACTTAAACCCCAACTGCCCTGGCAAAAAAAAAAAAATTTAAATCTAAAAAAATAAAAGAAAGAAGGTAGCACTTAAGTTGAGACACATTCAAAACTACAAGCCCCACTCCACCTCCAACCCCTTTCTTAAAAATTCTTTTCTTCAGCGAGGAGAAAGCCATGACACGCAGCATTCCTGGGGTCGAGGTGAGAAGGGATGGTTCATGGTTGTGTTATCTTTGCCCAGGCCAGGATGTGATCAGTGGTGGTTGTAGGAATTGTGTATTTTTTCATAAACGAAGTGGAGGAATCCAGTGAGGGGATTCAGGCATTTCTTTTAGGTCTTACTTGCCAGAGTTAGCTTATATTGCTATACATGAAGTTGCGAAGAAAAGTTTTACTACCCAAAAAATATTACATTAAAAAAAAGTTCCTCCCCTCCTTACAGGTGCAATGGTGGGTAAGGCGGGGAGCCCTCCAAAGCAATGGCTTTTGTGGGGTGACCTGATTCTCAGGTGTGTTGGGGAGAGGGAGGTGAAAGGGCCCAAGAGAGGCTCGCCAATGGGATAGGAGTGGGGTCCACTGTAGATAGTTGGGGAATGCTGTACCCAGAAGGAAATCGAAGAGGGGTCATGGGGAAAAAGCTGAAGAAGACTGAAATGCATTTAAGGGAGAGGAAAAAATCACTGGGGGAATGTAGACAGTCTATTGCAGTGGTTCTCAACCTATGGGTTATGTTCAATTTGTAACAATGAAAATACATCCTGCATATCAGATATTTACATTACGATTCATAACAGTAGCAAAATTACAGTTATGGAGTAGCAACGAAAATAATTTCATGGTTGGGGGTCTCCACAACATGAGGAACTAACTGTATTAAAGAGTCGCAGTATTAGGAAGGTGGAGAACCACTGGTCTATTGGATATTGGAAAATGTCTCTCTCTTTTTTTTTTTTGGTTTTTTATTTTTGCAAAGTATTTTTAAGATAATATTTTTTTGCTCTTTGGAAAAAAGAAATCTTTCCCCCATCCCAGGCAGTTGGGGCTTTTAAAAATAATAATGATGATGGTGATAATAATCTTAAAATCTTTTTAGTTCTTTTTTTCTCTCTTTTACTTGTTATAGTAAACTGGGCATTAACCTCTAGGAGAAGAATTTAATTCAGTCCAAGGGGCAAAAGGACCACTGGGGTCAACACTTCCTACGGCTGAGCTACTTCCTTCTGCACAATTTTACCCATGGCCTCGTTCCTGAGCCAGTGGAAAGTTAAAATAGTTGAGGGGTGGAGGAGAGGAGGCAGGAGGAAAAAGAAGCCTCCTGGAGGGACAAACATTCTGTTTACCACAAAGTTAGGGTTTCACGTGGTTTAAGAGGCAGAGAGGACATGAGGGCTGAGAGGTGAAAGACATCTGGGCTTTATGGAGACCCCCCAGATGAAGGCTGGGGAGTGGACTGTATTTATCTCTTCCTAAAGGTGTTGTGGTTGGGTTGTTTCACTTATGTCTGACTCTTGGTGACCCCTTTGGGGGTTTCTTGGCAAAGATAGTAGATTTGTCAGTTCTTTCTCCAGAGGAAACTGAGGCAAATAAGGTTAAGTGACTTGCCTAGAGTCATACAACTAGGAAGTGTCTGAGGCTGGATTTGAACTCAGGTCTTCCTGACTCCAGGCCTAGAACTCTATCCACTGCACCACCTAGCTTTCCCTCTTCCTAAAAGTATCTTACCTCTGATGGAAGAATAGGAAGTCCACATGCTGCACACTTGGGGGCCAATACCCTAAAAAACATAAGATGCAGAATACTTATAATGGCAGATGAAGGACCGAGCAAGTGCCAAACCTTCTTCCAGGCACAAGCCTCAAAATCTTCCCAGATGAACAGCACCCAGGTCATCTGAAGTCCCTCCACATCTATGAATAGGATCTGCCCCCGTTTCACCATCTCTCCTGCGCTCTTAGACTGACTTAGGATGGCCTTCCAATTGTTGGGTGAATGTACGACCTGCCTATCCCACTAGAAACCTCTCATTGTCTTGTTTTGCCTAAAATGGGGTTGCCCTCTTGGTGTAAGTCAATGAGTGAAAAGTCTACCTGTTCAAGAATTGAAAGTCCACACTTCATAAATCACTCCATTATCTAATCAATGTGGGCACTCCCTCCACTGAGACAAATTGAAACTTTTTACCAAAATCCTCCAGGAACTCCCCCATCTAGGGCCTACCCAATGGGGCAGGAGCCTTCCTTTAGATTGTCTGACATCATACTGGGCCCAAAGGAACATACTTTGTGACTACTGATTAATCCTTGCTCTAGGTAAATGAGTAACCCCTCTTCTTCTCTAGTTCTATGGCTCTTAGATGACAACCTTTACACGAACTGCACAATCCTTTGTGGGAAATAAAGACGGACAAACAGCACCCAAGGGAAGCTTGTTTAAGGCCTGGTCAAAAGGTTGGACTATTGATCACAAAATCTGAGAACTGGAAGAGATCTCAGTGATTATCTAATCCAACCCAGATCTCAAATCAACCAATCAAAAGGAACGCCACTGTTACATACAGTGAGTGGCCTCTGCTTAAAAACCTTCCCAAGGGGACAGTTTCTCTCGCCTCTAGAGACAGCCCATTCTACTGGCCAAATTGTTTTTATGTGTAATTGGGGGAGAAAATAAAATATTAATTTTCTAAACTGATTAATAGATAAGAACGTGCTTTGTAAATGCTGAACTCAGTCCATCTCTCCCTTTCCTGAGACTAACTCCTTTTAGGCTTGGAATTATTCCCCACTGAGTCCTTACTTGTGGTAATCTCGGACACAGTAGATCTTGTTCTCCGTGTCTACTGTGAATGGCACTCCATCCAGACACTCGTTACAGATCACACAGCGGAAACAGCCTGGGTGATAGGACTTTCCTAAAGCCTGCAGGATCTAGGAAAAATAAAAGAGAGATCGAGAAAGGGAAAATTATGAGACGTTAAGGATGGGGGAGAAGGTGAGAATGAGCAAGAAGAGGAAAGACAGTATAACAAAATGGGACACGAGAAGCAGTAAGGAGCCCTGGAAGACCCTGTCTTTATACTTCACTTTGAGGAAGAGATCACATAGTTGGGGGAGAGTAGGGAGGGGAAGGCAACATGATGCTGAGCTGTACAAATAGCTGGGGCCTGAAAGGAGTGTGAGAGGACCTGATTTGTTACTCAGTAGGGGCCAGGCTTCTCAGAGAATCTTGGGAGTTGAAAGACCTTTGTGGTCATTCAGTAACATCTCCTGTTCCATGCAGAAATCACTTCTATAATCTGAAAAATAAAGTTATGCAACTGCTTTGGGACCAAATTAGTGACACATGATATGCAGACTCTATGAAAAGCCCAGGGAATCACAGGAAGGGGCACAGATGTGTAAATTGCTCCTATAAAGAAAGGACATCATTCATTCATTCCAACAACAAAAAAATAAGGATTGATCAATATGGATCACAGAACAGGCACTGGCTAAAGCAAATGCAGCCACTGACAGAGAATTTGGGAGCGGCTGGTTTTTAATCTACTACAAGCTTTTTCCATGATGCTCATAACAAGAAACAACTAACCTTTGCCTTTGAGGTGAACTCTGTTATGGAAAGTCTTGACTGGACAGTCACATCCTAGAGGTCAGGATGACCCCCGATATACACCCAAATCCATGGACTGGTAATATGCTCTATCCTAACAGTGTTCACCTGCTCATAAAATGCTTTATTCATTTACTTCTATTGAAAGAATTCTCAAGTCAGAGGCCTGTGTTCAAATTCCACCTCTGAAATGTACTGTCTGTCTGACTACAGGCAGTCACTCAGCCTCTAAGGCCTTGGTTTGCTAGTCTGTAAAAGGAGGAGGGGGGATTAGAAGGCCTGTGAGCCCCCTTACAGATCATAGCTCTAAGTCTATGAACTTATGGCTGAGACTACTTTTCTACATTTCCAAGCCCAACGCAAAAGTTACTAGCATTAAATTATCCAGGGCATCTAAATTAGACTCTAGGAAGGACTTTAAGAATCTTAGACTTGTGGGACTAGAACACTGTTGTTGTTGTTTTCAAGAGTTTGTGGAATGACAGTATGAATGAAATTCACCCTGGAGGCAGGAGGCAGGAAGGAATGACTTTTTGAAGTCTCCATTAACCTGTTTCTTTGAAAGAGTTTGGAACTCATGCATGAAAATGGGTAAGGGCTTTCCAGGATTTATAGGGGTTGATTTCTAGGAGTCTACTGAACCCCTCAAAACTTGGACTGAACCATCCAGAATGGTCACAAATATGCAGAAGGTCCTATTGCCTTACTGTTCTGTCTGGCCAACAAGGACATCCTGGAAATATAGGCAGAAAGAGTGCAACAGAATGTAGCTCAATTTAAAATAATGGTTAATTTTTTTTGTGAAGTACAGAATTCTATGATGACCAAAAATGACTACCATTGAGCAACCTTGGGAAATTCAATTCTACAAATATTTCTTAAGCACCTAAGACATGCCAGTTACTAGGGCCTGAAAGCACTTAGAATGTAACCCAACAGGTTAGACCTCTTACTTGAAAGCACTATTACCTGGGAAAGAGTCAGAGTTTACTGCTTCCATATTCAAAATATTCAAAAGTTTTAATGGAATCCAAATTACATAAGTCTATTTTCTTGTTCAGATTTCAACCAAGAGAAGCCTCATTTAAATCAAATTCATGAATGAGTCAAGATATCACCCCATGATGTCATTGGTCCTCTTGGAAAATGAAGGAGAAACCGAGATTACCTGGGAAACGTCTGTAGAGACCAGCGGTTTTCAACCTGTGGGTCCCAACCCCTTTGGGGGTTGAATGGCCCTTTCACAGGAGTCACAGGGATTGCCTAAGACCATCAGAAAACACATATTCCCGAAGGTCTTAGGAACCGAGACGCCGCTCCTCTACCCGTCTCCAGGCGGGTCCGCTCACGTGCAGATACGCCCACATACGAGTATTAAAGGGTCGAGGCATTAGGAAGGTTGAGAACCACTGGTATAGACCTAATCCCTCATGGCTGCTACCGGCAAGGTTGGACTTATATAAGTCAGACGCCCTGGGTTCTATTTTAGCTAACTAGTCTCTTGTGCATTTTTTTGCCATCAGTGGAACCAATTGCAATCAACGGCCTCCTTCACTTCTGTATTCTTGGCCCTGGGGGCATGTTCATCCCACACATTGTCTTTCTTTGGCCATCACAACTCACCATATCCATTATCAAGTGTCCACATACAAAACATCTGTCAGCAGATTGCTGGAAACCAGAATACTGCAAGGGAAAGAGAAAACAGAGTTATGTCCGCACTAGGATAGACAAAATGAGTGGGTACATCTTTGACTCCACGAAGGAAGCCTGCCTTCGTAAAATGCATAGCACCGGTACATTTAAATTTAATAATAATATCTATAGTCAGCGTGGCGTAGTGTACAGAGAGTCAGCTCTGGGGGCATGAAAATGTGAGTTCAAACCTCACTGGAGCCACATGCTTATCCTATGTTAACGTTCTGAATTTACATCTGTGCCAGGAGATAACCATGGGGTTTGGGACGGGGTCTAAGACAAGCCATTGGGTAATCCTGGGCAAGTCGTGATGTCTGAATGATCCAGGAAAATTTCTAAGACAACTAGTCCAGCTCTCTACAGGTCGCACAGTAGGTGCTGCCACGCACTGGTAGAGACAGCTTCCTCTCTTGGGATTTCCAGTGAAATCACAGGACCAGTAAAAATAAACAAAAAAGCAGACACGGGTAGTGCTTCTAAAATTTGATAGCTGCTTTATATATATACATATATGATTTCACCAGACATGTCTAGCCCAAGAGGTCAGTACTACTTGCATTATTATACCTATTTTACAGATGGGGAAACTGAGGCATGGAGTTTTTAAGGATCTTTCAAAGGTAGAATTCGAACCCATTTCCCTGGCCCCAAGTCCAGCATTCTATCCACTATACCACACCACCTCTCATAATTTTCTCTCAAATAAAGAAACTGGATCATTATCCCTCAATGAGAAAAAAAAATATCAGTTTTACTGAACTACACTGGGGAAGAAATTTTATTTGTCCTGAAGAGACACCGTGTGGGCTGCCTAGTTTGTGTAAGCCAAGCTATTGCTAACATAGTTCAAGTTTAACACGAGAAAGGGATATCACAGGATAGTATTTCCAATTTGCACCTGCACCAGGGTGTAAGCACTCTTCTTTCTGTCCAGAACAGGGTCGAAAACAAGGCACTCAGCCCAAACCACTGTTAAAGGGGATGAGGCCGGAAGCACCGCCTCTCCTTTTGACGTAACAAGGACCATTAAGCTGCTCCTGCCTTATCCAAACATGAGGGGGAGTCAGGAGAGCTGGGTTCTAATCTCCACTCTGTTGGGTGGCCCAGGACAATGACGAGGGCGAATACATTTGAGGTTTATAAAGAAGTTTACATATTTTGTCCCACCTGATCCTTACAACAACCCTGTGAGGTAGGTACTATTAGGATAGCCATTTTTATACATGAGGAAACTGGGTCTCAGAAAAAGTGGAAGGAATGTGTATGTATTTACACAGCTAGTAAATGTTGCAGATGGGACTTGAATCACATGTCTTCTGCTTCCCATGATCCCATGGGCTTCAATGGACGTCCTTTTCCTCATGTATAAAATCAGGAAGTTATACTAGATGATGCCTAAAGACCATTCTGGCTCTTCATTTCAATACGAAGTCCTTAGATTTGACAAAATGTTTGAGAGGATTTAGAGCTGGAAATGATTTGAGGCCAGTCCCTTCATTTTACAGATGAGAAAAGTGCACAAGGAAGTTTAGTCATTTATTTATTCAATGTTACATAGCCAGAATTTGAACCCAGGTCCTCTGACTTAAAATCCAATGTACTTTGCAAATAGTTCCAAAGGACTGTGGGGTGGCAACATAAGAAGGTAATAAGGTCACAGGGGCTCTCTCTGTTTTGTCTTTTCCTCAGAACATCCTCTTTCTCAGGGTTTCTGTAGGAATAGATAAAGGAGAGGTCATGGGGTGAGGCAGGAGGACTCACTCACCAGGAAGTCTTCTTCACAGAATACTTTGCCATTGACAAAATAAAAGGCTTTCCCCCTCAGCTTCCGACCTAAGAAAAAACACAGAAGCAGAAGGAAAAAAAAAAAGGAAGGATAAGTACAACAAAGAAAACTAAGCAAAATGAACAAAATCAAATAGCCCTCAGATGGATTCAGATAGAAGCCAGCTATTTCTTTTTTCTTAATTAAGTCTTGCAACCTTTGGCACTGTTGAAGTTTTGAGTGAGGCTGACAGTTTGGCACCAAGGTCCAACAGACCTTCCAGCATGATATATCATCCTCCCAGCAGTTCCTCCCTGCCCCTTACAAAGGAGCTGGTGAAAAATTTAGCAGCTGTGTGGGCCAAAGGAAGCACTCAGGGGCAAAGGAAGCCCAGTAAAGCACACATATCCTTTGTAACAGCTGCTGCTGTCTAGCAGTTTCTTATCATCATGTGGTAGAGTAAAAATTTAACACATTTTTCCAAGAAATGATCATTGAGGGAATGTGCTGAATGGGGAAGTCATGCACATAAGCTGAATGATTTTAAATTTACTTTTCTCATTCTCACATCATATTTTTTTTGGAGCTGAACTGTAGAAAACACACATTGTGATAAGAGAGATGGCTTCCCCTCTTTTAACTTGATCTAACTTAAGGGGGAAAAGGTTTAAAGGTGTTCAACGTCTCTGGTGAAAATGGAATATTATGGTTTACATGCTTCTCTATCCAGCTACTGAAAAATGGCCCATGGAGAAGGCAACTCCATAAGTACTATTATGAGACAGAGGCATCCCCAAATAGCCCTGGGTAGTTATGCCAAACGCTTGCCAATGTAAACAGAACACATGTATATCAACTTGGGAAAGTTGAGAGATTCAGTTCTGGCTCAAGATAAAGGATAGATTCCAACTCCAAAGTTCATTTCTCTGTATCTGGGCCCTGGATTTCATTCCCTCCCACTTCTTCCGGGACCTTGTTGTATCATTCATTTGTTTCCTCCATCTTGAATTTCTTTTCATTGCCATTGCCTTCTACCCATCTAGCAGTTTCTTAAATAAAAATTCTTCAACTATTTTTTCCCCCAAAGATCAATGGAGTTTCATTTATGATTTCTACTTGATGGGATAGTGTATTTAGAGCTGAAAGGGACCTTTAGAGGAAACTTTATCTAACTTATATATTTATTTTTTGCCAATGAGAAGACCAAGCAGTTGCCTTAAGTTAGAGTGAGAACCTTAAAGCAAATGGGTCACTTTGTATTTAAGAAGCTGAGAACATAGATTTCAGTCACAAACTTTCCTGGACCAAAATCTGAACCAAATCCAAGCTTGCACCCATTTTTAGTTCCTTGTCTTGACATCAACTTGGGTACTAACCACATTAACAACCCAGCAAAGGATCCTATTGGCTCTATCCTCTAGTGAGGAAAAGAATGCAGGAAGGACATGGCTATTTGCTCTACATGATTCTAACTTAGGAGATGGCAGCTCACTCAAAAAGAAAATTGTTTGGAATTGCTCACCATTTTTTTTCATTTCTAGAATATCCAAAGATAGCATTCTCAGGATCTATGCCTTAAGTTCAAATATATCAAGAGGTGATCAATGAGAACATGAGAATTAGTTGATTTACCCAGAAGGCAGGATGAAGAGAAAGAAAGCGGGAAATATAGATGTCACCATCCTGTGCGAGGGAAA
The DNA here is from genome assembly GCA_028627135.1 of Pseudochirops cupreus. Taxonomy (NCBI): domain Eukaryota; kingdom Metazoa; phylum Chordata; class Mammalia; order Diprotodontia; family Pseudocheiridae; genus Pseudochirops; species Pseudochirops cupreus. The sequence continues at coordinate 551,377,851 of CM053581.1, read as the reverse complement.
TTTTGTCTCTATGATGCATTCTACACCAGCATCACACAGAGCAAGGGCACTTGGCCAATGGGTGGATGTAAGTTTCTAGCAAGTCATTTTATTGGTAAAGTATAGAAGAAACAACAGTGGTCATGGCAGTGGGGAGACTGGTGGGAGTCTTGGGCCTCTACTGGAACAATAGGGGGAGTATTTTGATTAGTAGGAGAGTAGAGGGCAGAGAAATGAGAGACTGGTAGAGAGGGTTCCAGAAAGGTGAGGTTGGATGGGCATCCCCTTCTCTCAGTCTCCTGTGTCCTGTGTCCACCTTTTCTTCTCTGTTGGCGGGTCTCCCATCTTTTCCTTGACTTGAGGCAGGAAAGACCATCTTTCCCTTTTTCTTTCTTCTCCTTGGCTAGCCACAGTTTCTTAAAAATGAAGCACATTTTGTTGTTGTTCTTCCCTGATTAAAAATTGTGATCCTATTTTCAAATAATTTATTGGTATCTTTATTTTTATGTCCTATCCCTACCCATAGAGCCATCCTCTGTAACAAAGAATAAAAAAGAGAGAAAAAAAGAGGGAAAAAAACCCCATTCAGCAAATTAGGCATACACATGAACTGGGTCTGATACAGTGTATGTAATGATCCACAACCGAAGTCTTCCACCTCTGCAAAGGAGGGGAAGAGGTATATTTTCCTATCTCTTATTCGAGGAAAAGCTTGGTCCTTACAATTATTACCCACAGCAGTCTAACTGGGATTTTTTCAAAAAAAATTTTCAGCCTGTGATTTTTCAAAAATAGTTGAATCAAACATTCTTCTCACTCTTCCCCCTCCCAAAAAAAGAATGTTCTAATTTGCTTTTTAGTTGGGTGTAGCCTTTCATTGATTTATTTTTTCCTATGGGCCAATGGCCATTGATAGAAAAAAAGATCCCCACCCCTGGTATAAGGCAAAGAATATTTGGCAGATGAAGTGAACACCAGTGGGAAAAGTCAGAAAGTGGTAAAATAGCCATCTGGACCTCCCTTGAGGACCACAGGAGAATAACCATTGAATACTAGACCTTAAAAAAATTCTTAAAGAGGATCTGAATCTTCCCAAGATTTAAAAAGACTATCCAGGCCTTACAGATCATCTTGCCCTTCACTCCACATTCTTCTTTTGTTTGACAGATGAAGAAAGTGAGGTCCAGAAAGCTTAGGTGACTCATCTGGGACCAGGTGTCCTAGAGGCTGCCCTTTGACCCACATCTACCCCCCACCTCCATGCTGTGCTCTTTGTCCCACACCAAGTCATCTAGAGCCAGGAGGGACCTCAGAGGCCACCATTTTATGAATGAGGGAACTGAAGCCCAGAGACCTTTAGTGGTTCAGTGCTTGGCACAAAGTAGACACTTATTAATGCTGGTTGATTAGGCTGGTAAGTGGCAAGGGCAGGGTGTAAAAACCGGGGTTTGCCTAAAGACAAGAGAACTTCGAGATTCTCCAAATTCCCCCCAAAATCAAAAGGAAGAGGGACTGAGCTGTTTCTGTATGCTCTGGAGGGTGTGACTAAGAATGGTGGGTAGAAGTCACAGGGACACAGATTTCAGCTCGATGTAAAGAGTTTTCTAACAATTACAGTTCTTTGAAAATGGAGAGGGGGCTCAAGGAGTAGTGATAATTATAATAAGAGCTCACATTTGCATAGCACTTTAGATTTTACAAAGCACGGGCACCTCCTAGCACGGCAGTTCTTGACCTGTGGGTTATGTTCAATTTATAACAATGAAAATACATCCTGCATATCAGATAGATTCATAACAGTAGCAAAATTACAGTTATAAAGTAGCAACAAAAATAATTTTATGGTTGGGGGTCACCACAACATGAGGAACTGTATTAAAGGGTCGTGGCATTAGGAAGGTTGAGAACCACTGTCCTAGCATTTGGTCCTCACAGCAGCTCTGAGAGCTAAGCCTGGGAGAGTATAAGGGCCTTGCTCAGGATCACCCAGTCAGGAAGCGTCTGAAGCAGGATTCAAACCCATATCCAGGGCTTTCTAATGCATGCCAGCAAGCTGCCCGGCAGCAGTTCATCCTCACTGAGGATGCTAGCTTTGATGACGATACGTTGGGGACCAGGTAAGGCAGAAGTTTCCAACATTACGGAAAGTGAGGAATCTTTTTAAATCTAAAAACATTTTGTGGATTCCAAATGATCCTGACAGTAACCAACTAACGATTAGGAAAACCCAGAACAAGATATGAACCCCTTGTAATAACTTCCTAGTCCCCAGGTCAGGGGTCACTGAATTCATGCTCCAAGGGATGGAATGCAAACCTCTGTGGTTCCCTTCTAACTCTCTGGTTCTGTAAAGAAGTAACGGGAAGCTAGGTGGTGCAGAGGATAAAGGGCTGGGCTTGGAGGCAGAATGCCACCTCACTAACTGTTTTGAATCTCAGTTTACTGATCTGTAAAGTGGCATGCATAGAGAGCCCTGGTCTTGAAATCAGGAAGACCAGGGTTTGAATCCTGCCTCCAACACTCCCCAGCAGAGCCAACCAACCTGTAAATGGAAAACAAGCCAGGGCATTTCCAAGACGCAAGCCTGGCCTTCTGTTGCACAAGAGAACACTAGAGGGTGTAGTGAGACCTGACTATGGAATGCCCTAGCCGGTGATCCAAGATTGGCTCTGCTTCAGAGCTGGGACTGACAACAGGTCTGATGTTGGGGGAGGAGGATGGTGCTTCTGACCCACTCACCATGAGGAGGAGCAGGGCCCGAGGAATCTGAGTAGGAACCTGTTGTTTGATCAGGGTCACATTATCCCTACCTATCTCAGACTGGGCCAATTCCCATGGTGTTGGGTCACAGCACAGAGCTCCCCTCCCTGGGGCCAGAGACATCCTGCATGATGTCACTAGAGGATGGGGGCTGGGGGGACAACAGGCTCTGCTTTCCCTGTGGCCCCAGAAAGATGCAGGAAAGCTCACAGGTCACTGCTAAGGGTCATGAGGCTGTGAGCCAGAGGGACTGTGCTCTTAAAATATTTGAACAGGATACTAGTCTTTAAAATACTTTTTTTTAAAAAAAGCAGACTTCTATCCAGACTAGAATCAGTACATATGTGCATGCACATATGTGTGTCTGTGAATGTATGTATTTGGTGGGGGCAGGGATACTGTGATTTGGTTTTATGTTTCCTGTGGTCCTGGCTGTGCCTGTTCAGGCCTTCGCCTTTTACTCTTTTTTCCTAAGATTAAGAACCAGTCTTGCTCTTTCCCCTCCATGTGTCATGCAGTGGTAAGAGTGCTAGATTGGGAGTCAGAGGACCTGGGTTAATAATAACTGCCATAGCTAGCATTAATTAAGCCCCTACTATGTGCCAGGTGCTGCCCTATGTGCTTTACAAACATCATCTTATAAGACTTGCAACAACCCTGGGAGGTAGGGGCTGTGATTATCCCATTTTACAGATGAGGACACCGAGGCAGGCAGCAGTGAGGTGACTGGCCAGGGTGACACAACTTGTAAGTATCTGAGATTGGATCTGGACTCAGACCTCACCCCCTGCCTCCAGACCTGGTGCTCTATCCACTGCACCACCCGGCTGCCTCAAGCACCACCTCTGATACTTACTACTTGTAAGTATCTTGTCCAGCCCTGGGCAAGTCCTATAACCTCCCAGGGTCTCCATATGGAAAATGAAGAAGCTGGATTAGATGGCATCTAAGGGCCCTTCCCATCCCAGATCTGTGATCTGACTGTTAATATAGCTTTGAGCAGTGAGGGGCTCAGTGCATAGAGCTCTGGTCCTAGAGTCAGGAAGACTTGAGTTCAAATCTAGCCTCAGACTAGCTGTGTGACCCTGGGCAAGTCACTTAAACTCTGTCTGCCTCAGTTTCCTTATCTGTAAAATGGACTCAGTGGTGTCTAAGGTTTCTTCACATGATAAATGAACAGTATCACCAGTCACTTGAGAAAAAAAACCTGAATGTTCATTATGTACCACACATCGTTCACATTAAACTAAGAAATGAAAGTGTGCCTTCTTTCCTTCCCCAAAAGGTCAGTTCTCTAACTAGACTATAAATTCTGTCTTATTCACCTTAGTGTTTCCCTACATTGCCTGCACCGTGGCCCCTACTCAGTAAATACCCAGTTGTATGTATTGGCTCATTATTGTACCATTCCAGAACAATCTGTTACCGGGGAGGTGAGTTCTGATCCGTTCCAAGGAGCAGCAATTAGGAGAGAGCCCTAGATATGCAGTCAGAAGGGAGTCAGGTCTGATTCCTGCCTCTCACACTTATTAGCAAGGCCCCCATCTTCCCTGCCTCAGCTTGCTCATCTATTAGAATGAGATAATCCTAATATCTGTAGTATTTATCTCAGAGCTGTTGCAAAGACTGATGATATACTGTAGGTAAAATTATTTGTAAATGCTATATAAATGTCCATAATTATAATTCACAAATTATATACTATATTATATGTGTATGTACATGATATATAAAATATAATATAGTCAATATATAGTAAGTATATGTTAAGAATACTTTTGTGGGTTGTTTTTTTTAAATGATACGTACTTCTGTCTAGTCAGTGGAAGTTTGTAAAAAGCCTGGTGTCACATTCCAAGAGGGACTAAACATTTTCATCAGCTCCTTTGAGCTGCATCTTCTAAAAGTGAACATCAAAGCCCAAATGCTAAGCTGGACCCTCATCAGGAACCCAAAGCCACCACCATCTTGGATTCCTTTCAGTGTCCATCTACCGCAGATTCCAGATAGGAAGCCGTGAAGACACACAGACACTTCCTGCTGAGTCAGCAAGCGCCAACACTTCTGGACAAAGGCCAAAGATGAAACAAAAATCAAATAACAGGCCAGGGAGCAAAAAAAAATCTAGGGAAGGGAAAGAAGGGAGCCCAGTGGGGAATGGTGCCTGGCTCCACAATGCCCTCCCCAAATGACAAAACGTGCTTTAAATCAGTGACGCCTTCTGACCCGGAAGCCTGAGTCTTTGTAGCTGGTACCCTCCCAAGATGTTTAGAAACAGGGCCTTTTAGAGCTGGAAGAGGTCTGAGATTAGCCCACCCTCAGATTCCACTCAATTCCACAAGCGTTTATTAAGTGCCTACCTACTATGTGCCAAGCCCTGGGCTACAGGGACAAAAACAAAGTCTGCCCTCAAAGGGCTTACAATCTCCTCGATTGAGAAGAGAAAATGGAGGCTAAGAGTCTCAAACAACCTGACCAACCAAGGTCAGAGAACGGGGATTGGAAGCCCGGTTTCCTAACTATAAGAACAGACAAGCATAACTTGTTTTTTCTAAGGATGTTTGCTGTTAGCAACTCGAAGGAAACACAGGTTAACAAACAAAAGGGGACAGTCCCAAACTTAGTTCTAAGACTTAGGGAGGTTTTGGGGTGCAATGAAAGGATGCTGGACCTAGAACCTAGATGGAATCTAAGTTCGAATACTGGTTCTCCCACTTAATACCTGTGGGATCTTGGACAAATTACTTCAACTCTTCGAGGTCCCATCTAGATCTTCCCTGAAACATAAGGGATAGAGGGTCTGCTAGCTCTGGGCCCCCACTTCAGGAATCTGATGACTGCAACATCTCCTTAAGGCTCCCAGAGGCTTTGCCCTTCTGTAAGAAACTGCAGGTTTTCCAAACCCTCAATAAAAAAAAAAAAGAGAGAGAGAAAAGTTCCCCTCTGGGATTCCAGAGTCTGGATCCTCCCCCTAATTAACAACAACAACAAGCAATTATATAGCATTTTAAGATTTGCAAAGCTCAGATGCCCTAGGGAATGTAAGCTTTTGAGTTGAAAGGGGCATCAGAAAGCTTCCAGTGCAAGAGTTGTTAACTAGCGTCCATGACCTTGTTTAAAAAAAAATTGGCTAACTATATTCACAGTAACTGGTTTCCTTTGTAACAGAGGGCAAGGAAAAGGGGGCAACTGGGAGGGTGGACACTGAATACTTTATAGTATTCAAGGTCAGTCCAGGATTTGGCTGATGGTACCACAAAGGTCAAAGGACACATTCCAGAAAGGAGTGGCTGGGCTGCCAGAGCCAGCCCCATGGAGAACATTTCTCAGTGGCTTGCTGCTAGAGGACTAGTGACTGGACCATTTGCATCCAACAAGGCATGTGGAGGGCCATTAGACAGAGTGGCAAAACTGTTCTTGAAGAGCATTGGGGTAGGGTGGGGGTGGGATATGGAAAAAGCAAATGGCGGATCCCCATATCATGAGGACTTGAAAAAGGTGGTTGGATCCCAGGGGTGGGAAATAGCTTGTAGTTTTGCTGAAACATAAATTACAAAAGGGATTGTCCGATAATATAATTCAGGACCTCTTAGACAGTCAACAATTGTACCTTTGGGTTCACAGGAGTCATTTCTGTGCAGAAAGGAGGCCAGGGTGTGCCAGAGTCTGAACTGACTGGTGAGGAGAGATTGTTAAATCTTCAGTGTGAGCAGTTATATCTTGGAAATCAGCAAATGCTACAAATTAGGGTTTGGTTTATTGGTTTGTTGACTGTCTAGACTTAATAAAGTGATGGAGAAAATGTAAACAATGCAGAATGAGCATAAAAAGCTTGTCATGCCTTTTGGAGAGTTAGTAGTTCAACATTTACCAGCACATCCCTGGGAGGAGGGATCCAGTCCTAAGGGTCCTTCCTATTTGCCACCAACGTGATATATTTGCCAGACTGTCAAAGGGAGTCTACAGCACACAAAGGTTATGAACCCCTGCTGCTACAAAACTCCAACTCAGCTCCTTAGCAGGACTGGAAACCACAGGTTACAGATCCCTGGTTCAACAAGTCTGTACATTAAGATTGCAGGCTCTCATGAAGCCCCATCATCATCACCAGCACCACCATCATCATCACCACCATCACCATCATCACCATCACCACCACCACCATCATCATCATCATCACCACCATCATCATCATCTTCCTGGTGAAAGGAAGCATGGAGTAGCAGGTGGGGAGTTAGCTTTGGAGTCAGGAAGCCCCAAGTTCAAATCTTGTCTCTCTTACACAGAAGTTTTATGATTATGGGCAAATCATTAAACCTCTGGATACTTTGAGTGAGTCTCTGAGACCACAAACCTCCTAACGTACTGGGAGTCCCCCACAGGTCCCTTTAAGATTCAAAAGGATTTTGCAGACAGAGGATAAGGGGGAAGAAGATGAGAAAAAGTGATCCCTCTTTTGTGAGTTTTCTCTCCCCCTTGATTTAAGTGCCTGGGGGGAAAAGACTAAAAACACAAGGATTCAGATTATCCATAATGTCCAATCTTGGTTCCAGGGAAATGATAGTGAAATCCACCTCCTGTCCCTTAGGAGAGAAGAGATGGACTGTGGGCCAGTGCTGCGGATGCCCTCAACCGGAGGTCCCTGGATCAGTTTGGTTGGGTTTGCTGTTTTTCTTTGTTTTAAGAGAGAGAGGTCCCAGGAGCAGGGATGCAGTGAGGATGATTGTGGAGAAGAGACAGTTTTATAAGAAACAGTACAAAGCCATGCAAGGTTTGTTGTTGGTTTTTCAGCCACATACATTTAAAAAAATAGTACAAGAAATTAGCCAGATTTCAATAGATGAATGAATGAATGGGGGGGGGGAGGGACTGGACCTCCAATCTCATTTATGTATGGAACTTCCAGAGGAGGAAACTCTCTCTACCAATATAAATTGACAGCTTTTTTGCAATTTATATTCTTAGAGAGATTCCTGGACCAATGAGAGACTAAGTGAATTGCTGAAGGTCACATAATAAGTATGCGTCAGTAGCAGGAACCACTTTTTTAGGCCTAGGAATAACTAAACAAATTAATTAAATAATTAGTGAATACATAAATAAATAGTATTTGGTGGGCCAATTTCCTCGGCCTCTCAATGGCAGGCGTACGTCAAGAACAACTCCAGAGGCCGTAAGCACAAGTATCCCCCATGAACATCAGAGGAACATGTGCAGGGGATGCCAAGCTTTTTGTTTTGTTTTGCTCTAGTTTCTAGTTGTCTTAGCTTTCAGTTCTCATTTTGGAGAAATGCCTTTCTTTTTTTTAAACCACATCAGTGCCTAGAGGTCTGTGTGTCAGCAATGGCAGCTTGGTAATTATATAAGTTCAGAAGACTGGGTTAAAGCATGTTTTTAAAAAGTAGGCTCAGAGCATTCTGGGGTCCATAATGATCCAACCTGACAGTTGGGAACCCAAGTGACTGAAAAAGCCAAAAACCTACCCAAACCCTTGTTTGGTGACCAGCACAATGACCAAGATTCACTTTCTCTAGACACTCAGAAACACTTGCACTAGTGACCACCCCCCCCCCAGGGAAGGAGAAGGGAGAAGTCCCATCTTTACTAGTGGGGGACTCCTTGTAACCTTTTAACCTTTTATAGCAGAGACTCGGATGTATGAGGATTCTCGGTTACAAACAAAGGCAAAACCAGCACTAAACATAGATAATATGTTTATCCAAGACAGTCTAGTCCTAGAAGACTTGGGACAATGATGTTCACTCCCTGTTTTATAAGGAGCAAAAGTGAATAGGTGGTGCAGTGAATACAGCACTGGCCCTGGAGTCAGGAGGACCTGAGTTCAAATCCAGCCTCAGACACTTAACTAGCTGTGTGACCTTGGGTCAATCACTTGACCCCAACTGCCTTGCCTTCTCGCCTCCAAAAAATAAACAACCCGGCATTGACTAAGAGTGGCTCTGTTCACATGGACTCATGGCTGGGATTGGGAATACCGAGCAGTCTCCCTCTCTTCCCTCCATCCTTTCCTCCTGTAGCAGGGGATCAGTGGTTGCACGTGGTTTACATCATCAACATTCCCGGTTTTCATTGTGAACCTTAGGAGCATAGAATTTGGAGCGGTAAGGAACCATAATGATAACCTACTCCAAATGTCCTCATTGTCTAGATTAACAGCATGAGGTTCAGAAAACTTAAGTGCTTTATCCAAGAGTTAGCCAGAGGGCACCATAGTGCACAGAGTGCTGAGTCTGGAACCAAGAAGACCTGAGTTCAAATCCAGCCTCTGACACTTACTAGCTGTGTGACCCTGACCAAGTCACTTAACCTCTGTCTGCCTTAGTTTCATCAGCTATAAAATGGGGATCATAAAAGCCCCTACCTCCCAGGTTTGGAAGCACAAATCAGGCAGGAACACAGTAAGCACTATGCACATGCGTCTTCCTTTCCCTTCCCTTCCCTTCCCTTCCCTTCCCCAAGTTCATACAGGTAGTAAGTGGGAGGAGATTCAAACCTAGATTTTCTGACTCCAAGTCCAGCATTTTTTCAACTATCCCATGCTGCTCTGGGGCAGAGCTTCACATCTCCTCTCTCAGTTTGCTCCCTTTTTCCAATAGCTGCTATTCTGATTGGGCAAAGTCTCAGTAGGTTTTTCGCCCCACATCAGAATCAAGCCTCTGAAAGGTTTTGCTAGCTAGGTCCAAATTGTGTTTAAAAGCTGTCATTGAAGACATGAGAGGCAGCATGGTCTGGTAGATAGAGAACCATTCTTGAAAGCAGGAAGACCTGAGTTCAAGTCCTGACTCTGATATATGCTGGCAGCGTGACCCTAAGCAAAGACTTAACTTTTGGGGTCTCTGGCCAATTCCCTAAGACTATAAATTGCAGGGGAGCTGTCAACCTGTCTTGGTAGAGGGAGTTGATTACCAGAGATTGCCAGGGGCCAATGTCATCATAGGTCCAAACCCTACCTAACCCTACCCTAATTAAGGCAAGATATGGGAAAGTTCTGATAGGCAAATAGTAAGTGCCGAAAGGAAAAACCATGGAAATAATGTCATCAGAGAAATGGAGAAGGACTGGAAAAATCAATGAGCCAGTCACCTAGAGAGATCAAAGTTACTAATGGACCATGCATATATTCCTCAGGTATCCACACAACGTCAAGACAGTGAAATAAACACACCCAGGACAACAAGTGAATCCCTTGTGATGTATTTCCAGGAAGACATGAATGAAAGTTGCCCACAGTGGGAAAGCATGGATTCATTGGGATCTGCTTCACTGGAATGACCTATCCATATTTGTCTTTCCCATGTTAAGCATAGCCTAGGCACCTAATAAATGCTTAATTATTTATTGATGAGGTCTCTGATCCATTAAACTATCAAAGAAGGCTGAAGAATATTTAGTTAGCAAATACTAAAATCCCCAAAGAGGATAAAGTAGCCAGGACAATTTCTCACCTCTCCCCTGGTATTTGGAGGAGGGGGTATGGGAGTCAGAGAACATGGGTTTGAATGCCAGTTTCACTCCTTAATTGCTGTGGGACATTGGGGGCATCCCAACTTCTTTGGACTAGATGGAGGTTTCTTAGCCTGGAGTCCATAAATGTTTTTAAAAATATACTTTGATAACTGTATTTCAATATGGTTGATTTCCTTTGGAATCCTGTGTATTTTATTTGTGGATTTTAAAACATCAAGGCATTATTTGAGAAGGGGCCCATAGACTTCACCAATCACCGCCAAAGGAATCCATGACACAAAAAGACCAATAACTTTGGCATGAGATGGCCTGACAAACAGACTTGGGATTTGATTTCTTCTGGCTGCAGAGAGGAGAACTAGGAAATTACATTAGGTGGGATTGCAAGGGAGGAAGATTTCACCTTGATGTAAGCTGAAATGTCCTAACAAGTAGAGTTGACCAAATGGCTGATCCTATGAAGTAGTGGGGTCTCTATCAGCTGAAATCCAAAAACCTAAGAGTGGGGATCAATATCGCTGGTCATTATCCATTATGGGGATACCTAGACCAAAGCAGGTGAGCTCCAAGAAGCTTCTTTTGACATGCTGTTTCCCCTTCGTGCAAAATGCAATTTTTCAAGACCTGCACTTTTTCTTAGAATTGATATCATCCTGGACTCCAAAGGGCATGTGAAAGTCCAGCAATTCATGTATTATTAATCCAAATTCATCAAAGAAGCCCTTGTTGTTATGAGGAAGCTACAAGTACAAATAACGCTGGTGGTTATTTCTAATGGGAAAAATATGCAAATGATTTCTCCCTAAGACTAATCATCCCAAAGGCTAACACTTTAGCCTGTAGGTCAGAGTGTAGACCCCTATGGAGTATGGAGCAGTGGCAAATTAGTGTTTTTGATTCCCTACTAGAGTAGAAGCATAATGAAGGCAAAGACCACAACACCCAGCACAGTGGATGCCTTGCAAAAGTAGAGATTTGAGATATAGCTATCTATCTCTTTTATATATATATATGTATATCGAATGAGTAACATTAATCAATAATTTACTTAGAAGAATAAAAACTAGACATCACCTGACATCAATAATGGATTGAGGCCCAAGGGTCTCCCATTAAGGTACCTTTAAATCTTGGCATAGCTTAGGTCCCCAGCCTGTATTAATCCAACCTTGCCTCATAACTATTTCAGAAAAGTCAATATCATTGATCACAGAATTTTAGAGCTGGGAGGGAACTGAGAATTCACATATTCTCGCTCATACCTATTAATCTATAACATCTCAACAAGTCTTGACTAAGCCTCCACTTGAAAACCCCCAAGGAAAGGGAGACCCCACTATTTCACAGGATCAGCCATTTGGTCAAGTCTAGTTGTTAGGACCTTTCCCCTTATATCAAAGTGAAATCTTTCTCGCTTACAATCCCACCTAATGTAATTTCCTAGTTCTCCTCTCTGCAGCCAGAAGAAATCAAATCCCAAGTCTATTTGTCAGACTTCCAGATATATCAAGACAGCTATCATGGCCTCCCCAAGTCTTATCTTCTCCAGGCCCAACACTCTCCACTCCTTTAACTGATCTTTATATGACAGAATGTAAACTACTTTAAATATTGTCTCATTTTTTAGTAATCACATCCTCAGCATTTAGCAAAATTCCTGGCACACAGTAGGTACTTGATAAAGGGTTGTTGGTTGGTATGTTCTCTAACTATTCTAGTCACCTTCTTCTGGAAGTAACCTAGCTTAACATAGATTTTTCCTAAATGGGACACAATACTCTGGTCTAACCAAGGTAGGGTCGGTCAGTCAGTCAGTCAACAAGCATTTAGTGAGTGTGACAGACATACTAGCAGGAAGATGATCATAAGCATTGTTCTGGCCACTTGGTTTTTCTTTATTTAACCTATGAGAATGCTAACCTTCTTTGGCTGCCTGGTCATGCCATGCCATGGTGGCATTTGGCTGGAATGGAATGGAACACAAGGAGATAGAGAGGTGGTCCATGGAGTCTCCTGCTCTTTGAAGTCTTCATTTAATCGACCAAGTTTGAGAACTCCTGCTCAAAGTACAATCTTTGTGAACCATCGAGGTGAGATGTTGAATACTGAGGCAGTCTTCTATGAAGCCTACAGCTACCCCAATTACTGCAAGTTAGTTCCCTAAAGTACTCACATCTGTACTCTTTGCCCCTATAGCCATCAAATCCATTCTTAAAAGAAATGTCAGCCTTCCCCTAAGGTCTGGAGAAACGCCACAAGCAGTATTTGATGAGGCTTTGATGGCTCACAGAACTCCAGAAAAGGTCTGATCGTGAGCCCGGGATCCGTGCTAGCTAAAGACCTTGTGGCATATGCCAAATTTAGAACACTTAGATCATGGTTGTACACAGATATTTAGAATTATGTAGATCATGGCTGTACACAGAAAATATGTTCTGCAAAATTCAAATTACTTTATTCTGAGAGGCAAGGAAAAAACTAAAGAATATTTCCAGACACGACTCCAAGCTGCCTTAGGGGTCCAGGAATACAGAATGCCAAATGGGTGACTGGATTATAAAGAAAAGAGAGAGTTATGAGACCTCAGCTGATCAAAAAGACCAGACGAAAATCTAATTCACTGCAGGAATGAACTAATAGCTTTTTCCAATTCCTTCTGAAATCACTTATCTATGAAGTGGTTTCTGAAAACTTCAGAATTTATCAATATGTAAGATCTCAAAGGATCTGAACTTAAACCTGGTGACCCAGCTATAGTAGGTAGCCTGTCCCTCAACCAGGTCACATAGTTAATCAATGCATCCATCCATCCATCCATCCATCCATCCATCCATCCACCCATCCACCCATCCATCCACCCATCCATCCACCCATCCATCAATAAACATTGGGGTTCTCTTTATTTGTGCTTGAGAAACAAAAGTTTGGGTTCCTTAAGGGACAGATGCATTACGTCAATCTTTTGCTTGAGTTTTTAATTTTGATCATTTATTCGATAACAATTTGATCATTGGTCATTGATAGTTGTTATTGGAAACAAATGCTTATTAAATTGAACTGGATTTACACAGGGCTTACTGATGAATAACATATTAAGGAAAAAGAGCAAATTTGATCCTTGTTCTTATCTCCACATTCTCCCCTCCTACCCACAAACTTCCCTCCATCTTATTAATTTTAAATTTTCCCTTTTTTTACTTCATTTCTTTCCTTAAATCATCACTCATTTTTTTTTCTTTTATATTCTTGGTCTACAATTTTCCCTTTAGGACTTACTGACTCATGGAGTTCAAACAAATACTGAATGTGATAAATTGGGGGGTAAAAAAGAATGATCAGACACTTCAGGGTTATTTCTGAGATCAAAGACTGGAAGAAGGAACTTGCCTATAATCAGAGTTGCTGGCACATGAGATTTCTCTTGCTTAATTTCCTTTTTATGGGGGAACCCCAGGGTATGCATGCAACTTCTCATGTGCAGTTATAATACCTTCCTTTGGAAATCATTTCAGCTTCCCCTCTGATAGGGCACTCACTAGTATTTCTACCACACCAGAGGAAGCTGCCAATGGTTACTTAATGGCCCAACACACTCACTCATAAATTATTTGTTTGAAAATGCAGAAAAGTCACAGCAAATAATAATAATAATGATGGCTAACATTTTTACAGTTCTTACTTTGTACCAAGTACTGTGCTAAGCATTTTACAATTATTATCTTATTTGATCCTCACAAGCCTGGGAGACTGGTGCTATTATTATTCCCATTTTATAGGAGAAAACAGAGGCAGACAGAGGTGAAGGGACTTGCCCAGAGTCATACAGAGGTGAAGAGACTTGCCCAGAGTCATACAGCTAAAGCGTTGGAAGCTGGATTTGAGCTCATTCACAATTCTGTTGTCTATCTACCATGCCTCTTATACTGCAGTATGTTAATAACTCAGGGACCTGAGATGCTGTCGATATGGGCAGTCTCTCCGTGAAAAAAGATAGCACTGAGCGCCCAGTCTCAAAATTGTTCATGAGTTACTATGACTAAAAAATTTATCGCTCTATGGCCAGCTTGGTGATAAGCCTTAAAAAAAATTGCTTATTAAATTAACCCAGAGGCTGGCTGTTTGTTGGACAACATACACATGATACCAATCTTGTACTCAGAGGACCAGAGACAGATTTAGAGCTGGAAGGGCTCTCAAGGCCAATGTGCCCATTTTACAGATGAGGGAACTGAGGCACAAAGACACTGTCACTTGGCCAAGGTCGTACGGCAAATAAGTTATCAGGATAGGAACTTAGGTTTTCTTGACTTGCCTTTGCTACTTTGCTACTCAAAGCCTTTGCTTAATAGAGAACTTTCTCTTCAAACCAAACCCGGGGTCACCTCACTACCAGCCACAAAGAAATTCACCAGGACCTCATTAATTCAGACTGGATTTAAGTTTGCTTTTTGTTAAGTAAGCACATAGCATAAACACTATTTCAGGGAACATTTTTAGACTTAAGAAAGGAAATATTTTTGAGCATAGCAGAACGCTTTAAAAGCACTATTTTACAACTAAACAGTTGACATGCTAATTATGTTATTTTTTTTTCTAGTCATTAAAGTAGCTCCCCTAATATTTCCTTTGCTTAGTTCTCAGTTCAATGAGACAAAAATATATGAAATACCCACTAGGGGTATAAAGACAGAAAACAAGACAGTCTCTGTCTTCAATGAGCTTGGGGGGTGACTGGGAAGGGCCTTCTCCAGAAGGTGGGATTTGAGCTGAGTCCTGAGGAAAGCCCAAAGACAGAAGTGAGGAGGGAGAGCATTCCAGACATATGGGACAGTGAGAGAAAAGGAACACAGTTGGGGAATGGGGTGATATGTGCAAGGAACATCAAGAAAGCCAGCAATACTGATTCTAGAGTACTCTGAGGACAGTAAAGGGTCAGGATATTAGAATGGTGGGAAGGAAGCAGGTTATGAAGGACTTTCAATGCCAGACAGAGGACTTTATATTTGATCCTGGAGGGGATGGGGAGAAAGTGGAGTTTGTTGAGTGAGGGAGTGATGTGACATGGTCAATCAGACTTAAGCTTTAGCAGATGAATGAGGATGGATTGGAGCAGGGAGAGATCTGATGAAGGGAGACCAACCAGAAATCCATTACCCAAGTCTAGCTATGAGAACTGAGTCTTAAAGAAAGAGAATACCAAAAGCTAGAGGTGAGCAGGGAGTTTGTTCCAGCAATGGGAGGTGGCTTGTACAAACAGAAGCAAGAGATGGCATGTTGAGTTTGGGAAACAGCTGCCAGTGAAATTTGTCTGGAATGTAGACAATGTGAAGGGAAGCCTGGAGAGCAAGACTAGAATGATAGGTATGGGCAAGTAGTGGAGAGGCTAAAAAGCTAGGCCAAGGACTTTGGATTTTATACCAAAGTCAACAGACATCCATGGAAGGCTTCACAGCAGGGGAATGACATGGTCAAGCCTGAGGCTTATGATTATGTTGGTAGCTGAGTGAATGATGGATGGTAGATGGGGTGAAAATGGAGGTGGGGAAGCAACTAGATGGCTCTTACAGTAGTAAAGACAAGAGGTGACAGTGGCTGAGGCTAGGATGGTCACATCCTCTGAGGAAGGATGAGTAAAGAGAAAGGGACAGAGACAGGAGATGTTGCAGAACTTTGTACCTGACTGGATATGGGGAGTGACAAAGGGGGAGGTTTCATACCTGGGTAATTGGAAGGATTGCACTTCAAAGTAGCCACAATGGTGCATAATTGAGGCTCTTCAATGATTCTAAGAAGCCTTCACCATACTTAAATCAGTTCAGCAAGGTTCCATTACAATTCAAATTCAATATTTTTAAAGGTCTTCCCCCCCCTTTTTTCTGGGGTACACCAGACATGGTGAGACTATAAAATTGAATTCCTTTACTCTATTAAAAGTAGATAAGGGAGAGGTCATTTAGATTCCAGATGCCTGTTCCACTTAAGTCAGCATGTTTCCCAAATGATATTTAGGACCACGGGGTTTAGATTTGGCAGGGATCATCTAGGGCAGTGGTTCTCAACCTTCCTAATGCCACGACCCTTTAATAGTCATATGTGGGCATATCGGCATGTAGGTGGACCACCTGGAGATGGATAGAGGAGCAGTGTCTCGGTTCCTAAGACCATTAGAAATATGTGTTTTCCAATGGTCTTAGGCAACTCCCAAAGGGGTACGGTCATGACACCCACAGGTTGAGAACCGCTGATCTAGGATATCTCATTTATTTTACAGATGAAGAAACTGAGTCACAGAAGTCAAATAATATATATAGCCCACAGCAGTTAAATAGCAGAGACTAGATTTGAACCCAGATCTATGTTCAAACATTTCAAAAAGTCTCTGTGCCCTTCCTTGCCATCCTGCTGCCATTTCCTGCCCACTGGTCCTTGGCACGACTCACATTTCCATAGTGTAGCTGGCAAAGTGCTTTACGTGTTATCACATTTTATCCTTATAAAAACCCTGGGAGGAAAGTGCTATTATTTACATTTAGAACGTAAGGATCTTTTGAATAGGGACTGCTCCATTCTTTGCACTTATATCCCCAGCACCTAGGACAGTGCCTGGTACAGTAGACCTTAATAAATATTTGCTGATTTTATGGATGAGAGAACAGAAGGTCAGAAATGTTAAGTGACTTGCCCTAAGTCACACAGCTACTAAGCATCAGAGGTGGATATGAACCCAGGTCCTCCTGACTCCCAGGGCACTGCTTCCCCCACTCTACCAGGTGCTTCTCTCTTGTTCTGTAGCTGGGTTCTTGATTTGTTGGTGTCTTGGACCCCTCTGGGAGCCTGGTAAAGTCTCACACTACTGTGACTCTATCTCCTTGTTACTTATCTTTGTGCCTTTCATTTATTTTCCTTGTCTTATTGCTACTGCTAGCATTTCTAGAAGCATGCATAGAGTCAGATAATACAATAACGCAAAGAATGGGTATCCTCGATTTACTCCCACACTTAATGGAAAAGGTTGCAGTGTATTGTACTATTGTGATTGCCTACATTCATAGAAGAAAATACTAAATTTCAGTTAGAAATGAAAAAATAAAGATGTCATTTGTTTTTCATTCCAAATTCTTTAGTCTCCTGAAATTGCTGGCTAAGAATCCTCTATCAGATCACAGAGATACTGGCTTGAAACTCACTGCTGTGAGTGCTATGAGATTTAGGCTGGTTTTTGCCTTTAACTTCCCCAGGGAAGGGGTGGTATCTACCCTCTACTGAAGGACCTCCAGAAAGGGGAGGACCCAGTTTCTCTTGGTAATCTAGTCCTATGTTTTGCAATCCTGGCTTCCCACAGGGCAACTGGTAGGGCAGGGAACCTGGAAAACCATTTATAAACTGTAACACAGAAGCAGCCATGAAAAACCACCTCCAAAGCAAAGCCAAGCAAAACCCTGGAGCCATGAACACTGGCATGTGAATGGGCTACACCTTAGCTGCATTTGTTCCTCAGCCCTGAAAACAACAAACTGTTCCACAGCAACTGAGTCCACTTGGAATCAAAGCACACATGGCCTTGCTTTCTTGGGAAGAGTTTGCCCTGGATGATGCCTAAGGAGAATTTTACTTGACCTAACAAGCACAGCTTAACTTCCTTCTCATTCCCTCTCCAGCCGCAAGAAAGGCGCCAGCTTCTCTTGAGAGACACCCTTCAACACACGGGCTCCAGAAACACAATGTACATGGCCGCCTGCCAAAGCAATTCCTGCCCTCTCTCATTCTGGAGGGCTTGCCAACAGCTTCCTGCAATAGCATCTGGTGGTGTGACAGTCTGATATACATGCAGCATGCTGGGAAGGGTACACAGATACACACAGATACGCAGAGCTCACGTCCCTCATGCAGGCGGGTGTGAGGCTGCCTGCCAGAGGACAGAACTGGGAAATGAGGACGTTTTACAAAAAGAAACAGACGAGAATAAAAACCCCCACAAATCCGACAACCGTGAGGGTATACTCTGTGGACATCGCCCATCATTAATATGGCTAAAGTCCATTTGGGTAAGTGAAGAGCAAGCAAATCCAAGAAGAAGAGATAGAGAGGGAGGGAAAGTGCCAGAAGGGCACAGAGAGCAGGGAAGCTTGGATTTCTTGTTGCCCCAGGTCCCCCTGGCAATGTCTGGCGATGCCTGTGGGTGCCTTCTCAGAATCACGTTTCTAAATGCATAAAGTAATAAGATTATGAAAAATAATAGCTATCCTGAGACATCTGAAGAACAGGTTCACGGACCCTCATGTAGAAGAAAGAGCACACCAGCAGAGGTCAAAGGACGTGGGTTCTGCTCCCGATTCTGCCATTAATGGAGGTGCCACGCGAGAGTGGGAAAGCCACTGAATATGAAGCCCCAGGATCACAAACACTGAGCCAGAAGAGAGCTCAGAAGCCACGTGATCCAAACCCTTCATTTACAGATAAGGAAACTGAGGCTCAGAGAGGGGACTTAAAATCAGATTTAGAATTAGAGGAGACTTTCAGAGACTAAGACCAACATCTTTTTTTAAAATTAATCTTGGGGCCCAGATTAGTGAGAGATTTGCCTTAGGAACACAGGGAAGAATCATCAGAGGGAGATCTTTGGGTTATTTCCATATCGTGATCTACGTTCAAATTCTGGATGTAACACTGTGTGATCTTGGGCAAGTCATTTCTGCTCTTTAGGCCTCAGTTTCTTCATCTGTAAAATTGCTAGTTAGACTCAATCACCTCTAAGGTCCCTTCCAGTTTTCAAACTATCATCCTAAAAACCAGCCTTGTGACCTTGGGCAATAATAGCAAGAGTTCACATTTCCACAGTACTTACAGGTTATTGAGTGATTCCTTTTTTTTTTTTTGGAGGGGGGGAAGGCAAGGCAATTGGGGTTAAGTGATTTGCCCAAGGTCACACAGCTAATAAGTGTCAGGTGTCTGAGGCTGAATTTGAACTCAGGTCCCCTTGACTTCTAGGGCTGTACTCTATTCACTGTGCCTCCTAGCTGCCCTTACAGAGTGATTTCTTTATAACAACACTGGAAAGTATGTAAAATAAATATTATTAGGAGCGGCTAGGTGGCGCAGTGAGTAAAGCACCGGCCCTGGAGTCAGGAGGACCTGAGTTCAAATGTGACCTCAGACACCTGACACACTTACTAGCCATGTGACTTTGAGCAAGTCACTTAACCCCAATTGCCCTCCAAAAAGTAAAAACAAAAAAACAAAACAAAATATTATTAGTCCCATTTTAAAGAAGAGAAAATCAAGGCTTGTAGAAATGAAGCTATTTCAGTAAGAACCAAAGTGACTGAGTGTGAAGAGTCTTGGATTTCGAGGCTGAAGTCTTGAGTTTGAATACCAACTCTCCAGCCATGTGTGACCACGAGTCAGTCACTGAAACTCTCTGAGCATCAGTTTAATTCATAAAATTAAGAAAATAATGCTTCTACTACCTACATCAGACAGTTGTTCTGCTGAGCCCTGCTCTGTACAACTTACATAAATAAATATGGCTGTTGTCTTTCCCTTTGGCCCAGATCACACAGACCAAGATTCAGACCCGAATCTGGGGACTCAGAAGTCTGATGCCCTTTCCAGGGCCTGTAGCCTCCGTCCAACCTGGGCCTCATTTTCCTCCCCTGGACAATTTAGGGGCAGAACTGGAAGCAACCAGAGGCTCTTTCCCAGCCCTAAGAATCTATGATCCAATGAGTCACAAAACACACATGGAAGGACCAGTAAAGACAAAGGACAGCATGAAAGGGAGAGTTGCCATGGTTTTGCTTTAAAAACCAAATCTCAAGGGATAAAGGGAAGTCAGTTCAAACAAAGGGAAGCTAGTTATTGGTGAGCAGTAAAAGACGGGAACAGTCACAGTCCTGGAGAGCCGAGAGGGAAGTAAATCTTCCTCTCAACAGAGAGTAAGGGCCTGCGGATATGGAAGGCAGGACACACAAGCAAATGCTCTTCTGTTGATTTAACTCAGATGCTTTTCTTTCTTACGAGAAAGGGCTCACTTGGGGTGTCTAGGTGGCACAGTGAACAGAGCACAGGCCCTGGAGTCAGAAGGACCTGAGTTCAAATCTGGCCTCAGATACTTAACACTTACTGGCTGTGTGACCTTGGGCAAGTCACTTAACCTCAATTGCCTTGCCTGTTCCCCTCCAAAAAGACAAAAAACAACAATAACAACAAAGTAGATGACAGGTCATCTGTATAACCAACCTAATCTCTCTAAGGCTACCAGATTTCACCAGAGACAAAGCACCACCTTGGGAGCCAGAGCAGGGGTGTGCTGGAGCCAGAGCAGGGGTGTGCTGGAGCCAGCTTGTAGGTAATTGTTAAATGTTCAGTGTGAACATTAGCACGTTGGAAATGGGCAGATTATACAAATCAGGCTTGATTTACATTTTGGTGAAGGTCTAGATCTAAGAAAGTAATGCAGAAAATGTTAATAGTAATGCAGATTAAATTTAAAATTGTTTCATGTGTACATTTTTCCTGGAGAGCTGGTTGTTAAACATTTACTATCACCCTCTGGTTAGGAGGAACTGGGTTCAAATCCTGGGGTTCAAATCCTGGCTCTGCCTCTTACTACTTCTATGACTGCCAGTAAGTCACCTAACTTCCCTAGGCCTCATTTTCTTCTTCTGTGGCCACTGAGTTCTCTTCCAGCTCTAGACCTATAATCCAATGGCCCTAAGCCATTTCAATCTTCTCCATAAAACAAAGAGCTGAATCAGATTCTCTCTAAAATAGTTCCTATCTCTAACTCTATAATCAGTAACGTTGTTGTTTATTTCCTACTAGAGAACAAGTGAAAAGGATCAATAAGGTCCATTTCCACACACCACCCAGAAAAAGAAAACCGGAGTTTGAACAATCTGACAATGTCCTTTCAATAAAGAGACGAACCCCCAAATCTTCTTTGTTGTCCTTTTAGCTTAAACATCAGCAGTCTTTTGTGTGAGCCTGAGACATCCTGGACCATTAGAGAAAGGAGAGAAAGCCGTTCTAAGAGAGAACAGCAGATGGAAATTGGAGAACTCCTCCACAGATGGCCTTTGTACCCAAGTTTTCATTTTTCCCTTGGCAAACCAAGTAGGAGCTATTACTGGATTCCTGAACAGTATTTATTTAGTTTGATTCTTTGTTTGTCCTGAAATCACAGGTAAATGTTAAGAAACAACCTCAGGAGCTTAAGTGAGCAGGAATCAATGCAACAACATTCCTGAAAATGGCTGTTATTTGTCGTTCCTTCTCGAAGAGGATCGTGACATCAGGGAGGTGATGCCACGACATGCAAGTGAATTGGATTTAAGTGAGAGAGGGCTTTGCAAAGTCGCTGGCTTTACTTTTCCCTCCACAGCCATCTGGGTCCAGTGGCCAGATATAGATCAGGATGGCTGGAGATGGCCCTGGACGTGGTAGGAGACCATGGTGTTTTTAAGCTAAGGTCTTGAACAGGTCTCAGTTTGACTGACGCAGCCCCCATTCAGTGATTAAGGCTAGATAAGAAATGAGACTCCTTTACCTAGTCAAAAAAAAAACAAAACTCAATCTGGAAGGCAAAAATCCTCAGGGTCACACAGCTAGTAAGTGAAAATGGCAAGTGTGAACCTGATCATTGAGAGGAAAAATCACTGGAGAAGGACAGAGACAGAAGAGAGAGAAAGAAAAGGAAGGAGGGAGAGAAGAAAAAAGGAGGAAGGAGGGAGAGAGAGAGAGGAGGGGAGAGAGGAAGAGAGAAAGATGAGAGAAGGGAAAGAGAGAAGGGGGAAGGAGTAAAGGAGGTAGAGAAAGAGAGAGAAGAGGGACAGAGAGAGAAGACAGACAGAGATAGAGACAGACAGAAGAACCCAAATTCTCCTGAAGTTTATACAGGCTTATCTACTGTCATTCCTCAATTACAAGTCAAGCCATACTAACTGTCCCAGCTCTGTCACTGACTGAGTGACCAGCCTGTCAAATAGGTAAAGGCCCCAAACACAGCAGACAATTGAGCTTAGAAGTAAGAGTATGAAAAGGAGAAGCCCAATGAATAATTTTGCCAGGATTCAATAAACATCACTTGGATATTTTAGGAGGGCAACCACCATCAGTTCAATCAATGTATTAGTTATTCAACTGAGAAGAGCCCACACCAGAGCTGCTGACTGCAACATAGTCAGGTATGGTGGAGACACCTAAGACCAACATACTCTTTTTTTTTTTTTTTTGCTTTTTGGAGGGCAATTGGGATTAAGTGACTTGCCCAAAGTCATACGGTCATACGGCTAATAAGTGTGTGAAGTATCTGAGGCCACATTTGAACTCAAGTCCTCCTGACTCTAGGGCCAGCGCTCTACTCACTGCGTCACTTAGCTGCCCCTCAACATATTCTTTCACATATCCATGCCAGCAATTTAAATGCCTTCAGGGAAGTGACTTTAATCACACAGGGATCCTATACATTTCCTATTTTGATAATGGAACTCCTTGACATGGGGTTATTAAATTATTTTGGTTCATTTCCCTTAGCAGTGGTATAGGAAGCCGGTTATTTTGGTTCACAGACAGGATCACAATTCTTCAGTTGAAAGGGACCTCAGAGATCATTTAGTCTAGGCCTTTCATTTTTCAGAGGAGGCAACTGATAGCCAAGAAGGTGAAATGATTTGCTTCACAACACACACATTAAGTGTTAGAAGCAGGATTTGAACCTGGGTCCTACTTCTAGGGTCAGATTGGTAGTCACTCACCTAACAACAACCAGCACCTACTGTGATGGTAGGTGATAAGTGTACTGTACGAGGCAGAAAGAGATGTAAAGTTTCGGTAAGGTATGACCCAGGCTGGGCTCTCATGGAAATTATAGTGTAGAGAAAGAATAATCTACAGAGAGATAACTAAAACACAAAATATTACATAATAGATGTGTTAGAAAGGTACAAAATGAGCTTCTCTCTGACCTCATAGGGTCACAGGTGTTTAGTTTTTCTTTTGGTAGTGAGTATGAAACCTATAATGAGTATTATTCAAATAGGGAGGCAGTGGCGAGAACGCTGAGTCTGGGGACAGAGAGGGGTTCAAATTTGATCTCTGACACTTGTCATCTGTGGGACTGGATAGATCACTTAACCTCTCTAGGCCTTTTCCTGTTTCGTCTCAATAAAAGGAGTGGTTTGGACAAGATGGCTTCCAAGGTCCCCTCCAGTGCTAAATCTATGGTTCCATGCTAATATCGTTAGAGATCTGTGATTCTGTCAGGGTGAAAAAGTCCCTCGTAGGAGGGGGCTCCTCCCCCAGTGCAGAGCAAAAACAGTCAGGGATTTATTATTTAAGTTGCTAGGGAATGAAGTGATTTGCCCAGGATCCCACAGGATTTGAACTTCCCAAGCCTGGGTCTCAGTCCCCTTTACCATGCTGCCTAAGCCTTAGACTATAAATGAAATTTTCTACAAAGCATGAGAATAGAGTAAGTCTGGGTGCTTAGAGAAGAAGCTTCCTTCCTATCAGATTCCAAGAGAACCCTGATGGCCCAAAGGAAGATCAGTTGTCTAAACCAGAACTAGAATGTCACTTTTAGGTACTGCAGCGAATCTGACCCAAATATCCTTGCTGGAAAATGGATGAAGGAAACCGACATTCCTTTCATGGAGCCCGTAGGCAAAGTGAACCTACACTGAATGAACCAACATGTTACTGTGAGAGTCAACTCAGACTTTGAAATTACTACTTACTGCTACTACTACTATTACTACTACTACTACTACTAATACTACTACGACTACCACCCAATTGGGTGACCTTGTACTGATTATTTCACCTCTATGGACCTCAGGTGTAGAATGCAGGGGCTGGACTGAATGATATCTACAAGTCTTTTTGGTTCTCAAAAAGATGATTCTGTGACTGCCTGGAGCCCTCCTCACTCAGGCCCTGGGCCTTTTGTCTTCTGACTCCCCCTCCTCCCAAGGGCCAGTATGAAATTAAGAGCCAAGAGGAAAGGGCATAGAGATATTAGTCTTATTTATACACATGATCAGCTCTCCTCCTCCTCTTCTTCCTTCTGTTCTCCCCCCAATCTCTACACCTCCTTAACCTCATGTTTGATGGAAGGAGAGGAACTTACTGCAGGCCCCACAGGTGAAGCAGCTGTCATGGTAGAGGTTGCCCATTGCTTGGCAGGCTTGGTTGGCTCCAAAGACGCCCTTATTGCATTTCACACATGCTCCTAGAAGCGAAAAAGGAAACAAGACACTGTGAGGGAGGGCATTACGAGACAAGTGTGGGATGGCTCTCTTCATCATTAATGAGCCAACTAAGATCAAGTCCGGTTGATTCTTCCTCCACATCCATTCCTCGCACTCTACTCTCACAGTCACCACAGTCTAGCCCAAATGATCACTACTGAATACCCACATTATTCCAACAGACTAACTTGTTTTGCTCCTCACCCCCCACTCTGCAACCTAGCCAAACTGTTCTTCTCTCTGTTCCTCAGATAATACACCATTTCCCACCTTTTCCTGGCCTTTGCACTGGCCAGCCTTCATGTCAGCAAGGCGCATCCTCCTTACCTCTGCCTCATAAAGTCCCTCTTTTCCTTTACCATGTAACTTGGGCACCATCTTCTATCTGAAGTTTTACCTGACTCCTTCCACCTGTTAATGCCCTCCACTCAAACTATCCAGTAATGCAAGGTTATAAGACAACTCCAAGGGACTCCTGATGGAGAGGGCTCTCCACATCCAGAGAAAGAACTACAGAGTCTGAATGCAGATTGAAGCAAACTACTTACTCTCTCTCCTTTTTCGTTTGTGTAGATTTTAAAATTAGCTATACTTATATGCGTATATACACATATGCACACACATATATACATATACACATAAGTATACATACAATAAATCTTCAACGTTCAAGCATTTAACTTTCATGACTTCAAGCAATAGGAAGATTTCATTAGTAACCTCATTTTCACTTTCAAGTTGACAACCACACATATTCATGGCTACATGCAGTAGAGAAAAAAAGGTGACACACAAATTTATAGTCACAACAAGGAAGAAAGTATTCATAAAAGTGCTTGTGAATCCACTCCAGAAAGTGCTAAAGTAACCTCTCAAACACTGAACACAATTACAGACACATCGTATCTGTGATGACTGACTTTGATAGACTGGGTTCCTCCCAGCAATGCAAGGTTATAAGACAAGTCCAACCAACTCATGATGGAGAGGGCTCTCCACATTCAGAGAAAGAACTACAGAGTCTGAATGCAGATTGAAGCAAACTACTTACTCTCTCTCCTTTTTTTTTTGTTTCTTCTTTCTTGTTATTCACTCCATTGGGTATAATTCTTTACAACTGGACTAATGTTTAATGTGAATGTATATGTAGAACCTATATCAGATTGCATACCGCCATGGGGAGGAGGAGAGAAGGAGAGGGAGAAAAAATTTGTAACTCAAAATCTTGTGCAACTGAATGTTGTAAACTAATAGTAAATAAATTTTTAAAAAATTTTTAAAAAAACAAATCTCCAAAATTTTTTTTAAAAAATAAAGTAACCACTCAAGTGAGTGATGAGAGAATTGAAAAAATGGAAAAGTGGTTAAATTTGTGGGTAAATGAGATGGTGGTCACCTGAGGCTGAGGGAACATTCAATCTGGACCACTATGTCTTATCCCCACTGGCCAGGCAGGGGAGCTTGAACTGGGGATTCACCCTATGGCACGTGCTATTCATTGGGAACAGTTCAACCATTGAGCCAAAAGGGAGATAAGAGATGGCAAGTCTTGCCCCTTTCCCTACTGGCCTCTGCCCCTCCCTGTCCTGTCTGGAGTTGCCTTTTTCTCTCCCCTGTTACTCCCTTTCATGGTTACTGTGTTAGGAAAACTGCATATTATCAGAATTAACATTTGGTTATAAAGAATTATATGCAGAAAAGTGTATTTTCAGCAATTTCTAACGAAAGACTATAGTTTTTCATAGTCCCCCCATTTCCCATAGGTTCAATGTATCAACATTGACTCTTTTTACTTTCATGTTATTTTCTAGGAACATTATACCTGTTAAAGTTGTATATGTACTGCATACATATTTGTCTTCCCCATTAATATATAAATTCTTGAGAGGGGGGATTATTTTATTCTTTGTACTTTTAGTCTCAGCATTTAGTAGTGTCTGGCTCATAGTAGGCACTTTATATATACCTTCTGATTGAGTCCAACTCAACGCCAGTGTTATAGACTGTGTCTTTAAGATTAATTAGCTAGGATATATCTTAGAGCACACCTTCCTGGGGGATATGAGAATACATCATGATACAGAGTAACTGGAGACATCTTTCCATTTCTTAGTGTTTATCTACAAAGAAAGATAATTCTCCTTGGCCTAATGCCGACTGTTTAAACATGCAGGTGCTGAGAGCTCCCAGGCATTTAATGAAGGATTTCCTAGAACTGCATTTCTTCTGGAAATGTCATGACCCCATCATCTTGTTCCTGTGAAATTTACTGAGCTCCAAAGCACAAAGCTGATGAAGCTGAATGTTCTATAATCTTCGTCCCATAGATTGAAAGGTTGGCTACCTCAGCCATCAAATTGGTTTCCCAGTAGGGGTTTGGGAGAAGAGATGGATGGAACTATATACATGGTGGGGGGAGAGGGAAATCAATCAACAAGCATTTCCTAAGTAATCACTAAGCACACTAGTTGTTTTATAATGGCCAAAAGATGTTCCTTTTTTCTACGCGTAGAGCAAAGTTCCATGAAGTCAGTAGAAGGAAACATGTTAGCCTGCACCCATTCTCTCCAAGCTGGAGTAGATAGAATGCTTCCGATTGCTGTGACATGGGTCAAAAGCACTGTGGTTCCTCTTTGCCTGAGAATTATGTCATTCAAGGACAACTACAATCAATCAGGGAAATGAGCAGAACCAGGTAAGCACTGCATGAAATAATAGCAATATTGTATACTGATCAACTGTGAGTGACTTAGCTATTCTCAGCAACACAATGATCTAACATAATTCCAAAGGACTTATGATGAAAAATGCTATCCACTTCCAGAGAAAGAACTGATGGAATCTGAGTGTAGATTGAAGTATGCTTTTTAAATTTTCTTTCTTTGTTTTTTTCTTTTTTTTGGTCTGTTTTCTTTCACAACATGACTAACATGGAAATATGTTTTACTACACATGTATAACCCATATCAAATTGCTTTCTTTCTCAATGAAGGGGGTGGGAAGGAAGAGGGAAAATTTGGAACTAAATTTTTTTTAATGACTGCTTAAAATTGTTTACATGTAATTGGGGAAAAAATAAAATATTTTTTAAAAATAAAAAATACAATCAATTTGAGAAGCATTTATTGAGAGCCAATTACATGTCAGCCACTGTGTTCAGCACTGGGGATACAGAAACAAATATGACGTAATTCCTGCCCTTAGGGTGTTTACATTCTATTGGGGGGAGAGGGGGGAGTATATAAAAGCTCACATGAGAAGTACTGTGGAATTATGGGTAGAGAGATAGCCTAGGAACCAAAAAAACCTTGGTTCAAATCCTACCTCTGACACATACTGACTGTGTGATCATAGGTGACCTAGGAAATTCTCTGCAACTATATCCCTGCAAAGAAAACATCATTCAAAGAAGATGTCAATCTGTACTGGGAGAGGGAGTTTCCTCATCTTGGACTCCTCAGTATCAGTGAAGTCAGAGGTCTGGTCCCTATCTCCACATAAACTGGATTGATGATTTTGGTGAGGAAGCAATGGCAGCTGGGGCGGTGGGGAGTGTGGGGGGAGAGGGGGAGGATGGTGGCAAATCAGGAAAAGCTTCCTCTGTAGGAAGGCATGCTTAAGCTAAGCTTTGAGGGAAGGCAGGGATTCTAATCTTATTCTAACATTCCTCAGCTGCTGAATTTCACCATCTTCCCCTTCATACATCCTTCACAGTGGCCAAACTAGGCATTTAGCTGCTTGTCCAACTGAACACTCCATCTCCCCCACGCACACATAAACATTCTCCTGTGCCTGGAATACTTTCCCTCTTCATCTCTGCCTGGCTGAATCTCTATCTTCCTTCAAGGCTTGGCTCTCAAGCTTCAAGGCTTCCTCCCTTTAGCCTTTCCTCATCCCACTTGTGGAAAATGTTTGCTTTCTCCTCAGAATTCCCAGAGTGACTTTGTCTCATCCTTCTCTAGCTGATGTTACTCTTATCCCACACATCATATCCCATGAAGTAGAATTAAAGTTACTTGAGGAGACTATTCCCCTTTTCATATTCATACCGCCAGCACCTAGGACAGCTCCTTGTATACTGAAGGCACTTAATGAATGTTTGGTGAATTGAAATGAATTATATACACTACTCCTGAGCTGAAGAAACACTCATTTGGGGTTTCACAGTTTTCTTTACTCTTAGCATAGCCAGGGACTCAAAGCTATTAGAGAATGTTTTGAAATAAATTTTTTAAAGGAATAGTGAAGTTTTATTGTCAGGCCTTTATTTGAGGTCCAGGTTTATGCCTCCAGAAATGCATAGTGCTAACAGGTAAGAGCCATTTTGACTCTTAACAACTGGCATGCTTAGTGCTGTTAGCCCTGGGGGAGGCCTGAGCATGGGGGTGGGAGGGAATAGGGAGTGTTCTACCAGAACAGTAGAAGGTGGCCTCAACACAAAGGTGTTTTAAGGTTCAGAAGAGAACGTGTGGCACAGGACTAAAGAGAAGCCCTCCGAGTCATAGGTTCAACTTTTATTTCTGACACATACTAGCTGAGTGACCTTGGGTAAGTCCTTTAACTTTTCAGTGCCACAAGCAACATTCTAAGAGTATAAAGCTGGAGATCAAGTACTGTTTTATGATCTGTGAGATAGGAGAGCTAGTGCCCCCAACTCATTGAATCCCCTCCCCAAAGACACTTATGTCCTGTGTTCCTTGGCCACTCTTTGCTCTGGAGGATGGTGAAGATAACTCTGTTGGCACTTCTAAAATGTATCCAGACAAGAAGAAACATAAAATTGAAAGAAGAAATCAATGACACCATTTGCCCCCATTATTCAACTCTGTAATTCCAAGCTTAATCCACTAGAGAAATATATTTCACAAACAGGTCATTTGTCACATGAACAGAGAGTCACTCTTTCCACAAATCCAGAGGGACAATCTTCCTAGATAAACTAATCAACCAAAATAACACAAGGAAGGGATCCAGACACAAGATGTCAGTCAGCAGTCACTCCTGCCTTATACTGAGATTGCTCACCCAAAGAGGCATCTAAATAAATAAAACGAGTCAATTCCACTGGTGTCAAATTAAAATCTGGACTTGCTTTGCTCAAGTTAGAGGGAATAAGATTATATTAAACTCTTCCACTAAAACACACAGATGGTACATTAATACGGATATCTCAATTTTCAAATAACTTCTCCTTTGGAACCCTGTGGGAATGAGATTTAGGGCTGGAAAGGACATCGGCAAGATCAGCTCAACCCTTCAATTTGTCAGCAAAGAAACTGAGGCCAGAAAAATTAAGTGACATACCCAAGGTCACACAAATAGTAAATGGCAGAACTGGTACTCAAACACATATTCTCTGACTCAGATCCTTTGGACAAGTCACCCCCTTTGGCCTCAGTTTCCTCTTTGTAAAAATGAGACGGTTGACCTCTCGTGGCCATTGAGATCCTTTCCTGCTCTACATGATCCTACAAGGACTACAGAACCATTCATTTAGGCCTAAACTCTCAAGATGCTTTTCTCTATTTTATCTCCACAATTTAGACTTTCCTCTGAGGTATCTACTACAGGCTTCTTTCTACCAGACTGCTGTCACTTTCAAGCCTCTTCCTGACTTCATACTCCTTGCATGAACCATCTATGATGCTCCAGCACTTTCCCCACCATCTTGACCATATACTATGGCTAGAATAATGTTTACAATAGCACTGGGGAGGGGAAGGATAACAGTAAAGATGATAATAATAACTTATACTTCACAGTTTACGTGATCCTTTTATATATCTCATTCCAGCCTCACAACGACCTTGTGAGGTAAATGTTAACAATATCTCCATTTTACAAAGGAGAAAACTGAAGAAACAGAGATGCTTATTAGCTGTGTGACCAAGGGCAACTTACCCAAGGTTACAAAGCTACTAAGTGTCTAAATTCCTCCATATATAAAGTGGAAGGGGCAGGAGAATATGGGCATGTCATTTCACCTCTCTAGGTGTCAATTTTTTCATCTGTAAAATAAAGACAAAGTGAGAATTTGACTTCCAGTTTCTAGATTCCGTGTCATTAGGACAGTAACAATATTTGTGCTTAGCTACACAGTCTCAAATGCTAAGCAGAGGGCTAAGCATCCTTTGGGAATTTAAATATTTACAGGTGAGTATAGGTTCAAAATAAGAAATGTAGAGGGGAAATCACCAAACTGCTTTATGAAATTCTATTTTATCTATTTCCTCTATATTATCTTCATAATTTAGACATTTAAACTCGGGCACCTAGAGGCAGCTAGGTGATACAGTGAATAGAGCACCAGCCTTGGAGCCAGGAAGACCTGAGTTCAAATCTGACCTCAGACATTTACTAGCTATGTGACCCTGGGCAAGTCACTTAACATTGTTTGCCTCAGTTTCCTCATCTGTAAAATGAACTAGAAAAGGAAATGGCAAACTACTTTAGTATCTTTACCAAGAAAACCCCAAATAGGGCCATGAAGAGTCAGACATGACTGAAACAACTGAACAAAAACTGATGTAGTAATTCTCTTTCCCTTCTCTCAAGATGGTGAACAAAAAGCCCCCAAAGGAACCAAAGGAAAAGAAGGTATAAAAGGAAAAACAAGAGAGAACAAAAAGGAAGATGTGGGTGAAAAGGTGGTGAAAAAACCTCGAAAGCATGGTACTCAGAATCCAGCCCTGGCCTGAGGGACTGGTAGATACTCCAGTCTGCAATGTATTCCCAAAGAGTCAAGTACAAGCAGAAATATGCTGCACCAAAAACCCGGATTGAACGGAAAAAGAAGGAGAAGGTGCTTGCAACCATCTCAAAGCCAGTTGGTGGTGATAAGAATGGAGTGGTAAATGTATGGCAAAGATTCCCAAAATGCCAAGTTTACGTAATACTTTTATATATCTCATTCCAGCCTAGAATGAGGATGTGCCTAGAAAGCTGCCAAGTCATGGCAAAAAGCCCTTCAGTCAGCATGTGAGGAGACTTTAAGCTAGCATCACCCCAGGCACTGTTCTGATCATGCTCACTGGCCGCCACAGGGGCAAGTGAAGGGTTTTCCTGAAGCGGCTGGCTAGTGGCTTGCTACTGAGGACTGGACCTCTGACCATCAACCATGTTCCTCTGAGAAGGACCCATCAGAAATCTGTCATTGCCACTTCTACCAGGGTTAACCTTTCAGGTGTAAAAATTCCAAATCATCTTACTGATGCTTACTCCAAGAAGATGCTCCATAAACCTAGACACCAAGAAGAGATTTTTGACACAGAAAAAGAGAAATATGAGATTACAGAGCAGTGTAAGACTGATCAGGAAACAGTGGACTCTTAAGATATTGCCCCAAATCAAGAAAATTCCTCAGTTCCATGACTACTTGCATTCTGTATTCTCTCTCTCCAACGGAGTTTATCCTCACAAACTGGTGTTTTAAATGCCTTGCGGAGAATTCTTATTAAAATAGTTGGAATAGCTAAAAAGAATAAATAAATAAATAAAGGAATAAATGAGTGAATGAGTGAATGAATGAATGAATAAATGAATGAATGCTGATATGCCTGGAGTTAGGAAGACCTAAGGCATGAATCCTACCTTTGACACTAGCTGCGTGATCTTGGATGGGTCACTTAACCTCACAGCCTCAGTGTTGCTAGGTATAAAATGGGAGTGATAATACCTGCAGTACCTACCTCACAGGCCTCTGTGAAACTCAAATGAGATCAAGTGCTTTGCCAACTGTAAAGGTTCATAGGTTAGTTGTTAGCATTATTATTGTGTTATGCTCAGTCATTAATATGCTGATCCAAATAATGCCTTAGAACAATCTGATATTCTGGTTCTGTACTGTAAAAAGACCTGCTTTTACCTGGGAAGGCTGGTAAGAAACTGGGGTGAGAGGCTGTGAGAGGGATCTGAGGGCACTGGGTCCGAGAGGCTCTCAGACCAAAGAAGACCTAGGTGCAAATTCTGATCCTACGACTTCAGACAAGTCACTCAATACCTTTGATGATCAGATTCTTTCTCCCTAAAATGAATGAGTTAGACCAGCCAAGCAACTCTACAAGTGCCAGTCTGAGGGCTCTAGGTCTAGGAAAACCTTGGTTCAAACTCTGGCTCTGTCACTTACAAAGTGATTCCAGGCTAGTCACATTTGTAGGAGAAGGGAGTATTGGACTCCATGGTCCCTGACTAAACCTATGATTTTCTTATCTCTATTGGATGACAAAAGAGAGGAGTTATCTTGGCAATGAAATGGAAAAGGGGAAAAAAGAGCCTCAGCTCCTATCCATTATACCCTTAGGGTTCCTCAGACACCAGGAATACTTCTGGGGCAGGTGACACTTGGAAAGGGTTTGACTGTTTTCCTGACAACAATGACCACACCATGAGAAAATTGCCAACACGATTAGTCCAAGAGGCAACTGGATGGTATAATAGATAGAGCACCAGGCCTGGAGTCAGGAAGACCTGAGTTCAGATCTGACTTTCAGACACTTACTGTATGACTACTCTAGGCAAGTCACTTAACCCTGTTTTCCTCAGTTTCTCCATCTGTAAAATAAGCTAGAGAAAGAAATGGAAAACCACTCTAGTATCTTTGCCAAGAAAACCCCAAAATGAGGTTGTAAAGAGTCAGGACTAAATAATGACAACAAAAATAGTCTAAGAACGAGCTGGGAATTTAAGGAGGAGCAGCTCATCCTCTTGTCATCTCCTCCCCCAACTTCCCCCCCCTCCCCAAGTACTGTCCTCTCCTTCCCAGCAAGGCTGGGAGAGATTGTGTGGGTACAGGGTATAATTCTACCAAGAATCACTTCCCATTGCCTTTTCTGGTGAGAGGTTGTCTGGGAGAGCAGGTGAGTCTGCAATCAACAGCAAGTGTAGATAGAGCCTTTCTGAATCACTGATTGTAATTCTGGAAACCCTAAGTCAGGCAACATGGTTCCATCTCCCCTCATTCTGGGATTGGTCCATCATTAATGGCCTCAACATCAGCTGTAGGAATGAATGAATGAGTGTGTGTGTGTGTGTGTGTGTGTGTGTGTGTGTGTGTGTGTGTGTGTGAGAGAGAGAGAGAGAGAGAGAGAGAGAAAGAGAAAGAGAAAGAGAGAGGAGACAAAGAGATAGAGACAAAGAAAGAAACAGAGGCAGAAATAGAGAGAAAGAGATACAGAGAGAGACATAGCAAGAAAGAGACAAAGAAAGCATAGCCAGTTCTGTCTACCCTATTCTCCTTAACCTAGAAGAAAGCCCTCAGGGAAGAAAGACAACAGAAGCTCACAGAAAACCAAATAAATAAAATGCGGACTGAGCTCACTGGAAAACTCTGGGCTGCAGAACTTGTTTACATTCATGTAACATTTTACAGGTACAAA
This sequence comes from Pseudochirops cupreus, assembly GCA_028627135.1. Lineage (NCBI taxonomy): Eukaryota > Metazoa > Chordata > Mammalia > Diprotodontia > Pseudocheiridae > Pseudochirops > Pseudochirops cupreus. Next base: position 551,344,001 of record CM053581.1, on the reverse strand, counting down.
AGGTGATTATTCACCTTATTTCATTAACTGAGAAGTCAGAATAATCCTCTGTCTGTACCCAGGCCCTCCATCAAAGGCATTCCTAAGGTCAAGAATGTGTAGATATAGTCTCAGGATGGAAGGAGATATCTACATTCAGAGAAAGATCTAGAAAGAACAAAGTTTAAATGGAGACTGAAGAAAACTACATGCTCTCGTTCTTTTCCATGTTTGGTTTTGTTTCTTCTTTCCCACTGTTCACTCCATTGGTTACAACCCTTCTTCTATATAACCAGACTAATGTTCAATGAAAGTCTTTGCAGATCTTATACTTGATTACATGGCGGGGGGTGGGGGGAGAGGGAGGGGAAAAAATTTGAAACTCAAGGGACTGTGGAACTGAATCTTGTAAACTAAAAGTAAATAAACAAATCAATTTTTTTTAAAGTGTAGATATAGGGGGGCGGAGCCAAGATGGCGGCATAGGAGCAGCAACACATCGCAGCTCTCACATAGCCACCCCAAAATACCCATAAAATATGACTCTAAACTAATCCTAGAACTCCAAAACACACACAAATATACTTTCCACTAAAGTCAGCTCGGCTACAAGGAACCACATCAGCACTGCGAACCAAAACCAGCCTGGCCTGAAGCCCTGGCTGAGCCCCGGGGGCATCTGGATGAGAAGAGCAGAGGAGCCTCGGGTGAGCAGATTGGCAGCAGCTCCAGCAGTGTTCAGAACTAGGTCAGTGGAACTTGCGAGGACTTGGGAGAAAAGCGGTCCGGCCGAAACACCTCCAGGGCGGGAAAGTGAAAGGCAGAGGTTTTGCACACG
>CM053581.1:551316077-551342684 GCA_028627135.1 Pseudochirops cupreus | reverse complement strand
GGAAGGGAGGGGAGAAAATCTGAAACTCAAGGGATTGTGGAATTGAATCTTGTAAACTAGAAGTAAATAAAATAGATAGATAATGAAAAATAAAAATAAACACACACACACACACAAATCCACTTCTCTCCCTGCTTTGAAAATCAATATGACAAAAATTTGTTTCTATTCTTTTGCACCTTAACGCAGCATAGTACAGAGGGAATAGTGCATTCAAATCCTGCCTCTGTTTTTGTTTTGTTTTGTTTTGTTTTAAGGGAGGAAGGCAAGGCAATTGGGGTTAAATGACTTGCCCAAGGTCACACAGCTAGTAAGTTTGCCGAGTGTCTGAGGCGCATTTGAACTCAGTTCCTTCTGACTCCAGGGCCGGGGCTCTATTCATTGTGCCACCTAGCTGCCTCCCAAATCCTGCCTCTGACATTATCTGTGAGACCCTGGGCAAGTGACTTCACCTTGGTTACCTCATCTGGCAAATGAGGGGGTTGGACCAGATTGTGTCTTCCAGCTCTCAACCTATGATCCTACGTTCTCTCCAGCCATCCACAATTTTTCAAAGTTTACTGACAACAGTTCATTAAGCAGATCTATGCAATTCATCTCAGCTAAGAAAAAAGAACTCATTCTCACTTTCACACTAGAGGTCAACTCTCATTTTAAAAGTCCAGCCCACCCAGATCAAGGATCATTGTTCTCTATGAAGAAGTTGAAAGAAAAGAGCTGAGTCCTTCTCCTTTTTCTTTGTCCTCCACCCCAAGAGTGTGCCCATCTGCTTCCTTTTTATGATGTTCCAGACAAAGGTTAAAAAAAAAACAACCTTCTTTGTCACGGGGAGGATTTTTCTCAAACCTCAGCTCACTCTGAGCTGAAGCCTTCCTGACACTTCCAACTCTCTTCTAGTCATTCTTGGTTGTGGACCCCACCTCCTTCCATCTTTTTTCCATGTCCTGTTCCATCCTAGCTCCAAGAGTTCTCCGGACCTTCTGTGGCCACAATGATTTCTTGGACCTCTGTCTTGTTTTCTTCAATAGGATTATTTGAGACTGGATAGTCAGAAATTCACTTTTTTAAAGCATCTCACATGCTCTTAAATCATATTCCCTTTTCAAGGATCTGAGAGAGAATCACACCAAACTGTGAAATCTGCCTTCCTGAAGGTTGGGAATATGCTTGACTATGCCCAGGGTGCCCCTTCTTCCACCGTTACCAACTCTCAGATAACACAATCATTCCCTGTCACTTCCACTTTGCCCAGCAGTTAAAAACAAACAAACAACTTATTATGTTTTAACAGACTGGCAATGACTATCTACCAAACTGTGAGTCATTTCTGAATCAGCTCTCTGGGTACAGTCAGACCACTGACCTCAGAGCAAAGATCCATATCAATACAAAACTGGAGGAATGAATAAAATGAGAAGATAGAGTTTGCCACTGAGGTGATTCCAGCCTAACCTATTCAAACAAGCTGCTACACTTAAAAAAAAGGGGAGAAAATGGATAAGAAGACAGACATCAGCACAAACTACCACCACGGGAAAGTCTTTTAAATGGAGAATTCAGACAAAACATAATGAGATTTTAGGTCAGAAAATGAACCTATTACTTTTCCCCTAAAATATTTTCCTCTTCTACACTTCCTTATTACTGCCTAAAGACCTTATAATAACATTAGTCTATTACAGTGGTTCTCAACCTTCTTAATGCTGCGACCCTTTAATACAGTTCCTCATGTTATATTGACTCCCAACCATAAAATTATTTTCATTGCTACTTCATAACTGTAATTTTGCTACTGTTATGAGTGATAATGTAAATATCTGATATGCAGGATGTATTTAAATTGAACATAACCCAGAGGTTGAGAACTGCTGGTCTAGGAGGTCCTGGAGAGCAGGGAATGATTTTTGGCTTTCTTTGTATGTCCAGAATTTCACGAATTGCCTGACTCATAGTAGGTGCTTAATAAATGCTAAATGACTGACTGACAATAAGGCTCCAATAGTAGGCAGCTAGGTGACACAGTGGATAGAGAGCACTGTGGCTGGAGTCAGGAAGACCTGAGTTCAAATCCAGCCTCAGGCATTTACTAGCTGTGTGACCCTGGGAAAGTCACTTAACCTCTGTCTGCTTCAGTTTCTCTTCTGTAAAATGGAGATAATAATAGCCCCTCTCTCTCATAGTTTTTGTGAGGACCAAATGAAATATTTGTAAAATGCTTAGCAGATTGCCTGACACACAGTAAACACAAGTATTTGCTTGCTTTTTTCCTGCCCTGCCTTGCCTTCCTTCCTTCCTTCACTTTTTCTATAATAGTATCCCAGTCATTCTGATTAGGCATAGGCTCTGGGAACCCCCTTGAACTCTCCTTGAATCTTCCCACTAGATCTGGCGTTCCTCTGAGGCTATAAGCTTTTCATTATCGCTAAACCCAAATCTTGGTTTCCTGGGGATTGACTCCAGATACTTCCCACTCTAGATCCTATCAAAATCCCATTCTCTTGGTTCCTGGAATCTGACCTCTAGTCACTCCAGCTACTGGCCACTCCCATCGAGATTCCTCGCTGGACCCTTCCTCCAGTTACCCAGACTACTTGGCCACCCCTAGATCTTGTTTCCATGAAGGTGCTCAGATTCAATCAAAATGCTCACAATTCAGTCACAAATGCTTGGATTCCTTAATAATCTACTCAAAATGGCAGATCTTTAATAAACTGTTTTTCTTTGGCTGAAAGATGGCTTGGGTCCAATTCATTAGGGCAGGACCCACATGTGGCTATTTTGGGGTCCCAGCACCCCTAAACCTCAACAATTCAGGTTTGCAGTCTCAATAGTATCCTTGAGTTCTCACTCTCATTTACCCCAATATGTCTAAACTAGTTGCCCAATCTCATTATTTCTACCTCCACAACACTTCTCATATACATCCTCCTTTCTCTCCACTCACATGGCCACCTCTTTTGTTCATGCCCTAAACACTTCTCACCTGGACAATTACAGTGCCTTTCTTCTTGGTCTCCCTGCTTCAATTCTCTTTCTACTCTAACTCTTTCTTCATGTTTTCACAAAGATTTTCCTAAAGCAGAGGCCTGGCCCTGTCAATCCTGCCCCCCATCCCCACCTAAACTCCCACGGCTCCCTATTACTTCTAGATCAAATATAAAATCCTCTGGCATTAAAAGGTCTTCGTAACCTTGAGACTGTGACTAAGAGCTCTCCCACCTCTTATGAACACAGAATGTTGCATGGGTTCCTAGACTCGGTTGCTTTGGCAGTCAGCCATGTTAAGCTGTTTTTCTTTGTTACAAGGAAGGACTTGAAGACAGTGGGCAAGCATATTGGGAAATGACTGATAATAAAAAGACATAAATGTAAGATGGCGGGTGGAGAGAAAGACCATCAAAGAGATACACAGCAAAGCACCAGGGAAATCCAAAGGGCAAAGGTTACTAACGACAAGCAGAGTCAGGAAAGGTGCCAGGGAAAGGGTAGGATTCAAGGACAAAGGGCCAAAATGGCAAAGATGGTCAAAGATAAGCTAGTCAATGTTGGAGGTGCTGTGGTAAGAAAAGATCTTTAGTTCACGGTAGATGAAACTGTGAACCAGTCCAATGGCTATGGAAATAGTTTTGAATTATGCAAGAAAAATGACTAAATTGTTTATAACCCTTGACCCAGGGACCTCATTACTGGGTTTATAACCCAAAGAGTAACCTCTTTGGAAGTGAGAAAAGACCAAAATGCATGAAAGTATTAATAGGAGACATATTTGTAGCAAAAAAAAAACAGAAATAAAATTTGTGCCCAACAATCCTATAGGAATGGCTAAAAAAACTCTGGTATAGAGATATAATGGAATATTATTGTGTCATAAGGAATGAAGGATAGGAAGAATTCTGGGAAAGATAGGTAAACTTGTATGAGCTAATGCATAGGGAAGAAAGCAATGTCAAAAGAACTATGTGAATAATGACTACAAGAAGTACATAACACTTCAAGGCACCAAACTCTGGTCACGTACAATGAACAATGTTAGTTCCACATCAAAGATAAAGCATACTTCTCCCCCTGATAACTACAGAAGTGCTAACAACCTTTTCCCCCAGCTAAGGGGTTTTGCTTAATCACTTATTTCTATTTTACAAATAAGGAAACTGAGGCTCACACAGGTTAAGTGTCTTGCTTATGGTCAAATAGCTAGTACGTGTGAGAGCCAAGATTCAAGTCCAACTTTTCCCGATTCCCAGTCTGGCACTCTATCCATTAGACTTCTGTTTGCTTCTAAAAATGCATTTTGTGGGGAGTCTGAGCGTTTGCTGGGAAGTTTTGCTATGTGGTGTTTTGGTTTTTTTTTTTGCTTTTTTTTTGGAGGGGGGAAGGCAGGGCAATTGGAGTTAAGTGACTTGCCCATGGTCACACAACTAATAAGTGTTAAGTGTCTGAGGCCGGATTTGAACTGAGGTCCTCCTGAGTCCAGAGCTGGTGCTCTAATCACTGCTCCACCTAGCCACCAGAAGTTTTGCTATGTTAAAAGAAAATATGTTTATTTACAAATCAAATAAAGGGTGGCTAGTCGGAGCAGCATTCCAGGTAAATCAGAGAGGAGAAAAGCACGTAGTTTGAAATTTGAAAGATTTCAAAATTCTGACGAACACAATAACCAACTATGAGTCTGGAGGTCTGATGGTCAACAATGCTACCCACTTCCACTTCCTAATCAAGAGGTGATAGAGTCAGGGTGCAGAATGAGAAATATATTTTTTTATAGATGGCTAAAATGGGAATCTGTCTTACTTGAAAACATATTTATTATAAGAGTTTTCTTTTTTTTAATTTTATTCCCTGATGGGAGCAGGAAAGAAGTAGACAGGGGAGAAAAATTCATTTTGATTAGTTAAAAAAATTTTAATTTTAAATAAAATGTCAGAGTTTGTTTAGGAAACAGAACAATTCAATTTGGTTTGAACATAGATTGTATGGAGAGCAATGAGATAAATTGAATTTAACAGATTGTGCAGGTCCTGAATACTTACACACAGGAAGTTTAAAACTTTATTCCATGGGCAATGGAGAGGTAATGAAAATTTTTGATCCAAGGAATAACATGGAAGCATCTAGACTATGAGACAGAAAGACTTGGGTTCAAATCCTGGCTCTGCCATTTTCCAGCTCTGGGTCTTTGGACAAGTCACCACTACACATTTCCAAATCTTAATTTCTTAATATGTAAATTGGGGATAATAATACTCATGGTCTCAATTTCATGGGACTGATATGAGAAAGGTATTTTATAAACCTTAAAGCATCATAGAAACACTGTTTCTTCTGCACAAAGACTCTCAGTTCCTCCACTCTTCATCTGCTACTCTGCCTGGTTTTCATCTCCATCAAACAAGATCCCAACACATTGAGCACCCCCCGATGTCTCCCTGCCCCTACTTTCCTGCCTCCTTTTTTGTATGCTGACTCCCCTCATTTGAATGTAAACTCCTTGAAGACAAAAAATATCTTTCTTCTTATTAGTTGTATCCCTGGAGCTTAGTACATTGCCTGGCACATAGCAGGTACCTAATAAGTATTTATTAGATTGAATGGGAGAAATGTCTGAACACTAATACATTCTATTGGGGGGAGGGGAAATAAATTCCTGAATTTTCCCTGTGTCTAAGGGGGAAAAAAGCTAATTTTAGCTAGTTCTTAAAATATGTATCCACTGACAGTCAATTAGGTGCATATGAGAAGCAACAGAAGAAACTGGACACTTTCAGATTTCTAAACAGATGAATCTTTCTTCCCTTCTCTTTTGGCATCAGATTAAGTCACCCACTTAATTAAATGCACTGTTCTCTGACAAGAGTGTGGAAGGAAAGATGCCCCAGGAGCCAGGCACCCAGTGTTCTATTCCAAGTTCAACTGGCAACAATGTGGGACCTAGTCAGTTTAAAAAAAAAAAAAAGATCGAGCAAACATTTCTCCACTAGAGAAGAAACGAGTAATTCAGAAGTCAACTTTGAGTTGAAAGTAGAAGGGGCTAGCCACTAGTGGATGGGATAGGGCAATTAAAGCTCTCTGTGAAACATCTGTTGGATATCCTGCTCTCCCCATTCTCTAGAAAGAAATGAAAAGTTGCTAATCAGTTTCCAAATTATTGAAAACGGGAGATGTTTAAAGATCCACCTGGGGAACTTCAGAGTGGGATGTATTTTGGTAGAGTCTAGACTTCATCCACTTGGAGAACTCTAAATGGAGGTACAAATTCTCTCCCCTGATGCCACTTCTTTTGGTGACTCCCTTGGAACTCAGAGGACAAATATCACACTATTTCCCCCCAGGATCATGACTTTCATAAGATCATAACTTTAGAGCTGAAAGGCCCCTGTGAGGTCATCTTCTCAAACTCCTCATTTTACAGGTGAGGAAACTGAGGCAATTGACATGAAGTGTCAAGATCACACAGATAGTTGAAACCACAGGTCCTCTAACTCCAAAAACAGTTCCTTCTTTCCTACCACATTCCTCCCTACATACATTCTTCCCTCTTCCTTTCTTCTGTGTGAGCAAAAATGATTTAGGGCATCATCACATTCACAAAACACCAAACCCAAAGCCCTCCCAGCAAGCTGATGCTGCAGTGAACTGAATGACACCCTGAAGAAGCCCAGCAAGATGGTATACACGGGTGGAGTGGAACAGAGCCAGACTGTTGACTCCAGCACATTAACTGCCTCTAAAATAGCTCGCCACTGACCAACAAAGGGGCCTCTATGTCTTCCTCTTCCCATCATGTGGAAAACCTCAGCCTAAGTCACTGCTGAGCTTGCAGACAATGGGACCTTTGGAGAACAGCTGGCTCTGAAAAATGGCCCCAGGAGCCATATGCCAGAGCTCCTCCCAACACCCCCAACCCCCAGCACAGCAGCCCTCTGAGGACACGGGGCCTGCCAAGAACTGTCACAGCTGAAAGCTGCTAGCACCACATCGCTTGTCCAACACAAGCTGCCCCTCTTCTTTCTTCACATTTTTTCAGGGGTTAAGGTAGCTGTGTTGCATCAGATGAACACAATCCAAACCACTGGCTGGTTGCATGTGACGACGCTCCATTTGCTTTGGAGCGAGGTGTGTGGGCTTAGAGGCAGGAACCAATCAATGCACCACCATTTATTAAGCACCTACTAAGTGGCAGCTACTAGAGATAAGAGGGAAAGGAAAACAAGCCTGATCTCACGGAGCATAAATAGATTTAATAAGAGTACATACAAAATACAAGGTGAGAGGGAGAGGCATTAATTACTGGTGGAGGCATCACACAGAAGGGGGTGCTTAAGCCTCATGTATAAAATAGGGATTCTAAGAGTCAGAAATGAAGAGGGATGAAGAGGGATGGGAAAAGGTCTCTTGGAGAAGGTGAGATGTTAGCTGAGACTTAAAGAAGAATGCCAGGAAAGTCAGGAAGTGGAGATGAGGAAGGAAAGAATTCCAAGCTTGGGAGACAGAGTCCGGAGATGTAGTGGCTTGTGGGGAGAAAAGCAAGGAGGTCAATGTCGCTGGTAGATTGAAGAGTACATGGGGGTAAGCAAGGAAAGGCAGGAGGGAACCTGGTTATGAAGGTCTGAACACCAAATAGAGGATTTTATATTTGATCTTAGAGGTGATTGGGAGCCAGTGAAGTTTATGGAATGAGGACGTGTGACATGATCAGACTTTAATAAGATCAATTTGACAGTTGAATGTAGGACAGACTACAGGAAGATGGAAGCATTTGGGGAAAAAGATAATGAGTCTACAGCACATCAAGTTTGAGATGTCAGTTGGAGATGCAAGATTGGAGGTATGGTGAAATGTTAGGGCCCGGATAAGTAGATCTAAGAATCATTCATATAGAGACAATAAATGAATCCATGGGAAAGGAACTCAGAGTCAGTGCTGGTTATCATCATTATTGTTACCTGAAGCAATCAACTGGGTTTTATATGAACTATGTTCTCAAGACAAATAAGAGTTCTGAGAAATTTACAAGATTAATAACAAATATGAGAGATTTGAGGAAATATAGGAAGACATATGAGCTGAAGAGAGAAGAAATCAGAACTAGGCAAATAATCTACATAATGACTACAAAAATAAATGAAAATAATGCTAAAAAAAAATCCAGCTGAACTCAGATTAAAGGCAGAGACATGTTAGGAGAGATACTAAAATATATCACTCCTCTTGGCAGGGTTAGGAGACACAGATGCTGTATACGTCATCAGACATGGCTGCTCTAAATTCATTTTACTTAACTGTTGACATTTTGGCTGCTGTCATTGTTATCAAAGAGGCCTCTATGGGGAGCCCAAATATTGGAATAATGAGGAACGTCTATAGTGGCAAAAAACAAAAACCAACAATTACGTTCAAAAAAAAACACAAGACAGCATCTAAAATGTTAGCATGAAAAAAATACAGCACATTAAAGAATTTTTAAGAAGAAAGAAACAAAGAAAAGGACCTGGCAATTCTGATTTCTTCTTTCATCACCACATAGCAGTCCTCAGTAGCAAAGGAAACACTGTTTGGGGATTAAACATGTTTTTAAAGTATGACTTCAAGTCCACATAGGGACTCTAGAAAGAAGACAACTGAATTAAATCAATCACCATAATTTGACAATAAAGTCTCTACTATTTCAGTCAAAAGAAAAAAACCTCTTCCCATGCATCTTCTCAATGACATACAAAATAATTTTACACGATGTCTAACTTCTGCTTGGACAGAGACAAATCCACCTGATAGCACCCCTCAATGCCTCCACATGCTAACAGTAACAAGTATAACAGCAGCAGTGACTGCTAACATTTTATATAGAGTTTTAAGGTTTGCAAAGTACATAGATCTCATTTGATCCTCACAATAACCCTAAAGATACTAGCTGTGTGACCCTGGGCAAGTCACTTAACCCCAACTGCCTCAAAAAAAAATACAAAACAATTTTTGATCACTTTACTTCAATATAGTTTGTTTCCTTTGTAATCTATTTATTATATGTATTTAAAATATTACCCTGAGAAGGACAGGCTTCACCAAATGGCCAAAGGGGGTCATGAAGAGCAAGATGCAGCTGAAAGGACTTAACAGCAAACAAGAACAAATCAGGTCTCCAGCAGGCTATGGGGGGATGCAGGGGAGGCATACTGACATCACAACTCCCTTGACATTAGCCCCTATGAGGAGGCGGGCCCAGAGAGTGAATATGAACGACACACATAAGCAATATGTCTATGGGATGCCTGGGAGTGGCCCAGTCAGCCCACCAACCTGCCCTGGTTCTTCCCTCCATCCAGCCTCACCCAAAGCTCTGTGATTGGCAGAACATCCTCTCCAGAGGAAACCCACAAATCTTTCCTATTTTGGATTTGTTAAGTTGCTGGAGAGAGCAGTTGCTCTCATTATCCACGGACCTCTCACCCAACACATGGGAAAGAAAAATACAACCTTAGAAGCTGAGAGAATGAGTTCACCAGAGGCAGAGGTACAGCTCCATTGGTCCAGCAGACACTGCACAGGCCAGGCAGGAAAATTATCTGTTGGTTGGTCACCAAAAATGAGCCCTTAACTTAAACCCAGCTACCCTCTACAGATGTACACGAGTCACAAGGGGATCTAGACAGAGAGCTAGGCGGGGCAGAGAAGGAGAAAATATTCCTGATTCAAGGTCCTCTACCCCCATTTTTACAGCAAAAGGAAGAGTCATCACTACTGGAAAAACAAGGTGAAATACATGCCCTACCGTGGTGGAGTAGTGTGAGAAGCAGAATGAGGGGGTTGCATTTGAAGTTCAAAGACCCAGCTGACTGCCAAGTGTGACAATGGGCCTAGTTCTCCCCTCTGCAAGATGAAGGGGGACTGAGCCAGATGACTGTCAATGTTCCTGCTGGCTCCAAGCCCAAGATCCTGTAATCCAGCAAACAGTGAGTGGTCCATCCAGAGTTCCAGCAGGATGTCTGCATGATGGTCCACAGAACTTTTTAAGGAGGAAAGTGATGGAAACCACTGATCAGTTTCTAGCCAACCTCCCAGAGGCCCAGCCTAATCCTACATGACTCTTTGAGCGGCAAACCTGGGATGTGGGACGTTGGCCAAACCAAAAGTCAAACCAATCATTCCTGAAACTTAAAATAACTGAGCTGAGGACTTCCTAAGCACTCCTTCTCAGAAATGCTCCTGGCATGTGGCAATGACTTGTCTCATCCACATCTCTCACGTAGCTCCTGTTCTCCCCTGCAGGAGAGAGTGAACAGACTGACACAAACATCTATTACTTAACTTTGTTCCTAGGGAATATGTTTGAGCAGTTTTTAAAAATGTACTTAGGCTGACTTGTTTGGTGATTTCAATCTAACTATTTTAGTTGTAACTATAACATACATTCATATAAAATACATTAACAGTACAGCAGAGGAAAGAGGGCTGGACTCAGTATCAAAAAGATCTGGGTCCACATCCCGAATCTGACACCAGCTGTGTGGGCCATGGTCAACTCTTTCCTGAGCCTCAGTCTCCCTACCTCTAGAATGGAGATAGTATCTATGGCTACCTACATCATAAGGTTGTTATGAAGGTCAAATGAGATCATATACATAAGTGCTTTACAGATTTTCAAGTGTTAAATATATGTTATTGGCTTATCATACAAATAAAGTCACAACAATCACCCCTCAAATCTACTCGTGTGGGGTGCTCCTCCTGAAAGTTGTGAGCTGGCATAAATTTAGTGCTGAACAACATGTAGATGCAACTTGGTATGGTGGACAGAATGGACTTAAAATCAGGAAGACGTGAATTTGAATCCCACCTTAGACACCAGTTGTGTGACATGGGGTAAATCCTTGTGATTTCACTGGTAGAGAGAAATTCCAGCTGAGGAAATGCCCTCCACCAATGCAAGTCAGCACCTTCTCTGTAACTTAGTATCAGAGAGATACCCAGAGCGCTGACAAGTTAAGTGACTTATCCAGGATCACACAGTCAGTTTGCATAAGAGTCAGAACTTGACCTTGTCTTCCTGCCTCCGAGACCAGTTCTCTACACACCATAAATATTCTCCTAATAAATAACAATAAACAGCTCAATACTTAAATGTTTCATAAAGCACTTCCCTTAAGACAGCCCTGGGAGGTAGAAGGTAGTGTTATCCCTGTCTCACAGATGAGAGGGGTTTGTACAGGCTGAGAGAAGGGAAGGGATGGATAGTAATCTGCCTACATGTTGTATCCCCCCAGCAGGAAGGAAAGAAACAAGCATTGATGGGCCAGGCCTTGTGCTAAATGCTTTACATATTATATCTCATTTAACCCTTGCAACAACCCTGCCAGAACCCTGCTAGTTTTATCCTCAGTTTACAGTTGAGGAAACCATGACAAGCAGAGTCGTTAAAAGACTTGCTCAGGGTCATGCAGCTACTAAGGGTCTGAGGCTGGATTTGAACTTAGTTCTTCTTCCCTCAGGCCCAGTGCTCTTCCTACTGCTCCACCTATCTGCCTCAGTGGAAAGTAAAGCCTCTAAGAACAAGGACTGGGGCTTTTTTTTTGGTCTTTGTATCTGTAGCACCTTCTATACAGTAAGCACTTGATAAATGTTTGTTGGATACAATGGGACTTAAAATCAGGCCTTCTGAAAACACGTCTTGCCTCCCTTTTCCACTATACCACCCTCCATCTTAAGAAATGACATAAAAAGTTCCCTCTAAGAAAATTGCCCTTCCCCTTTCTTCATACAAGTAGGGTCTATGGCTATGGCCTGTCAAATATACTGATGTATTGGTTAGTTTTGCAGAATCACATTTCCTCTCCTTTCTTTTTTTGTTCTTTGTTACAAGGGCCAGCTCTCAGGAAAGGGGAGAGATATATTCAGAAATGAAAGTGATATAAAAAGATATCAATCATTAAAAAAAATGTCCATTTTCTTGTCTATCTATGTATTGCAACTCTGTATTAAGAAAGACTCTTTTAAAAGTAGCTGGACTCAACTGCCAGTGAGAAATAAACCTCCCTGGCCCTTCTCCTGGCCAGCCCAACATGGTAATGGATCCAGTATCCTGGAAAATCCTGGTTCCCTTTTCCTTTCTACCTTCCTCCCACAATGTAAGCGTTGGGAAACAGCATTAAAAACTTATCCACTGGCCCCACCATGAGCTAACTATTGTTTCTAGTTGTCCCAGAAAGTGAAAGAGTCCCCATTAAAGAAGAAAAACAGAAAGCCCTGAATATTGGAAAATCCTTCCATGACGAGCAGACAGTCATATGTTGTTCAGCTCCTTGAAGAGAGATTTAATCCTTCACTAATCCCACTTTAATGAAATACATCTAGTCAGGGCAAATAGTTCCTGGCTCCATAAACCTTTCCCAAAAGATTCAGGCTAAGTCAGGAAAGAAGGCATCTCACACCATCTAGCACTTGAGGTTTGCTTGCAGTCCAGGCAGTAGGACAAGTCTAGATAAATACTGTTGGAATTCCACCAGAACATCAGCCTCTATTCTTGTATGGACACTCCTACCTCATAAAAGAATTTACCAGTCACATGCTGCAGTTCTTTAAAATCCAAGCCCCTAATTATAGCCAATGACACAAAGACCTACATATAACATCAGAGACTCAGACCTTGGAAGTCACCTCTTCCAACCCTACCATTTTATGAGGTTCAAAGAAATGATTTGCCCAGGTCCCAAAGGTAGCCAAGTGGAAGTGCTAGGATTTGAACCTAGGTTTTCTGACTCTCTACATCCATGGCTATTTCCACTAAAATTTCTTACTCTGAAACACAAGATTCAAATCATCTAGGGCTGAATGTTTTTTAAAATTAACATCCAGGCACGCACCTGGGTTTGAGAATTGACTTTATTTACCCCTTAGTAGTTTGTAGACACTTTTCTGAGTCTCAGTTTCTTTGTCTGTTAAATGAGGGAAATGAAACTGGAGCTCTCTACCTGGAAGGGCTGAGATGAGGAAAGCACTTTAGACACCCCATGTTTTACAGAGGTGAGCTCTCATTGCCACCAAGAGTTTTGACAACAGTTTGAATTTATGCTCTGGAGTAATGAGATCTAGCCCAGGAAAACTGGAACTGAATTCAGGTCTATTTCTTCTGCCCCTACCCCCTCCACCACAATGTATGAGAACGTGACAAAAATCCTAAAATTTCAGTTCAAAATCAAAGAGAAAAGGGCGGCTAGGTGGCACAGTGAATAGAGCACTGGCCCTGCAGTCAGGAGGACTTGAGTTAAAATCGGACCTCAGACACTTAACCAGTCATGTGACCTTGGGCAAGTCACTTAATCCCAATTGCCCTGGCCTCCACCCTCCAAAAAGCAAAAAAAAAAAAAAAAAACCCACAGGGAACATTACATAGCAAGCGAAGGACTAAAGAGAAAATATGGAATGGAGAACAGCTTAATTGCCTTGGGCCTTCTGTAGGAAACAGATCTGACCTCCTCTGGGGAGAGGACCAGGTCATAGGGTGATAAGGTCATAGCTGCTGGGGAATCAGCTGCTAGCCTGGGGTGACCCATTCTCAAGAGTCCCCAGAGGACCTCAGGCTTTGTGAAACTCACTGTGCTGAAGTCCCTAGGGATCAGAGATCTAGAACCAGAAGGGGTCCCAAAAGGCCAAATGGTCTGACCTTCTTAATATTTATTCTGAACCACTTAATCACACACTGTCTTGCATTATTCTCTAGAGGATGTGTTTATGTTGTCAATCTCAGCTTCCCAATAAGACTGGAAGCTCACTGAGAGCAGAAACGAGGTCTTCAATTCTCCTCATTACTCTCAAAGCTCCCCCACCCCCACCACCCAGGCCTGGGTAGATAGTATGATTCAAAAAGTACTTGAAGCCTTAAAGAACCTTTTCTGAATAAAATCAAGGATTTGTCTTTTGTCTGCTTTCCTCAGTGACCTTGAGATACTTCTAGAGGTTGGGTTGCAACTTGGGCCCTTAGACATGGGAATTGACTGTTTAATCTCTCAGTGGCCTGGGCAATTCTCTAAGACTCCTAGCTGCTAATAGGAGACAATCTGCAACAGTGGAGGGCCTCTGCTTAATGGAAGCTCTCCAACGAAATGAAATCACAGTCCAATTAAAATCATTCTACAAGTATTTGCTGAACGTATGAAGCACTGTCCTGGGTGCTGAAGGATGTTGCTGTTCAGTCATTTGTGTCTGACTCTTCATGACTCCATTTGGAGTTTTCTTGGCAAAGATGGTGGAGTGGCTTACCATTTCCCCTCCAGCTCATTTTACAGATGAGGAAACTGAGGCAAACAGGATCAAGTAACTTGCCTGGAGTTGCACAGCTAGTAAGTGCCTGAAGCCAGATTTGAACTCAGGCCCTCTCTCTATCTACTATCCCAACCAAGATGAACAATGAGCCTAGTGAGCTTGACAGACACTAAGAGAGGGAGGGTGGTACAAAAGGAGGTTTGGGCCTGGGTTCAAATCCCACCTCTGATAAAGCAAGAACTAAGAAACAAGGGTAGGCAGGGAGTATGGCATGCTGGAAAGAATACTGAGCCTGAGTTCAAGTACTTGCTATCTATATGACCTTGGACAGGTCACTTCACTTTTTGGGGCCTTTTTTCCTCATCATAAAATGAGGGTACTGGACTAACAAACTACAACCAGACTGGGAGAAGAGAAGCTCAGCCTTCCTTTTCCAGGAATGGGGCCAGAGATTCTCCTGACCAAGGATTCCAGATGGACGGAATGTGGAGGAAGGAGGGGGTAGGTAGTAGACATGACTCCCCCCATCCCCCAATCATCTCCCAATGAAAGCAAGCACCTTTGGATGGCCTAAAGTAGTTTGGGGTCTTGCCTCTGTTTCTTGTTAAGAGGTCAAAGGTTGTTTTTAACAATTTCTATATAACAGGGTCTCATGGCTAAAGTGCTAGATTTGGAGACAGGAAGACCTGAGTTCAAATCCAACCTCAGACACATACCAGCTGTATGACTTTGGGTAAATCACTTAACTTTGCTTAGTCTGAGTTTTCCTATCTGTAAAATTATAATAACAGCACTTAGCTCCCAGGGTTTTTTTATAAGGATCAAATAAATAACACGTGAAGAGCTTTGCAAATTTTTAATTGCTATACAAAGACTAGTCATTATTATAATCATACACAAAAAGATCTCCAAGACTTGAACACTGGATGGAGCATCAGCCTCTATACAAAATAATCTGAACAGTCCCTGGACTTGTTTTGATTATGATATTCTAGTGCAGTGGGATGCCCTAAGGAATCTCCATTTGTTTAAAGAGGAAGTGAGGGGGCAAAACTTGCTTTAATTTGATGATATACCATATGTTAATAATAATATACCATATGATGATAATAACATACCATATGTTAAGAAAAGGTTGCATCACAAAATCAAATACACATTGGTGTTCAATAACTACTTGAAAAATTGAAAAACAGGTTTTGCTATTTCAAAGAAGTTTAGAAGTCATGGCCTCTGGGAAATACTACCCACCAGGGACGGTCAAGTCAGGTGATGTGAGACAGTGCTCAGGTCAACCCCCTTGTGTCACAAGTGAGAAACTGAGGCAACAGACAGGGGAGGTAACCTTCCAACTAGCCAACAGCCCAGATCTTCTAGTTAAAGGTAATTCACTTCTCTATCTCTAACCCCTTAGAAGCTACCCTAAGAATCAGTAGATCTCATTTTATGACAATGGAAACCAAGATCTGGTAAGAAGACACCAGACCCCACCACGGGTGCTCCCAAAGTGAAGAACTTTGAAAGACCTGGATTCAAATTCTGCCTCAGCTACTTACTAGATGTAGGACCAAGTCACTTATTTTCTCTGATAAAATGGGAATAATAATACCTAAGTAGCATAGCCGATAAGAGTGCTAGGCTTAGAATCAGGAAGACTAGAGTTCAAATCCAACCTCAGATGCTTACTAGCCATGTGATCATGGACAAGCCACTTAAGCACCTTTTGCCTCAGTTTCCTTATCTATGCAATGGAGACAATAATAGTGCTTACCTCCCAGTTATTGCTGAGAATCAAATGAGTTAACAGTGATAAAGTACTTAGTCCAATGCCTAATACCTAATAAGCCTTATAGCAATGTTAGCTGTTACCATTATATTGTTGTATCACAAGGGTCCTTGAAACACTCAAGAGGGATCATGTATTTAAAGTGCTTTGCAATTTTTTAAGCTATAGAAATGTCCTAATATGGCCACTCACTCACATTTTGGTTTCTTCTAATTTAGTCATGTGCCCCAAAGCCACTGGAAACCAAAGCTTCCATGGTATGTAGAAAACGAGATCCTATTAGATGTTCTTCATGCTGGAATTCTGGAAGCTTTGCCAGGCTATGAGGATATCTAACTAGTGGCACATTTTTTTTAAAGAGGGATGTATAAAACCACCTTAACTTTTCATTCCCAACTGAGATAAAGCGCCATATATTCTGAGCAGAACAGGACCAGCTTCGACATCAGGGAGATGGGTTCAAGTCTCACATCTGAAATAGCTTGACTGTGTGAGCCTGGACAAGTCACTGTACCTCTCAATGCTCCAGGAAATTCTCTACAACCAGAAATTACTGTAAATTACCGATCTGCATTGTCCATGTTAGTTTTCACACCAGGAGCTCCTTACTCTGATGAAATCACAAGTTCAAAGCAATAAAAAAAAAAAGGGAGGTTATGTACTTGTCATTATCAGTGTGTTAACCATGTAATCACTGGTATCATATCTCTCCCAGCTGGGGAATAAAATTAGAGGGGTCCGTTTGTGGTGACTCATGTTGCTATAACCAGACACCACCTGGTTTCTATAATAGAAATCGAAGGCGCTACGTTTAAACCTTAGAAAGCAAAGTAGGAAGACAGCAGAGTTTGGATCACTGAAAGGGCCCTGGCTTTAAACTTTGACCTTACTATAATAACTCATTCCCATAATGCTTTAAGGTATGCTAGACACCTTCCTCCCACCAATACGGGAGTTAGGTGTACTTCAAGTGTTTTTTTTACAGAAGCTGCTAAGTCTAAGGCAGGATTGAAACCCAGGTATGCCAGACCTCAAGTCAGTCCAACGTGGCAGATTGCCACTCTTTCTGCTCAAGGGCTAAAAACTCCTGGACCTTTCCAAGCAGCCAACACTGCACAACCCCTCCAAAAAATCTCCTCCCCCCAGTCCCAGCCCACCCCATCCTAACATTCTTCTTGAATGAAACTTAGTAAATTTCTGAGCAGCTGTTATATAGATGTTGG
Organism: Pseudochirops cupreus; assembly: GCA_028627135.1. Classification (NCBI taxonomy): domain Eukaryota; kingdom Metazoa; phylum Chordata; class Mammalia; order Diprotodontia; family Pseudocheiridae; genus Pseudochirops; species Pseudochirops cupreus. Next base: position 551,325,422 of record CM053581.1, on the reverse strand, counting down.
GGGACATCAGCTTGGCTCCCCTAAGAAGAGCTGGTCTACAGTCATACAAGTGAGGAAGTTGAATGAGTGATCCCTTAAGTCCAAAGCACCCGGAAGGTATCAGGGGTAGGGTGAGAGACTGTTTATGATGCCCGAGACTCAGAATAATCCAGGATCAGTTAGGAGATAACCACTGACATCATCAAGACCAATTGCCTTGTTTTACAGATGAGATAAGTGAGTCCCCAGGAGAAGCAGGGATTTGTTGGGAATTGTAGCTGGGCTGCCCAAAAGAGGCCACTTTTCTTTCAAGTTGGGGAAAAAAAGGACCAGTGTGAAGGGAGAGAAAAGAATTCTGGGAAGAGAATAGAGAGAAGCAGAGGAGACAGAAAGGGTAGGAGGAAACAGGAATCAGCGGCGTCCCTGACTTTCTCAGTGAGTTAGCTCAGTTTCTTCATCCACAAAATGAGATTATACAGAAACACCAAAGAATCTGAGATTCCAAGTGGCAAGAGGGCACCTCATCCAACCCTCTTTTACGGAGGAGGAAACCAAGGCTTGGCGAGGTAAGTGACCTGCCCAAAGTCTCATGGCTGGTGAAGCAAGGCTACTTTCATACCCAAGTCCTCTGACTCCACAACCATCCTTCTTCCCATGCTATTATGCTACCTCCACAGATGAAGACTTCTTAAAAAGGGAGAAGCCAAAAACGGGACTGGGGTGGAGAGGTGGAGAGAAGGAAGCAGCTCTCTAAGCCAAAACAGTCCTTTGTACCTTACCCCCTCATTTCCTGTCATTTGATAATACACAATAAGAAACACAGACTTGAGATCCTCAAGAATAGAACTAAGTCAGTTTTTTTTTTCTGTTCAGGAGGAAACTGACAATTGATTAAAATGATCACCTTAGGCAATGCTTGTGGTCACACAATATTTCATTCCTGAATATACTTTGTAATGAGCAAAGCACAACCCCTGAATAAATTTTTCCCCCACAAATACCAAATGTAACCAGATTCTTTCATTTTTTTAAGGAAAACTCAATTGTCTTTAAAAGTAAATTTTCCCAAGATGACAGATTTGCAGCTGGAAGGGATTTCTGTTGTTTACCTGTTTTTCAGTTGTGTCTTGACTCTTCGTGACCCCATCTTGGCAAAGATATTAGAGTGGTTTTGCCATTTTCTTCTCCAGATCATTTTACAGATGAGGAAACTGAGGCAAACAGGATTAAGTGACTAGCCCAGGGTCACACATTTAGTAACTGTCTGAGGCTGGATTTGAACTCAGGTCTTCCACAGTCCAAGCCTAGTGCTCTATGTACTGCTCTACCTAGCTGCCTGAGCAAAACATAAGGCCTCTAAGAGCAAAGACTGGGCTTTTTTTGGTCTGTGTATCTGCACCATCTAACTAGCATACAGTAAGCATTTAATACATGCTTGTTGAGTAAGATAGAACTGTCAATGCTGGGACTTCAAATCAGGATCAGAACTCTATCTATTGTACCACCTAGCTGCCCAGGATAGGATTTTAGATGCCGTTAACCCCAAAACCCAAATTTTACAAAGGGGTGAAGTGACTTGCCCCAGGTCACATAGTAAGTACCTGAAGAAGGATCTGAACCCAGGTCTTCCAATCTCTAAGACCTCACACATTTTTTAAAAAGTTATTCCTATCTCCTGCCCAAGAAACCCTGTAACGCTTAATGATTATTCCCCTTGCTGCAAAATTCTACTGGGGTCCCAGAATGTAACTTTAGACTCCTAGACACAGAATACTGCCATCGTATATCAGCGAAATCTTAATGGTAAAACGAAATAGAAGTGAAATAATACAATGGAAAATAAACTCCACATTCCTGCCCTTTATGAACTATCTCAAGGTGATTTTTGGTTTTGGTTTTGAATTTTTTTCAGTCTTAATGTGCCTAGACTAGCAGTGTCTGGCTCACAGCAGGCACTGGAATGCTTATTAGATGAACATATATAGTTGGCAATAGAAAAAAAAAAGGTATAGTTGCAAAGAAAAAGGATCCCGTTATCAGAGTGCACCAGGTGCCTTTAAAAAAAAAAGCAAACACCCACTCACACATGTAGAAGGTTCTGTAACTGTTAAGTTATGGCAAGAAGAGTGTAATTCAATTAGTTACCAAGGAGTGTACTATGGAAGGCTGCTCTCCCCTCTAATTCTACTCTGTGATGATGATAATGATGGTGATAGTGATGGTTACGACAATGGTGATGATGATAATTTATAAACAGGAACAGCCTGAGGAATGAAGTCTAGTCTCTGGAAGGTTCTCGTTGAGCCACTCCCATGCCCCAAGCCCATTCCTATCCCTACTTTCCTTAAGAGACTTCTTTCAGTGGAAATGGGTTTTCCTACCTAATTTGAACAGGGAAGGAAGTGCCTGTTCTCCATCTCCAAGAATCTACAGTTTCAGAAAATGCATCAGCCTTCCAGAATCCCCCAAAGAGAAAGAAGCTTGCCCCCACCCCATGTCACCTTCCTACCCAAATGGGAACTGAAACCAGATGTATCTGAGTCAAAAATAAAACGAAAAAAGAAAAAACAAAACCTTGCACTTTTAAGTAAACTCACAAGTCAACTGTAACAATTTCAAATTTCAAGCAACACAATCTTGACAACTTTGGGTTATATTTGCAAGAGTGAGTGGAGTATCCACTAGGGCAGGGATGGGGAACCTATGGCCTTCTAGGTTCTTAAGTGCAGTCTTTTGAATGAATTCACATTTTGGCTTTTCTGCTGAACCCATACAGGGACCAGTAAATAGCCAACCACCTGTAAGGGCATCACAACTCAGCAGGTACACACCTGCTGTCTCCTACTGCTGGCAGGGGACTCTTTGTCCACTAGAAGCCATTGATATGGAATAATAAATTCAGAACTGGAACAGATTCAGAGGACTAGAAAATTAGAGCCAGAAGGGACCTTATAGGTCCAGTCCAAAGGGACACTAGAAGTCCTCCAGGTCAACTCTCCCATCTTATCAGTGAGGAAAACTGAGGTGCAGAGAGCATGATGGCCTAGCCCATCCAAAAATGTTTTCTTAGAAGTAGAACATAAAATCCCCTGAATCCAGCCCTTGTGATTCTTTCTAAAGTAAGTGAAAATGATCTTGGCTGTGATTCCTAATCAGCACTCAGGTATCACAATTACAAATCACACCTGCACGGTTCACTGAGCCCACGAGGAGCCCTTCTAGTTTGTACCAGAAGGAGCATGCATACATGCACACAGGAGCACTTACACACATACACACATATATACACACACACACACACACACCCCAATAAACTGGACCCCCTGGCAAGGAAGGAGTCGGAATCATATGTGGAGGTCCTTTCCCCTGAGAAGGGTGGTCCTGTTATCCCAAGATGTGAGTTACGCTTGCAAATTCATTAGCAAAACTTCCAGAAAACAGTAAACTTACCAAAATAATCAGCCTTTGGATGAATATCCATCTCCTGCTCCAGACGCTGGGTGAGTGCTTCTAATTTTAATTCGACTGCAGACAACCCTTGCTCTGGGAGTGGAAGGAGGGTCTGACAGGGTAATTTTACTTTGGTGGGGCTGGAGTTCTCTGGATGGATACTCCCTTGGCTACTATCAGGTGGCAAACTATTGGGCCCCTCTCTGAAAGGAGGCCCAGGAGCATCAGACACTGGCCCCGAAGCAAGGTTGGGGAAACCCAACTTGGGATTTGTGCCAGAGTCCCTGCAATTGGTCTGAGGAATCTGACCATGAGGGGCTAAGTGGTCAATGGACTTAGGGTAAACAGAACCAGAGGGCTGATAGTCAATGCTGGTTGGCAATGGGGCAGGTACTGAACTTGAAATGTAGGATTTGGGACTCCCATGGTACCAGAGCTGAGAGTCTTCTGTGGGTTTGGCCATAGCACCAGGAACATCCCTTTCCACCCCAGCACCTTTTCTTGATGGATCTCCCTGAAGTGAAGTACCTGAAGCAGCTGGATTGGATGGTGCTGAGAAGGAAGATGACCGCTGCTGGGGCAGAGCCAAGGGGGTCGCTATTTCTGGTGGGGGGGGAGGAGCTCTAGAATTGAGTGTGTGGGAGAAGGAAGATGACCGCTGTTGGCCTGTTGGCTTCTGCTCAGAGTCCCGGCTGAGGTGATGGCCCTCACTTGCACTGCCAGCCTGGTTACTGTACCCACTCTCAAAAGGCCTGCAAGAGTTTGGTGAAGGCTGGCACTGGTACAGGTGAGGGTCAGTGGGGGTTTGGGAGCCAGGCCAAGAGCTGCCCATACTTGGTCTGATACTGGTAAACTGGTTGGGTTCCTCTGCCCACTTCTGCCCAGGATAGTTGTCATAGTAATCTCCATGAGAAAGAAAAGAAAAAGCCCCCTGAGTAAGGCCAATACCACTAGCGCCCCTGGAATCTAGCCCCTGCAAACCAGAGGCTGAAGAATTCCCTGTACCATTTCCATAACTAAAGTCTCGGCTGGCTCTCTTCTGGCCCTCAGGCTGCAACCTGGCCCGCTGACCCTGTGGCAGAGATGAGTGTGACTGACTTTGAAAGGCCAGCTGAGTCACAGGGCCTGGTGCTCCTGGCCCTGCCCCAGATACCAAGGACGGTGCAGCAAGAGGGGGTTTGGCAGCTCCATCCCCCAGAGCCAGCTTACCGCTTCCCCCTGCCTCCCGGTGGGTGAAAGGTCCTGCAGGGGGGATCTGGGGAGCTAGCCTGCCACCTCCATTGAGAGAGCCACTACTCCCCTGCAGCAGGTCCTCCTGTAGCAACTGCTGCTGCTTCTGAAGGTGGATCTTAGCCATCTTGGTGGCAAAGACCCTCCGGGTCTCTTCAAACTCAGGATTGTTGCCGGCTCCCTTGTCTACTCGGAATAGACCATCCTTAGATGCCTCGTACATGTTGAGGTCCTCAATAAATTTACTGGCCTCAAGGCCCAAGTCTTCGTACTTCTCCATGTTGTCTCAGCACCTGGCCCTGTCCCCTGGCAACTGGTCCTTTGGTCCCACACGGTGGGGGGAAGAAGGGGTTGCCGGGGGAAAAAACAACAACCCAATGAGGAGAAGGCTTGAGTCTCAAATAGCTGCTATTATCATGTGGCAAAAACCAGTGGCATGACTCCAATCCCAAAAGGTTTTATAAGGCTGCAAACTCTTTGAGCAGAGACAATTTGGCCGACTTTCCCGCCCAGCTCTTCTGCTCCCTGCAGGGACATCCACAAGCAGGTGGCTGCTCTCTTCCCACAACTTTTGGGCAGTCGCTGCTTTCCGTCAGCGGGTTCAAACGCGTTGTACTTTAAATCTTGAAAGGGAAAAAGACAAGAAAAACAATCAGATTCTCCGCCGCAAACCCAAAGAGAAAGCAAACCCTGCCCCCTCATCCCCAAATATCCCTACAGCCCCAAGGAGTTGGGAGTAGATGGGGTAAGGGAGGGAGAGTGAAGGCCAGGGCAGTGAGACCGCGGAGGAGGGTGAGGGTACGGGAAAGGCTGGGCGGCGAGGGGCAGAGGATCGCGAAGCTCGAAAAGGTAACACCCAGAAAAACTGGGCCTTCCAAGTTCGGTCCGTCTTCCGTCTCTTGCAGCGCAGCAGGAGTAACTTGGGGAGCTCCAATCTCGGCCGCACGTGTGGAGGGCGAAGCGTGGCCCCCGGGCAGAGGAAAGGGGAAGGAGGAGGAAGAAGAGGAGGCGGAGAAAGTGGGGGGGGGCAATCACCAGCAGGGCGCCCTCCCCGCTTCTGGGGCTGGCGGCGTGGCCCGAGCGGCCGGGCTCAGGGCTGCCGGGGCGTGCGGGCCGGCTGGTGCTTTGTCCCCGCCTCCCGCCGGCAGGGCGCTCTGGGCTGGGCTGGCCAGGGCAGGACTCGTCCCGGGCGCTCGGGAGGGCTCGGCTGGGCCGGCCGCCCGCGGGATCCCGCAGGAGCTTGGCTGTAGACGCGGAAGTGGAGGGCGGGCTGGTGGTGCGTGCTTCTGCCTCCGTCCCGGTGTCTCGCACTCCTTCACTCAGCCGCTTTGTGACATTCAAGGAGTCCGGCAGCAATCTTAGCCTCGGCTCGCGGCTCCCACCCCCCGGGGGCGGGAGGAGCTGGAACGGGGGGAGAGGGGGCGGGGAGACACTGGGCGGGCCGGGACGAGGGGGCCGGAGGCGGGGGCTGCCGGGACTGCCTCTCTCTGTAACTTGCAACGTGGTCGCGAGGGAGGGGAGCGAGCCCGCGCCTGCTAGCTTGGGGTGTCTGGGGAGGGCACCCCGGGAGAAAAGGGGCGCTACTGGGGCAGAGTACTGTGCCTTCCGGGCACAGAGTAGGCGCCTAATAAAAGTGTGTTGATTGATTGAAATGGCAGTCCTAGGGAGCGGGGAGGAGACGCCCACACAACAAAAACACACTCTTCTCTGCGAGTCTGTAACAGAAGCTCCCGCTCCGCCTGGATCTGGAGGTGAAACGGACATTTCTGATCCTGCCCACCCCCAAGGGCTGCCTCCCCGCCCCGCTTTTTCCCAAACTCTTACAAGACCCCCCAGCCAGTCTCGGAAGGTTTGGCCCGAGCAGAAGAGCACGGAGGAAACTCCTGCGGGGTCCCACCACCTTTCTAGCCTTAAATTCTCCTTTTGCAGAGACGGGGCCCCACCTCCTGTTAGTGTGGAACTAGAAAAGTTTCCTGGTTGGCGCAAAGCCAGGCATCTTTGCCAGGCTAGCTCAGAGGGCGGGAGAGCCCGAGCAGTGACCGCCTGCTGCCCGGGAGATGGGCGGCCCTAATGAGAAAGGAGTAGGTGTGGCCACGGCCAGGCCGAGGCCAGGAGGCTGGGAGCCTGCCTGCTGGTGCCCCCCGGACGTTACTATCCTGGATCCTTCGAGATGGACACTCACCTTCACCCCCACACAGAGAGACCCTGGACCTAGAAATGGTCCGGAGAATTGTCTCTTTTGTCTGACATTCGGTCAAAAGTTTTTGGATGTATTTCAGGCTGGTGGTGATCCTGAGCAAGGTACCCAATCCTCAGTGCCCCGGGCAACGTTTTAAACTTAAAGTTTGCTTTGCGGTAGAGAGATTATGTTTGCAAAGCCCCTTCCTCTTCTGACTGTGACGTAGGGCCACGAGACACCTCTCTGTGGTCTCTTCCAGCTCTGGATATAAGAACTTACGATCCATGATTCCCTTGGCTTGGGGAACTCCCGGTGAAGATTTGAAACTACTCTGCAATTTCTAGTCTTACGAATTTCCTGCCTGACTGAGAGGTTACCTGACTTCTCCTGGGTCCCGCACAGCCAAGTTTTCCAATCTAGCACGCTATGCCATGATGCCTCTGGAGAACCTCATGACCCGTGCGTCTTACTGAAGGACCAGCCAAGTTAAGTGTAAGATTCATCACCAAAAACCTGACCATCATCGCAGACATTTTTACTGGTCACGGGAGTCGTCAAAGAATGGTCCGCAAAAGATGTTTGGTGCTTTGATAAATGTTTTGGGAATTGAATTGTTGAATTTTGAGCCTCTGCCCCACCCCCACCTTATTTCTGTTACTCTTTTACATATGATACTTTATTGTTGTGTAATCAGGAAGGGTCAGTCTTTAAAGCAGGGGCTCTTAAGCTGGGAGCCTTTTGATTTCAGGGTTTGATTTCTCGCCAGCTTTTTGGTGATGAATTTTAAACTCGACTGGGCTGGTCCTCCAATAAGACGTATATCATGAGGTCCTTGAGAGGCCAACCTAAAGATGAGCCTCTCTGAAATTAACTAGGTTAGCCCTCCCACAACAGGCACACTAAGCCTGATGCCAGACTCGGATTTCTAGCCTTTCCATCTTGTTAGAATCTCCTAGACTAGGGGAGGCTAGGTGGCGCAGTGAATAGAGCACCGGCCCTGGAGTCAGGAGGACCTGAGTTCAAATGCGACCTCAGACACTTAACACTTATTAGCTGTGTGACCCTGGCCAAGTCACTTAACCCCAATTGCCCTGCTTTCCCCTCTCCAAGAAAAAAAAAAAGAATCTCCCAGAGTTCATGCTTCACTGGAATCAAGCAATTAAGTCCCCACTATGACCAGGCACTGTACTACCTGCACCATCATGTTAAGCATCGGAGAATGTGAATAAAGCAAATGGCCAAGCAGCTCACTGCAAATATAAACAAGTATTTACTAAACACCTACTCTGTGCCAAATACTGTACTAGGTGCCAGGGATACTAAGACAAAAATGAAATAATCCCAGCATAAGCTGGCATACTTAAAGCAAGATTCCACATGTATATACACATATATATGTATATATACACATATTCATGTATGTGTGTATACATGTATACACATATGTGTGTATATCTATACTTATATAGATCTATTTATTTATATGGGGGTGTATATGTGAATTATTTTGCATGTGTGCAGCAGAATTTTTAGAGTCAACTACCTCATATGTAGCCTATGTGGGGACATTACTCCTCTCTACCTGCTTGACTCAATAATTCATTCTAATCTCTAGTTTTAAGATAATCAAGGGGTATTAACTATATTTCCTAATTATTTATAAACAATTATATTTAAAACTCTCATTAATAAATTAATACTCCCTGGAGACCCATCCCTGTTTACTTGTTTGTTTATTTTTTAAAGGAACTAGAGAAATCCCTTTTCCCACAAGCTTTCACTTTCACTCAATATCCAACTCTCCAATCTTCTAAATAAACATCAGGGTTAATGGTGATACAGTTTATTAACAGTGTAACAAAGGATAAAAAAGTCAGTGGAAAGAAAACTCATAGGTAGTTAACCTCTCTAACCAGCCCTGCTATATAGCCAGCTTCTCAACTCTGGAAAAACAATCCCATCTTGAGTTTTCTCATTTTACCAATTGAAGTCTCTTTTCAAGAATTCTCTTCATTTTGCTTCTTCAAAAGATAAGAGTTAAAACCATTTTATTGGGAAAGAAATTTTCTTGATCCTTTCTGTTCCTCAGTTTCTCCAGTCGTTACACATAACTTCAAAATGACACAAAATTTCATTGTGTATTAAAGATACGGTATCAATACCCCTAATCCTTTCTAGGTTCTACTCCTGATTCACCAGGCTTTTTCTGCCATGCTACAAAAGTCCCTTCTCCCTGAAAGTTCACTACACCCTTGACCTTCTCCTACGAAAGTTCTCTCTATCCCTGGGGCCCTTTCCTCTGGTTGACTGGTTCTTCCCAAACGGTAACTGCCCAGACCAACCACATCTTCATTCTTCTCGCAGCTCTCCTCCTGACTCTCCATACTTTCTCTACCCATACATTATCTGGATCACTTTCTCTGCAGCACATTTTTCAGCTCTCTTTTGTGTGTTGTCTTCCCTCATTAGAATGGAAGCTCCCAGAGAGCAGACACTGTCTTTCCTTC
>CM053581.1:551301300-551315977 GCA_028627135.1 Pseudochirops cupreus | reverse complement strand
ATGCTTGTTGACTTGATTTGTCTTGATTTGTGGTGTGGGCTACTGCAGCTGGTGTTACAAATAGATTATAGAACTCTATATAATGGTACACAGTGCCATTAAAGGTCACTGTACTCATGTTTTATGTAAGCCAAATGTACAGAGACCACAGCTTATAGAAAGACTGTGACCTAATTCAGGCACTAGTAATTTTGTTTTTTGAAGATCAATGTTAACATAACAAATCTGAATTCCCATAAATCACTAAATGGGCTGGCTTTTAAAGGCCGCCAACAAGGAGCATTCCTCTCCATTCATCTGTTAAAATCCCTCCATTTATTCAAGACATGATTAGTGCCTATTCCTCCATGATGCCCCTAGCTGAAGTGTTCTTTCCTTCCTCAGATTTCTTAGTGGACTTGGAACCTTTTTCTGCACCGAACTCTTCCTTGTAAATCATCATTGGTGCATATGTCATCTCCATGACCTCCTCCAACTCCATTTGAATTAGAAGCTTTTGGATGTCAGGGCCTTTTTACACCCCCAGTATTCCACATAGTGACTTGTACATGGGAATGGGGCCCAACCTATGCATCTGATTGGCGTAAAGAACTGATGAGGAAATTCTTTTACTGATGAAGGTAGGGAAGGGAATAGACATTTATCAAGCACCTACCATGGGCCAGTCATTGTCGTAAGAGCTTTACAAATATCACCTTGTTTAATCCTCATGACAATCCTTGGCAGGTAGGTTTTATCATGATCCCCATTTTATAGTTGAAAACTGAGGCCGATAGAAATTAAGACACTTTCGCAGGATCATATAGCTAATAAGTGTCTGATTCCAGATACTGGGGTGGTTTGCCATTTTCTTCTCCAGCTCATTTTACAGATGAGGAAACTGAGGCAAACAGGGTTAAGTGACTTGCCTAGGATCACACAGATGGTGTGTCTGAGGCCAGATTTGAACTCATGAGGATGAGTCTTCCTAACTCCAGGCACAACACTGTGCAGTGAGTCACTTATTCACCCTACTCATTATCCAGTGAAAGTTAAAAAAAAAACAAAAACTCCACAATACAACAACACAGCATGCCTTAGAGTTTTGTGCAGACTTGATAGGGTTTCTCAAGAGTATTTTCTAAATGAGAAAATTACGATATTGTCTTTCTTATTTTAGCTTTATATTTTAAAATTATATTCCCACCCTTAACCTACATATAGGGGAGTATTTTTCCCTAGATGGAGACCAGAACCTTGCCCAAAACAAGCACTGTGAAGTTTCTTCACTTAAGTAAACGATCAAATATGTTTGTGGAGTTTTTTTGTTTTGTTTTGTTTTGTTTTTACCAGAGATGGGTTAAAGAGCTATATAAAACAATATCACTGGTCAAAGGATGAAAAACAACAATGATAAATATGAAATTGCAGATTCTATCCTCCGCCCACCCCCATACACACCAGGGGGGATTGTGGCTATAATCCCAGTATTGCCACTTAGCTTTCTGAGCCTTGGACACCTCTCTAAGACTCTAAATTACATAGGAGTTCCCGATGTGTGTGAGTGGGTCAAGTTTCCCCAAGAGGAATCCCTTAGATCAGTAAAATCACAGGTACAGCCAAATACTCTTGCATACACCAAGAGGCTGAAGGAAACTCTTTGTGAAACATTTCCATGGGGGTCTAGAATTTAAACTTACTGCCTTCATTCTTTATACTTCGACATCATCTCAAGAGCTCGTGTGCTTTAGTGGAAAGAATTCTAGACTTGGAGTCACAGGACCTAGATTCCATTCTTAGGGTTTCCACTTAAAATCTGTGTAATATTTTCTCTCTTTGGGACCCAATTTCCTCTTCTGGAACATGATGGGGTTAGACCAAAGGACCTCTAAAATTCCCTTCTAGCTTGAAGGCTATGGTCCTACTTACTTTCTGCATGGCCAGGGGCAAGTGATTTAGCCCCAGTGGTTCTCAGTTTCCTAATCTATAAAAAGAAAGGTTTGGATTTAAGAGCTTCTGAAGTTTCTTTCAGTCCTCTATCTATGATCTTGAGAATATTTATGGTTTGTTCATACACACACACACACACAGAGACAAATACATATACGTATGTATTTGTATATATTATATATAGTATATTTGGGGGCTAGTTTTTGTTTTGTTTTGTTTTGTTTTGTCTTTTTATCCGCAAGCCCCAACAGAGTACCCAGATTGAAGAAGGCACTTAGGAAATGCATATTGAATTAATGTTACCAAGAAAAATGATAAGATGATAGCTTAGAGAAGAATTCTAATTTCTTTTCTGTGAGGGGATAAAATATTATTTTTGTCTTTCGTTCAGAATCCAATGTTGAATAGGGGTCTTTTTTTTTCTTTCACATGATTTTAAAAAAGGTAAAGAGGTAAAGTCTCATTCAAGATAATTTGGTGAAAATCCACCTGAATTACTGAAAGTCTGAATTAGAAGATTTTTTTTTCCTTCAAAAGAACAATAATAACATACCAATATATAATGCTGATCTAGCATTTTAAAGCTCATAATATGCTTTTGGCACACATTATTACAAGTATAAATATGCTTGATACTTGAATACTTAACAGACCTCTGATCTTACCAGTATGGACTCTCCCTTCTCCCCATCCCGTACAGATTGCACCTCCTTAATACTTTCTGATGTCCCCTGATTTTCATCCACATCTTTCCATAAATCTCTCATAATACATCCTCTCAATGGACTGGAACCTTACTCCACTTCTTTGAAAATCTCATGGATATCAGTGGCACACAGCCCATCTATCTGTTATCTCTCATTCTTGACAGAAAGACAACGTGGGTCAGTGGATAGAGTTCTGGACGTGGACCTACCAAGAACTGGGTTCAAGTCCTGCTTTAGTCACTTCCTAGTTGCATGACTATGGGCAAATTGCTTAAATTCTGTGAGCCTCAGTTTCTTCATCTGTAGGATAGGAATAATAATATCAATGGTATCTCCCTCATGTGGTCGCCTCAAGGAACAAAAGAGACAATGTATGCAGAATACTCTTCAAATCTTAAAACACAATATAAAGGTCCATGATAATAATTATTGCCACAAGATCAACTTATCTCCTCTTCTGGTCACAGGTCCATTAATCAACAAGCATTTAAGTAACATCTTCTGCTCTATTTCTTGAAAGCCAACAGGATGCCCAGATACCCATTCTGAAGCCTTTGGTTTCAGGAAGATGTGAGACGACACAGACAAATCTTCCTGAAGCCTGAAGCTTCTCTAACTATCCCAGGCTTTCCCTATATAATTACTGCAAATAGGAACAGAAGTAGCTGAAATTCATGCATTTTCCCTGCAGCTTTTAATGTGTCTTTGTTTTGTTATTTCTGTTTGGGGAAGCTGCCTGAAGCCAAGCTATTGATGAAGATAAGGACCTTGCATTTCATGCTGGGTCTTCCATCCCTCTGGAATTCAGCACTCTCTACAGATTGCACTGGCTGATCGTGCCAACCAGGACCCTTGGCTTGATGCCACCAAAACTGACTCAAGTTACAAAAACTGAAGTGCAAAATTTTACTTGGTCACACAGCCCTGGTGCAGCATCTCCTATGGGCAGCAGGGAGGGAAGGAAGCTGCAAACAGGCCTGTAGCTATGTACCTGGTACAAATACAAGCAAATAGGTCTTTGGTTTTGGGTTTGAGAACCTAAATAAAAGCCAACAGATCCAATCTGGATCCAGACACTGAAAATGAAAAGGATCCCAGGGCTCTGATTTCAAATCCTGGTCCAGGTTCTTATTTAGTCTGAAATGAAAGTAGTGTGACCATGGTGCTGGGGAGAGGACACCGGGGTTTGGAGACACAAGACCTTCGTCCAAGTCCATGTGGCCTTGGCCAAGTCACTTAATTTCCCGGGGCCAAAGTTTCTTCACTTGTAAAACAAGGGGGTTGGGTTTGACGGGCTACACCATCCCTCATAGCTCTAGTCTAGAACAGCTTCACAGGTGCAGTCCAAATAGTTCTGTCCATACCAACAGATCAAAGGAAACTCTTTGTGAAATTTTTCCATGAGTATCCAGAATTTAAACTTAAAACCTTTACTCTTTATGCTCCAAAATGGTCTCAACAGGCAGTGCAATATAGTGAAAAAGAATCCTAGATTAAGAGTTGGCAGATACAGGTTCAGCTCCTGGGTTTTCCACTTAGAACCTGTGTAGTAGAGTCAATCACTTCCTCCCTCTGGGCCTCAGTGTCCTCATCTGTAACATGAGGGGGTTGGGCCAGAAGACCTCTGAGTCCCTTCCAGTGTAAAGCCTATGTTCCTACTTACTTTCTGCATGGCCAAGCACAGGTCACTTAGTCTCGGTGGGTCTGTTTCCTAATCTATAAAGAGAAAAGCTTGGATTTGAGAGCCTCTAAAGTTTCTCCCACCACTAAATCAAGGGGCTCAAGAACATTTATATATATTCTCTCTGTGTATTTATATACGTATTTTTTTCTGTGTGTGCATCATATATATTTGTATATATTCTATGTTTATATATACATATATGTATTTATACATATATGCATACACACATGAACATATATACTATAAAACATAAATACCCACCTCACAGGGCTATTGATCATATAAGATATGTAAGCATTTTGTGAGTAATAAAAATGAGCATAATATCTTCAGAAATCTATTGGACTTCCATGATCTGTTTGTCTGTCTTCAAAATGGGGATAACCACTTTCCTAAAGCTATTTCTTATCTGTATGGCTGTTAAAACCACAATAGGAATGATTTTTTCCGTTTCCATTATTGGTTAAAGTGACAAGGAGAAAGGCTTGCCTCTGAATTCCCCCACAAGGACTGAGCGGGATGTGGCACTTAGCCAGGGAAGGGACACTGATTCTGATCCTCTTGTTCTTTGTTGAGAGGTAAGTAAGGGTCTTAGTTCATGGAACAGAGCATCAAACATAGGAAGGAAAGGAAAACTGTACAGTAGTTGTGCCATGTGACTGATTTCATTGCATTTAATCGAAGACAGCTATAGTGAACGTAAAAGTGGAGTTGCCCAAACGAGGAAGGTGTTGGGGGCCAATATAAGTAAGGAAGCCTTATTTTTAAGGAATAGCTCAAGAGGAGACAATCCAGGAAGGGAAGAAGAGCAGGGAGAAATGAAATAGGACCAAGGATCATGGATCTGAACGGGGAAAGCCTTTATGGTGATCTAGGTGAACAAACCCCTTTATTTTCCAAATGAGAAAGGTTAGTTAAGTCAGAAGGTCGCACAGGTAATTCCCCCTTGGGTCCTGTATCTCCAAGTCTGGCACTCTTTCAATAATGTCAGACCATTTTCTTTTAGAGGCATTGTCGGTGCTTGAATAATGGAGGGAAACTGAAAATTGCTCATGTCCTTCCTTTTGCCTTTTATTAATGAATCAAATTCTCTAAACTCAATTTAAAAACATACACAAAGGATGTATAAATGTCAACCAGACGTATAGCCATCACTTTTGTTTTGGGAAATTGACATATCCATGAAAGTGGTATTACATGCCAATGGCATTTTGTTGTATGCTAGAAGCCAATATGGTATGGTACCAATTACATTGATTTGGATATGCCACAGATTTAATCACAGCTCCTGGAACCCCACACACAGGAAATCCTGACAGTCTAGAGGGCCTTGTGCATAGGGGATCAGGACAAGACACATGATTTCAATGGTTATAAGGAATGGAGGAAACATTAAGCTCCCATTGTGTACCAGGCACTGGACTAATATTATCTCATTTGATCCTCACGTCAACTCTGGGAGGCATATGCTATTATTATCCATTTTTGATAGCTGAGGAAAGTGAGGTGGACAGGACTTATGCCCAGGGTTGCCCAGTTAGTGTCTGAGGTTAGATTTGAATGCAGGCCATCCTGACTACAGGACCCACTCCTCTAACCATTGAATCACTTAGCTGCCTATTAACATGAATTTTAACAGCTTTAGACATTGGGGTACCCTAGGCAAAGGCTGAAAATTGTGTTCCTTCTAGGTCATTGTCTCCAAGAGACCTTGCACCTTTGCCATGGGATTCGACTTCACCACAAATTAAATATTCATGTCATGGGAAGTAAAATTTTCTAGTGTTAAAAATATGCACTTATTTGTTGTTGTTTGGTCATTTTCGGTTGTGTCCAATTTTTAGTGACCCCAGTTGGGGTTTTCTCGGCAAAGACACAGGAGTGGTTTGCCATTTCCTTCTCCAGCTCATTTTACAGATAAGGAAACTGAGGCAGAGCTCAGTGACTTGCCCAGGGTCGTACAGCTAAGTCCACAGGTACATCAATAAATATTAAGTACCATCATATGTCAGCCATTGTACTAGGTTCCGGGGCTATAAGAGAAAAATGAAAATTCCCAAGGTATTTGCACTGTATAGGGAAAAGCTCTGTGTGTGTGTGTGTGTGTGTGTGTGTGTGTGTGTGTGTGTGTGTGTGAAATATGTGCTAAATAAATGCAAATCCCAATTTGGCCATGGGAGGAAGGGGAAGAGCCCCAGCAGCTGGGGGCATCAAGATAGGCTTCCTCATCTAGAAGGTGACTCTTGAAAAGAGAAGGAGAAAGATATTCTGAGAATCCCAAGTGAGGAAGGAGAAGATGGGATCTGAACTGAGTCCAGCCAAGCCAGGGATGTGGAGAGGTGGAAGCTGAGAAGGGCAGCATGTTCTAGGCTTGGCACACAGCCAGTGCAAAGAAAGCTTTGGAGATGGAGATGGAGTGTTGTTGGCTTTACCAACCCCTAGTCTTTCCACCTGTTTCCTCCCAACGATGTTTTAAAGGATTTCATTACATTAGAAAAGAATACTGTCTTACGAGTCAGAAGATCTGAGTTCCCATTCTACCTCTAACATTTGCTAACTTATATGACTTTGGACAAGTCAACTCTGATCCTCGGTTTCCTCACCTGTAAAACGTGGAGGCTGACCTTTCGGATCTAGAGCTATGACTGGGATCACGACTAATATTTGTTGTTGTTGGCTCGTGTTCATAGAACAAGAGCTAACATTTACATAACATTTTAAGGTTTGTAAAGAACTTCATACACATCATCTCACACATACAAACCTTCTAGAAATTGCTCATTTGATTTGGTCATGAGAAAAAGATGCCAAATTTTGATGAGTTATTGGAAAGAGCGAATCAGTTGAAATAGAGGATTAGATGGAGGATTGGTCCTGGAGTCAGGAAGATTTGAGTTTACGTCTAGTCTCAGACGCCCTGGCCAAGTCATTTAAATCGCTGTTTACATCAGTTTTCTCTTCTTTGAAATGGGGATAATCACAGCATTAACCTGTCAGGGTGGTTGTTAGGGACAAATGGGCACAGTGCCTGGCCCTCAGTGGGTGCTACATAAATGTTAGGTATTAATATGTTGAAACCTTAGCTAATCACAGAGTAAATCAGCATTCTGATAATAGATGAAACCACACCATTGCAAATGGAGTTACCTATATAACACATATACTTTCTCCATGCAAAATTGAACTTTTCCCTATCTAGTCATTTTGTAGGATTTAGGGGTCAGAAGATATTTTTAAAACATCTACAGACTTGAGAAGGACTTGGGGAAACCTGACAGAGCCTGGACATTGTGTGACTCAGAGAGCAACATGTTTCTGTTGTTGAGAAGGGCTTGGTCATGGCGGGGCTCCCTTTAAGAGTTGGGTTTTTCAAAATGGGGAAGTAAACCTGCTTTGGTGATTTTTGCCTGTTTGAGTACACGTTTGTGAACATCTTCACGCCCCTTTTCTTCCCCTTCTTTAAACAGAGCTTCACCTCTTAGGAAGTAAAACTTGCCCTGATGGTCAAAACTGGGCGTGGGGTGTTCAGCCCAAGCAGAATTCAACTGTTAGTGTGGGCATTCTTAATCTTTCTTGTGTCTCCGAACTCTTTGGTAATCTGGGGAAGCCTAGGGATCCCCTTCTCAGAATAATGATTTTTAAGACAAAAAAATGCAGGATTACAAAGGAAATCAGTTATGTTCAATTTTTGTTCGTGTTGTTGAGTCATATCCCATCCTTCATGACCCCGTTTGGGGTTTTCTTGGTAAATATACTGGAGAGGTTTGCTATTTCCTTCTCCAGCTCATTTTATAGAAGAGGAAACAGAGGAAAACAGGGTTAAGTGACTTACCCAGGGTCACATAGATAGTGTCTGAGTCTGGATTTGAATTCAGGAAGATGGGTCTTCCTGACTCCAGGCCTGGCACACTATCTGCTGTACCACTTAGCTGCCCCTCTATTGAATTAGAGGCATCCAAATGGGACAATGTATAGAACTCTAAACATGGAGTCAAGAAGACCTGAGTTCAAATTCTGCCTCAGACTAGTTAGCTGTGTGACTCTGGGCAAGTCACCTTGTTTCAGTTTCTTCATTTATAAAATTGGGATGATAATAACATGGACCTCCCAGGGTTGCTACGAGTATAAATTAATATTTATAAAGCACTTTGTAAACCTCAAAGCACTGTATAAATGCCAGCTATCATTATACAGTTATGAAAGGTGTTTTTATCATTGACACCCCAGGTTAAAAACCTCTATGTTAAAGATTTCAAGGAGAGGGTTACTTCTTAACAAAACAAAGCAAGAAATCAAGTCCTTTTCCAATAGTCTTGGTCTTTTGGAGAAATTAATTTTTGAGACTGAAGTAAAAAACAGAGCCTAGATTGACCAGCACCTGGTTTTAAAGTTTTGCCGCCCAGACTTAAACCCAGTTCAGTTAAGTTGGCTCCTGAGGTAATGAAGTATACTTGGAAATAACTGTAGCCAGGGTTGTGCTGGAGCCAGCTCATACCAGCTCACAAGTGCTAATTGTTAAATTTTCCATGTATTTGCTTTCATCTCAGGAATCAGTAAATGCTTCAAATAAGGACTTGATTTATTGTTTAGACTTTAGAAAGTAATTGATACATAAATAACGCAGATTAAGCTTAAAAGTGTGTCATGGTGAAGTACAAAGAGCCAGTTGTTAAACACTGAGCAGGGCACCCCTTCTGTTAGCCTATAGCTAATAGCCTGGTCCTGATTGAAATACTCTATATTTTAGAAAATTTCTACAATCTCGTTCTGCTGCAGGGTTGTGACACTGACTCACAGTCTGCATCATTAAAATAGAATAAATTTGTGAAAAGCCCCACAAAGTACCTGAAAAAAAACTGACATGGTTCTTTGCCCTCAAAAAGTTGACAGTCCTAAACTGAGAGGCCGGATGCCTCAAAGCAGTTGAAAGTTTTAGAAGGACCGCAAAGTATAAACAGCCATCCAACGGGAAGCCTGCCACATCTGAGGGTACAGTTTGGGGCCTCTATTTTTCCCCTTGTCACAATAAATGTCTATTTTGTGCTGAAATCTGTTTCATGATTTGATTTCCTCTTTTCACGGGCTCCTTCCTCTAAGAAGCTTAAACATTATCATAGACTTAAAAGAAATGTTATTGACAGAAAGACATATGGCAGATTGAAGGAGGGTTTGGCATGTTTCCAGGGATGACAGACACACCATGAGAAATTACATCAGACACATCCCTAGAGATGTATGTATATAAGCCTGGAAAAGAAGGTTAGTATTTCACATACAGAGAACAAGAGATAAGGGATCGGGGCAGCTAGGTGACACAGTGAAAAGAGCACCGGCCCTGGAGTCAGAAGGACCTGAATTTCAATCCAGCCTCAGACATTTGACACACTTACTAGCTGTGTGACCTTCGGCAAGTCACTTAACCCCAACTGCCTTGCCTTCCCCCCTCCAAAAAAAAAGGGAGGGGGGTATAAAAAAAATAAGACTCCAAAGGAACACAGCAGTTGTCTCTGAGTACTGTTTGGCCCCTGATGACAGAACCAAGAACAATGGGTGGAAGGTACAAAGGGGCCATTTTAGACCTGATGTCCCAAAAAACCTTTCTAACAATTAGAGAGGAATGAGATGCTAGGAGAGGTGGCAGCTTCCCTAGCCTTGGAAGTCTTTGGGTAGAGGCCAGATGGCCACTTGTTGGCTATGTGATATTGGAGATTCCTTTTGCATATGGGCTGGTCTAGATGGCCCCTACCAACTCTCCAGTTCCATGATTCACTGAGGTGACACAGCTAGGGAGTAATGCTACGCTCCATGTCCATTTGTGATTCATATCCCAGAGCGGGGCATGACTCAAAACAGATGGGAGAGAATCTACTGACTGTGGGTCATTAGATCATAGACAGGGCTGGAAGGGGCATCAGACATCATCTAGTTACATATTAGAAGCTCAGGAGCCTCAGCAAAGCCCCACCCAGTGTTCATTGACTCCCCAGTGCCTGAAATTCTATAATGGAGGTTAGAGGTCCGTTCACATAGAATAATAGGTTACAAATTGGAAGGGACCTTGGGGTCCATGGAGACTGACTCCTTCACTTTCCTTAGTTTCCTATGAAAATGTAATTATCCCTGGGAGACGTTATTGCATCAGACACCATTAATCATTTAAACCCGATTATACTTGGTGAGATTTGCATTTACCCCACCTTTGTAGGCAGAAGTGAGAATGAGATTGTTTTGGGAGCCCAAGTGAGAACAGCCCTGAAATGGAGGCCAACAGTCGACAGTGGGAAGAACACTGGGTTTGGAATCAGAGGACCAGGGTTTAAATTTCTGCTCTGCCACTTCTACCTTTATGACCTTGGAGAAGTCATTTCATTTCCATGGACCTGAGTTTCATGAATTGTAAATTAAAGGTCTTGGATTAAATGACTTTGAAGGACTCTTTTAGTCTCTATAGTCTATAATCCTAAGAGGAGAATGAATTTAGACACCTATTTCACCATTTATCCTAGGGCTGGTCCCAACAAAGGAGTAATGGTGGCATGGGGAAATATTTTCTTTTTCCCCTGACTAGCATCTTTTGGTATAAAAAGGAGCCCACTCTCTGACTTGGAAATCCAGCAAATAAGTGTTTTTATTATGTCTGTTTCTTTATTACACTTTTCTTGTTTTCTTGGCAGAGATACTGGAGTGATTTGCCATTTCCTTCTCCAGCTCATTTTACAGATGAGGAAACTGAGGCAAACAGGGTTAAGTGAGTTGCCCAGGGTCACACAGCTAGTAAGTGTTTGAAGTCATATTTGAACTCATAAAGATGATTCTTCCTGATTCCAGGCCTGGCACTCTATCCATTGTGCCACCTGCTTGCCCTTAAATATGTGTTAGAGACTTTCCTTTTTCATGTTTATTCCAGATAATATCTCCTACATAGTGTGATTAAAGAGCAGGGTGGGGGTTAGAGGGAATCCAGAGTGAGGCCACATTGCAACAGTCTCTTCACTGAAATTTCTTGTCCTTTGGACAAAGTTAGCTCATGTTGGTGTCTTGGAAAACATTTAATCATGGTGTGTGTATGATGACATTGTCTCCCCTTTCTAGTGTGTATTTGTGAGCAACACAACTGCTGTGTTAAAAAAAAAAAAGTGGACCAAAAAAAAAAGCTCTATTCCCACATCTGGATTCCAACTTTGAGAGGAAAATGAGAAAAACCAGAAGTTGGAAGGGTGGACCTTTTGTACTTTTTTATTTCCTAAAACATTGAAATCCCACACTCCAGAGTACAATGATGAGAGCTCTGTGTACTTCAGTGTTTTATAAGGCCCAAAATGAATTTGTCCTTACAGGAGACAGAGAAAAAAAATGTCCTCTTAGATTCTAAAAATACGTTTCCATGAGGCCTATAGTGTAGATTAGAGTTCTACCTTTGGACATAAACTGTTTGTGTGTGTGTGTGTGTGTGTGTGTGTGTGTGTGTGTGTGTGAGAGAGAGAGAGAGAGAGAGAGAGAGAGAGAGAATCTCTTCCTGCTACACATCCTCAGAGCAGGCACTGAGAGTAAAAAGAATGAGAAATTCGGTTGTTTCCCATGGAAAGAAGGAATAAACTCAGAAAACAGACACCTGTGGTCCCTTAGGGGAAGCAGATCTAATTTTAAATCTTAGTCTCTACCACATCCCTTCAACAACAGAGTGACCCTGGAGAAAAGCAAGGAAGGCCCTGGGTTCTCACTGTCCTTCCTCTCTTTGCCCCAGTAGCACCAGGGCGCCAAGAACATCAATGTCCCTGTGGTGCAATTGGGAGAATGTGAGGAAGGCTTTTTAAAGCCAGAATCAGGCCAACAGCTGCGGCTTCCAGTCGCGAAATGTTGGAGCCAAAAGGTCTGGCTGTCCCTGTCTTCATGTAAGGATCTCAAATAAAATGTATGTGGCTGCTGAGTGGCTTCATGGACAGATTGCTGGACTTGGAGTGAGGAAGACCTGAGTTCAAATCCTGCCTCAGACACTTGGCAAGTCACTTAACCTCTCTACCTCAGTTTACCTAACTGTGAAATAGAGGTAATAACAGCATCTATTGCACAGGGTTGTTGTGCAAACCAAATGAGATTACATTTGTGAAGTACCTTGTAAACCTACTTATGTTAAATTACTAAATGTATGATATTAAAGTCAGCTATTACTACTGCTACTAGGGGTTGTAACAGTATAGTGGTAGTAGCAGCAGCAGTAGCAGGCGCAGCATCTGCACTTGTGGTAGTAGTAGTGGTGGTGGTGGTAGCAGTAACAGTAATAGCACCAGTGGTAGCAGCAGCAGCTGCTGTGGTGGTAGTAGTAGTAGTAGTAGTAGTAGTAGTAGTAGTAGTAGTAGTAGTAGTAGCAGTAGTAGTAGAATACATTTACACAGAGGTCTATATTTGTGTATACCTGTTTGTCTTCCTTTTGTCTTTTCCCATCCTTAACAAACACCAGTTGGGGCCATTCTTCCTTCAGCCTACTATGTCTTCCAGGTAGGTATTTTCCATTCCCTAGGCTTCATTCACCCAAGCACATGGACAGACCATCTGTCATCTTTCTGTGGACCACATGGCCCATCCATCTTTGTTCAACACCACATAAGGCTTGTGCCACATCTGACGCTAGTATGAGTCCAGGTTTCCTATTCAAAATGTTTGCCAAGTAAGACCTGGGATATGGTCTACTTCATGGTTTCTTGAGGAACAGCTGACTTCTCTTCCCAAGCCCACATCCAGAGCCAACATTCAGAGCTGCCTGTAGCTGACAAGAAAACAATCAAATCGCAGAATTTGTTTTCCTCGCTCCTGGGCAATTTATTCTACGTCAGTCATGTCCTGGCTTGATATGGATGGGTCCAAACTGCTTTATCTTCCCATCACATTTGTCCTCAAACCCAATCAGAAAGTGCTACAGAAAGGACCACGTGATTCTGTTGCACTTTCTGAACACTATGGACAATATTCATTGCACATCCATTTTGTTTTTAGAAGATGTATCTTTAATCCAACTGGTTGTGATACCAGTTGTAAACTCTTTTATTCTTTCCACATTCTTTAACACCATTTGCAAACGTAATATAGTCATTGGAGATGTACATGTTTCTTTGTCTCTTGGTTTGGGTGTGATTTTATCAGGAAGGAGAGCTCCTGGTGTAGAAATTCCCCCCACCTGTACTGACTAGCCCAGCGGTTCTCAACATGTGGGTCGCGACCCTTTGGGGATCGAACAACCCTTTCAAAGGGGTCGCCTAAGACCATCGGAAAACACATATTTCTGATGGTCTTAGGAACTGAGACACCACTCCTCTATTGTCTCCAGGCAGGTCCGCCCACATGCAGATATGCCCACATGAGTATTAAAGGGTTGACGCATTAGGAAAGTTGAGAACCACTGGACTAGCCTCTCCTAGGTGTCTCTCACCCTCTTAGGGAGTTGCCTAAGGGCACTGGGAAGTTCAGTGACTTGGCCTTAATCTTACAGCTGGCATGTATCAGAGATAGAACTTGATAGGTTAGTGGAGGGTCTAATTCAGAGTTATGGGACAGACAAGAGTTCTAATGTTGCCTCTGCTACTGGCTTACCTGGGTGAGCCAGACCAGACATTTAACACCTCTGGTTCATCTGGAAAACAAAGGATTTGGGTAGATGGCCTCAAAAGTCCCCACCAGCTCAAAATCCATAATTCCATCTGGCTCTAGGATCCGGTGGTGTCTTCCTGATTCCAGAGCCAGCTACTCTATCCACTGCCTCATGTATGTATGTATGTATATGTGTACGTATGTGTGTATGAATGTAGGTATATGTGATATATACATGTGATAGCTGAGTCAGCTAGCTGGTGTAGTGAATAGCACATGGAATCAGGAAGACTTGAATTTAAATCCAACCTCAGACACTTATTAGCTATGACCCTGGGCAAGTGAACTTTTCCTCAGGTTTCTCCCTTGTATGATAGAAACAATAATAGCACCTAGCCCAGGGCTGTTGTAAGGATAAAAATAAGATATGATTTGTAAAGTTCTCAAAATTTGATAAAGAGCTAGCTGATATTATTTGTGAAACTCTTTGTGAACCTTAAAGTTAGCTATTCTTATTGTAGGCACAGTATTGTTCTATGTACAAATATCGGCAATTATTTTCTCAAAGGAGCGAGCTGCCTATTTTATAAGCAGCAAAAAGAGAGAGCAGCTTATAATGAGTTTGGGATTGGGGGCGGAGCCAAGATGGCGGCATAGCAGCAGCAACATATCGCAGCTCTCACATAGCCACCCCAAAATACCCATAAAATAGGACTCTAAACCAATCCTAGAACTCCAAAACGCATACAAAGATACTTCCCACTAAAGTCAGCTC
>CM053581.1:551213403-551300800 GCA_028627135.1 Pseudochirops cupreus | reverse complement strand
TGACATAGGAGAGAATAGACTGGGGGAGGGGGGAAACACTGGGATGGCTGTTTTGGGGGTGGTGGGCGGGGGAAAGACGGGGAGAAAATATGTAACTCAAAAAAAATTTAATAAAATACAGTGGAAATGAAAAAAAAATAATTAGTTTGGGATTTTCTTCCCATCTTAGCCCAGAAGCTGGGCGGTAGTGTCAGGAATCAGAAAGGCCACAGTAATCCAGACCCTTTCTCTGGGACTTTGAACTCGTCAATCAATGCTAAACCATTCTCTTTCACTGTAATGCTAACAGGTCCCTGAAAATGAATTGTCCAGTTGTAGAGGTACATAAAGGGCAAAGCATTATCAGCATACAAGAAGGTGGTGGCATCTCAGCAAAATTGCAATCAGGTGCTATATCTTATAAAACAATAATGGAGACAGGGGTGAATTAATTGGATTGGGGGGGTGGGGATATGATCAGACTCCTGCTTTAGGAAGATAACTTTAGCAGCTGAATGGAGGATGGACTAAAGTGCAGAGAGAGGCAGCAGGGGGTTGACCAGCAGGCTACTGTAAAAATCAAGGTCTGTACCAGGACATGGAGAGTGTCTGAAGAGAGAGGGGAGAATATACAAAAAAAAAGGTTGTGAAGGATTTGGCAGTTATTGGGAAATGGGGGAAGGGAGGAATGATGGTGAGTTGTTGAGTATGACATCAGTGTTGTCGCCATCCTGGGTGACTAGGAAGATGGTGGTGCCTTCAACAAACAGAGTTCATTATCATTTGGGGAGAATGATAATTAATTCTGTTTTGGAGATGTTGAGTTTAAGATATCTATGGGACATCTTGCCCTAGATATCCAATAGGCAGCTGGGGATACCAAACCAGAATTTTAGAAAGAGGTTAGGGCTTGATAATTAGATCTGAAAATCACCTGCATAGAGATGATAATTGAATCCATTGGAGCTGATGAGATCACCAAATGAAGTAGTGTAGAGGGAGAAGAGAAGAGGGCCCAGAATAGAGCCTAGGAATACCCACAGTTAGCAGGCAGAGCCTGGATAAAGATTCCTCTAAAAAATTTGGAAAGAGTGTTCAGACACATAGGTCAGACTGATGGGTCAGAGGAGAACATCAAGGAGGAGAGAGATCAAGAATTAGGATTAAGAAAAGGCCATTGGATTTGACAACGGTCATTTGAGAGAGGGCATCATACCCCGATAATAGCTGACAAAGATATGCAAGACCCTTTTTATATGTTATCTTATCTGAGTTTCACAACAATTTTCTTAGGTAGGTATTATATTGTATTATTATCCCCATTTTGCAGTTGAGTAAACTGAGGAGGACAGGGGAATAGTGATTTGCTCATGAATAGGGCAGCTAGGTGACACTATGGATAGGGCACTGGGGCATGAAGTCAGGAAGACCTGAGCTCAAATTAAGCCTCCATACTTACTAGCTGTGTGACCCTGGGCAAGTCACTTTACCCTGTTTGCCTCAGTTTCCTCATCTGTAAAATGAGCTGGAGAAGGAAATGGCAAACACTCCAGTGTCTCTGCCAAGAAAACCCCAAACAGGGTCATGAAGAGTCAGATACAACTGAACAACAACATAATTTTTAAGGCAGGATTTGAACCCTCCCAGTTCAGCGCCTTATTCCCTATGCAACATTCCCTACCATACTTAAACTCCTAGGGCTATTTTCTTTTGAATAAAGTCAGAGATTCCTTCCAATTCCATTTTTAAAAGGCTGTAAAACAATGGCAGAGCAGTCTTTTTTGCTTTTGTTGCTGTATAAACATATTCCAAAGGCACTGCCAACAACAGGGACAGTTGCCAGGCATCAGACTACTCATTGTTTTGAGACTTGGAATAGTCATAGTTATAAATAAGATGATTAGCTAGCAGGGGTTCAGTGCCTTCACAGCAGGTCAGGAGAAGCAGCAGAGCAGGGATTGTTAGCCAAGGACAAGACCCAAAGTCTAGGAACTGACCGTGAGGTTCAGCTTGTGGAATCGGTCAGGCACCTAGGCTCACATCCTTGGGTCAGATCCAAGGGGTTGGGCTTGGAGGAGTAGGCAGGCATCTGCACCCAGAAGGACGGGTTCTTCAATGCAGTCACCAGCCCTGGGGCCTCCTCTGGACTCCCTGCTCAGTGAGGACATTCAGTTGTAGGCAGAGGGAAAGTCAGACACTTTTAGGGGACTGCACACCCATCAGGGGCAGGGGAGGAGACGCCGCATTTAAAGGGCTGTCTTACAAATCCATGCCCTTGTTTTGGTTTGCTCCCATTTTAGAGGCTGCCATGTAGTTTCTCCAGCCTCACTCATTTTCCCCTCTAGTTGGTTCCAGATCTCGAATCTAAAATAGTTATCTATGTCTACAGTTGCTATCATATTAGCTCGCATACCAAGTCCCCTTACTCTCTCCCAGTTAAGACAATTAAGAATACCTTAAACTTCAAATTTATCTTCACCTTCAAAATCACCCAATATCTGGCCCCTAACTGCATCTCTACTGTCACAGTACCATAGGATTTACTTTTATTTATTTTGGGTGGGGAGGCAACCACAGCTAAGCGGCTTGCCCAGGGTCCCACATCTAGTATGTGTCTAAGGCTGGATTTCCACTCGGGTCGTCTGGACTTCAGAGCCAGTGTTCTCTCCGCCGTACTGCCAGACGCCCTCGTATCGCAGCATTTGGAGTTGGAAACAACTGCTAAGATCATTTAATCAAATTCCTTTATTTATGTATTTTATATTTATTGGTTTTTACAAATTTTTATTTCTCTTTATTTTAATGATGCCAACTTGTCCATAGTCACACATCTAGTAAATAGTATCACCTGGATTCAAACCCAGGTCTTCTTAGGATTCATCTGTTTCCTGACTATATAGCACTCCATTGTTTCTTGCTTCTCCCCTCTTTGTTTATTCATTCTAGTCATTACTTCTTGTAAATTTTTTGGGGTGGGGCTGGTTCCTTATTTATTTCTTCCATTGAGCTTTTTAAAATATTGTCCATATACCTGAAGCAAATTTGTTTCCCTCTCTCCAACCCTCACCTGCTTATTGATTCTGAACCTAACTAGGAGGGATCATTTGAGGGTAAATCAGTGACTTGTAGAGGGGGAAGTTGTACTCATCATCTCTGTAAAGCCACTCCAATTTCCTTACCACCAACACCAGCTCCCCACTACTACCCTTCATGGCCAGGGGACGGGCTTGGCAATATTGGCTGGTCTGGAAGGGGGAGCAAGGGGCAGAAAGGTCAACATGGAGCAAAACTGATGGGACAGCAGGATATCTAAGTTAATCTGCATTTTTGAGATTCCTTCCTTCCTTCCTTTCTTTTTTCCTCCTCCCTCTCTTTCCTTCTCTTCCTTCCTTCCTTGCTTCCTTTCTTTTCCCTCCTCCCTCTCTTTCCTTCTCTTCCTTCCTTCCTTCCTTCCTTCCTTCCTTTCTTCCTTCGTTCTTCCAATATTCATTAGCTAGCCAAAATTGCAACCAGCAAATCTAGCACCCAGAGAGAACATTAACAGTTCATGCAGTACAAAAGTCTCCTCAGATCAGTTTTTGAAGGAAAATTCAGTTGAGTGAGGGTGGGGCAGAGAAACTTTGAGAAACATTAGAACTCATGCCACAAAGTCCTGTAGGGGAAGAGACCCAAGGATAGTAGAGGCCCTGGATCACTTCAAGGCTGCTGCTGGGGAGGCTTTGACAGGAGGAAGGAACATGCTATCTTATAGTTTCCTATTTTAACTAATTATTCTTGCTATGCACAAATGCCAAGCACAGTTGTTTCTACCTGCTGAAAGATACAAGACAAGCCTGTGTTCTCATTTCAACATTCTGGGATAAAGTCCCAGTCAGCCCACCCTAGTTAGGGTTCTGCAAAAACCTCCTATGTGTTGGTCTCTCTGCTCTTCCCTCTCAAGTTCACTCCCCCCAAATCTTACAATCAGCCTGCTTATTGACATCCAATCCTATGACGACCCAACCCCCATACTGGACCTCCATATTCTGGGACAGAAGGTGTAGGACCCTCTTTGTCCATTGCCCTCTTCCTCAGGTTCTGTCGTCAGGGGAATATAGATGCCCATGTAGGGCAGTGGTGTGGATAAGAAAGAGTTGACTTCTGAGGCTAACTTTGGGCAGTTTCCTTAACCTGCCCATGCCTCTAAAATGAGGGAGCTGTACTGGATGACCTCTCCATGATCCAGACCCTCATCTTTCAATTCCCATCCCAGGTTGGTTTCCAAGAGATCTTTTGCCCCACTGTTTGAGTTACATGCAGTCTTGGTTCCCCACGGCCTCCCCTTCACTGCTCAAAATGAAAGCCCAAGTGCCCCTTCCTCCATGTGGCCTCCCACCAACAGCCCCTCTTTTTCCTCTCCCACAGATGTGTCCAGATGTTCCTTCCCTTCAGTGGCTCCCTCCAGCCTTCCATCCAGCGATGTCGCTCCAAGCCTTGTATGCGGCTGCTCTTTTCCCTTCTCTCTCCTCATATGTCTATGGCAGGCTGTCATTCCCATAGGGTGTCCCCACAAGGATGCAGTAACAATAAATATCTCCACGGCAGGGTACGCGCTGCTCCATGAGAGGGGAACAGAGCTGTGACTTTCATGTCTGTTCAGATGGGTGAAGAGAGAGGGAGGCAGGTGGCCTGCTGTGCTGAAAGGGGCTGGGGCCTTGGCTTGCTCCTTCTGTCACTGGCTCCTGGGAGTCCCTGGTCTGTCGCTAAGCTCCATCTTCAGCGCTTGTCTATTTTCATAACACGCTTTAAAGCCATTTTCAGAAGGCTTTACTTTTGGCAAAATATTATGTCCGTTTTCCAACTAAGGAAATCAAACTTTTGGAGGGAAAAGAACATTGGGTTTGGAGCTGGAGGATTTGGGCTCAAACCTGCCCCTAGTACTTATTGTCTGGATGACCTTGGACAAGTCATTTCTTTGGGCCTCATGATCTGAAAACTGAGAGATTTGAATTAGATGAACTGTGAGCTCCCTTCCAGCTCCAAATCTAAGACATGATCTAAACGAACAATTCAAGGCTTCAGACCAATTAGTGGAAGGACGAGGATTAGAATTCACAACAAATGACCTCCCTCCTAATTCATTTAATCCAAGAAACACTCACTGAATACCTACTATGTGAGATGTACTGATACTCAGGAATTCACTGAGCGCTTTCTCCACCAAGGCAGATGTTTTTAGACTTGCCACTTTATCCACACAGAGAGCGTTTTTGTTGGAACTGCCTTAGCACTGGCTTCCAAGACCCCCGTGGGTGTTACTAGCATTTGGAAGTGGCTGCAGGAAATGTCAGAGTTTAGGTTAATGGGATAGGCTGGTGATTTCAAAATATTCCCGCTCACCAGAACAAGTCCCTAAGCGGAAATGTGTTTAGGTGCCTTTCAGCTAGGGAGTAGGGGAAGTGAGGGGAAGACCACCCCATGGGTGTTTTGGAGAGCTTCTTTTTTTTTTAATTTAATTTTTTTATTTTCTTTTTACTTTTTGGAGGGCAATTGGGATTAAGTGACTTGCCCAAGGTCACATGGCTAGTTTTTGTGTCAAGTGTCTGAGGCCAAATTTGAACTCAAGTCCTCCTGACTCCAGGGCTGGTGCTCTAATCACTGTGCCACCTAGCCACCCCATTTGGAGAGCTTCTTAACCAGTCTCTTCGATTTAAAATAAAACCAGTATCGCAAGGATAAGATTGGGAGCATTTCAATAAGTCAAGCATTTACTAAGCACCTACTATGTGCCAGTGGGGAGATAGAGCACCAGTCTTGGAACCAAGAAGAACTGAATTCAAATCCAGCCTCAGACACTTATTAGCTGTGTGACCCTGGGCAAGTCACTTCACTCTGCCCATCTGTAAAATGAGCTGGAGAAGGAAATGGCAGCCCACTACAGAATCTTTGCCAAGAAAAACGACAAATGGGGTCATTAAAAAGACTCAACAATAACAATCACAACGACTGCCACAACCACAACAACAAAGCACCTAAGAGATAGGGATACAAAGAAATGCGAAAACAATCCCTGCCCTCAAGGAGCTGACAATCCAAAGAGCTGATGCCAACAGGCAAACAACAGCCAAGGAACCAGCTATGGACAAGATCATTGGAGATAAGCCAGGGAGGGAAGGCTTTAGAATGAAGAGGGGTTGGGAAAGGCTTCTTAGAGAAGTCCAGATTTAAGCGGGACTTAAGTAGGTGGAGATGAGGCAGGAGAACGTTCCAGCCCAAGAAAATGCCCAGAGACAAGAGATGGAAGGTCTTGTTGGCAGAACACTGAGGAGATCAGTGTCACGGGATCAAAGAATGCTTGGTAGGGTATAAGGCGTAAGAAGACTGGAAAAGTATTTGAAAAAAGATCTGGAGGTTTTACTAGACTACACTCAAAATGAGACGGTAGTGGGATAGGGCCACAACTTCATGCATTGCTAGGCTGTTCTGAGAAAGTCAAGGGCTCAGCCTGAGGAAGGCAGTAGATCTGCTGTACTCTGCCCAGAGCAGCCCACGTCTGGACTTTTGTGCCACATGGTCATGCCCTGGATGACAATGCAAGTAAAAGTCCCTGCCTCTCCTTATGAAGTGGAGAAGTGGCTAGTCCATCACATCAGCCATGAGGACACAAAAAGTAACTCATACAGGAAGTGAGTCCTTGTTCCCTGGAGCCCGCAACACAGTTGTCTCACCAACAACCCACAACCTAGATTTTTACCTTCACTTGGAGATGGATGCAAAAATTGGCAGGATCTCAAGGAGCTCAGGCCACACTGGCCACTGCACATTGTGAAGAGGAAACACAAACTGTCATCTTCCCCATCCAGGTCCCCAGACCTGAACCCTGATGGCTTGGCTCAACGGAGCTTCCAAGTGAGTCTGCAGCAGGAGCCCTGCCAAGTCAGAGTATGAGCTGATTTGAGATGGGGAACTAGGCCTCCTGGCCCCCTGGAGCATTGTTCCCTGCCTGTGGTCACCGAGGGACATCCTGTTTCTGGGAAGGGAAAAGGAAAAGGGAACAGGAGCATAAATTCGTGGAAATCAAGTTCCATGCTATGATGGAAATTCTATCCCCCACCTTCCTTTTGTGTCTCTAGATGCAGCCTTTTCCTGAGTAATCCCGGGCATTTTTTGCTTTGAACAGACACCTCATTCCAAAGACTCTTCCTTGGGCAGGGAGTAGGAAGGGGGAAGTGAGACTTTGTTATTTGTTTTAACACCAGACAATTGTGAACATTGGGCATACCAGACATTGGGCATATTACCCGCCTTATGGAGTATGGCTTGGGGTCTATAGTCTTGCCTTCCCTATCTCTTGTCTGCCTCCTCCCCTGCCAAAGGGGCTGAGAGCTGACAAATGTTAAGAATTGAGGAAAAATTTAGCCAAGCTCAAATATCCGGTATTGTGACAACTCAATGTGACAAACTGAAATAACACACATTTCCCTTCCCCCAGACATGCTAGACTGAACTAGACTCAAATGAGTCTAGGTCAGTTGTACACGATTCCATCACTACAGAAACATCCTCCACAGATGCTGATGGTGACTCATGCAGCCCTGAGGCTCAGACAGGTAACCGTCTGAGTCACCTGGCCAATAAGGGTCAGAGGCAGGATCTGAGCCCAAGTCTTCCTGATTGGAGATTCAGCACTGTCTCCTGGCTTCTGAGGTTGGTAATAGGGCAGTTTTTGTGACCTGAAACAGATGAGAGTGAGTCAGCCTAGACAGATCACTGTCCGCATGGTGTTCCCAGAAAGGAATCTGTACTGATTTGCGAGATCACTTCATGTGGCTCTGGAAGGAAGCTGTTGGACAGGTTTCTGAAGCTGTTTGATAGATTTCCAATACTAATCAACAGACATTGGACACAACATGGAGAAAGCCCTGGAGTTGGGGAAGTTTCCTACTAATAAGCTTAGTTCTCCAAACATCATGTTGAGGTATAGGGTGAGGGGTGCTCGAGACCCCAAAATACCAACACACCGGGTCCTGCCAAATGAATTAGAGGAGGACTTTGGGTAGGGTCCTCAGGAGGAGTCAAATGAGAGATCAGACTCCAGTAATGAGAGACTAAGGGTGGGAAGTAGCTAGAGGCTAGAGGAGATGACTGACAATGGAGGGCTGGGTTAGTAACAGAGATTTGGGCGGAGCTATAATGAAAGGCTTATGGCCTCAGGCAAATGCCTCATCAAATGGGAAGATTCAATCAGAGTTCAAGGGGGTTCCCAGGGCCTGGACCTCATCAATCATACCATGCAAGCAAGGCACTCAATGTGCCAGCCAGTGTGGACCTTCATATCCTCCTTCAGGAAAGGCAGCCATGCCTTGGACCTATTTCATTGTTGCAATTGTTCAAATCTTCATGACACCATGGACCATAACACATCAATACTGTCCATGGGGTTTTCTTGGCAAAGACCCTGATGTGGTTTGCCATTTCCCAGAGCTTAAGTAACTTACTCAGGGTCACACAGCTAGTAAGCTTCAAGGCCAAATTTTGAACCCAGGTCTTCCTGACTCCAGGCCCAGCGTTCTATGCCTTGGGCCACCTAGTTGCCTCAAATTTAGCTGACCTATTTGGCTTGTCTCTAATGAGGGCTGAGTTTCCAAAGCAATCCAGGGACTCTGCAGCAATGGAAACGATTTTTACACCTCTGAAAAAATGGCCTGTTCACCATCATGCAAATGAAGTCCCTTCTCCGTTCTTTTCAATTTGATTGATTTGACCCCTGGGTATGTTGGGCTAGTTTTAACTCCCATCCTGGATGGAATAAATGAGAAGATTCATTCATCCAGAGAGTATTGATTGAGCTTCTACTATGCATTGGGATACTAGCCACAATCTTATAATGAGTGAGATGCCACATAAGGATTGTTTGAAGGAACTTGAATGTTTAGCTTAGAAAAGAAACATTTTAGGAAGGTCATGATGGCAGTTTCCAAGTATTCAAAAGGCTTTGCACAACTCAGGGGCTTAATAAATGCTTATGGGATTGGATGAGTTAAATATAGCACTTATTTTGCAGGAGTAAGACCTGGAAGAAATGGGAATGGGTCAATTAATCCTTGTTTTAAACTATGAAATAGAAGACGTTGTCCCGGTCCAGGAGGAGCTTCCAGTCTAGTTAGGGAGATAAGAAACAAGAAACATCTGAATAACAATTTTAGGCAATGTAAAAAGTTTCTGCAAGAAAGAAGATAATATGTATGAAGCCTAGAGTACGCTGGCCACCAGATAGTGGATGAATGAACTACCTTCCAGCAACTGCATTCTTGTAGTAACTAGAGTCTTGGGGAGAGATTCGGCCTGCTATTCTTAAGATAAAGTATTTTGTTGGTTGTACAAAAGACATTTTATGTTCCATAGGCCTTTATTAGTTAGGACTGAGGAAACTAACTAAAGGAAAACTTAAATTGATGAAAAATGCCCACTGGCCAGATCATGAAATTCAGTCTATGGGCAACCTATAGAGTTGGTCTATTAGGCTGTACATTTGGACAGACCCTGAAGATGGAAGATGAGCCCTAACTCATGCTATGTGAGGGATGCCCTGTGGTTCCAAGTCATGGGATTGCACCATTACCAAAGAATTTCAGTTAGGGGTCAATGGAGAGGTGCCCAATGGGCTTGAAATTCAACAGATCATCAATGAAAACTTGAAAACAGGAAACAATGAAACTAGGAAAAGCATAGTAAAGAATGCTGTTAGAGAGATCTATGATGGCAGAAGTTCCTTAAGAGTTGAGATTATTTGATTCTTTGAATTCTTTGAAATGGAGGCAGTTCTCAAACTGACCATTCCTTCCTTCCTTCTATCATTCAACAAGCATCTTCAAGCTCCCTCACTGTGCCAGACAGTGCTAGGCACTGGTGATAGGGACGCAAAAAAGAAAGAATCCTCGCCTTCAGTAAGTTTCAATTCTATGTATACATATAAGTAGACACAAATTAGGGGACTGTGTGAGGGGATGGGAAAGGCCTACTACAGGAGGTGTCTCTAGAGATAAATAAGATTTGAGGGAAGCTAGGGTGTCTAAGACATGAAGGTAAGGAAAGCATGCATCCCAGGCATGGGGACAGCTTGGGAAAAGGGACAGACATGGGAGAGGAGACATCATGTATAAGAAACAGCAAGTGGTTCTGTTTGGCTGAAACCCAGAGTTCATGAAGAGCTTTAATGGGTAGTAAGTCTGGGAAGGTAATCAGGGTCTAGACCAGGGGTAGGGAACCTTCAGCCTCAAAGCCATAGGTGACCCTCTAGGTCAGCAGTTCTCAACCTGTAGGTTGTGACCCCTTTGGGGGTTGAACGACCCTTTCACAGGGGTCACAAGAGTTGCCTAAGATCATCAGAAAACACATATTTCCAATGGTGTTAGGAACTGAGACACCGCTCCTCTATCCATGTCCTGGCGGGTCCGCCCACATGCAGATACACCCACATATGAGTATTAAAGGGTAGTGGCATTAGGAAGGTTGAGAACCACTGCTCTAGGTGCTCAAAGGCAGCACTTTGAATGCAAACTTCACAGAACAAATCTCCTTAATAGAAGGACGCAGATTGTAAGGGACTCAAAAAGTCAAATAGAGGAGGGTTTTTTTTTGTATTTTGTATTCCAAAGGTGATAGGGAGGCCCTGGAGCTTCTTGAGCAGAATAGTGACAATCTGGCAGCTGTGTAGAAGACACATCAGAGAGGGGAGCGACATCATAGCACCACAGATTTAGAGCTGGAAGAGACCTCAGAAGCTTATTTTTAGGAAACTGAGGCCCAGAAAGATTACATGATTTGCTAGGTATCATCTCATCAGTCAGTGGCAGAATAAGGATTCAAACCCGTGTCCTCTGATTCGAAATAAAACACACTTTTCAGTGCACTGTGTTGCCTTGTTTGACGTGGGGAGCCCGATTAAGAGGCTTTTGTATTAGTCTAGGGAAGAGGTGATGATGGTCTGAACTAAAGTGTGAATGAACAGTAGGGGACAGGTGCTGCCCTTTGGTAAATAATTTAACATCCATACCATTAAATACGTTCATATTCATACTATCTAAAAGATTAAATAATTTTCTATGCATATATATAACAGATCCTTGAAGGGGTGGAGTGAGTATTATTAAATAAAATATTTGCTGTTCAGTCATTTTTTACTTATGTCAGACTCTCCATGACCTCATTTGGGGTTTTCTTGGCAAAGAGACTGGAGTGGTTTGCCATTTCCTTCTCCAGTTCATTTTACAGGTGAGGAAACTGGGTAAAGAGACCTGCCTAGAGTCACATAGCTGTGTCCACTGTGATACCTACTTGCCCAAAACAATGATTTTGCTTTGGTGGAAATAGAACCTTCTTTTTGTGGGCCTCTTGTCACACATCTCTATGGTTTATGCTGTTTCTCTTTGAGTAACTTTTGGCTGGAAATTTGTCACTGCCTACTCCCACTTTGTATGGGACTCTCCAATGCCCTTTGGGTGATCCTCAGTTTTAATTTTTCAGAGACTGCAATTTCATGACTCGCAACCATCTGGCATCACTGGAGGAATATTGTTGTTTTTTAAATGAGGCTTTGTTTCTGAGAGAAGCTCTTTGCTGGAAATGTGCTCTGCAGTAGGAAAACCTGGGCTCAAATATCGCCTCTAATGCCTTTAGGATCTGCTGCTAGTTAGCCTCTTCCAGGGCTTGATCTCTGATCCTGTGATTCTGGAGATCCTGAAGAACCTCGAGTGAGGGACGCTCATTGATTATCTCAACAATAGTTGACATATTCAAATAACACCAAAGGTTTTGAGCTGTAGGATCTGGGATGAGCTCCAGCCCAGGGCTGGCCTCTCCCAATCCTGCTCAGCCCAAGTCACTGAGCAAAGCTTCAAGTCTTTTAGAGACAGAGAAACTCTCCTACCCTCTGCAATTTCCAAGGCTTTCCAAATACATTCTTTTGCTTGGCAAAAAACCTAATCCACCCCATTTCTCCCAGGAGGGCAGGGATGGGTGAGGAGCCTCAGGGGCAGATCACCGGCTCTTTTGGAGGATGCCTGGTTCAACCCCCCTCATCCAAAGGAGGAGGAAGCTGACTGGCCAGGAAGAAAATCTCCAGGATGAGACCACAAGGAAGCTCAGGGCAATGTCACCCTTTCTACCAGGAGCCTGAACAAATGTGACCCTTTCAGAGGAAGGAATTTGAAGCATTTCCCTGGTTTCCTGAAGGACATCTGAGCAGGCTTTCATGGACAGAACCAAAAGAAGTCCATTGGCACAGCCCAACCTTTCAAAATATCCCCCAACACCCTCAGAACAAACACAACATCTCCAACAGCATCAACAAGGGAATGAGTGTGTGTGTGTGACCAATGTGCCTCATGGCCCACCTCAGAGTCTCATTTTATGTGGTTTCTGTGTGCTCAGGGGATGGGGATGGCGAGGGGAAAGGCCCGAAAGGGAGGGGGGGCAGCAAGGAACTCCTTAGAACCAGTTCTATCCAGAACAGAGCTAGATTATTACACACACACACACACACACACACACACACACACACACACACACACACACACACACACACTGCGGAAACAAAAGCGATTTGTGCTTAGCCAGGATCCATAAACAAGCATTGAAGTGACCAAACTGTGATTAGCACTAATCATACTGTGCGAGATGAAAGAGTTCAGAGTCTGAATCTAAGGTCAGAAAAGGTCTTTATTCTTTCTCATGAGAAAGGACTCTACCCCCTATCGCCCAACATGGCGTCTGCAGGGAGAGAGCAACAGGTAGAAGCCAGCCCATGGTTATATAATCTTCTAATGCAGACACCCAACCCCCCCCCCCCAACTGGCCTTCACTCTTGTTGGTAGGGGGGCTGGCCCACAACTAAGTGCAGAAGACAAAGTGAGTGTCCTTATTTGGCATAGCTTCTGCTGAGTTGGCACTGGGGGAGGGTCTCCATTGCTCTAAGCCCCAGATTGCTTGAAGGTCAGGTGCCTTCTAAACAGGTCTAGAGAATACTGAAGCCGTTCTAGATTTGATTTTTCAGAATGGGGAAACTTCACTATAAATTATCCCTCACAATACAAAGAAAAAAAGGAACCAGTCTGTCAATGGGCTTATATTCTTCCATTGTCCTGGATATTTCTCACTCATTGCTAGGGAGAAGTGGGATTGGTTTGGGGGAGGGTGAACAGAGAAGTAAATTATACACATGTGTACATGTGTGTAGATACACATATGTATATACATGTACACAAATATGGAGAGAGAGAGAGAGAGAGCCAATCCTAAGTGATTTCTAGAGAAGAGGGGAAAGACTCCAATGCCAGTATGAGGAAGAACAAAAGGCTTGAGCTGGCTGGAATGTTATAGTTTGTAAAGACGAGTAATATGAAAAAGCCTGGAAAACAGGCTGGAGCCAGATTGGGGAAGGCTTTGAGAGCTAGTTCAGGGTAGTGGTTAGGGCACTGGACTTTGAGTCAGGAAGGCCTGGTCTGAAATTCCAACTCAGATACTTTACTAGGCATGAAACACTGGTTCTCTCAATCTTTTAGCCTCAGTTTCTTCATCTGCAAAATGAAAGGGGGCAGGCTCAATGGCTTCTAAGGTCCCTTCCAGCCCTAAACCCTATGATTCTATAATCTCACATTGGTGGCAATAGGGGGCCAGTGGAATGTTTTGGGAAAACAGGTGATATGATCAGAACTGCGGTTAATAAATGGTATTTTGGCAACTGGGACATTGGTAAAGAGCTTGGGTTTGGTTCTGCCTTTAAATCTGTAATTTGGGGCATACAAAGATGGAGCAGCTTGACAGCTGCCCCTAAATCCAGTCTGAAATCCCAAAGCCTGTCTTGGGGAACTTCAAAGTCAGTTCCTCCTTGTTCCTCACATACCACACTTCAAATTGATTATTCCTCAGAACTGTTACCTTTCCTGAACTGAAGGCTGTGAAATGTCAGCAGTAAAATAAGGGGGTTACAATAGATGATTCCTAAAACTCTTTCCAGGTCTGACGTCTTTGATTCTGGGTGCTAGGAAAGCAGCCCTGCTGTGAATCTCAAGGGAGGTGAAATCTTTCCTGATTAGGAATTTACAGCCCACAAATTGGGTTGGCTTTGGCTTTACTATAGCTGTGGAGGTAAGACCTCCCTCTCTAGGCAAAACTGGGACAATGTTGACCTCCTCCCACTTCCAGGGTCTTGATACATTTCTTTCTCCTCACCTTCTGCCCCTTCTCCTTTCACTTCAAGCTTTATTTCTCTAGAGTCTGACTGTTGACTCAGATGTTAGCTGATACCTAAGAAGTAAGCTGATGACAGGATCTCTTGCCCAGAACTAAAGTGCTAACTATTAATTAAGAATTCCCAGAGCTGTCTTCTTTTGAGTAGGGAGGTCTTGTTGTTTGAAAGCCCTTTAAGTCATGAAGAAATAATTCCACAACCAATACTACAAGGAGAGGCAGCAAGGGAGATTCTTGGACTGGGCAGTGGGATGGGGGAGGGGACATCGTGAAAAAAGAATTCTGCTTTTAGAGGCAAAAGATTTAGGTTTGAGACCAAGTCCTTCTCCTTCCTCAGATAAAACAGTTAATTTCTTTTTGCCTCAATTTCACAATCTGTATATTGGGGATGTGGGGTATGGATTGGATTAGATGTTCTTCCATATCTAAATCCTATAATATTCTGACTCTTCTTTCAAGGTGTAGCTTAAACCCCACTGTCTATGTTGACCTTCTCCTGACACGCTGGCACCTGCCCTCTCTAACTATTTTGCATTTAACCTTATTTGTATGTATTCTCTTCAAATCTATTCTGTATATATATACACACATACACACACATATATCTGTATATCTATACACGTATATATGTGTGTGTGTGTGTGTGTGTGTGTGTGTAACCTTGTTGTCTCCTTCGTTAGGATGAAGATGCTTGTGAGTAGGAATTGTTTGATTCATTGTGCTTTGCAGGGCCTAGAAGAGAACCTGACACATGTTAAGTGTTTAATAAATTCTTGCGGGTTGCCTGACTGATCCCTTCCTCATGGTTGGCAGACTTTGCGGAAACAGTGCAGAGCCCAGGTGAAATGCAGTAATGCCTCTTTAGCTGTTTCCAAAACTGCTTCACTCCTGGCAGAAGGTTTAAGTCTTGTTTTCTCAGCAGAGGACAATACTAGTCAGTACCGCTGCTTCTTTGCTTTTTACAAGTCTTGTTGATGCTTGCTTGTGTTTTATGCTGAGCATTTGTGTGTGTGTGTGTGTGTGTGTGTGTGTATGTGTGTGTGTGTGCATACAGAATAAATACCTGTCCCGTACCTGATTCATACTACACATTGAAGACCTTTCTACCCCTCTTTTTGTGGAAGCTCAAGGCAAGAAGCAAACCTAAATTAAAAGTAAATCATCCTCCCTTGGGCACCAGGGTGAAGGATGTACTCAATCCACAAACATTTATTAAGCACCTACTACATGCCAGGCATCATGCTAAGCATTGTACTGTTTGCTGTTTGGTTGTTTCAAATCTTTGTGACTCCATTTGATCTTGGAAAAGATACTGGAGTGGTTTGTCATTTTCTTCTCCAGCTTGTTTTACAGATGAGGAGACTGAGGCAAACAAGGTTTAGTGACTGGCCCAGGGTCACACAGCTGGTAGGTGTCTGAGGTCAAGATGAGTCTTCCTGACTTCAGGCTTGGTGCTCTAGTCACTTCATCACCTGGCTGCCAAAGCATTTGGGATACAAAAAGAGGCCAATAACAATTCCTGCCCTCAAGGAGCTCCCAATCTAACCTGGCAATAAGGCGCTGAAATGTGAAACTCTCTCAGGGCTGAACCGGCCCAGACTGTGCACTGTGCCTTGGTCTGGAGCAGATGGGCCCCTCAGCAGACACTGTCCCATGGGCCCAGGGTTTCTATTGCTTAGATAGAATCATAGGATATAGATCTGCAACATAATATAACCCCCTCAATTTGAGGTAATGTCCCACTTCAGACATGTACTAGTTGTATGATCCTTGAAAGTCACACAGCACCTCCCAGCATCCATTTCCCACCTGTGAAATGGGAATAATAATTCCTGTAGTACTTTTT
Source organism: Pseudochirops cupreus (assembly GCA_028627135.1). Lineage (NCBI taxonomy): Eukaryota > Metazoa > Chordata > Mammalia > Diprotodontia > Pseudocheiridae > Pseudochirops > Pseudochirops cupreus. Next base: position 551,284,746 of record CM053581.1, on the reverse strand, counting down.
GCACAGATGAAATAACCAGTGTAAACTGTTCTCATGGAACTACCCCTCTTGCTGCCAGCCTTTCATGTGTGTGTCCCAGTGCTAAGGGGGAACAGTGCTTTGAGATGACCAAATAATCCCTTTCTTGGTCGCTGGGCAGAAAGAGCTAACGACCCCCTGGGCCTTTACAAAAAAGGAAGTTACTTCACTTCTGGATCTTTAAAACCATGCCTCATCCTAGAACTTCCTTTGGTGCCTGGAATGTCTAACTACCTCTGTGAGGCCCCTGTGGACGGTCCCTCCATCATATGGAGACCCCAGGATGGGGCCTTCATATCACGGAGGGGCCCAAGCTGCCCAGTCTTCATTCCCCTCCTGCCTCTCCAAATCTCATAACTATGTCTCCACGTGGTACCTTAATCGACTCCCACCCCTAACACAGGTAAGCTCCCCACTGGGGCCTCTCTTCCCCCATTAGTAGGGAAGCTCCTGCAGGGCAGGGTTTGTCTTTCCTTCCTGGCTTGTTTCTGTATCCCCAGCACTTAACACAGGGCCTGGAATATAACAGGGCTTAATAAATGCTTGTCGCCTTGCTTTGTCTAGTCTAGCTATGTTACTGAATTCTGTTTTAAGGCCTTTTGTCAATGTAGATTCGTGTTTTTGGTTTAGCATTTCTTTTGTGTGTAGGAATAAATACATATCTCCTACTGGATTCGTTTTGAACTTGGGGAGGTCAGATGAGATCTTTCAGCTGGACCTTTGGCAACACCCTGGACTTGAGCCTTATTTAATTTTTCCCTAAGGGGCTGATGCGGATGTGAACAAAAAACTGTGGGAGTAGGTGGCCTGATCGCTCTCATTACAGGCCAGGCCTTTTCGGTATCAAACCTAGTCCAGGCCATGAGGTTGGATGCAAAGCTGGGGGGTCCCCGAGTAGCTAAGGGAGAGGGGAGAGTGCCCCAGCTCCTTGGCATCAGCAGCACTTCTTAAATGTTAGACTTTATTGCTTTATAAAGCTTAAAGTGCCACATAAATGCTGACTCTTGTTATTGTTGTTGTTTTTACATATGAGGTCAAGGAAGAAGCAGCAGGTATACTGAACAGAAGTAGGAGAGCCTTGCATTTGAATCCTGTCTTTGACATTAACCAGTTATGAGACCCTGGGCATGGTGGGTACAGACTCAAGCTGAGACCTTTTCCCTTTACCCCAAAAGAATTTGAGTCCCATTTGTCCCTAGGCTCTGGGAAACCCCCACCTTAAATTCTCCCTGAATTTTCCCACTCGATCTGGGTTTTTCACGTCTAAATCTGTTACCCTTAACCTAGCCTAGCCCTCCATGGTCTCTTACCTCCGGATTGCCTCCTGCTACTTCCCATCAAAATGCCATTCTCTGGGTTCCTGGAGTCTGACTTCTAGTCACCCCAGTTCCATCAAGATCCTCCTTAGATTCCTCCTCAAGACCCTCCCTAAGTCCCTCCCTCCTCCAGTCACCCCAGACTACTCAACCACTCCTAGATCCCTCCCCTAGTCCTTCTGTATATAAGATCCGGCCTCCACGAAGCTTCTCGGATTCAATCTGGCTGAGATTCGATGGCCTGACTGTCAACACAAGGGTCACAAATGCTTAGGCTCCTTAAGAGCCTACTCACTAGGACGAATCTTTAGTAAGCTGTTTTTTTCTTCGGCTGAAAGAAGGCTTGGGTCAAATTCATTCCACAGCACCTGGTGCGTCAGTGTTTTGGGGAGTCCTGACCACTTGTAAGCCTCAACATTTTAAACCCCGACAGGCAGGGCATTTAATTCCTCTTGAGTCACCGTTTCTTATTGGTAAAGAGGGACGATAATGTCATTGGTACCTCCCCAAAGTGGTTATTATGTGTGGCAAATCGGATAAAATATAGGAAGCCCTTGGTAGACTTTGGTGCTCTCTATAAATAACGCCAACAGTAGCCAGCATTTAAGGTTTGAGAACCACTTCCCTTCGGTTACTCAATCGATCCTCATAAGGACCCTGGAAGGCAGATGCTATTTTTTTACATTGAGGGAAACTGAGGCAGACATAGGTGAAGTAACTTGCCCAGGGTCATACATCTAGGAAGTATCTGAGGTTAGATTTTAATGTACAATAAAAAAAATACCATACAATGTAGATAATGTTAATTTGGGGTTTTCTAAGCCAATGTGCAGCCCACAGGGATGTGTTTCTGTTTGAATTTGACATCAGTGCTATGTATAAATGTTGCCCAGCCTTCTATATAAATGCCAGCTGTCATTGAGTGACTCATTTGAAGGCCTCAAACATTTACTAGCTCTGTGATTCTAGGCAAGTCGCTTCACCCCAATTGCGTCCCCTGACCCTCCAAAAATAAATAAAGATCATACATACAAATAATCCTAATACAAAATAATATAAAATAAATGGAGTAATATAAAATAATACAAAGAAATGTGCAGCCACCATGGGGGGGGGAAGGGAGGGGAGAAAATCTGAAACTCAAGTGATTGTGGAACTGAATCTTGTAAATTAAAAGTAAATGAGTAAATAAAAAAAAATAAAAAAATAAAAAAAAAGATACTGAAGTATTATCCTGAGGAATGACAAAAAAAAAGAAAAAAAAAAGAAATGTGCAAACCACGTGCCATGAGATCCCATTACATAAAGTATGTCAAACCTTCAAGTGCTCCACAGGTATTAACTATTATTATGCGGAATGAGGAGGGAGCAAGGATGGCTTCATGGAGGAGGCAGTGCTAGGAGGGGAAGTATGCTGCCTCTGGAGTCAGGGGTCCTGGGTTCAAATCTCAGCTCTGCCATCTTGTGGAACTTGCTTAATATCTGTCTGCCTCAGTCTCCTCATCTGAAAAATGGACTCACTAGATGGTCTCTAAGGGCCCTTCCAATTCTCAGTCTTTGGTTTCATGAGCTGGAGTTCACCAGACAGGGAGGACTTGAGCAGGGAGTAAGGGAGAGGGGCACCCCAGTTTTATGGAAAAGTGCGAGCAAAGACGGAGACATCCAGGGTGCATGTGGAAAGTGGGGAATGGAGCACAGTCTGGATGAGCTGGCGTTTCGAGTAGGGAGAAATGATGCCAAATTGCAGAGGGCCTTAAACACCAGACTCTGAAAGGTCTGAGCTTCTAGCAGTTATCAGAAGATTCCAAGTCAGAGGAATTCCCTAACCAATGTGGGCACCGAAGACGACGGGCTTGGCAGCAAGGCAGTGTGCAGAGCAGAGATGGGCAAAGAGCAGAGGCAGCTGTGCTAGTCTAGGCGGGCGAGCTTGACGGTCATGCCCATTGTTCCACATGACCTTGGACTCACTGCTACAAAGAGTCTTGCCAAGTGCCTCTCTCAGCATCCTCTCTCCATAACCCCCACAATGCCTTGGGAAAAAACCAGAGCTGGATCACTCCAGATGCTCAAGTCCTTTCCATGGATAATTTGAGGAAGAAAGGGTAGTAATCAAGGTCCTGGTGTGAGGGAAACACTTGAGGATTTCTGGCAGCTGACTAGGTCAATGGCAGGCATCCATAATACTTGCGTTTCCCATGTGTCTCAGTTTTTCCTTCTTTTCTGTCTTGCAAGGATGAATCAGCAGAGCTGGTGGATCTGGTCCAGGATACTGCCTGGGGCACTTCCGGCCAGGATGGCCCCAGTGGATTCCCCCAACAGCTCAGTGCTAGTCACTGGACAGAGTCCACTGAGTAGAGTCACTGCAGAGGGCAAGTGCCTCCAGCCTCCCTCTCTCCAAGGGAGGCCAGGGACCTGGACCACTGAACAGATGTTCTGCAGTTACTTGCTTCACATGGGAAAAGGCAAAACAAACGATTTTCATCTTTCTCACACCCTTGACAACCTATCAGTTCTCAGAGAGGACACTCACTCACATGTCCTTCAGGGAACATGCCTGGAGAACTTTATAAAGCAGGGATGGGCACTACAGGTGGGCCAGCCACCGTGGGCATCTAAGGTGAGGGACAGGGGTGACAGTCCCCAGGCCAACATCACAGACTCAACAGGTCACACAAGTGGATTTCTTCTCTGTAAATATCAGCATTTGCGAGCCGAGCTGAGTGCTAGGGTCAAAAAAAGAAGCCAAACCTGTTTAGACAAGCGTGCAAAAATAGCCAAGCTTCCCCTAGGCTCAATCCAGTCCAATAAACAGGGTTACAGATCTCTACAAAGTGGGCTGGGAAAAGTCCCATAGAGCTGTTTGGTCAGGCAGCATCTCGGGGGAAATTGTACTTGGTCCCCAGGCCACAAGGCAGACTTTGGGTCGTGCTCTCACGCACATGGGAAGGATTCTGGGAGAAATGGGGGCCTCACTGTTCACAGTGGCTTCACTGAATTTGTTGCTGCTAAGAAGAGAAAAGGGGTCCAAAGTGGAGAGGTGATGGTACAAGTCATGAAAAGAGGAGTCAGGATAGTGGCCGGAATCCCAGCTCCATAAGTAATCTTGTGATTAAGTGGAAAATGCACTGCACCTGCAGTCTGAGGACCTGGGTTCAAATTCTGACTCTGATCCTTATACTACCTATGTATGCCAGGCAAAGCACTTGACCTCTTGGCAAGTTTAGTGAGCTCAGTGTCCTTGTCTGTAAAATGAAGGGGGAAGACTTACCCTCTCAGGTCCCTTCCAGCTCTGAATCTATAATAGGATCATTTCCTCAGCCTGTTTCCACATCTGTAATAATGAGATAATATTCCACATGCCCCCTACCTTATACGGTGGTGAGGAAAGCAATCCATAAAGCATGAGCTGTTACTACCGTGGGACAAAAAGGGACAGCCCATCCTGACTTTCGGACAACCATCTTTTTCAGCTTCCAAGGGTAAAAGTTTTCCATGGGAACATTCAGTCCCACTCTGAATAGGCTTAGGGCAGCTGCAGATCAGGAGGCTGGGACAAGAGAAGCTTTTCCTTAAATAGCTCTGAGAGAGGAGGGAAGGCCTGCGGGAGAGGCTGGGGCCTCACTGGTCCATGTGGAAACCATGAAGCCAGTGGAGGAGTCAACACAAAAGATGTGAGGTTGCAGGCAGAAGCTCCAGGGGATGGGCCAGGCTGATGCCATCTCTTTAGAGCAAGCTTTCAGAAGGAACTGCTTACTTACTACTGAGCATCCTTTACTGGATCATGACAAGATGGGGAGATTTTTGGTTTCCTTTCCTCTTGAAGGAACATCTAAGGCTTGTCTTAAAAAAAGAAATGAAAAAACCCCCAATCCTGAAGGATTATTTCTAATGTTCTCAGAGATGATTGGCCTCAGACCCAAAGCAATGCCCAATATTGATTCCAGAGGACAGATGGTGAATCATACTTCCCTCCTTTGAGTAGAAGAGAAAGAGGGATTAAAGAAGCCAAATGTGGTCACTGTGGCAGTTGGTTTTACTTAACTATTTTTCCTTATTACAGAAAGGAAACCTTTAGCAAGAGGGAACCCAGCCCACCTCCTGGGGCGGCCCCTTCCACTTTGGGATGGCTCTATTGGGAAATTTTTCCTAACATGGGGTTGAAATCTGCCTCTGCAACTCCCAGCCATGCTCTGAGTTTATGGCCTCTAACACCAATCACCATCAATCTAATCCCTCATGCATAAAATGATCCTTCAAAAATCTGGGGACCCCTTCACCCCCTGTTCAAGTTTTTCTTTCTCTAGGCTAAATATCCTCAGTTTCTTCAACCAATTGGTCTCCAGAGCCTTGAACATGCCCAGAGATGGTAAAACCTGAAAATTATGGATGAGTCTGGCTCACCTGGTGTGAATGTGTAAGGCCACAGAATGAAAACATGAAATGTAAACACCGTTATTTTTTAATTGCTGCAATTAAGGCAGAATCTCTTACTCCAACAATGAGGCTGGGGAGTAGGAGAATAAACAGAAAAACAATTAATTATTGATAGTGGTTCTTCCTGGATGGCTTCTAAATCAAACCGAGCCTCTGGGTAGGGAACATGTGACAAAGCCTCAGGATATGGGACATGTGACAAAGCACTGCAGGGTCTGATTTGGATAATAAGTAAATGAGAAAACCGTGGAAATAAAACTCTAGCCTGAAATACAATGGCAATAGCATTGCCTGGAAGAGAGGCTCAAAGAGTGTGCAGTTCAGACACTGCTGGTCTGTAGCATCTTGCTTCTTACAGACTTGGGAGAATGTCATTCCCATATATCTCAATCAACTGTTCACAGCCTGGAAAAGAATTCTGGGCTGCAGGACACACAGGCTCTTAGAGCCCAGAAGAACAGCAGACTATTTGTTCATTCATTCACTTTTCAGGGGGAGGGGCAGAATAAGCATTTATTAACCACCTGCTGTATACCAAGCACATGCTAAGTGCTTACAAATAGTCTCTCATTTGGTCCTCACAACCCTTCGAGGGAGGGAGGTGCTGTTACTACCTCCATTTTACAGCAGAGGAAACTAAAGCAAACAGGTTAAAGGACTGGCCCAGGGTCACACAGCTAGCTAGCTTCTGAGGCAGGATTTGAACTCAGGTCTTCCTGACTTTCATTGTTGCCTAATTAACTTTTTCATGAACTCTAAACTGGATTGCATTGGCAAGAGTGGCATTTCTCTTGGTCAAACATGGAGGAGAACAACTAACAAGAGCAAGTGAACCAACTAGCCATGTGACCTTGGGCAAGTCACTTAACCCAAATTGCCCAGCTTTTGCCCTCCAAAGAGCAAAAAAAAAAAAGGATACATAAGAGAGAGAGAGAGACAGAGAGAGACAGAGACAGAGACAGAGACAGAGACAGAGAACGCAAGTGAACCAAAAGTAAAAAGAATTTCGAAATATAAACAGCCATAGTGAGAGCTAGTGTGTCCTGTGTATAAGGAGCTGGCCTCAAAGACAGATCCCACCCCTGACAACTATGGCCTGAGTGATCAGGCCCCTCAGCCTCTCAATGCTTAAGGAAGGGGGGATTTCCTCAGCAGGGTTTCCCTGAAATGGCACCCACAGGCACAGGATACATAACTCTAACACTAATCCTTTACTCTGTTACTCTTTATTTTTTCCTTTTATGTCATTAGGCAGTGGCAGGCACTGGCACTTAGTGCTAAGTATTAAACACCAGCAGGCCCTTAATAAATGTTTATCGATTGACTGATTGAAGAAGTTGAACTTGGTCTCTTTTCTTCTCTTTGCACTGCTTCATGCCTTTCTCTATTTCTGCCAAGTACTGCTAATTATCAGTCTGCCTTGTAGTTCCCTTAAATCATTTTAAAGTTGGGTAAACTGAGGCAAAGAGAATTTAAAAGACTTGTCCAGGGTCATAGTTAGTGACTGAGGCCACATTTGAACTCAGGTCTTCCTGACTCCAGGTTTTGTGCTCTATTCCCTGGGTCACCCAGCTCACTGAGTAGTGAAGTGATTTGTCTATGGCAAAGTCAGAATCTGAATTCGGGTCATCTGGCACTAAGTTTGAGGCTCTTTCTAAAAGGCCACATGGTCTCCAAGGACATGGCTTGAGGAGCTTTGTTGTTTTTTGGTCCATTTTTGGTCGTGTCTGACTCCTCATGACCCTGCTTGAGGTTTTCTTGGCAAAGATACTGGGGTGGTTTGCCATTTACTTCTCCAGCTCATTTTACAGATGAGGAGACTGAGGCAAACAGGGTTAAGTGACTTGCCCAGGGTTCACACAGCTAGTAACTGTCTGAGGCCAGATTTGAACTCAGAGAGATGAGTCTTTCTGATACTTTGCCACCGAGCTGCCCGGCTTCAGGACTATGGGATTCCATATCACAGAAGTCATAAGACTAGAACTGAGTGGGGTCTGAGAGGCTATTTAATCCAACCTGTACCTGAAAAAGAATCCCCCTCTACAGCCTCTCTACCAAATGCTTGCTTATCCAGGCTTTGCTTAAAGATCTCAGGCAAGTGGGATGATCTGTCCCTAAAAGCAGCCCACTGCACTTTTGGATAGGGGCTAAGTGCTGATTATTAGGACACTGTTTGTCTTTTCCCCCTGATATCCATTTGGCCCTTTACAACTCCTGCTGTTCATCTCTCCTGGGGGTCTCTAGGGTCAAGAACAAGCCTCCTCCCTCTTCCCTGGGATGGTCCTGAAGATGCTCCTGTTTTAGGTCTTCCTTCCTTTTGCTAGAGGTCAGCTGTCATTGTAGCACGAGATCTTCCACTTGTTCCACTTCCACTGTTCAATTAGAGCAAATTAGGTCATCTTCAGAGTCATAAGGCCATGGGAGTGATGCCTGAAACAAACATACCAGAATTCCTACATCCAAGCTGACGTCATCTCTCTACAAGTACTCCCAAAGGGGAGCATTTCAATGATGTTGTTGTTGCTCAAGACACGTCTGGAATTCTTTGAGCCTAGCCTTTTGAGCCTGGGGGACTTTCTTCAGTGGTGACCAGCCTTCATTCTCTGAGGGAGGATCAGTTTTTGGATGCTGGCAGAAATCTTTAGGGTTCCAAGTGTGGTCACTGAGGTGGGTGATCCAGTTGGGTCATACCATTTTGTCTGGGTAAGAACGAACAAAACAAATGTAGGCGGTAGAGCTATAAAATATGACGACTCTTCCTGACTTGGTTCCAGAAATCTTCTGAGAAACAGTAATGTTGTTGGAATAAACAGCCTCCCACAGCCAGTCCTCAGAAGGACACAACTCTTTTGGGTGTGCCAATCACCTCAGAGTCACTCCCAAATTATAAAGCACTTAAGGGCTCTTCAGGGAAAGTGCTCCATAAAAACCAAGCTTGGTCAGCAAAGTCATATCCCACAAGTGAGTTTCTGTCATGGAATTAATACTAGAGTGCAGTAAACTTGCTATTCCTTCCTCCTTTTCTCTCATCACTACCCTGGCCCAGGTCCTTGTCTAGGGTATGACAACGGTCTCCCACCTGGTACTCCCACTTTGACGGGCACTCCTCTCTTCCCTTCTTTAAGTCTTCCCACTAACACATTAACTGTCCTAAAATGCCACTTTCACTACATGATTTTTCTGGTCAAAAACCTAAAGTGACTACTGCCCTAAGAAGAAAACACAAATCCCTTAGTTCAGTCAGAGCTCTCAATGACGGGGACTGACTTTGGATGAAGAAGATCTAGGGTCAAGTCCTCCCTCAGAAGGTCTCTCATTAGGTGATCTTGGGCAAGTCCCTTACCGGCTCTGTGACTCAATCTCTCCATTTGTAAAACGAAAGGGGTAGATTTGATGGATAATATGTCACCTTCAAGCTCTAGTATCTATGACCTCTCCAACCTGAAAAAGGGCAAGAACTGAAGCTGATTTCATTGGTAAAAGAGCTCTAGGGGAGAAAGTCCCTCTAGTAATGGCAGGCGGCATTTTTTATTTTTTATTTTATTTTATTTTGCTTTTTGGAGGGCAATTGGGGTTAAGTGACCTGCCCAAAGTCCCATGGCTAGTAAGTGTGTCAAGTGTCTGAGGTCACATTTGAACTCAGGTCCTCCTGACTCCAGGGCCGGTGCTCTACTCACTGCGCCACCTAGCCGCCCCAGGTGGCATTTTTTATGTACCTCACAGTTTTAGAGAGTTGCCTAAGGCAATGAGGGTAATGGAGTTTAGGCTCTGGGAGCCCCCTTGAATCTTCCCACTTGATGAGGCATTTGCCTGAAGCCATATGCCTTTCATTATGGCTAAGGCCAAATCTCTGTTACTTTTTTTTTTTTTTGGAGGAGGAAGGCAAGACAAGTGGGGTTAAGTGACTTGCTAGTAAGTGTTAAGTGTCTGAGGCTGAATTTGAATTCAGGTCCTCCTGACTTCAGGGCCAGTGCTCTATTCACTGTGCCACCTACCTGTCCCATCTCTGTTACTCTTAACCTAGCCTAGCCCTCCATTGTCCAGCTACTTCTCACCCTGGATCCAATCAAAATATCTATACCCAAATCTGTTACCCTTGAACTAGCCTAGCTCTCCATTGTCTGTCATCTTCAGGTAGCCTTCAGCTATTTCCCACCCTTAAATCTCATTACTGGAGTCTGACCTCCAGATCCTTTTTAGATTCCTCCTCAAATCCTTCCTCTAGATCCCTCCCACAATCTTTCGGTATATAGGATCCATCTCGCCTCCATGAAGGTGCTGCCTTCCTAGGAGGCCACATTGATGGGAAACAGGCTCTGGGAGTCCCCTTGAACTCTCCTTGAATCTTCCCAGTGGATCTGGCCATAATCTTTCCAATATACCTAAAACCAAATCTCTGTTACTTGTAAGGGAGCAGCCCTCCATTATCTGTTATCTCCAGGTAGCCTCCAGCTACTTCCCACCCTTAATCCCACTCTCTAGATTCCTAGAGTCCTCCCCAGACCACCTCCAGCCACCTCAGACTACTTGGCCACCCCTAGATTCCTCTCACAGTCTTTCTGGATAAGATCCGTGTCTGCCTCCATGAAGGTGCTCAGATTCCATTTGGCCCATTTGTCAGTGCTGGCATCACAAATGCTTATAATCCTTAAGAGTCTGCCCAATGTGGTGGATCCTTAACAAACCCAATTTTTCTTTGGCTGAAAGATGGCCTGGGTCTATTCATTTGGCCAGGACCTGCGTGTTGCTCTTTCAGGGTTCCTGCACCCCTAAACCTCAACAATACGACTGAACAAGGTTCAGAGATTTCTAGAAGAATCTAGATGCAATTAATGCAATTAAAGTTCCCTGAAGACAAGGACTTTTTTTATTTCTGTAAGGCACTAACATAGTGTTTTACACATATTCAGCATTTAATAAATATTTCTCGAACTGAATTCTAAAGACTTTTCAGAGATCAACTACCATAATCACTGACAGGGGCCGCCATTTATTTTCCTGAAGCTGTTTCTAAACACACACACACACACACACACACACACACACACACACACACACACAAAGCAGTAAAATTTTAAAATTAAAAAAAATAACGCCTGCACCATCAAGAGTTGGGCTATTCAATTAAGAGTCCCCCATTTTGTTCAGCTAGAATAGCATGAGTCATTAAGAGCTTTGGAGGTAGTCAGCCTTGATAATTCTATTCTCAGACCCACAATTCCTCTCTGCTTTCTTGGAAGATGACTAATAATTAATATAAAGCGTAGTCATTAGCCACCGATTTGCATAGGGCATTACACAGGTAATTAAGTAGCTGGGCTCTGCCCTCCAGGAGGTGACAATCAAAGGCACACAACGGAGAGATAAGTAATTACAATAGCAAAAGGCGGCGGTTCAGGTGGTTCTATAGTTGTACCTGCAATAAGCAAATAAGGAAGGACTGAATTGTTCTCTCACAATTTTGGCCAAATTCCGTTAGGAAGATTTTTTTTCCCAACCGCGATGTCACTCACTTTCTTGTCTGGCGGCAAAACGCCCAGATCAAGAAAGAAAAATAGGAAGGGGAGACATGTCTAGAGATTGAGTTAGGGCGGGAGATAAAGAGATGAAACACTTCTCTATGGCTTTTCAACAAACAAATTGATTTTCGAGGGTGACTCCAATTCCTTCAAATTGATTTGATCTTCTTCGGCAGCCAGACAGGTCCCATTCTATTATTCCGCCTTCTGAATTTCCCAGACATTGCTCTCTCTTTACATCTGCTTTTCTAGTCTATTTCCCCAAAGAAAAATAACATCATATTGCTATGTTTCTAGGTATCTCGAGAGCCTTCTGATGCACTTACGCCCTTCTCCAACACCCTGCGAATAGAGTCTCCTGGAGGTAGCCAGCCAGAGGCTAAGGTTCACAACTCTGCCTTATGTTCAAGGCGAAGGAGCTGATGCTATTTCCGAACGTCTTACAGGGAGTAAAGAATTCACAGGGGAGATCCCGCTGGAGTCTGTCCAAAAGTCCAGCTGGTTCAGTAGCCAACTGCGCTCCTGAATGCTTTTCTTACGTCAATAGCGCTAATCTGATGACAAGATAGTTAGGACTAGAGATAAACTGATTGGGGAGGTCTACATTTTCTTCCCAGCTCAGCCACTCTGGAGAAAGGTCAATGTCCATGTCTGTTTTTATTTCTGCAAAGTAGGGGAGGGGGAAATGAGTGTTTACATACTGCCTACCATGCCAAGCGCTTTACAAATGTTCTCATTTGCTTCTCACAACAGCCCTGGGGGCGTTGAGAGTTAGGGGTGCTGGGACCCCGAAATAGCAACATGCGGGTCCTGCCTGAATGAATTTGACCCAATCTTCTTCCAGCCAAAGAAAAAGACAAAATTTATTAAGAATCCGCCATATTGGTCAGACTCTTAAGAAATCTCAGGATTAGCTAGACTCTTAAGGAATCTAAGTACATACCTTCATGGAAACAAGCCTGGCCTTACATAAAGACTGCAGGAGGGATCTAGAGTTGGCCAAGTAGTCTGGGGTAACTAGAGGAAGGGTTTGGGGAGGTTCTTAGGAAGGGGGGGCAGTATCTGGGGTGACTAGAGGTCAGACACTTGGAACTAAGAGAAAGGGGTTTTGATAGGATCAAGGGTGGGAAGTAGCCACAGGCAATCTGGAGGTAACAGAAGCTAGGTTAAGGGTAACCAAGATTTGGATATATTGATACTGAAAAACTTATGGCCTCAAGAGAATGTCAGATCAAGTGGGAAGATTCAAGGAAAGTTCAAGGTGGGGTTTTCCAAGACCTATAGACAATGGGACTCAAATTCTTTTGGGGTAAGAGGCAAAGGTCTTGGTTTGGGCCCATACCCCGTCAGAAGGGAGGTACTATTATTATCATCCCCATTTTACAGAAGAGGAAACCAAGGCAGGCAGAGGCTAAGGGACTTGCCCAGGGTCACACATCTTTTAAGTGTCTGAGGCTGGATCTGAACTCAAGTCTTCCTGATGCTGGACCTAGTGCCCTCCCACTAGATTCCAATGCCAATGTCTCAGATTAGTGGTAAGGAGGTGATCCTGTGTTTTTGAAGGCAACACCGTTTAAGTGATGCTCTGGAAGGTTCTAACAAGCTGGAAAAAGCTTCCAGAATGGGCCTGGTCTCCAAGATGGCCTGTGTTTTCAGGAGTCCCACCAGGCTAAGTCCTTACCAGGGAAGGAGATGAAATTTTCAAGCCTTATCTACAAAGTCATGGTTAGAAGCAGCCAGATGGGGCAGGGGATAGAGTGCTAGACTTGGATGGGGTCAGGGAGACCTGAGTTCAAAACCTGCCTTACTTATTCTTAGCTGTGTGACTTTGGGCAAGTCACTTAGTGATGATAATGACAGCTAACATTCTTATGGCATTTTAAAGTTTGCAAAATGCTATCTGTCATTATCTCATTTGATCCTCACAATCAACCCCCATTCTTGTAGATGAGGAACCTGAAGCTAAGACAGGTTAATTGACTTGTCCAAGGTCACACAATCAGTAAGTATCTGCTAAGGAATTAAAATCTTCCTGATGCCAGCTCCAACTGGAGTCCCCTACTGAGCCCCCAGGCTGCCTCTGAGCCTCAGTTTCCTCATCTGTCAAATGAGAATGATGACAGCACCTTCCTCCTAGAGCTACTGTGAGGACCAAAGGGGATGATATTTCTAATGCGCTTTGCCAAGCTTAAAGTGCTGTGTGAATGCTGATTATTCTTAACATTGTTGTTCCTACAGTCACAGAGGGAGCACCCCCCAGTGAGAGTACCAATCCCCGAAGTACACAAGCTGGCCTAAGGCCCGGCCCGGCCTCTTGCCTATCGCAGTACCATGGAGTCCCTGCCATCCAGGAACAGGAACATGCCGGATGCTGGCGCCAGGAGCCTCTGGGTCAGAGACGGCCCCATCGGGTTGTGTTTGAAAGGTGTGTGCGGAGCCATGGAAACAAGGGGTTGAGACAAAGCAGGGAGGGTCAAAGGCTCAGCCACAGGCCAGAGCTTCCTTTCACTTAAAGGCTTTCAACCCTGGAGGCGTTTGTTGGGTCCTGATTACTTGGTTCTCTAACCCAGGCAGAAGCAGGCTGTCCAGTCCTCTCTCCTGGCTCCCTGTCCCTGCACGCTTTCTCCTTCACTTTTAGTAAGGGTGCTCATATCCCAGAGGCCTCATGATGGCCTGGAGCCTGCACTGGATGGTAGAGCTGGCAGACCTGGCCCCACACCCTGGCTCTGGCACAAGAAGCCTGGACAAGGCAGCTCACTCCTCAGGACCGTGGGCACCTCATCTGTAAAATGAGATGAAGCAGCAGGTACTGGCCATTTCACAGACTTTTTGTTGGGGAAGTTCTCTGTAAACCTGAAGCTGGGGGCTGTTGCTCCTATCCCAGCCACACTCAAAGGGTCCCAGATTCAGTGCAGGAAGGGGCCTTAGAGGTCAGCTGGTCCAACTCCTTCACTGGCTGGGGAGACTCACCCAAGATCAAATAGGAAAGAAGTGGCAGATTTGACCAGGATTTGAATGCAGGTCTTCTGCCTGCAACAACTCCAAATTCCAACAGGATCCAGGAAAATCTGAGACTGAGAGGAAGAAGAACTGGACATTAACAAGAATAAAGAGTCTAGAGCTGAAAAGGACCTTAGCAAACACCTAGTCCAACATCTTTATTTAACAGATTGGGAAACTGAGGCCCATAGAGATTAAGCTATTTGTCCAAGAGAGTAGCTAACAGGGCCAGGATCTGAACTCAGCTGACTTCGAATCCAGTGCTCCTTCTAGTATAAGCACACATGCCTTGCAGGACACATCCATGTTGTGTAATATATATTCTTAATATGTCTGCCAATTCAACTTCGACCTTAGACTGTCTGTTCCCAGAGGGAGGGGCCACACTGGATCCTCTCTGCATAATTCCAAGGGTCCAGAGGCACTGAGTAAATGCTTCTCATGGGAAAGTCTCACCCTGTGCTGGGCTTGCACACCTGGCATTCCCACACATCTGTATCCCACTACTCTGCCACATTATCCGCAATAAATCCGTGAATTACCCTGAAAGAATCCACCTGATAAACTTGTCAAACCACAAACAGCCCTAAACACCTGAGACCAGATGGCATCATGGGCGTTTTTCTCCTAATAGCTAAGCCAGAGGCTTAGGGGGAGCCCTGGACACAGGACAGCTGCGCTGCATGGTCCCAACAGCATGTCCCCATGACTGGTCATCTCACCAGCCCAGGCAGTGTATCAACAGCCCCCACAAACATGATCATAGCTTGAACCAATGCGGCAAGAAACCAGCCTCAGTCATCCTTGTTCCTGCATCATGAGCTTCACTTTTATTAGCTGGTTACTAGCCAGCACCCCCTCCACCACAGAAACACCGCAGAAACATTTGGTGCCCGTGACTCCTGAATTCTCCTCTTGGTGTGTATGTGTGGGGGCCTGATTCTGGAGCCTGGCTGGGTTCCCCTGCGGGGGTGGGGGGCGTGGAGGACACAGGAAACTTGACCCTCCGATGTCTCTGGACTTCAGCGGGGCCATCCAGGCAGCGCAGTCCCCTAAGGTAGTTTTGTCTTTCCCACACCTCTGCCTTCCTCCCAGGCACCCTGATGAGATTTCCCCTGGAAGCCTCAGGGAGCCGGCGGCTGAATCCCCAAAGCCTTGGTCAGTCCTGTACCAGGAAGTTGATGAGTGCAGTCCTGGGAGAGAGGAAGGCCTTGGTGACAGTGCGGCCCTGCAGGAGCTGCATTCCCAGCTTACTCTGGAGAACCAGCTCATGGACTTTCTCTCGGTCTTGGGCTACCTGGCGAGGCACTGGGATCTTGCCACAAGCTTTGTTGTTGATCTGAAACAGAGAGAAGCCCAGCTAAATGAGCAGAACTTGGAGAGGGTCTGATGCCCCGAGCACCCTGGCCTCGAGAGCACCCTGGCCTCGAGAGCTCCCTGGCCTTCAGTGCCCACTGTCCTGGGCTGCTGGGGGGAAGAGGGGGTGCGGCAGGGAAGGACAGAAGTAAAGTCAACATTCAGCTTCCTGGAAGAGAAATGCAATGGAATCAGGGGATCTGAGTAAGGCCTAAACACTGCAGAGAAGGCCTTGGGGATGGGAAGAGCTTTGTGTTGTCTAAACACTTCCAGGAAAACCAGAGCTCAGGGAAAGGCATTTAAGAAATCACCAGGGTGAGGCAGCTTATGTTATTTCCAGTGCTGGAAAGATGAGCCGGCCTCCAGGGAGCCATTCCGAGATAACCATCGCGGCAGACTTTAGCTAGGCTGACACTTTTGCCAACAGAGTTTTCTTAACTGTTTAATACCTGAATTCCTATGAACCTATGAATTCAGAAGTCTCCAGTGTTCTGGTGGGCCTAGTTCACAAATGCCCCTGGAATGAAGACTCCCATGTTTTTATACCTACCTCAAGCAGTCGGCACAGGGCTAGGTACTCACCATAGTGAATATCTGTGGACCGATGAAAAAATTAACAGAAAAAAATATATTTGGTGAATTATGAAAACAAATGACAAAGAATCCTTTCCCAATTATAATACAGGCCTAGTGATGGAGACTAGATCGGTGATTCATTAACATAAGAAGCTCCCAGCTCTACCAATGCAAGGCGATGCCTTCTTCACTATTCATAGACCTCAGGGTTATCTCTGAAATTTTTTGGTCTTGAGTAGAGCATAACTGGCATACCCCTTAAAAATTAGTTTCTAAAATACCTAGAGTGAAAACAAGCAGGCTGGGACACCGAGCACTGCAGCAGGGGAGGCTTTTTGGCTGTTTGTTCTAAGGTTTACCAACTGTTTAATTACTAAATCCACAATGGTTTTTTCTTAATCCTGATCCTTTTGTTTTTTTGATGGTCCTGACAGGGTCAGCCCCCTCTCTTGTCAAGGATATTCTACCTTTCTCTGGTTTTTGTTACCCCTCCTCCTAAGCCTGCACTGACAGCCCATTCCCACTCTGGACAGACTGTCCTCTGCGCCCTGCCCCATAACCACAGATCTCCTCTAAGGCTCTACCTTGGGCCCTCTTCTCTTTCCCCGCACTTTCAATGTCTCACCAGTTCCTCTGGGTTCAGTTGTTATTTCTGCATAGGTGACTCCCAACATTTATATACCCAGTCCTAGTCTCTCTCCTGAGTTCCACCCTCCCATAACCAACTGCCTGCTGGGCATCTCCCCCAGCACATCCCATAAACATCTCAAACGCAGCATGTCTAAAACTGAATTATTTCACCCTAAGTCTTACCCCTCCTCCAAACCTCCTGGGAGCTTCTGGGGGTATTGCTGTCCTTCTGCTGAAATTCACAACCTCCACATTGGCTTCCTCTCTCCATTCTTCCTCCCATTCTCCAGGACTGTCAGCTGTCAGGTTTTGTTGACTCTCTCTCACTCCTTTCTCTCCGATCACACGTCCACCATCCTCACCATCCTCATTCAGGACCCTATTACCTTTCACCCTAGACCATTTCAACAGCCTCCTTCTTGTCCTTTTCTAATGTACCTTCCACGCAGCTCTCAGAAAACCTTCCTGCAGCAAAGCTCTGATCGTGTGGCCTCATCTGCTCAAGAATCTATAGGGAACAGCAGGTGGGAGGCTAGGAGGTAGACTAGCAGGCCTGGAAGTCAGGAGGACCTGAGTTCAAATCTAGCCTCAGACAGCGAGCCTGGGAAAGTCACTTAACCCTGTCTGCCTCAAAACAAACAATGTCCCAGAAGCTCCCTATTGTCTCTAAGACAAAATACAAACCCTCGGGCTTGGCATTTAAAGTCCTTCACCATCAGCCTCCAGCCTATATGTTCAGACATTTTTTTAAATATTACTTTATGTTCAAAGTAACCCACTTTCTGCTTTCCCCTGAGCCTGGCTTGTTCTGTGTGTTGACAAAGGCTGTACCCCACTTGTGGAGGATGCCCCCTTTTCACTTCTGCCTCAGCTTCCCTCAAGGTGCAGCTCATATGATTCTTCTGAGAGGAAGCATTTATTATTTTTTTCATTGTCTTTACAATTTTTTTAAAATTTAGCAAACACTGAATAAAATGGACATTTCCAGAGCCAGTGTAGAACAAGAGTAGAGGATTGTACGTGAAGCTGTGAATATCTATTATGTGCAACTCGGGAACCTTTACTGACCCTGGCAGCTACTCTCTCCCTCTCAAATTATCTTGTATATACTGTTTACTTAAGTAGAAGGTAAAATCACGGAGGAGCAGAGATTTTCTTTTCCTTTTTATCTCCAGCATCTCCCCACAGTTCCACTGGTGCGTCATTGTGGTATGGAGAGGGCCCTGGGTTCTGAAAGGCTCTGCCTGGGAAGCATGAGCTCTGGAAGGTTCCACCATGCTGGGGGGAGGGTCCTGGAAACAGGCCAGCTTAGCTTATTATAGAAAGGCTCACCACAGTAACTTGGTGATGAATGTTTTGGCCACAAAGACCCATTAAATAGAGAAAAAAATACAAAATAACATAGTCTTGTGTGATGCTCTTCCACCTTTGGTGGCAGAATGGTGCAAAAGGAACCACCAGGTATAAAAAAATCATGCCATTTTAGACTCCATCTAAACTTTAAATCAGCTGTAGGTATGCAAAATGTGAAATTTTTGCTCAGTGACCAACAAGTGGACACAGTGCTCTGGAGAGGCATTCTATTAATCTGGACATTCTCACTATAAATAAAAGCAGAAGAAGGAAGAAGTTGCAGCTGAACAGAAGGATGGTTTATCATTCTCTGGGGAGAAGGAAACGATGGATGCCATGGTTCCAGTCTTACCAGCACCCAAAGTGAGGAACATCATTTCATTGGATGCTTAGGGCGCAGGGCCCATGGTAAGCATTTGCAAAAAAGACCATCATCAAAATAATTGTGGCTTATGTACCAACATCTGTTGTAAAGGAGAGAGAAAATCTATGGAGAGCTTAGTAAACTCTTCCAAATTAAACCAACATATACTTTGACATGTGGTGACTTCATTGTAAAGATAGGAACAGGCAAAGATGATGAAAAACATAGTAGAAGAATGAAAGGCCAAAGACTTTTAGACAACACGGAAGGCTCAGGCCTACGTGTCGTGAACATTTTCTCTGACCAAAGAACCTAATGGTGCTGACCATGAAGAGCACCGTGCGACATCACAGAAACATGAAGCTGATTCTGTTTTAACAGACAGGTCACGACTCGTTATGGACTTGGAAGTAATTCCTGAGTCAGCTTTCTGTGCATAGTGAGATCATTGGCTTGTTAGAGAAAAGAGCAAGGTGAGCGTGAAACCAGGAGAGAGAACCAGAAGGAGAGAAAGCTGCGGCACGCCGTTAAAATGACCTCATCCTGACCTGTTAAAGCAAACTATGGATGGTGAAAAACGGGACATGGGAGAAAAACCACAGAGAGAAAACTATAATAACTTCATGTGGAAGTTTAAAGCAGATCAAGTGCCATAGAAAGCACCTCACTCAGCAAACTCTTGACTTACTTGCCAAGCAAAGAAATATGGCAGCCAAGGTGAATGATGGTTTAGAATATAAGCTTATATATGAAATCTTATGGAGAAAAATGACAGGAAATTCTGAGCAGTTATTGCCTTATAAAAGAAAATCATAGCGGGTAAAACCAGCTTGAAAAATGATACATAAAAATTTTTATAACAATTTTTCCCAATCAGTGAATCCATATGTATACTCTTGGATAGAAGTGCAAATGAACAATGAGCTAAGTCCAGAATTAAATAGGAAGAGAACAGGGGCTGGATTGCTTTAGTGAGATCGTGAAGCTCCTGCAATGACCAACCTTCTCCCAGAAATGAGGAGCTATCTTTTTAATAGCAGTATTTTTCTGACTTCCTGCCTTTCTGAGGAATCTGACTGTATAAGGCTGCCCATCTGCACACAAGGCAAGGATGAGTGCCTTGTGGGGCCGAGCCCCTCAGTGAAACTCCTCTGTGACTGAGTTTGTGAATGGTGTTTGAGATCTGTGTGTGAGGATGTGGCTGAAGAAAAGCCACAGGAGGCCTTTCCCATCCTACAATCTCCTGTTTGGTCTGGGCTTGGAGGTCCTGAGCAAAGTCCATGTGTCTCTAACTTTGCCCTTAGGCCTCACAAGCATGGGCTTTCATTCTTATTTTCCAGGGGAAATGAAAGAGATTAAAAGACTAGAGTTGATGTCAAAAACATGTAATTCTACCTGAGCATTTATTAGGCCCCAAGGGTGTGCCAAGGACTTGGTCAGATTCCTGACTTACTGGGATGAAGTAGCCAACAATGCAGGCAGTGGAAATACTGATGGCTGAATCCTTCAGCACGAGGTCTGCCCTTCTGGGAACACGAGGGAGAAAGCAGAAATCCTGGGTACAAACCATTTCCAACAGTCTTCCTCCCCATCTTGGTCACCTATACACAGACCATGCTAGTTTGCAAAGGTCCTGTTGGTGCCCACTCATCTGACCTGTGCAGCTCATTCTGTAATGGCCCAGTCAATGCACTGGCCTGACCTCGTCACCCCTCCCACCAAACATCATGCCAAAGGCATGCCTGATCTCAATGAAAGAATATAGCCTTTCACAGTCGTGTCTGGTGTCTCAGAGGCTACTCTGTGGTACTGCAGAGATTCTTAGGCCTGAGGGTTTCTCATGGGAAAGCACCCACCAGGCACTAACCACTCCTGCTGATGCCTCAGTTTAAGTCTGAACAACAGACAGTCATGGAATGGGCCATTAAGGAAGGGGAGAGGATAGAGTGGCTGTGGGTGGAAAAGCGGCCGTTAGAAACAGAGCAGCTGTGAAGGAGCGCGGTCTCCTGGTATAAACATTTTCTTTGCAAATATTGATTTTTCTGCTCAGACCACTGTTGACACAGATGTAGAAGGGCTGAACCCTAGCTGGCTCACAGCCTCTGGGTGGTCAGATTTCTTAGTCTCACTCAGCAAGTGAATACACTTCTCGCTTGTGCTTGTTTCCACAATTCCTGGCACCTAAAAAGTGGCCAATAATAAGGGCTTATTGATTGGATTTCCCCCTCCAGTGTCCAAACAGGCAGATTTTGTGTCACAGGTCAACCTGCCAGGGCCACCTTAAAGTGATCCCATCCTTCAGCCCCTTTTTCCATGTCAGAGAAGATTTTAGAGCAGAGGGCAAAATTCACTTGTTTGGAAAGGAATGGTAAGCTCATGAGATAGTGCCACTGTAGAAATATCCTGAAAGCTGTCAAGTATTTAGTGCTATGAAAACCATGAAGCTTTCCAGACAGGTCTGGATGACCTGTTGGAAGAGCGCACAGAAAGGGAGCACGAGGCTGGGAGGGAGAAGGTTCAAATCCAGGGGAAACCCTTGGGTCAGTCATGAGATTCAGGGTTCTCAAGGATCCAGTCTTTTAAGAAAGTCTGAACTGAGAGGTCAAATAGAGTAGCTGGACATTGTCTCTCATTCTTTGTCTTGCTCTCCTTCTAGGAGAAGGAAACATAGACCAGATCCCCCTTCCTCCACAAGCCCCCATTTACATATAAGCAGTCAGCCCATCAGAAGGTATTTTTAAAGTGTTTACTATGTTCTGGGCATGGCATTAAACTCTGGGGATTAAAAGGAAGGCAAAAACACTGTGTTTTCCCTCAAGGAATGCACATTCTATTGGAGGAGATAGCATACAGATAACTGTACAAACAAGATCTATACTGAGCATAGAAGGTAATGTTAGAGGGAAAGTGTCATCTCATTGTGTGAGACGGGGATGCAGTGATGTGAGATGAGGAAGAGGAAGAGGGAGAAGAGAGGGCTCTCAGAAAAGAGGTTCCATTTTTTGTAGTCAAGTAGGAGGCAAGGACCTCAGGGAGAGGGGGAAAGGCTTGAGGAGAGACAAGAACGTCTGAGCAGCTGCTGTGGCCAGAGCGACAGTGAATGTGCTAGGGGCGTGTTAAAGCAGTGAAGGCCCAAACGAAATGATGTAACCTAACTTGGTAGTGGACCCCACTGACCTGGTCTCATAATTAGATGTCATATGGATTTTAATGCGCTGTACCTCATCAACTTCATCACCTGAAGCAAATAAGAATCTGTTCTATTTCATATCCTTCAGATAACCAAAGGAAGTTTCACAGAAGCTTTGGAGGAATGCATTTTCCAGCATAGATCCACCACCTGTGTCCTTTGTCTAAGAAAACCAATTCAACTGGGAATGCCAGGACAGCCATCTGGGGATTTCTGCTGAACTGGGCTAAGAAGAGAAGGAATAGATTAGGGATTTCTAATCACAAGAGGTTCCCTTTTCTAGTTCCAAATCCCTTGAGGGCTAAAGACAGCACTGTTCATAGCAGAAATTATACAGAAGATGCTGGCATGTGATTACCTGGTAGAATATGTGTATGCTCCTCGCATAGGGTGAGATAGATACAGGCCCATAACTTATATATGGTTCACGCAGATTTCCTAATTACCATTTGACCAAGGATTGAGTTGGAAGAAGGTTTGAAACCAGAGCCCTAAAACCTAGCAAAATATACAGAATTAATGAGGAACCTTTAGACTGAGCAGGGACATGGGCTAGTCAATGAGCTGAGCAATCTAGGGGCCACCAGCCAACAACAGGGAAGCAGATTCTTTACCAGAATCGCCATCTCCACCATGTCGGACTGCTGCTTGGGCTTGAGATCCACTGTAGGCCAAGACTGACGAAATACGCTGGCGTCCCAGTCATAATGAGTGCATAGCTTATTCTTCACGTGGGCCAGACCTGCAATGACAAGGAGACAGATTCTTTATTGTCTGTAATACAATACACAATACGAAATAAACAGAAGGTTTATTACATCTGGCATGACAAAAAGCATTTTGCCAAGAGGCAGGCAGCTCAATGTAATACTGGTTGGAGGAATGTTCTGGGGAGGCAATATCATGGTTTTTGATAGCACACTAAGTCTCACAAACAGAGGTCCAATGTGCTCTTTCACTCACCACTGAAATTCAGTTTCCAATTTTAAGTTACAGTGATTTTTTTTTTGCAAGCTACAATTTCTGTGGAACCAAGAAGGATTTATCACCAAAGACTCACAAAGGGGGACAAGGCTCACACTTTTAATATAATGCTAACTAGGGAATTTTGGTAGAGGAAGTGAGGCCCTTGTGTTTGTGAGCAGGCCACAATGTAATAAGCCCTCTTATCTTCACTTATTTCTTGCCCACAGTTACTGCACTTGTTAACTTAGGAAGTCTTGAGTGCACCTCTTGCTGCATTTAATTAACAGCAGGCTAAGTTTGGTATCCTGCTTCAGATGCCATTTACATATTGATTTAACTTTCTCTCAGTATCTCTTATAGCCAAGCAGGCCTCACTGTCCTGTCACTGAATCTAAATTAACTCATTTCTGTACTCGGCATAAGGCAGGTAGTAGATGAATGAAACCCTTCTGTAAGCGCTTGTGATGACAGTGTGATTTCCGTCCCCAAGGA
The DNA here is from genome assembly GCA_028627135.1 of Pseudochirops cupreus. Taxonomy (NCBI): domain Eukaryota; kingdom Metazoa; phylum Chordata; class Mammalia; order Diprotodontia; family Pseudocheiridae; genus Pseudochirops; species Pseudochirops cupreus. Next base: position 551,261,532 of record CM053581.1, on the reverse strand, counting down.
AAATGCTTGCTCTGTATCTCTCAGAAGATTGTATCAAAGAAACATCCCCAATTACATAAGCACACGCATTTACAAGAGAACAACAAAAATTAATTGGTCAAATAATACTGTAAAAAAGCATAGGTGGCGCAGGGGATAGAGCACGAGACCTGGAGCCAGGAAGAGCAGAGTTCAATCCAGCCTGAGACATTTACTAGCCCTGTGACTCTGGACAGCCTCCTGCCTCAGTTTCCTCATCTGTGAAATGCACATAATAAGAGTAGCTGCCTCCCAGGCTTGTCGTGTGGGCCAAATGAGATAATCATGGTAAAGCCCTGAGCACAGCACCTGGCAATGGTGAGTGCCAGATAAATGTTAATTATCAAGATTATTGCTGTGATTATGGAGTTGCTTTTCTGTCCATTTTCTAAGCACACAAAGAAGAGAAGTGAACTTGTACAGGAGACCAGCACAGACAATAAAAAAATGCACATCTAACCAAAGCCAGAAAAACAGGTGTCCTCAGTCCAAGTTTCTATAGTCAGTAGGAACAAGGGGAAGAAAAGCATTTTTCTGGATGTGTCTCTAATCAGCACCACTGTAGCTCGATAGAAGAAACCAGTACTGCTGGAGGAGATCTGGACATAATACAGTGATAAAACTAGACACAGAAACGGGAGTGCTTTCGATCCAAACACTTGACACAGCACCAAGCAAAGTTAATTTAAGATCAGCTCTCAGCTCTCAGCTCCCTAGAGATGGGTCACATCATCGGTGCAGGATAGCTGGGCTCTCTCGGGTAGACTGCCCAGTCTGTCAGATGCTTCCGAATTTACTGTGTCTTCATTAGAGACTGGAGGGTTGGGAAAGGAAAATTCATTTCAGGTGATTTTACTGTGAAGTAATCATTCATCCATTTGGTGGGGAGAGTTTAAGCTCTAGTCGGGAAGGGAACAGAGAATCTTAGTGAGCTAAGTCATGCCTGGGTATGTCCAGGCAGATAATCCAGATATATCTGCATTTTGAATGAATGAAAATGCCAAAGAACAGGCTTTTAAAAAACAAATCACCCACTGACACACCCAGTCGGTCACCACCACCAGCAAAGCTTTAACCATCGAACTCTGAACAAATAAGCCAAATTAGCTCAGAGGATTCCTGCAGGACAGGAACAGAAATTGGGTTCTTATATCTTGTCTGGCCAAAGAGTCTGGGGTAGGAAGTGGAAATGAGCTACTCACTTTGCAATGAGGATCTGAAACCCAAATGGTACAAGTGCTTTCATGCCAATGGACTTCCCATTAAGGGCCTCCATGATTCTGGGCAATTTAGCCTTCTCCTGTGACCCAGGAGAGTGGTCTGTCTGCAGGAGATGTGCTCTCTGGCCAAACCAGAAGGAGGCGACTTCCTGGCTTCCTAAGAGAGAATGTTGTTCCCAGCCCTCCCACAATTCCATGATGGGCTTTACCATTGGAAAATTAATTTCTTTTTGGTTTACTGGATATAGTTCAAGTGGAAAGAATCCTTCCATGTCTGCATGGCAATTGAATACAGGGGAAAGAACTCTGAGTATAAAGAGATGCCTTAGGCAGAGGCTTCTAAGAATTAACAAAAATTCTGGAAGCCCAGCTTTCAAACAGAAAGTAGACCTTTGGGTCTTAAATGGGCGTGTTCTATTTGGCAAAAAGGAACAAGCTGATTTTTATCTCCTCCCGGCTCCAGTTAGGGGATTAAAACTCCTATACATTTGCATGTCCAATTAGCATTCCTCTGGGATGGGGGGGCTATGGGGGGGTCAAGAATGGAGCCTCCATGGGCATGTGGGCATAAAGTTATGGGAGGGGGCTGCTGCCTCCAGGAATGGTTGTCTCTGTCTTTCTTGAAGAACCGAGTCAAGGTCAGCATTCCTCTAACTCCTCCTGTCCCCTACAAGGCAAGGTGGCATGCTACATTTTTTTTTGAGGCAATCAGGGTTAAGTGACTTGCCCAGGGTCACACAACTACTAAGCCTCTGAAGTCATATTTGAACTCAGGTCTTCCTGACTCTAAGTCCACTGTTTTACCCACTGTGCCACCTGGCTGCCCCTATGGCATGCTACTTTTTAAAGTCTGTTCTACATCATATGTGTAAATCACTGCCAGATACATAGGAGGGGCCCAGGCACAGAGGCACCAGTGCAGGACATACAGCATGCCAACAACTCATAGCCACATGGGGCTTTGGGGTTTATAGAGCAGGTTCTACCCATGAACATTGTCTGATAGGCACTGAAAGTTTTCCTGTCCTCACTTTACATATAAGCAGACGGATGCTCAAAGTGAGCAGAATGCCTTTCCCAGAGTTCCATCGCCAGGGGAGCTATTGTAACGTGGACCTGAGCCTGGGTTCTCTCCTAGGAGAAGGTTTTCCTGTGTTTAAGGACTATACAAACCCAAACTATAGATGAAATCACCTTGGAATAAAACCTATGGGGCACATCAAAACGAAATGTTATCTACCTTTATGAGAATAAAACGCACACAAACACTTAGTTTTTTTTCACATCTTTGTGGATTTTGGTGAAATAAATGGAGCATCAGCAGGTAAGGGAAGCAGACTCTCAGAGTCGGCAGGGCCTTTGGATCTCATCTACGCTGACCCACAGCTGAGCCAGAATGCCCACTGCAGCAGCTGACAAATGAACAGCCAGCCTCTGTCTGTGCTCGCTGAGCAAACCTGCCAGACTAATAACGAATCTGCTATTTCCAGACAAGGCACTCCTCTTTAAGGGGTCCAAATGAACCTGCAACATGATATCACTTTGCTTTGAATTTCAGTGTCTGTGCAATTATAGAAAAATCAACACTGCAAAACTCTCAGAAAGACCCTAAGAACACCTGAAGCAAGATGGGCCAGTGGATGGAGAGCTAGCTTGGGAGCCAGCAGGATCTGGGGTCAGGTCCTCCCCTGACTCACCTGGGCCAGGCACTTAACCTTTCAATGCTCAGGAGACTCTAACTCAAAGGTTCAGAGAAGGGGCAGACCTGCATCAGAAGAATGCCATCTCCTCATTTCAAATCTCTTTAGACCAACAACATAACAGGTCTAGTCTAGTCTCTGCCTCTATTCTAAAACTATAGTTTAGCAGAAAAGAAATTCTGATTCTTTCATGCCAAGATTTAGACTCCAAGGATGAGTAATTTTTATCAGCAACAACATTCTTTCCACAAAGAATACAACCCTCTCCATGCCAACCTAGTAGTGAGTTCTCATGAGTCGTTACGAATGAAAAAATTCATTTCTCAAAGGCCAAACTTCTATGGAAAAGCTTCTCCAAACTTGGCTAGGCTAGGTGACAGACCACAATCAAGTTAACCAAGGAGCATTTATTAAGACCTATAATGTGCCAGGCATAGGGCTAAGCATCGGGTATACAAAGAAAGGCAAAAAGAGTCCCTGCTCTCAAGGAGCTTACAATCTAATTAGGGGTGAGAGGACAGACGACTGTGCACAAACAAGGCAGACAGAGGATGAACTGGGAGCTAGACAGCCCATCACTGGCATGAGTACTCCCACGAAGCCTCCAGTATGGTAGACCCTGCAAAGTTAGAGCTCAGTATGTGTAGTTCTTGAGAACCCAGGGTCATTGGATTTTTAGGAGAGGGGAATTTAAGTGGATGGAAGAGTTAGAAGACAAATGAAAATAATTTTATGTCCTAGCAAAGTGGCCAGTCTTGGAGCTTTATAGAAGGGGACACAAAACATAAAATCACTTATTATGGTTGGTTAGAGATTAATCTTGAAAATAAGGAAAAAGTTTTAGGAAGTCATATATCTCAAAGTAGCTAAGCTTCTTTAGAGGAGGGGACTGTCTTAGACGTTTTTGATTTCTTAAAATGCTTAATGTTTCTTGCAAGAAACACTTGAGTGTCTACTCTGTGCAAGGTACTGAACTATACTGAAGGGCATATGAAGATAAAAATGGCGGGTCCCCACTTTCATGAAGCTTTCACAGTAAAAAAAAAAAAGACACGAGCTCAGTAAAAAACCAAAAAGACTGGCAAGTGCACAGGAAAAGTACAAACAAAACACCCACTGCTTAAGGTCTGAGGAGGGAAAGATCATTTCTGAAGAAAATCAGGGACAGTCTGGAGGAGGAGATGAGCCTTCGGGGAAGTTCTGCAGTATTCTTTCACAATCATACTTACTATCTAGTTTTAGCACGTAAAAATGCTAGTACAAACGCAAAGTCCTGTGGCTGCTGCACAGGGCAAAGGCTACATCGTGTATTGTGTTTGTTATATGCCGACGAAGTTACTCTTAAGTCTTATACACAGGGCTCAGAAGATGCCCTGCCTTGTTGACTGGATTAATCAGGTACCAGAAAACTTTGGCTGGGATACTGTATGATCTGCCAGAAGCCGGCACACTGCTCTGCCTTTAAAGTACACTCTCCAATGATCTTAATTCTAGAGTCTAGAAATCACAGCTGTGGGACTCACTGCGTCAAGTCTAAAGGAGCTTCAGATGCAGAGAAATATATGTGTATGTATATACACACAGAGTATACATACATGTATATACACATGTATATATATACACACAAACATATACATGTATACATATACTTATATAAATATGTTTACAAAGGGAATGGTTGATTCACTGTGGAGATTAACTTAATCTAAACAGTGATGTTACTGGGGTGACCAGGGTCTAAATGAAATAGAGTTCCCAGAGAAGCAAGCCGTCCACAAGTATTTACTGAATGAACTACAGGATCAGATGCTCTGTACCATCAGGACGAGGGTTTTAATCTTCTGGATTTGACTGTCTCTAACAGTAACTTTTTACAATGTCTTTTACATGCGCTTCCCCGCGTTCCTCTTTGTACAACCTTCCATGGCAACCAGTAAGAAGAGGGGAAAGCGGTATCTCTCCCTCTGAAGCCTCCCTAAGCAAGCATCTTACATTCCCGTCTGGATGGGAAAATGCGCTCCTAGGATAAACAACAAACCTCTCACAATTTAGTGAGAGTATCTGCGTGCTCCAGAGATACAGGGTTTCAGGAAGGAAACAGATTTCCTCATCCTGTTAATGTTTACAGACTGCCCAGCTCAGTTCCATGAGAGCTTCCCTCACCAAAGGGCGGCATTAACCCTTGAAGCATCTCCTGCCATTGAGTACTGGGCCCTATGCTCTAGAGCACTGATGGAATCATCACTTCCCTTCTATCTAGGGCACTGAAGCTAAGTCGTTGAGAAAAAAATCCTCCTTACTATATGTTCAATTGCTCATCAGAAATCCTCTTTGGGGGTTAGTTTTCAGTTCTGTTTGTCTCTTGTGAAGTTTATTTTTTCCTAAGGGGACCAGGGAAATAATTTCTGAGTTCTCTGTCCTATACTGTCTTATTCCCTTTCTAGCCATTCTCAGATGATTTTTGCTAGCCATATGAGTATGGAAGCACAATGAAACACAGACATCACCTTAAAAGCTCTTTTCCTAAATAAATAAAATACTAAAGAAAAAAGGCCAAGTTGCTCTGCATAATGACTGGTAGAGAGTGCAGTGACTGTAGCCTTACTGAAAATAAAAGATGCTACATGGCAGGAGTAAGTCCTTAAAGTGATTAAAAACCCCAACCACAAAATATATCCACGTTTTAACTCAAAAACTCACCGGTGCTTTTTAAACTTAAAAGCAGATGGCTGTAACTATGGCGTAGCTGACTGTGACTTTGCTGGAGTGGAGATGACAGTGAAGGCACAGCCATTCCACCGCAGAGCACGTCTCTTGAAAAATGATAAGGTGGAACACAGAGACGTGGCCAAAAGGGCATAGCACTAGGAGCGGCAGGAGGGTGCAGTGGAGAGAACACTGGCCTTGGAACACTCAGGCTTCAGATTCTACCTCGGGCATTTACTTGTGTAACCCCTCCAAGCCTCAGTTTCCTTATCTGTGAAACAAGAGGACTGGATTAGACTGACTCCAAGATCCCTGTTTCACATGCCTGGAGTACTCTCCCTTTTCATCTTGGCCTCCAGGCAGAAGCACCTGATTCTTGGTGTGCAAAATAGACTTGGAAAAGCATCCCCACCACATTCTATCCTCCCCCACTCTCAAAGAAAGTTTAAAATGGAACTCAACCACTTTATTATTAAAAAAAAGAAACAATCTACCAAGTCTGGTGGATTAGATGAGGGAAAATAATAGAATACACCCATATTTTTTTTTGAGGGGGGAAGGCAAGGCAATTGGGGTTAAGTGACTTTACTTAACACATAGCTACTAAGTGTCAAGTGTCTGAGGTCACATTTGAACTCAGGTCCTCCTGACACCAGGGCCGGTGATCTATTCACTGCACCACCTAGTTGCCCCCCATATTTTCAAACATATTAGTTTATAAACACACTGTACTCCAAAGAAATGGTGGAAGTTCCCATGTGTATAAAGATATTTAGAGCAACTCTTCTGGTGGATGCAAAGAACTAGACACTGTGGGGTCCACTATGAACTGGGGCACAGCAAAGCAAGTGATAAAATATGAATGCAATGGGATATTATTGTGCTGTAAGAAAGCATAAAAGGGACAATTCTGGGGCAAGACTCAGATGAACTGATGCAGAGAGAAGGGAGCAGAACCAGGAGAACAACGTATACAATAACAACACCGTAAAGAGCTCTAATTAACATGGAGACCAGCCGTGATTCCGGGGGACCCCTGGTGAAGAAGGGCAACAACCTCCTGACAGAGAGGGGATGGACTCGACATGCAGAACGAGATACACATTTTTGGATGTGGTCAATGTTGGAATTTGCTTTGCTTGACACGGTGGATTCGTTGCAAGGGTTTTCTTTCTTTTTTTTCCAGTAGGATAAAGGGATGTGAGAGAGAAAAAAAATAAATGCTTGTTAACAAAAAAAAAATACACTTCTTAAGTCTCTACTTTTCTAAGGTGTTTCATTCATGTATCAAAGAAGAAATGAGAGAAGTAAAAGCAATCAAAACCCAGAAGAGCAGAAGACCGGTCCTGGGGGAATATCCAAGTTTCTCCTTTTCTTTTGGCCCTCAGTAAAGAGAAAGACTCTGTTCAAGCAGACAATGATTTCCTATACGAGCACAAGCATTGCTCCTCAGAATATCGAAATGATGGCAAACAGGAAGTACGGCTTAGATTGGAGAGACAGAAGACAGAAAGCTGCCATCTGTCCAGAGAGAGTGATTTTATAATGGTCAGCAGGGCTTCTTATGCCACGAGCATAGAAGGGGTGGATTCTGGTCCCTGCTGTTCCTTGGGACCAGAAGGCCCAGTCTGTGATCAAACATAAGATATCGTAGGAATGAAGTCCTCTTTTCCTTCACCCCAGGTGACCATGGAAAGCTCCAGCCATAGGAGATGGTGTGACCCAGACTATCTTACGTCTAAGGTGAAGGATATGTTTAAATAACTGATTATGTTCAAAGGACTTTTGTCTCTGCTAGTATTTCTAATCCCAGCACACCGCAGAACGACTGGTGCACAGTAAGCACTTTATGTGTACTCTTTCCTATGTGATCTCTCCCTCCCTCTTTCTTTCTCTGAGATGTCTCCCTCCCCCCCAACCTCTTTCTCTCTGTCTCTCTCCCTCCCTCGTCTCTCCTCTCTCTCCCTTCCTCCTTCCTCTCCTTCCCTCTTTCTGTCTGTCTCTCTCTCCCTCCTTCTCTCTCTCTCTCTCTCTCTCTTTCTCTCCCTCACTTGTTCTTTATATCTCAGCAAGGTACCTAGTACACCATAATCACTTAATAAAGGCTTGCTGTTGATGGATATCAACTTTTGGTCAGTTATCTTTTTAATCGCCAAAAGATAAATGAGAAAAGATTAGACATTTGAGTGATATAATAATAAATGAAATAAATTAAGCAGACAAGGAAGAAGTTTGCTATATCTAAAAAAGATAAATGAAGGGCCGGCTGGATGGACTAGTGACTGTCAGGCCCCGGGGAATCCTTCCTTCTCAGCACGCCAGGCAGGGTTGGTGTGCTCAGAAATCTCCATTTGAAAAGATCCTCCTGGGTCAGGGCAGTCCCAGACAACTGCTCTGGAATCTCAGCAGCCTAGAGATTCCAAGCTACCTAAACACAAAGGCAAGAGGAAGTCCAGTGCAACTCAATAGGTACAGAATGGCCAGGCTGCATTCTCATGTAAATTCCTAAGTTGATCCAAGAAAAGAACAGATCCGCTTCTAGCCTTCTCAGGAAAACCAAGGCACAAGGGTGGCCTTCCTTACTGCTAAGCTCAATGTAAGCACTGAAGTCCATCGCTCATGACCACAGAGGTGCGAGCCAAGGACTGCCCAGTGTTCCATGAGTAATCAGGAGCCCATGACACATGGCCCTTTGACAATGGGTGATCTTTATCACGACAGGTAAAGATTCAAGATTCAAGGCGGTCTCACCGTTCTTTGAACATTGGGTTTGTAACCTGCCACAAATAAAAGATCAATGAAGAGTGGTCTGGTAAATGAGAGCTGGCCCATAACACTGTTTTCAGGGTTTATTTCCATATCTGAAGCAAGGGTCCCAGACGAGAGAATCTTGTTTCTTGGGTGAAGAAAAAAAGTCCATTGGCTCGATTCCTAGACTTGGAGTCAGAACTGGGTTGATTTCCCACCTCTGACTGTCATTGGTTGGGCTCCTTGGGATAAGTAACTGAACCTTTCTCAGCCCCAGTTTCTTTTTTTTTTTTTGCTTTTTTTTTTGGAGGGGGGAAGATAGGGCAATTGGGGTTAAGTGACTTGCCCAAGGTCACAAGGCTAGTTTTTTTTTGTGTTAAGCATCTGAGGCTGGATTTTTTGAACTCAGGTCCTCCTGACTCCAGGGCTGGTGTTCTATTCACTGCGCCACCTAGCCGCTCTTTATTTTCTTTACTTCTTTATTTTTAAAACAGGAAGAATAACAGCTATAGATACTTTAGAAGGTTGTTGAGAGGCTCAAAGGAGATGATATATGTAAAACATGTTGCAAGATTTCAGGCACTGTAAAATTTATAATATACAATGATAACTTATTAACATCCAATATTTGGAGGTCGTTCACTTGTTTCAGTCCTGTCTGACTCTTCATGGTCCCATTTGGGGTTTTCTTGGCAAAGACACTAGAGTGATTTGCCATTTCCTTCTCCAACTCATTTTACAGATGAGGGAACTGAGGCAAACAGGGTGAAGTGACCTGCCCAGGGTCACACAGCTAGTAAGTGTCTCAGGCATGATTCAAACTCAGGCATTCCTGTACATTGTCTATCAGGTCACCTTGCTGCCCCAAACCACCAGCTAGAGATTGGAAATAGTGATCATTTTCAGATTAAACTGTGCCAGCAGGGTGCTGATTCTGATGTCAGAACATGACTGAGGAAGGCCTGGCTCCCAAATGTGTGACATGGGCTTTCAAGAGAACAGTCAGTATGTGTTGGTATCTCTTCCTTCAGAGCCAACAACAAAAGGCTTTCTCTGCCTTTACCCAGAAGTACCAACAGAGCTCTCCCTTGTTTCGTCTTATTTTTCCAATGTCTCTGTTCAGCCTTCCAAAGATTTTCATGGTGGGCCTTGACTCGCTTATTTCCCCTATGGGGTTGGTCACTAAAAGTTCCTGTAAGAATTGGATTATCTTCCCTCTTGGGAGGTAGATGGGAAGGGCCTACAACAGCTCTTTCTCAGACATCCTCTGACAAGTGGGGCTCCTCAGTCTGCTTTTCTTTCTTTGTGGAGGCTTTTTTTGGAAGGTAATTGGGGTTAAGTGACTTGTGCAGGGTCACACAACTAATAAGGGTCAAGTGTCTGAGTCTGGATTTGAACTCAGGGCCTCTTCACTCCGTGGTTGCTACTCTAGCCACTGTACCCCCTAGCTGCCCCTTGCTCTTCTTCAGGAGTATTTCAACCTCCTTCTAAAGCCATCAGATGATCTCTAGTTATTAAATGGCTTAGAGGCACAGGTCAAGCAGAGGTATAACGGAATTCTATTAGGAAACCCAATCACCTTCTCCTCAGGTTACATTTTTATCTCTACATCTTGGGCTACTGTAGAGAAAATATTAAGTTCATTATCTTTCCTTAGTGTGCCAAGGTTCAAAAGTCAGCAATGACTACAGCTTTAAAAAAATGGCATTTTATTCCAAATGGCTAAAACCTTACGTTTTTGAAGTGACTTTCTAAAAAGGGTTGGGTTATTATGTGTGTTGTCATCTACAAATCAAAAGAGTTTTATTTTTATCCAACAAAGGAAGATTCTGAAAATACTGAACCTTTAAAAAAATAGTCCTATTATCAAATTTCTTTTTAATTAGATAGGAGAAGCCCCTTAATAGCTAAGGAAAAGTTTCAACCAATCAACAAAAAATTGATCCAATGCCTGCTACATACAAGAGAAAAAAGAACAGTCTGTAATTTCAGTGAGCTTCCATTCTGCGGTGGGGAGATAATATGAACACATGTGAGTACAGGCAAAATCTACGTGGAATCAGCACAAAGCAGCTGGGAGGGGGGCGGTAGCAGCCCTTCATACAGACGGTGGCATGTGAACTGAAGTCTGAAAGGAACAAGGGAATCAGGGGCGGCTAGGTGGTGCAGTGAATGTAGCACCAGCCCCGGAATCAGGAGGACCTGAGTTCAAATCCAGACTCAGACCCCTGACACACTTACTAGCTGTGTGACCTTGGAAAAGTGACTTAACCCCAATTGCCTTGCCTTCCTCCCTCCAAAAAATAAATAAAGAAAGAAAGGTATTGAAGAGGCGAGGGTGAGAAGAGGGTGTGTTTCAGGCTGGCAGGACAGCCTGGCAAAGGCAGAGAGATAGTGTCAAAGGGCAGGTGTGAGAGGATGATGGTGCAGAAGATCCAGGTTCAGATCCTGACAACGGGTCACTTAGTCTCCTGTAGCCTCAGTCTTCTTATCCCAAACGAGTAGGTTGGACTCTACAGATTCCCTTCCCAACTCTAAATATCTGATTCTATTCCAAGGACAGAAAGCCAGACTGGGGCCAGAAGGCAAAAGGCCTGACGAGCCAGTCAGCGAAGTTGGCATGGGGTGAGTGTTGGAGGAGCCGAGGAGGAGGCCTGGATGACTGCAAGGGGTGGGGGATGTGCCCCCTTGGCAGAAAGGGAAGAGATAATGAGTTTTGCTTTGGAGAGGCCGAGTTTGAGTCACTTGCAGGACATCCAGGAGGCAGGTGTGTCATGCTGGACTGGAGTTGGGGGAGAGCCTGGGGCTGAATATGAAGCTGAGGAGTCACTTGCATGGGAAGCCAGGAGGTCACGTGGTCAGTCTTGCCTAGAAAAGTCAGGTCTCTAAGGGTGGCCTGTGTAAAGCTAGGGCTGGGCATGTCATGAAGAAGTGGGCACAAAAGCACTCTGGGTACGCTTGCAGCACGGGCAATAATAAATGAACCGCGTCCCACTTGTATCACTTGTCACGTATTCTCACTGAATCTGGACCATGGGGCTGTGGGCTTTGGGAGGCAGGGTTCGGTCACCAATGAACAAGGCAACATCTGGCCAGTTACCTCCCTTCTGCTGCCCCCTTTCTCGGGCTGAAGAGGCGGATTACTCACGGGCCTTTCCTCTTAAAAAACAGTAATAGAGGGATTGCGTGCTCCGAGAATTATGGAAGAAGGTCAGATGAAACATTTTTGTCACATGATACTCTACTTGTCCTCCCAATGGGGCCCTGGTTCCCACGTGGCAGGGGCTGCTCCAGCTGTGAAGCCAGATGCTGTTGGGGGGGGGGATAAGGCCACCTGGGATATGAGAAAGGCATCCCACTGAATCTTACTAACTTCCACTTTTGCAACTTAAAACAACTGCCCATAAGGGAGCAAAAATGACCTGCCATTTTGGGATTTCTGTTAATAATATGAAAGCATCAAATACCTGCCCAGAGCTCTGAGGTTATGTGAGGGGCCAATGGTGAAGCCATTATACAGACGGCGGCCAATGCATCCTCGAATTCTGGACTGTGTAGAACGACTTTTTGAGAAGTTTGCTATGGAAGAAAAGGAAAAAAAATGTTAATAATACCCTCAAGGCATAAAAGCTTAAGAATATATTCTACAGTGACCTAGGAATGATGAGTAAAAAGTTCAGCTTTCCATCTTTTCCCACTGTGTGACAAATCTCCATCCATCTACCATGTATACTTTAGAGAACTCCTCTCAGGTATTCTCAGACTCTAACATCCTGCGACCCCTCTGGGCCTGCTACCAAAGGCAAAGGAAGAAACAAACAGACCACTCAGCTTTCCCTGATATCACCTGTTCATTTCAGAAATGATCAGGTTTACACCTGAGGCATAAAACTGGGAATGGAGAGAGGAGAGAAATGAGAACACGGCAAGTGGGCCAGGATGCAGCGTGGAACATATATGGGAGGGGCAGCCAGGAAGAGAGTGAGATGGGAGCCCTGATATGGTCCGAGGGAGGAGCAGTGCTCACAAGTCACACCCCGCTCAGCATTTCTCCTGACCCACTTAAGATGCCACCAAGATCTCCCTTGGGATTAAAATAATTAGGATACTTTGGCTAAACTTTAAAGCTGCATTTTGTATGTAAAAGGTGAAAAGAAAGGTACATGGATGAGTCTATTTCATTGTGTGAGAGGCAGAAGGGACTCTGACAGAGACTATGAAGAGATATGGCTATTTTCCTGAGAAATGTGAAGAACACTGACCTTCACAGGTAGAGCCAGGCTCATTGCTACAAAGACTGATTTCAGAGGCAGAACCTCTCTGATCCAGTCAAAGTCTAGAAATACAAGTGGCAGTGAGGACAGCTAAGACTGTGTGTGCACTGTGACCCTACACAGGTCCCATGGCCCCCTCCCCCCAACCTCCGCCAATGTAAAATGAAAAGGCTTGATTAGATCATACATACTTCAGGATTCTTCCAACCTAAAAAATGTTCAATTCCATGACTAAGTTGAGATTTTATATATGTATATGTGTGCATGTGTGTATACATATATAATATATATGTATACACATATTTTTAAAAGCTAGAAATTTATTTTTATAAATTATCCAACAATATAGTTAATTCTAATTCTGTTTAAGTATTTTTTCACCATTTCTCTTTTCTTTTCACACTAAAAGTTTTCAGAGTTTGATACATCACACATTGTTGGCTGGATGTGGGATGCTCACTGAATCTGCTATGAGTGAGTTAGAAAAGTCAGAAAACTTACCGAGAGTGCATTGCTGAGTCCCATCAGGTGTGAAATCACAGAATTCAGTAAGAAATCTTCTGTGAAATGGGTAGTAACCTAGAGGTGAAAGGCATCCACTTTCATTAATATGACTTTTTATGCCATAATAGAATTCTTTATTTCAAGACTTGAAGGATTTGAGGCTTGATCACTGTGTATGTTCCCTCCCCTGACATGGATTTCAAACCCTTTACAGAACTGCTGATTATCCAAAAATGTTCAATTAGATGAGTCTCATCTTGGATGATATGAATCAATGCTGTGATTCTCTAACCAACAATTAGTCACTTCCTGACCCTGTCCTACCTTCTCCTGCACCTTCAAACATGTCTGATCTGATTCCTCGCGATATCTCTGTGTCTGGAGACCACTGCCTTTCTTCAAGGCCCAGATGGGATGTCCTCTTCCCCACAAAGATAGAAGTGACCCCTCCCCAAAGCTTCCATGCCATTCTAAGCTCTCTTGTACTTAGCCCATGCTAACTTAGATAATATTTGTTTATATTACATGCTAATGCTTTAAATAGATGGTTGGTTCTCTGAAGGTAAGAACTTCATCCCTTTTCATCTTTGTACTCCCCAGTATCTAGCATGGCGATATGTACATAACACCATTTTAACAAATCTTTGCTGAATGAATGTACACACATGATCTTGAATAGTTAACACAGGAGCTGCTAAAGAGAATTCTGATACAAAGAAGTGTCTTTAATGAAGCTTCAAAACTCAACTCTTTTTCCCCAAGTGTGGAGGGTATCTTAACCAAATGAGGTCTTTCTTCCCTAGCTCTTCCTGATGTGTTCTGATAACTGCAGATCATTCATAGACATGTACGTAATTAGTGTACACATGAATATTTGATACATCAATAATGTCATGAGGACAAGCCCTATATGGGTCAAACCCTCTCTGTCACAGAAGTAGCCACGAGAAAAAAAGTCATGCCCTCCCCCCTCTCCCTCCAGGTCAGTCTGGTGATGAGACCCCTTGGACAATAGACAATCCACATCCACAAACAGGCCAGGGCTTGAAATCCTTCCAGTCTGGCAGCATGTGTCAGAGGCTGGGGTAGCCCTCAAGGAGCCAAGCTTACTTCTACTCTAGGGGAGGTTCTTGGTATCTGAATATAGACTCTAAGTATTCTTATGTAATTCATATATAACATAAGTATTCTTATATTGTTTGGACCATGTTTTGATCAGTTCCATCCTTTGTTAGACCTCAAACTTTCTGAAAGTAGCCTATCCTCCTCTACAACACTTAATACAGTGTTACTCAATGAACAAAGTGCTTAGTAGATGCCAAGTACTCTTCTAGGTACAAAAATGAGCCAGTTCCTGCCCTCAAGGACCTGACATTCTACTTCTAACATGTATGAAGATAAGTACATGGAATGTCATTTGAGGAGAGAAAGGACACTAACATGTGGAGAGATCATGAGAGGCCACACTGAATTGGGGACACTCAAGATGCTCCTCGGACAAAGATAAGAATTTTGCATGAGGAGGGAGGCGGGAGAGGGAAGGCCCAGTTAGAAGAGCTAATAAGTAATCCAATTTGGCTAAAGGAAGAAGAGATAATGTTAACTATGTCTAGAAGGGCACACACAAAAAAACTAATATGACAGACTAGCTAGAGAGCAAGAACTCTCTGAACCATATTTTGGATGGCCCAAAGAAGTTGCTGAAAAAAATATAATTAAAAACAAAGATGTGGTGGGTGGTTTGCTAGATGTCCCTTAACAGAAACCCTTGGTTAGATGCCCTTAATCCACTGAGGAGAAGGCTAAGATTATTTTTCACGTAAGAAACATGGGAGTAAGACAAGAAGAATAATAAAAATTGAATGAATATATCTTTTTTTCCTGCTCACTTTCACCTTTAGCAGAAAAATGACCGTGACACCTCTTAAAAAATTCAATATTGCAAAATCTACTAAAACATCACAATCCACTGAATTAAGTAATTAAAAATCTTGGGGCACAGAAAATAAATATTTAATGATAAAATAATTGCTCAAGCATCACTCAAGTTATTAAATTCATTCAGTAAATTATTAAAACCTTCCACTGAACATTAAAAAAAAGAAACCTGGAAAAGGATCATTAAAAAAAGAGCCACTTGGGGCAGCTAGGTGGCTCAGTGAATACAGCACCAGCCCTGGAGTCAGGAGGACCTGAGTTCAAATCCGGCCTCAGACACTTAACACAAAACTAGCTGTGTGACCTTGGGCAAGTCACTTAATCCCAACTGCTCTTCCTTCCCCCCTCCAAAAAGAAAAACAACAAAAAAAGAGCCTTGAAAACAGGGCCATTGTAGGTTAGGAAGGAGAAATGTTTCCATGTTGATACAATTATGTATTTGGGCCCAAGTAAATGAAAAATTGGTTGAACTTAAAGGCTTGAATCAGCATATCTACAAACCAACTTTCATCTTTTTCCACTCAAATTTGATGACAGAGGAATTCTGGGTATGGGCTAGATGCCCAGCAAGGAAACATTTATAGAATTTTTAAGTTCTTTCTTCCAAGGATTTGTAACATTTTTTCTTTTTGCTCTCAAAAGCAGCTGAATGTCATAATACTGTCAAAAAAATTTTTGGTTAAAATAGTTACTGAATCTACCCTTATGTTTTTTTATGTAGGAAATGGTATTATCATCTCCATTGCCAAAATGTGATAGCTGGACTTTGAAGCTACTTATCTGCAAAAGGGAGCTCTGTCACAGGACTCACAAGAGTCATGACCCATTTGAAAGACCTCTAGGCTTGGGGTTGGAAAAGCTGGGTTCAAGTTCCCACCTCAGAATCTCAGTGTCTTTATCTGCAGACTGAGAGGGCTGGAGGAGATGGTCACTAAGGTCCCTTCTAGCTTGAGAAACCCAGGACTGACCACACATCTAGAAAGGACAGAGTTCTCAGAGGCTGTCTAGGCCCAACTCCTTATTTTATGTCTGAAGAAAATGAGGCCCTGTCTGAGGTTACCCAGGTAGTGCTGGAGGTGGGATAACATGTCATGATTTTGCCTAATTTTAATAGTTTGAGGATTTCTGGTTTCATTGGGGTCAGTCCTCTCACTCCCAGTGAAGGGCACTGCCTTTCTGTATTTTAACAGATCATCCCTATGAGTTGCTAGGTCTCCATAATCCATGACTTCGCTGCTAACTTGGCTGCTTGTTATAAACCTGTGATTTGAGCAAGGTTGGTTCTTGGATTAAGAACACAATCTCTTGCTGGGTGGCTACTTGAAGCTTTCATGAGTCAGGAAGGTCTACCTAAGCTCCTTGGGATCCATGGACACAGCAGCCCTTGAAAACACAGGGTTGCTTCTACTTTTCAGTCAGATCTGTGATTGTATTGGTATAGAGAAGGTCTAGAAAAATAGAGAATTCTCCACTAATGGGCATCAGCAATCCTCAAACTGAGAGTCTCAGGGAGTTTCCCAGGGGCATGGAACAGTAAAGGGACTGCCCCCCCCCCCCCGGGTCATCCAGCTGGTATGTGTCAGAAGGGGGGATGTGACCCCAGTTCTTGCCGAGGCTCTAATCAGCACACCACTGATGCCTCTCTAAAATAAGACTTCAGTGGTGGTATTAACATAATGAGAATGCAAAAGTTCATTGTTTAGGTTAGCTGTGTGTTTGTTTTTGTAACAGTGAAGCTACATTTGTCTAGATTACAACTAAGGAGAGACAAATGTTTTAAGACCTTCTGGAGCCTCACTCCTGAAAGGCAACTTTAATGTTATTTTCTTCACAGGACATTCCCTCCTGATGATGTGTGTTGTGGAGACCCAAGCTGCTACAGAAGAGCTATGGACGAGGCCTAGGCTGCCACAGTAAGAAGGCACTGCAGACAGGGGCAGAAGGTGGAATCAAGACCATTGATTCTGAAGTCAAGGTCCCAGAGGGAACCCAAGGTCTGGGCAGAAACACTATGGAAATCAGACAGGGCTGACCAGCATTGCTGTGCTCTGGGCCCGCGAGGGCTCCTGGCTTCTGACCTGGGACACGATGGAGTTCTTGTAGTCTCCAAGCTTCCTGGCTTCTGCCTGCTCCTTGAGGCTCAGCAAGTGAGGGTTGGGCACCTGGCCAGAAGCCCTGGCCTCAATGAACCTGGTTGTCACCGACCAGAGGCGCTGCTGCCACCTCAGCACCCCGGGGAGAGCATCAGCTGAGGACAGCACCAGGAAATGGGAAAGAACAGGAGATATTTGGTTAATTTAAAAACAAACAGAAAAGGCAAGTGTAAGAATGAGGCTGCCTTCTCTCCTGCCCATTGGCTATCAGATGTGTTCCCCCCATACTGTGAGGGAGACAGGAGGATCAAAGGCCATGGGGCTCACTCAAGACTGGGGCTAATCAGAGCAACCTGGAGGACTGGTCCTTCCATTCACATACCATGCCCATTAGGAAAGGGACAGAGAAATGACAACAAGGTTCATTTTCAGCCAGCTCTCAAACTTAAGGTATGGACTATGTGCAACAAGTCCCATTCCTTCTCTTTGCTTACTTACAAAGCCACAGAGAAATCAATCATTAAGGGACTCCCTTCATCTTTAGGAATAAAGAAAGTGATGCCTGGAAAGGTTTAGTGACTTGCCTAGGGTCTTCCATCCTCCCATTACCATTTCTTGGGCAAGTCTACCTCTGGACTCAGATCATACAGATGGTAACGACAGAATGAGAGGCTATTACATAATCTATTCAGGGACAAAACAATCCTAAGATAATTATTCCTGTTAAGTCGCTTCTAATGTCAAGGACCTGAAGGATGGCAGATTTCTTCTGAGGGTGATCTGGAAGCTGGCTTGGGACAAGCTCCCCTTGCTAAGTCCTTTAGGCTGAAGGCAAACCAGGTTTGGGGCAGATTTCTCAGGCCCCTTCTGGGAGGGAACGGCCTCTTTGGACTGGAGCAGCCCTGTGGCCAATACTGGATGAAATCAGCTCATAAGGCTGAGTACGGGGCAGATTGGTCTTGGCCTCACTGGATGCTACTGGATGCTGGTCTTTCCTCATTCTTGTTACTCTCAAAGATTAGCTCAGTCCAGACTCCTTCATGGCCTGAAGCAGATTTCCCTAAACAAGCACAAGAGTGAGTGGCAGGATGACGCACTTTTCACATTCCACAGGAGATCTTTCTCTGGAGGGGCCGCAAAAAGCATGTACAACCTCACAGTGTCAATCCCATACTGCTTCACCACTTCCTCAGGATCAATTCCATTGTACTTGGATTTGCTCATTTTTTCCCACGTCACTTCTAACTTTTCTTTGGTTTTTGCATGAACAGGTTCTTTATCTAGAGAGAAGAATTATAATATTATCTGGAATAAAGAATTCTGTCAAACCGATATACAAAAGTGATCATTGCATGTGTGACAAGCAAAAGTGTCCATTTCAATAACCCTTACCGTTTATATGATACATGTCTTAGTCTTTCTCAGTGTATTGTACTTTGAAAAAGGTTTTTTTCAAATAAAACCCACCCCCACCCTACTACCTCATATTTTTCAGGAGCCATAGCACTGCAGGGGATTAAGAGCTGAAAAGAAACTTATAGAACATATCATCTACATGGCTCATTTCATGAATGAAGAAATGCAAGACCAAATAGCCAGCACATATGTGGTGGTGGGGGACAATGACAAGATGCAGAAGCAGAGAATGCGAGAGGTGAGAGGGACTTTGGAGAATCATCCAGTTCCATCCCCTCATTTGATGGAGAAGGAAGATGGTGCCCAGAGAGAGGACACGGTTTGTCCCAAATGAAGCAAGGACAGTCACTGCAATATGAAAGTGCATTGTATCTGCTATCTCCTCAATAGCAAAACAGTCATTTACTTTGTGTTCATTTTAAAAGATGATTTTATGTTCACTCAAATGACTAGGGAGAAGAGTAGGGAAGAATACATTAGTCTTTGTTTTCTAAGTCTCTTTGTTCTGGATTTAGGGCAAGCATTCAACCATTCCCTGATCTTTCCACCTGAAGTGCTGTCAATTAAAATTCCTCGAGGCAGAGAGAATGGTAAGGAGGGAAGGGAAAATAGCTGGATGGGAGAGGGAGAAAGGAGACAGGGGCTTGGTCAGGGCCCTGGGGACCTACAGGAAGTTTATTCTACAGTTTGTCTCGGGCCTGTTCATTGCCTTAAAGAAGTGCTAGATTCAGATTTTCTAAGGCTCTAAGGAACCTAAAGACCTGGTAGGGGGCCTCGATCTACGGGTGGTAGCAGTAGGGGACCTCTTGGCTCAGTTCTGCCATGGCTTGTACACAATGAGGCAACCTTTGGGTTGTCCAACACTCTTTAGGGTGATGTTCTACAGGCGGTGCTGCTCGTGCTGGCCAGATGCAGCTCAGAAAAACAACAAAATCTTGCTGAATCAATGCTGGTGCTATTTGATGACAAATACATTCCCTCCGAGAACAGGGATCGCGTCCTTCTCTGTCCTTGTTCCCACCATCCCAAGCTCAGTGCCTGGCACATAGCAGGGGCTTCCTGAATGACTGTTGATCTGGATGAGTTTCAGAACTGGAAATGACTGTAGGGATAGAATCCAAGCCCCACATGGAGAAGTGGTGATAGGGAGGTCGAGTGAGCTCCCCATGGCCACACAATGAGACAGTCTCGGGTTGAGGGATGGCAAGGCCAGTGTGTTTTGGTCCTAGACTTGTCAGGCACCCACGACTTGTAGCAGACCTTCTCCAAGCCAGCCTCGGGCTTTCTGGCCGCACCTGTGCCACACGTTCCATATTGTTTCTTACCAGTGAGATCAACTTCCTCTCTCTTCAGATACTGGCCAGATGGTAGACGGAAGGTCTGCCCTTTGATAAGGCCTTGAACCAGCAGCTTATGAAAAGGCTCTCTGAGCAAAGATAAAAGGAACAGGAAAAGGTGTGTAGGAAATGAACACTGAAACAACAACAACAAAACAGATGTGAGCTTTCTGAAACAGAGACAAGTACGCACTGATCATACCTGGAGGTGAATGGCTGCCCCTGAAAAACCTGTAATGATCACACTTGTGAGCAAAGGGCCCCTGCACTGCACAGAGGCAAAGAAGCCAGTGTTTGTTGAGTGCCATCTCCTAGAAGCAGTGTGGTGCCGTGGAGATTCCCACTGGGACCCTGGGTTCAAATCTTACCTCTACTTCTTACAACCTGTGTGACCTTGGCCAAGCCACTTACTTCCCCATCTGGATCTCAGTTTCCCCACTTGGGGGGAAATAAGGGGTTTAACCAGATGCTCCTCGGGTACCTTCCAAATATACATATTCCTGTATGTCTAATCAGGGACTAGGCACTGTGGAGGCCCCAAAGAAGGGTCCAAAGCAGTGGTTCTCAACCTTCCTAATGCCTCGTCCCTTTAATACAGTTCCTCATGCTGTGGTGATCCCCAACCATAACATTATTTTCGTTGCTACTTCATAACTGTAATTTTGCTACTGTTATGAATCGTAATGTAAATATCTGATATGCAGGATGTATTTGCATTGTTACAAATTGAACATAACCCACAGGTTGAGAACCGCTGGTCCAAAGGCATGTGTTGGCCTTAAGCAGCTCTCACCAGTTTGCTCCCTGCTATTTTAGGACCATTTAAAGCCAAATAACAAAGTATACACTTTTCCTATTATAAATAATGTTAACAGCTACTCCACAACTATTTTAATTCTAATCTGAAATTAAGTATATTCTTTTAGATGGCAAGCCTAATCAATTTAGCTTTGAAATATTTCTGAATATACTGATTTAAGTTACTTTGCAAAGAAAAGACATTCACTAAGAATATGTACTTAATTCACACCTTTTAAAAAAAAGACAACAAAGAATCTCCAGGCTTGCGCTAGGCAGACCTATGTTTAGATCTTAAAGGCGACCAGCTGCTTTGATAGAGCAATGCCCACAGTTCTGACATCCATCTGGAGGGGAGTACCTTTCAATGTGCAAACCCAGCTCCTTTCCTTGACTCAGGCCATTAACTAGGATGCTTTTTACTGAAAAATGCTAACACAATTAACCTCAAAGAGACCCAACTTGCAGAAAACCAACTTCCAAGGACGGAATCCAAGGAAATCTCATGGCCAGTTTAATAGGCGTCTTATCTTGCTTTACAATGCCACTTAATTTGGACAGGTTGTGACTAGGAACAAGCAGTGGGCCTGAATGACCTGCCAACTGTCACTGTTCCTTTAATCCTAGTGATGAGAAAAGAGGCAATTAAAGATGAAACTTTTTACTGGAGTATTGGGGAAAAAAGAAAGGTGCCAGAAGGGGAAGGGGAGGGTCACTCAGACCCAACAATGGATCTCTTGGCATTTTCTGAGCCAGTCCCTCTTCAGCACTGCTCACAAGTGACCTTCCAGGCTCTACCGGCATGCTTCCCTATTTCCCTGACCTTTTTTCTCTTCTTTTTTTGGGTGGGTGGGAGGTGATGGTGGGAATATGGAGTTGGGAGAAAGGAATTACAGCAGTGACTGGAATACTGATGCAAATATATCACTCACTTGAATAATTCCTTCTTCTTGCTGCCAGATCCTCCAGGTTCTGCCACCCTTCCTCCCTTCCTCCCTCCCGCCTGGTGACAAGAGTTAAAAAAGGGAAGGTACTCATTTTCGGTGCAATGACTACTCCATTAGTGATCCCACTTGACCCCCCCTAAGAAAAATTTCAGAAAGGGTACCCATGTGAAATAAAGGAGGACTCCCTGACAGGAGGTACCACATGTCCTGTCTTTCATGATGGCAAGAGTTCTTGATGCCCAAGGTTAAAGTGAACTGTCCTAAACCAGATTAGGAAAGAGCACGACAATTGTCTTCAGAAGCACTAGGCAGCATTTCGGCAGTGCAGTTTTCAGATTATAGAAGCTGGGCTGTTCTTGTTTGGATTTCTGAATCTGCAAAGCCCTAAAATGATTTGAGCTGAGCTTGGATAAAAGCCCTACATAAATGGCATGAATCAATTTACTCAACAATACAGACAGCATCCAGCAGCACTTATTAGCACCTTCCATCTGTCAGGCACTGGAGGAACAAAGACAGAAGTCCATAGTCCTTGCTCTGAAAGAGCTTACTTAGTGCAGGGAGAGAGCAGGTACATAGGAAATTAAGTATGAAATCACTTCTGGAGGGGAGGACACTAGCATCTGGGGTGAGGACAGACTTCCTGCAGGAGGTGACATGTGAGCTGAGCTTTGACTGAAGCCAGGGAGGCTTAGAAGCGAAGGTGAGGAGGGAGTGCATCCAGTCGCAGGGGATGGATGGCCTGTGCAAAGGCTCAGGGATGGAAGACAGAACAGCAACTGGGTCATTTTGGCTGGACTGTATCGTAAGTGGAGGAGAGCAATGGGCAACAAACCTGGAGACGTAGGCTGGAGCAAGTCGATCAGCAAGGACTGCCTTGCAAACACAGCTAAAAGCTGATGGTCCAAAGAAAAAGCAAAGCCATCTAAGTTTCCCAATGGGCTTTCATTCTAATGGGAGAGACAATGTATACACAAATCGATAGATATGAGATGTGTGTGGAGTCATCTTGGGAAGGATTTTAACATGCCCCAAATCATTAATGGTAAAGAAATGCAAATTATAACAGCTCTGAAGTTCTATTTCATACCCATCAAACTGACAAAGGTGACAAGGGAGGAAAACAGTTGTTGTTTGAGAAAACAGGCACAATGATGTACTGTTGGTAGAGATGTGTGAACTGGTTCAATCATTTTGGAGAATAATTTTGGGACTATAACCCAAAAGTCACTGAATTTCAGCCTAGGCAAGAATGAAATCACGGACAGAAGGGAGGCCTCAGAGACAGGACAGTATTTATAGCAGCATTTTTTGTAGTAGCAAAAGACTGGAAACAAAATAGATGCCCATCAGTTGGGGAATGTCTGAACAATATGGTGCTCTGTGAATGTAACAGAATATTTCTGCTTCACAGGAAGTGATAAATATGACAGATTCAGATAAAGAGGAGGCGTGTATGAACTGATAGTGAGTGAAATAAGCAGAATAATCTATGTGAGGACAACAATATAAAGGATAACAACTCTGAGAGACTTCGGAATTCTGATCAAAGCAGCAAACAATCGAGACTTCAAGGCATGGATGACGAAACGTGCCTCCCACATTTTGACAGAGAGGTGCAGAAGGACGTGTGTGTTCTCAGATGTCTGATGTGCTGATCTGTTTGGCTGGATTAAACGCTTTTTTTTATGGAAGGGCTTCTGATCAGAGGTGGCTAGTGGGCAGTGATAAAAGCAAATGCAAACCATATTCATAACACAGGTTTTTAAAATGCAAAGAAAACCAAAAAAGTACAGAAGAGAACAAAAGACAAAAAGAGCGGCCAGGGAACCACTCAGGTACACACCTAAACACAGAATCTTCTCAGTGTCCAGCAGAGTGTGTGTTTAACACACAAAGAGGTGTTTAAAATACACACACACACATATGTATGTGTGTGTATATACAGACACACACACACAAATACACACACAACATATTCTCCCTCAACAAATTACTGTATATACTAGAAACTGAAGGTTTCTTATATAAGCCTTTCTTGTACTTCTTTGTATACTGAAATGTCTGTTTGCTGATGATTGTTAAATTCACAATAAAAAGAATTAGTTCAAAAAGTTAAATAACACCGGGTTTAGGTGCAAGGCAGGGAGGTTCTGGAGGGGAAAAATTCCAAATGAAGGAATCTGAATTTTCTCCTAGACCCAGAGGGAGTCGCCAGAGCTTCTTACGCAGGTTAATGACGTGGTTAGATGGTACTTTGGGAAAATCAATGCGTCGTCTGCATGGAAGATGGATCGGCTTGGGGAGAGGCTGGGGGCAGGGAGCTGAGGAGTGAGGCCATTGTACTAGTCCAGACAGGGTGATGTGAACAGAGGCAAGGCCACAGAGAACAGATACATTATGAGGTAGAAACAAGATTAATGGGAGAAGGTAAACAAGGGAGAAGAAAGAGCTGAGAATGATTTCCTGAGGTTGCAGACATGAAAGCACCTGGATGACGGCTGTGCTGACATATCTGTCACTCAGAGAACACTAGCTTAAGCTAGATGTCTAAAACAGGATATTAAAATTCACATCATGTCATTTCAAAAAGCGACAACAGTATTAATGCTGCTCATGGACGTCAACATCTGACCTGCTCATTTATAAAGCTCGTGACACTCTCACATCTAAGAAACTTTAAAAGCGCCTGACTTCTTTTTTTAATAAACCTCAATATAGATTGCAGAAAAGGAACAATGTGTGCGACTCTAAGCAGTCCATCTTTACATCTCAGGCTTTTGGAGATGGAAGGGACTTCAGTAGTCCATTTAGCTCGGCCCCTGCCCTGGACAGCATCAAAGGGACCCCAGTTTATTTCATTTTTAAGGTGAGATTGTTTATGTTCCTTTTTAACATGCACACGCATGCTTTGCAGTCCAACAAAAGATGCTTGTTCGGGTTGCTTCTGCGGAACGTATCTTCCATTCTTTCTAACTGGTCCCTTGAGGTCACTGGCTTGTTAGTGTTGAAAATGCAGCACCGCTGGTGCACTAGGAGACAGCCCTACCCCAGCCACCCTTCAGAAGCTCTGTCAATGTTTAAAGAGTGCCACTGCCAATTAGTCTGGGAAACTCTGCTCTACTTCATTCTGACCAAATAAATGGGTTTTCTCGTTTACTTTTTTTCTTTTTTACCAGCTAGCCAATAGCATAGAAAATAAGCCTTAAAGAGATCTTATTGATTGAAAATTTTAATAAAACTTCCCTTTCCCTTTCCAGACAGCTAGCCTCCTGTTCTGATCAGAGCTACTTACTGATTTGTGGAAAACTTTTCATGGGGAGCAGGCCATTAACTGCAATGGGGTCGCTCCCACTGAAGGCCAATTTCCTTCTTTAAAAAGGAACATGCCCCCATAGGGAGCATTTAGGTTCTGCACATTTCATCTCTAAAGGCACCTGTAAAGTAAAGAATTAAATCCAAAAGATGACAAGGATCCATCTTTGCAGCTATTCTTTTGTCTGCTGAAGAAATGGAAATCTAAGACTCTCTGACTGCTTAGACTCTGGCCTTTGTTCTTACTGAAGTACCACAAGTATCGTGATGGTCTGCTTGACACTTCAGCGTGGAGGACTGAAGGGAAGGGCAGGAGATGCTGGCCAAAGAATAGCCTCCCACCAAGTCGATCATGGCTACCCTATTCCTTGCCAGCTATTTTTACTGGGAGACAAGTTTTCACTAGCTAACTCGGGGATCTCTGAACATGAAGCACATAATTAAAATTCTTTGCTGACATAGATTTTTGGTTCTGGTGTTGCGAGACAAAATACATTTGTTGTTTTGGTTTTTTTTTCAAAGTAACATAACCGGTAATAAAATCAAAAACCAACAGAAGACAAACAGGGAGACTACAAGTGTTTCTCATACTTCCATTTGTTTCTCATCTCCTTGGAGCAAGGAGAGACAGATAGGCAGTCTAAGTGAGCCTCACAGGTCAGTAATTTTGGGGGGTGGTGTAGGGCAGGGGTGGGTAGAAAATTCAAGCAGCCAAAACTATTTAAAAGTTAGAAAATTCTGTTTTGGCCCTAAGCTCATTGGCCAAGTGCAAACGTAAACCTTCTGCTCCCAGCTAAGACCACTCCATTTAATGTTATTTCTAGGCATGCAGGACAGAAAACATCTGCCGATGGCACACGTATTTGCAGTTAAAAATAGAGATTATGAAACGTCAGTGAAAAAGCAATACTGAATTGTGTTAGGCCCCGTGACTGGATTTTCCTTCTAGACCTAGGTGGGCACGTGATTGGATTTCTGGTCCAAGGGCTAAGGTTACCTTAGAACATGTTTACTGAATATCTTGTCAGAACGACTCACCTGAATGCTTATTTCTAGTGTGTCATTAGTAGGTACAAAACGGAAGTTTTCCTTAAAGAAAAGCTTCTGTTAACAAATGCCACACAACCTGGGTATTATGACGCACATTGCAGAAAGGTTCATGGCCACCACAGAACCAAAGAGACCCAGACTCTAGGTGCCTGCATGTTGTCGTTTTTATTGGGAGCCCCTGCTACTTAACGGGATCTCAGATTTAGAGGTAGAAAGAACGTGAGTGGTCATCACGTCTAATTCTCTTATTTTCCAGACGAGAAAACTGAAATCCAGGAAGATCAAGACCGCCCAAAGTCATGCTGGTAGCAAAGGCGGCAGGGCTGAGTTCTTAGGGCATGGTCTTCCGACTCTAGGCTCAATGGTATTTTCACTCCACCATGTATCACCTGAAAAAACCTTGACTGTGCTTTTAGAATATGTGTAAAACCTTTTGTTGGACAGTTGTGCAAGCTCTTTTTGGGCTCCTATCAGTTGTTCACCTGGTGACCCCATCTAGAGTTTTTTTGACAAAGAGTGGTTTGCCATTTCCTTCTCCAGCTCATTTTACAGATAAGGAAACTGAGGCAAACAGGTTAAGTGACTTGTCCAGGTTCACACAGCTACCAAGTGTCTGAGGCTGGATTTGAACTCAGGTCTTCCTGACTCCAGGCCCAGTGCTCTATGCTATGGCACTTGGAACACAGCTCTATCAGAGGAAAAGTTTATAGAGATAAATTGCAAGGAATACTGGGAAGAATGTTGGATCTGTCATCAGAAAACCTGGTTTGCTCCTTAGCATTTATGTGACCTTGGGCTAGTCCCTTAACCTCTCTGAGCCTGTTTTCTCACCTGTAGAGTAAGGGGCTGCAATCAGTGAACTGTAAGGCTTCTTCTTGCTCTAAAACCCACCATCGCACAATTATTATTGGATTCATAATAGTTTTCTGTCATCGTGCCATCCTGGGAACACTCGGAGGCAGCGGGAGGATCTCTAAGGAAGGTTCTAAGTTTGATGTGAAGGGTTCAGATAACAGGCATTTGCCAGCAACTCTTCCACGGCAGCTATCTCAACAGGGTAAGAGCTATCCTTGTCCTTGTCATACATGACAGGGAAGAGGGCTGGGAGCAGGAAGCTAGGCTGCTGCCTTTCCCAGACCACAGCCATTCTTCCTGTGCTAGACACTGGAACAGAAAACACTGGCCGCCCATAGCGGGGAAGGAAGTGCTCAAGACCCTAACTCCAGGTGAAACCACAGACCCAGAAAGCTAAGCCTGCTCGGGGAGTTCTGCATCTCTGCAAGAAGGTCAAGGACCCAAACACTGTTCTCTTTCAAGGAGTAGAGAGAAAAGAGAGCAGGAAGTAGGAAATCCTGAGGGTAAAGAATTCATAGGAAAGGTACCAAATTATACCAGGTGTTGTTTTCTTGGAAAGTACGTGCATTACGCATTTTTAACACGACACACAGGGATATTAAGTTCTGCCCATTTTGAAAAGAGCAATCTTTCTATTTAAAATACTTTTGTCTCCAGATAGGACTTTATCCACTTGGGCAACTGCAGAACACCACAGTTTAAGCATTTTAGAGTTGTCTGAGTGCAATGATTTGCCCACAGACCCACAGCCAGGATAGGTTAGGGGCTGGACTTAAATGACCCAAATCTTGCTGAGCCCAAGGCCAGCCCTCTACTCAAGGTCCCATGGTGCTTTAACACAGAGCCATGTCTCTGTTCTGACACATAGGCAAGTTTCCATATTGATTAACCATGTCTCTGGGTTAAGCCTGGTGGGTCAAATGACAAATCATGGCAACTACAGCCACCTGGTGGCAGCAAAGGCAAATGACAGATTCAGTTCTTGGGACAAGCAACCCTTCAACTTCAACGTTCAAAGGGATGAAAAGAATCTCCTTCTAAACCTGACTCCCATAGGGAGTTTCCCTCATACATTTAAGGCCTTGCATTTTTAGGTAATTATCTGAGAAAGCGACTGAAGGGCAGAGAAAATGAGAGTTGCTCCCAACTGGAAGATGAATCAGAAATGAAGATAAAAGATCCCCTGAGTAACCAGTAGGAAAAAAATGACTCCACTTATAAAAAAATCTATTTGCACACCCGTTTTTCAGGAACAAATCTATTGTGGGGAGGGAGGTGCACCTGCATGTTGGGGGTTAACATGCTCCTTTTTTTTTTCCTCCACTGCCAGCAGGTTAAAAGCTTTTTGGAAAGTTTGACAGTCTCAAAGGATGAATACTGAATTGTGAGCCTAGGAAAGTAAGCCATTTTCATTCGCTTATGACAGATTGGCTTTTGCCAGAAACATGTTGGTTAAATAAAATGATGCATTAATTCTTCTCCCAGAGGATCACTAAAACTTTGCACCTAAAACAACTCACTTATTGCATGAAAGTGAATGATACAGCGGAAAGGGCACAGGGCCTACAGCTGGAGGACCTGGGTCAGGTATGACCAATGACCTGCCCTACTTGGGCTCCTCTCCCTGGGCCTCAGTTTCCTCATCTGTAAAATGGACTGGATGGCCTCTGACGGCCCAACCCTTTCAGCTCTAGATCTGTGATCCCATGCAATCTGTCATTTTGAAAATAAGGCTTTTAGGTGTCTCTCTAGATGGGATATATTCCTTAAAATTGGTTGTAAGACAAATTTCTGTCTATTGAATCACCATACAACTGAAAAAAAAATACTCACACGGAATAAAATTGGTGTCCTAAAATGAAACGGAATAAACAAACAATGAAGAATGTGGCAATTCTTTATAAATCACACTTGTTCACCAAATATTAACAAAAAACACAAATAACAAAAAAGTATAAAAATACTATACCCAAACTTAAAATATCTCACTCTTTCATCCAACGAATATGAGTGGAGAAGGTGAGCAAAGGACTGGGAGTCACGGCTGACATGAAAACAGGTGACGTTCAGATTTTTTCAATGTGTTCATAGTTTTGCTGATTTCTTTTCTTTCTCTTTAAAAAATAGTTGGAATAAGGGATTTCTCTCAAGGGATAAGGGAGGGAAGGATAGAGGGGAAATCTAGGTGATGTAAAAAGAAAGATATCAATTAAAATCTATTAACTTAAAAAAAATGACACCCTTCCCTTACCCTCAGAGAGCCAGAAACTGTTCCCAAGCTCTTTTCTGCCTGGAGCTACTTGAGTGGGAGGAGGGTCCCAGTTGCTGCCTGTTCTTTTAATTCAGGTCTAATACATATTAGTCATTTTCTTCCACAATCCTTCATTTTCATCTTTTCTCTCTGAAGCTATTCATCTTCTGTGATCTCAGTCGGCAATATTTTTGTAACAACTGCATTAAGGTTTGTTTAGGATGTTTTGTGGAGAGGAGCAGCTTGTATATGCATGTGACAAACCAATGACTAGCTACCTAATGAGGTCTTGGGAGGCAGCACCATCCAAGCTCTAGAGCTGGACATCATCTAGCCCAACCTCACTGGACAGATGAGAACATGGAGGTCGAGGGAGGCTCGATCAGTTGCCTATGGGCACACAGGTCAGTGAGAAAGTACCAGGTGCCAGGCGCCTATTCAAAGAATCACCATGACTGAATTTGTTTTAAATTCTGCAGGTTGTTTTCAGATCTTTGCACACTGGGATGCTTTGTACTCAGTGAGTGAGGACTTAATGGTTGTTGAACTTAGTTGACTTTGTCAAGGTATATTTTCAGTGAAGAAAATGTTAAAACCCAGAGCTGAACCTTCATTGGAGAGTTTTTAAAATGTCCAACAAAAATATATAATAATAACATATATTTTCTTGAATCCTATTAGTGGGTCAGGCAAACATTGTGAGCACAAGCTAACTGGAGCAGATTTAATTTCAGCAAATCCCTCTCTTGGTTCTCCACTTTGATTCCATTATATTGGCATGGTGCTAAAGGAATTTCACTGGACAATCTGGCTACCCGACTGGGAGGTAAAAATATACACAGAAACTAGAAAAACTCTTGCGACACGGCAAACTTTTTACTACTCTGTCTCTGCAACTTAGAAACTTTAAAATGCTCAACCCACATAAGGAAAAAGAACAGACCTAGTACTGAAATCTCTTACTAACAGTGGGGATGACACATACAAATACTGATAAAGCTGCACTTTATCACAGATTTAGAGCTGGAAGAGACTCAGAGATGCAATGCCATCATTTTGGAGTCAAAGAAACCAAGGGTCAAGAGGCAGAAGTGATTTGTGCAAGGTCACACAGGAAGGAAGTGGAGAGCTAGGATGTAAGCCCAGCTGTCTCAGGTCCCAGACTCCAAATTCACCCCTCTTTTCACCAGACAAGTAGCAACAGACCAAACTGGTGGCGCTTACCCTCATGTGTAAAGTCTACTAGGAAAACAGAACTCTTCTTCCTTCTTTCCTTCATGTATCATGTTTCTGCTGAGAGATGCTATTCAATTTCCCACTGACTTTCCAAAGAAATCGAAATGCTTACCTGTGCTTGACCATTTTTTGTGCGTTACAAAAATGGCTCATGAATCTTGCATAGAACAGATGCATCACTGCATGCTCCTTTCCTCCGATGTAGAGATCCACAGGCATCCAGTAATCAGCCATGGCTTTGTCAAAGGGGCTGGAAGAAACGAGTAGAAGAGCATATAAGTGACCCTGCTGCACGCTCATCGGGCAGGTCTAACTCGTGGGTTCTAGACAGGAAAGCACAACTTTATCTGAATATCCTTGAAATAAATTATATCAAGGAATGACGATACTGTTCTTTTAACCGTGTTTTTTCCCCCTGGGTAATTGATCATTTTATTAATAATTCTAGCATTTTGTTAATAAAAGGAATGGTCATTTAGCCATCTCTCTCATTCTCAACACATTTTAAAGGGGAATGACTGGACTTTAACCAGTGTAACAGACCACCTAAACTTTAAACGACAATACTCCCTTTTTAGGCTTGGACATCAGGGTAGGGAGCTTCCAGTGTGCAACCTTCCTCTAGTAATTCAGAACTGTGACCTCTCTATGCCTTCTTTTCAGACCTTCATGGGCTTTACAGCTAAACTGCCTTAGACACTTGACACTTAACTAGCTGTGTGATCTTAGGCAAGTCACTTAACCCCAATTGCCCTGCCTTCCCCCCTCCAAAAACAAAGTAAGTGGTGTATGCGTGTGCATGTGCATGTGTGTGTGCGTGTGCATGTGCGTGTGTAGGAATTTGGGTCATTTTCAGCTCTGACCTCTGGAGGAAGATGACCAAGATGGTAAAAGACCTCTAGATCATGCTGTGATCATGAGGACTGGCCAAGGAAGATCAGGGGAGCAGGCGGTGTTTGATGACTGTTTTCAGATAGTAGAAGGTTGTCTTATAGAAGAGGGATCAGCCTAGTTCTCTTTGGCCCTAGGAGGGGAGAGTAGGATTAAGAGATGGATGTGGTAGAAGCAGATTTCTGCTCAGTGTAAGGAAAAGCTTCCAAACAACCAGAGCTGTCCAAAAGCAGAATGGGCTGCCCTAGAACTAGGGTAGGGGCTCCCCTTCCCTAGACATCCTCATGGAGAGGCCTGGCTGGTGACCACTAGGCACTTGTGCTGTAGGTAGGTAGGGTGGGCAGTTATAGATGAGGTGTGTGCCGTGCTAGATGGCCGGGAGGTCCTTTCCCACAGTGGGACTGAATGCTGATTTTTACCGTCCTCTTCAGTTTTTATCACTGTTACTGGATAACTGAGGCTTTTAGAGTTTCTACCATTAGAGGGCAATGTGGTTTTTACAACAGATAAATGCAGAGGTATTAAAAAAAAAACCCCAAAACATTGGACATTTGAAATCTGAATTTCAGTCCCATACTAAAGGACTGCTATGAAAATTATTAGCCTGTGTGTTGCCTACTGAATGTAATTATGCCTTTTCAGGGTGAACTGTTAAAAGATAATTTGATGACTGAGCCTCCTTTTACTAGGTCTACTCTAATGGATCTGGGACTTCATTGATCTGGACGTCCTTTCGACAGTGTAGTCTGCAAGCTATCCCACTGGCCTATCGAGTGCAACTGTTGCCCATGCACTCTCATCAATTCACCATAGGGGGTTCATCCAATGAGCCCAGGGCCTGCTTCAATTGCTGTGACATTGAGAGGAACACTAGGGTGTCTCAATGTCACCTTCCTTCTCCCTGCCTCCATCCCCTACTCTTTTGATTTTCAGTCCTACAACATGGCTGGCAGAATCTGGATATTAAAAAGATGGGCTTTTGTTGAAGGGAGAAGTTTGTGGTAATTAAGGGCAATTTACTCCCATGGGCGGGGGTAGGGAAACTGTGGCCTTCTAATTCCTTAAGTGTAGCCTTTTGACTGAATCCAGATTTCATCTTTGTTCATCCATCCATCCTTACTCATACTGATGGATGAGCTCTCTAGATGGAATCATCTGGGCAGCAGATATTTTCCATCTGTTGGGCTTTCCCTACGTAGAAGGCGAGAGCCGATTTCTCGGAGGGGTTATGCATCTGGTCCAGGAGGTTCCATTCTGAGGACTGACGTGTGGCTGGGACGTAGCTTTTTGGAAGAGAGCCTATAAGATGGATTGTGGCTCTACTTCAATTTTTTTTTTTGCTTTTGTATTTGTCTCTTTGGAGGGGGGAAGGCAGTGCAGCTGGGGTTAAGTGACTTGCCCAAGGTCACACAGCTAGGAAGCGTTAAGTGTCTGAGGCTGGATTTGAACTCAGATCCTCCTGACTCCAGGGCTGGTGCTCTATTCACTGTGTCACCTCGCTGCCCCTAAACGGTTTTTTTTTTAAATAACCAACAAACAATAAACACACTAGGAAACTGTATTTATTACATCCTTTGTCAATCGTGTGACGACAGAGATGAGGTCCGCTGTGAAATGTCAGCTGTGAAAGGCTACTCCTCCTCTACTGACGCCTCACTGGGGATTCCCTTGCTGTGAAGGCAGACTGCTCTCATAAAAACCTCGTAGAGCTGGGAAGGAAGCACGTAGGCTCGTGGCTGCTGAAGAACTCTCCGTCGCCTTTTTTCAGCATCCGTTAACATCCAGGCCTTTTCCTACGCCTTTGGCAGTTCCTCCTTTCAGAAACCCAGTTAAGTTAGTCCTTCGAGCTCTCAGCAAAGCTGTGGCACTTCTAGCACATGTCTCTGCTGGGTCCATTTGGGTCACATCTCTGCTGTCTCTGGTGCCATTTCTGCCTCCTCTGGGAGCCCACCTGGGACTGTGACGCTGGAGTCCAAAGCTGGTGTCTTTACCCACCAAACTTGATGGTGAAAACATGTGCGGTAAGATGACCTTTGCAGATTCCCCCCCATTTCCCTCCTGTTTGTTGTCCTTTCATTTTAGTTCTGTGTGTGTGTGTGTGTGTGTGTGTGTGTGTGTGTGTGTGTATGTGTATGTGTGTGTGTGTGTGTGTGTGTGTGTAAGTCTGGATCTGTGATTTACCTGATAAAGGAAACTACCCAGGGAAGAAATTCTTCTTCCCACTGTAGATCAGCACCTGAGATCAGATAAAGTTGACACGGACCACACTGGTTTAATTTGGAAGTTCTTAGTGAATTCTCTGTAGAACTTCTCTGCTTATTCATCTTCTACAACGAATGCTAATAAATAGGGTGCAATGATTCTCACGGGTCACCATTTTGCAAACACTTTATCATGAGACATGTCCCAGGAGATGGTGTTTTCTGTTGCCTTCGGGCACAAAATACAATAGACTCTGACAGCTCCTTTATTTACTCTCCAAAGAGAGGCTGAGAGTTGAGCCCAGCTTCCAATTAGCTGCATTCTTCACTTTCTTCAACATGAGAATGTCAAGACAACCATGATTCAGTTCCTCTAGCAGAGGGGCTTTTAAAACCATTTTTGTGTCAAGAGAACAGACCTGCAATCTCACTGGTACAGGAAGCTCTTGGGGAGGTAATTTCCACTATCAGTACACGTCAGCACCTGCTCTTCAGCTTCTAGTCACAGGCTGGGCACTGAGAGGTGAGTCACAGCCATCATTTCTCACACATAGGACTTGAACCCAGGCCCTCCTGACTCTGAGGTCACTTCTCTCTCCACTATACCTTCTCTAGAGGGTAAAATATTAGCTCTTAAAGTCATTGATTCATCATTTAATTTGCTGCAAACTACTAGCATTTTACAGAGTAGTGGAGAAGTTACAAGGAGAAACAAATAAAAATCTGAAATATAAAACAGTAAGGGGAACAAAATATCAGAAGAGCCCTCCAGAAATGGAAAAAAAAGGAGAAAGGCTGACTCTGGGCATGACCAAGGTGAGGCAGAGTTTTTCTCCTTCTGCCTGCTATTTCTTTGGTACTGGACTTACCATTTCCTACCAATCTGAGGGCCTAATGACTCACTCTGCAGAGCACATTCCATGCATTTTCAGGGACAATCCAAACACTGCCAGGAATGAATTGATTTGTAGCTTCTTCCCTGTGAATTCTGGCAGGTTGGTACTCAGAGGCAAGAGGCCTACACGCCTATACCAGGACCACAGTGCTTCAGATCAAATTAATTGCTGCCCCTTTGTCTTAAAAAATGGTTTAGAAATATTCAGTAAATTATTGATCAGCTGGCTAGCAACAGAAGATTAGCAATTTAATTTGGGTAATACTTTTGGAATGTTTCTGGAAGAAAAAAATATCCTCAGGAAGTTTGCTTTCATCAGGGTTTGACAGAGTCCCTTCAAGGGTCAAGAATTATGCTCATATTAATGTAGAACACAGATGAAACAGCAAAGAAGCCATGCCTTTATTTCCCACTGAGAGAGATGGTTATTAAGTAACCAATTGTATCCCCCAAATTTAGCCCACCTAGACCGTTTTATCCATGGGGAGCTGTTGCCCCACCCAACAAGAAAAACCTTACAAAGAGATTCTAATCTGGAGCACTGTGCTCGGCTCAGGCTTGGGTAGGGGTAGATCCTGAGTTTACATTCCCTAAGGCTTGGAGTAGTCTGGGAGCAAGATTAATCAGTCATGTCCCCAGCTCCTTGTTAGAACAGGTCCACTTCTCACTATAGTAATCATTCTTCTCATTAATTGCTAACCAATCAGAGTTGATTGCCACCCTCAGAAACACCCATTCTTTTTTTTTTTTTTGCTTTTTGGAGGGGGGACCGTAGGGCAATTGGGGTTAAGTTAACTTTACCTGTGAGTATTCTGCAGGTCAGTATATCTGTGCCCAAGGTCACATGGCTAGTTTTGTGTTAAGTGTCTGAGGCCAGATTTGAATTCAGGTCCTCCTGAATCCAGGGCCAGTGCTCTACTCACTGTGCCTTCTAGCAGCCCCCAAAACACCCATTCTTTAAAGGGCGTATAAGCATTGAGTGGGTTCTATGATGGGTCTCTGGCATTCCAGAGTGCCACTGACCCCTCTGATTAATTATCCACTAGCATGATTAATAAAATGCTTAATTACCCAGAAACTGTCTCTTGAACTTTTGATACATCATGTCATCATTTAAACCCAGTTAACAACATTCATAATGCTGCTTCTCCATTGAGTAAGGCTGGAGACTTTTTCCTGTTAGTCAGTGGTCTGAAGCATCTCCAAGGATAAGGACCCAAGGTGAGGTGTCACAAGTGTCACAGTGGAGCGCAACTGATTTCTTTTATCTTACTCATTTCTGTACGACTTGAACCAAACACAAGAACCGCAGAAATAAAGGCTGCCCAGGGAATGGCAGAATCCTGGGGTCAGAAGAAACCTCAGGGGCCATCGAGTGTGAGCTGTCTCACGCCGGAGGCCAGGCAAGATAAAGTGCCTTATACGAGTGACAGAGTAAATAAAAAGAAGACCCAGGCCTTTGGGCTCCCAATGTAGCCTTCTAGCACGCCATCCTGGCATTGTGGTGAGAGGAGGCAGGAAAGGAAGGGGGTCTTCTTCAGAGAAGCATGCTTCTTTTGCAAATCACAGAGAGGGGACTATACCTGCTATTTTGGGTTGGAGACAGAGAATCTGAACTTAGGCTACTAAAACGGAAGCACTTAGGTGCCAGGCAAAGGTGTGAAGGTGGGAGAGGAGATGCTGCACACAACTGAGGCTTGAGGCAACCTCCTCACTCATTTTCACTCTTTTCAGTAAAGAATGGCCAAGTGATCTACCTGTGGGAACCAGGGAACTTTACCTGTGACTATTCTGCGGGTCAGTATATCTGAAGTAATACCACGCTGAATCAACAAATGTATCCATGGTGTCAGTCTCTCTTGTGGCAGCACCTTTGCATCTGGAAAGAAATACGACTCAGGGTCAGAAGTTTTCCAGTGGCTTTTGAAGGAAATAAATACTATAAGATATAAAGAGAAAATATACTACAAATTAAAATAATTTGGAAGTTCTACTTTATATCGATTAGACTGGCAGAGATGACAAAAAAGAAAATGGCAAATGCCGAATGGGACTGCAGAAAAACGGGCACATGAATGTAAAAACCCCTGAAAATCCACAGTCAAACCAGCACCGAGGCCCATTGAGAGAAAGAGCTGAACATAGGAAAGGGGACCAGGCCCTTCTCCAAGTGACTCCTCACTGCTTTTTAACCTTCGGCTCCAGCCACGACAACCAGGGAATTCCAGGCTGTAGGAGTTTGTTTGAGATGTGTCTCTGAGGGAAATCCAGTTTCCCACCAATTTTAAGGATATTTTTTAACACTGACTCACCATTAAAACTATCTTTTATTTTGGGGAATAATCAAGCGTAGGCAATATTTTTAGATATGACCTGAAGATCAGGTTATCTTACATTCAGTATTATGCTGTATTCGAATGAACACGCTATAATGTCCTTTTCAAAACAACTGATAAACATTGTTTTATGTCACCTCCATTTCCCATTG
Organism: Pseudochirops cupreus; assembly: GCA_028627135.1. Lineage (NCBI taxonomy): Eukaryota > Metazoa > Chordata > Mammalia > Diprotodontia > Pseudocheiridae > Pseudochirops > Pseudochirops cupreus. Next base: position 551,224,651 of record CM053581.1, on the reverse strand, counting down.
CATTCCCATCTTCTACCCCTTCCAGAAAGTCATATCATGCTCTGTTTATACAATGGATGAAATTTTGGAAGAGAGTAATACCTGCCAAGTTAAAAAAGGCAAGGGCCACCCTGAATTGACAGTATTTTGTTCCAAGATAACACGTGCACTGCTCGAAAGTACCCTCCTGGCACACTGGGTACCAGATACGCTGAACCCTCAGGTAGTCAAAGGATGTTCTCAGAAGGAAGATGGCTCTTCGGCTGCTTCTCAGCAGCCCACCCACTTGTACAACAGCCTTGCCTAACCCCCACTCCCTTCTGCTCCTGTTGGCTTTTAGAGACCAGTGGCCCTGAAATCATCTACCAAGTCTCTGGAGATGTTTTGCCACGTATGACTGATGCTGGTCGGGCCCACGGAAGATGCTCTATTGTCACCTGGCTAACGTCCCATCCTGGAAATGAAACCCTATTGCGACGGATGAGTGTACTTTTCTCAGAATATTTACTGCTGTAGCCTGTCCTTATTTCCAGGCTTCAGGACCCAGGATTTGCTTGATTTGGGTGTTTCCTTCACGCTGTTGACTTCCTGGTTGCCTTGGTCTGGGTAATAGCACTGTCTGTGATCTTTTCTGTTCTTCTAGAATCCTCTCCCTTTGGAGATAACTTGAGAGTCTTTACAAGGATACTGGCCCTGGTGCTGAGTCCCTCACTAGGTGCTGGTCAGTCCTCCTGCCCTCCTGACTTCATCGTCTTCACTGGCATTTACACTGCTTTGTAGAGCGCATCAGTGAGGCCAAATGTGGCGGCCCCACTGCTGTTGATGATGAAAAAGACGGCCATGGAAGTGTTTGCACGTCTGCTTTTTTTAAAAATATGCATCAGTTATGCTCCAAGTTTCATCTATAATAGCAGCCGAGATGAACTGGTGCTAAGCATCCTCTGGGTTCACTTTCCCCTCTACTGCTTTCCCCGGTATCGGTCAGTGTCGGTCAGCCCCTACAGCTTGGTAGGCAGGGTGGTGTAACAGAAAGAACACTGGGTTTGGAGTCGAGGGGCTTGTGGCCATTTACCCACCTACATGACTGGGCATAAAACAAGGGGGTTAGAGGGATGACTTTGAAAGTCTAAGGCCGAAATTTATGATTCTGTGATTTTTTTTATCCCATCTCTCTGTAACGTTTGTAAAACGGGCTTTTATATAAATGGGGTTTGCCCTTGGCTGTCATATCTCCTTGGGCAAAGAGAGTGGCAGCTGTTTACTAGCTAAGGTGGTTTCTGGGGGGCCTTTTTGTTGTACCAATTGTTTTTATATCAGGTGACTTCTCCAGAAAACGGTAATGAGTCAATGACTCCTGTCCACATTCTCAGAATCAAGTTGGTTAGAGAGGTTATAATTATAGGAAGGGTTTTCTCTTCATCTTCATGCTTCCTTCTAATCTGACCTTTGCTTGGGTCTTTGCTAGACAATGATATGACTGTATCTGTAGCTGATTTTGAAATGACTCCTATGCTGGCAGCTATTAAGACGCAGCTAACTTCACTTGGGGTGATTTTGTTTAGTGTCTGACATGCCCGTGCTTCCTGACTTTCTTCCTGGAGAAAGTATTCATGATACGAAGGTGCGAGGTTTTGAGCAAAAATAAGCATTACAGGGAGTGTCTCTTATCATCCCCACCTCTCTACATTATGGTTGAGAAAGCTGTGGCTCAGAGACATTGAGTGGTTTGCCCATGGCTCATGAATGTCAGAGCCGGGATTTGAATCTGGGTCTCTTGCCTAGTCCGGGCTTCTGTGCGTGACATGATTTCAGTTAGAAAGGAAGACTATGAACTGGCATGGCTGCCCAGGTGAAGATGCTGCAGTTCTCTGATATTAGGCCAAGTGACTTTATTATTCCTCTATTTTCAAATACCAAAGAGACCCTGAAAGACATGCCGGTCCCTTTCCCACCTGGTATGGTTATGGAAAAAAAGGCATGGTATTCACACAGAGGGAAGATGGCAAGCTCCTGCCATTTGGTTAAAATATACTGTGACTGTAGGAAACGTGTTGCTCCTTACCTGGGGCAGGAACAGTTTATCCACTCTAAGGCCGTGGCCAATGGGGAGGCTCCCTTGCCTGAGATGGACGTGATGCTGGGTAAAGTCACAGGTAAGTCTTCTAAAGGCACAGGAACAGCTCCACAGGACTGGCAATGGATCACAGGAATTGGTGTGCCCCAGTAACGTTGGCGAGATATCAGCCAGTCTTTGAGCTTATTACTTGTTATCTCCCCACCTACTCCATTCTGTCTGGCCTTCTGGGTCAGGGCTTCAAAGGCTGCCTGCCTAGTCATGCCTGTGAACTGAGGAAAGGAAAAGAAATCTTATTTTTCTATGGATGAGTGCACAATACCCATCATTCCTCTTTCCACCTGTCTTTTTCCCAAGGGCCCTTTACACTGAAGCTTTAAAAACACTCTAACATTTCTCTTGATGTTCAAAGAGACATGTAAGCACCATCATACTGCTTGCATAGTGCTTGGCAGATATTAAGTGCTCAAAAAAGTGTCTGTTAACTGACTGTCCGGCTGGCAACCATGCCTGCTGCCAGACGGATCGATGGTGTTGACGGCCAAAACCTCTAACGAATGTTCCCATACAGAGAACAAGACCATCCCTTCCCAAGTGGAAGATCATCAGGAAAGAATCTGAAGCTAAGTCCACAGAAGAGGGAAGCAAGGTTGTGAGACCCACTTGGTTTGCCACACGAAATGAAACCTTCCTTCAGAGCTGATGGGTTTCAAAGGGCTCAGCAGCTCACTGAACATGGCTCATGGCTTCCCTGAACTATGGGAATAAGAGAAGTGCAAGGCAAAATGTGAAAACCCACTTCTACAAAAGTATTCCAACAATACAAAACAGTTAATAGGGACTTTGTTAGCAAGTGAATTGCTAATAAAATGGGAAAAAACCTTTTATTAATAATAGAAATGGGTAAAAATAGCTAGCACTTTAAGGATCGCAAACTACTTTATAAATACGATCTCATTTTATACTCACAAGAACCTGGGAGGTGGGTGCTATTATGGCCCCCATTTTACAGATGGGGAAACTGAGGCAAAGAGCTGTGAGGAGTGCCTGAGGCTGGATGTGACGCCAGGCCCAGCATCCCAGCCACTGTATCACTTAACTGTCTGCACCAGGGAGGCTTTGTGGTGGTGAACAGCTTAAATCTGATAGCCCTGCACTGTGTGTTCCTGCTGGGGGGAGCTCAGTGTGCCCAGCTGCCTGGCTCAGAGAGGTATTCTGGCTCCCAGGCCAGTTCTCCTCTATGCTGGTTATACTGCCACCTCATACAAACCAAACAAAAGGGAACAAAAAGAAAAGAGATTTAGAGATGACCCTTCCAAATGGATGATCTGACCCTCTTCGCTTCAGAAGCAGTGTGTCAGATTCAGAGGCCCCCGGCCAATCTCCCTTCCAAGCTGACTCAGTGTCCTCCCTGTAAATGAGGGCTTCAATTAGATGTCCCTCAGGGCTCTCAGCCCTGCGTTTATGATCCTATAATCTTGAATAAATACAAGTTATCTCGCCCACCCTCACCTGCCCCCATTTCTAAAGTACTCTTCAAAGTTTTCAAAGCACTTTCAGATCCATTACCCCTTCTGATCCTCATAACAACTCTGTGAGACAGGCAGGGTGGGTGTTGTTATATCCATTTTACAGATGTGGAAACCAAGGTTCAGAAGAGTTAGGAAATCTATGTCGTAATAACATCAAGGAACTCTGGGAGCTGGAAAGTAATCTAGGGATCACCTAATCTAGCATCTAAATTTAATGAAACAATCCTTTGGGTTTTTTATAGGCGCTCTGTAGCCTAAATGGCAGCTGTATATTTGAAAATGTAACTCCCTAATGAAAATTCTACATATAGTTACTTCTCAGACATAGATCTTTAGGAAGGATGTTATCTGTGCATTTCTAAAACCTTATTTTGATCAACAGTTTCAATTCTGTTTTCCCCTTTAGGGTTTCGCTTATAGACACCATGGCATTACTGAGGCCACACTGAAAATTTCATCTCCTTAAGAGCACCGGTCAGGTAAAGGCTAAAAACACAGGCTCTGTGTGATTCAGAGGGCAATGACCCAGTGATCTGGGGAGAAAATATGAAGCTGGAGGTGTAAACAGTGTGGCAAGTAACTACCCTTTTTTAAAAGGAGAAAGCCTGGTCATTCCCCATTCGGGACCATGTGTTTCAGGACAACTGAAATTGGTGGCTTCACCTGAAGTCTCACCACAGTTACCCACCTTTAAATCCTGCTTGCCCTAGGCTGTCATGGATGGAGGAAGCAGGGGAAACGCCAGAAGGAAGGGCCTAGCTTCTAGGCCAGCTCCGCCACTCAGAAGTTCTGCGGACCTCAGCAAACCTGGGCCCTATTTCCTAGGTAAGCAGACAATCCTGAAAGCAGTCATTTTATTTAAGGAGTCTATTTCCTTTCCATCACCTAAGTTATGGTTATAAACCTGAGGAATATGACATTAGCTTCCCAGGTTAAGGAAAATAAAAACAGACTTTAAGCCGAAGGGAACTACTGCCTCTGGAAAGAGTACAGGTACCCCAGTTTATATCTCTTTTTGGGGAAAAAGAAACAGGTTTAACTTTGCCCCAAAAGACAATATGAAGAAAAATGTCTTGTAGCTTTGGACCTATGGGACTCTTAGGTTCGTACACAAAGAGGGCTAGGGACTGGACTTGGGATTTCCCATATGATGAAACTATATCCACTGGGGCTGGTTAGCACCTTCTCTAGTCTTGGAGAGTCACCCAGGGCACTGAGAAGTGAGGGGATTTGATTGGAATGGCACAGCCAGCCAGTGTCAAAGGTGAGATTGGAACTCAGGTCTTCCTGTCTCCATGGCCAGCTTTCCAACAGCTCCACCTGGCTGCCTTTGCTATTTTCAAAAAATGGCAAGAAATAGGAAAAAAAAATGAAGAAGATGAAGAGGAAAAGGAAAGGAAGGGAAAGGAAGGGGCAGAAAAGGAATGAAAAAAACATGAGAAAACCACTGACCTCAGCGGAGTTGATGAGCTTTTCAGTGCCATCTGACAAGGTTTCAATTACGTCCACGAAAGGGAGACCCAGATTCTGGGCTATTTCAGCGTCTTCTGAGTTAGTGGCAGGAATTCCTATCCAAAAGGGGAAACAAGCAACAGTTTCCATGACAGAATACTGGAGAGGCTCTGTCCATTCTTTCCTTGTTCCCTGGGGACAAACGGCTTTGTATCAGACAGTTCTCTGAGGTGAGGGTGTGTGCTGCCTTAAAATGTGTACCTTTCTTCACCAGTCTCCCAAAATCTGGTGGCATTTGCTACTGGCAATCAGTGTAGGGCAGTGGTTCTCAACCTTCCTAACAGCTGTGACCCTTTAATACTTGTATGTGGTCGTATCTGCATGTGGGTGGACCCGCCTGGAGACGGATAGAGGAGCAGTGTCTCGGTTCCTAAGACCATCAGAAATATGTGTTTTTCGATGGTCTTAGGCGACTCCTGTGACCCCTGTGAAAGGGTCGTTCGCCCCCCGAAAGAGTCGTTCGACCCCCAAGGGAGTCGCGACACACAGGTTGAGAATTGCTGGTGTAGCAATGCACCTGCTCCTGAACAGGAAGCTGACAACTGCATTTTGAACCATCGCTAGGATAATGCTCTCGCTGTGGAGGCCGAGGGGCAGCAGCATGGTCTTTCCTGGCAACATTGCCTTCTAAGCAGACATTCAGCCCTAAACCCCAGCAAGCTTCCTTGTGGAGATGGGGTTTCTAAAACCAATCAATTGTTCATCTGGTGGGGTATTATCCTAACACTTTGGGGCTCTGGCTTTTTCTTCAACTATCTATAAAAATCAAATTTTGATAGCTATCAATGCAGCCAGGTCAAAAGCCAAAATGCTGAGGCATTTCTGGGTGTATTAGTTCATGCTGTGGCATTGAGGAAAGGATCCTAATGGTTATCTAGGCCATTCCCCTCAGTTTTAAGATAAGGAAAATGAAGCCCCGACTCCTCCAGGCAGGACTGATCTGAAGCCAAGTCCAGTGATTCCAAAGCCAGGGCATGGCCCTTGGGGCTGCACTTTAGCTTAGTCTTCTATGAATAACCTTCTGGAACATTAGCATGAGACTAGGTGTAAAGGTTAGGGAGAGCCCCATGGCTTGGGAAGTGTTCTCTTGTGATAAGAATGGTTCTACTTAAGCAAGAACATTGTTCTAGAACGATTATCTACTGAGGTCAACTTTAAAGGTGATCCTGACTTTTATAACCTAGTGGTGTGGACACTCCAACATTCTTCAGTGTCATCCCAGAGCTCTCTTAATTCTCCACCAAAATTCCCCTTTCTCCTGTGCCCCTCTCCCAATTTTAAGCTGGGTGGGGATTCAGGGGGACCCAGGCATAAGGCCCCAACCAAGGTGCATTCCTATGTTTAATCTAGTTAATTACCATTAACTGAAAAAAATGCACTAAAGGGGTACTAGGTAATTGGATAGTTTTAGGAAAAAGCACTTAAAATTTGCGTTTGGCAATATTTGTGTTACGGAAGAGGCAAAAGGTCAAATTTAAGAATGAGTAGAATTGAATGCCAGGGAAGCATTTTGGCTCTAAAACTGAAAGATGATAGATTTGGAGCTAAAAGGGATCATTAAAGGCCACCTAGTCCAACCCTCTCCTTTTAAGAGAGGTTCAGTGAATTGTCCAGGGTCATAGGGATAGGTAGGATAAGATACAGGACTTGAACTTGGGTCCTCTGACTCCAGAGCTGGCTCTTTCTACCATACCACAGAGCATCTTTTAGAAACCATTGGAGCAAAACTAAAAACTGAGACTGGTTTACAAATAGGTGGCTGCCTATGTGGTATAATTTCAGGGGTCCTGGGAAGGTTCTGATTTCAACCTCTCGGCTCCAAAACATCACTTCTACCCAAGAGCTATAGAATTTGGAATTCTACCATTAGAAATTCACTCCTTTGGATATTTCCCCCAGTCCTCTTCTTTTAAAATGCAAAAAACCCTAGGGAAAGTTAACATAGTAAACTAATTTTTTACACAAAGGGATTATGGTTTCTGAGACGTTTCCCTTCTGAGAAGTAGGCCTGGGCACAGATACCAGAAATAAACCTGCTCAATCTCACAATTTTGCCGAGGGCTGGTTCTGATGAAAAATCAGAAAGTCTCTGTGGGGGAGACAATTTGCAACAGCCTCTTCTGCTACGCTCCCAGGAGATGATTCTTCTACCACTAGGCAGGAAACTTTAAGAAATGACACTCCAATCACCATTTCTTGACATTCGCTTGCCTCTACATTTGATACAAATCACACATTTAGGGTGCAACACATGAAGAATCTGGGTTAGGGGAGGGACAAAAAAATATAACTGAACTGATACCAAGAAAGTTGTTTTTGATTTGGCATTTCTGCATTTTTAAAGATACAAAACAACTGTAAGAGAAACAAGAGGCAGCGCAGCAGCAATTACTGGGAAAACTAAGTTATTAAGGGAGCAGGCCACCTGTTCAGAGACCAGTTGGGGAATAATGAAGGGAAAACATGCTGGCAATTTACGAACCAAACTGTAAAGCCCCAAATGAAAGTACCAAGGTGGGGAAAAGGGAGCGGTTAAGAACGACATACAGACCGGAAAGGAAAAATTCAGGCAAAAGGTCACCTAATCAATCTTGAAATTAGAAAGTATTTCATCATGGGAGATGGAGACATGTTGAGAGGGCTGTTGTCATGTAAAACTCAATGCGATAAGAAACACTGGTAACTATACTGGAAGAAAGGATCAAAGAAATCTGTCTGTCTATCAGTTTGGGTCTGCTCTGTTGGGAATCATTAAGGAGCAATCCTGAAAATAGATCGCACCCAAGGCAGATATTGGATAGGCTAGAAAAACATCCCTAGATACCTAAAGATGGTTAATTTTTTTTCTTCTTTATAGTACTAGAAAGTGTCCATATGTCTAAGGATTTGGGTCTTTATTGTTTGGTTTTGGCTTTTGGACCAGACTTGGATTTCATGCGTAGAGGTGAAGGGTAAAATCTGTCAATGCAGACTGGCACCAGCGTGGCTCCTTAAGAATCTCGGAGGGCTCGGGGTGGAGAGGTTGAGGAAGCTGGCCAGTGTAACAGCCAGTATATGGGAGAGGGGAGAAGAGAACTCAGGTCTTCTCATGTTAAGGCTGGCCTTCTCTCCTCTGGTGCAGCCGCCTCTCTTCTGGCTCAAAAAATGCAGGCAAACTGATACAGAAAGGAGCTTCCTTGAGCTGCTGCACTGCTGGTTTATAATGAAATAACACTATGAATAAAACAAGTAAATCATGAAAGAAGCTCTTTTCTTTAAATATCAAACTCTTAAAATGACAACGGGCAGAGATGGGTGACGTCTGAACGACTGAGCCTGGTTTCTCCTTAGACTGCCCCCAAATTTATTTCTCCTGGTTCCATGGGAAGAATGGTGATTCTAGGGGGTTGGCCTTTCCAGTTCTCTAGAATGGGGGCATTAATTGTGTGGTCTACACAAACACATTTAGCATCAACAGGATTTATAAAGCACTTAGTGCGGGGCCTGATGCAGAAAGTGCTTAATAAATGCCGGTGCCTTTCCTCCTTCTCTGGTCTTCCCTCCCAGACCCCACCAGCAGACAGGATGCTAGTGGTTTTGCATCTTTTTGAGACAAAGTTCCATTCCACACAACGCAAGACTCTATTGCTGGGTTGGTTAATTAGGCTGATCTCTCCCCTCCCCCCTTTCTTTTAGCCTCTCTTATAAAGGCAAGGTTCTCCATGCTAGGGAGGAGGGATGGGGGGGAGGCGGGGAGGATGCAAATAGAGAGAGGATATGTTTGTATAAAATATATAAAAGCCAAAGTTTCTTTCATTTTTTCCCCCATTCCACAGATATTTATCACAGTGGCTCCTCTGTGCACAGCCCTGTGGGACACAGGAAGTATAGGGTTAAAGACTCCAAGGAGCTCTGAGTGAGGGAACATTCTTTAGCAATGGCGGTTAGTGCCTTCTCTGCACATACAGTCTTAGAGAGCAGACCAGTGCATCAAGAGATCAAGTGACTTGGCCAAGGTAACACAGCTAGCATGTGTCTTGAGTGACTTGAATTTAGGTCTTCCTGGTTCCAAGGTACAGCCTAGAGAGTGGACCTTCCCTTTCCCTGAAAGCTGAAATTCATCTTAAGAAGACAATATAGTATGTTTTTTGGTCAAAATTCCAACTTTATGGTGAAATCCCATATAACCCATTTTTAACCACTACTCACCTATTTTTGTGTCCAGAGAGCCTTCCAATTTTGCTCTGGCCACTATGACAACAGGGATTTCTTGACCGGTGAGCATGTTTACAGCAGTCACAGGTGTGAGACAATCTGAAAATGATTGCAGGGAGCTGTATAATCTATCAACAGGGCCCTTGTTACCTCCCCACAAAGTCTCCCAGGTAATTGGCCAATGAGGAAAACTACATCTGGGCTGCTTGCTAACTCTTACAGAGGCCATCTCTCCACTGAACTTAGGCATCCACATACTAACAACAGATGTCCAGGTAAAAAAAGTGGACCTAAATCCCAGCTGCTCATCCAAAGCTAACTGTTTTCATGTCTATTTCCAATAATTCATTCCAGAGTCATGAAACAATTACCCAAAGAAGGACCTGCAATAAACAGTCCGTGCAGAAGCCAGGGAACAGTGGTGCCTCCAGTCTATACTGGGGAGAAGGAACAAGTTAAAATGTCAAAGTGAGCCCCAACAGACTTCATTAATCGCAAAAGAAAACATTTTCCATCCAGCTAGAGAAGAGAAACCAAATCATGTGGCTCTTGTTCGGTCAAAGCTCCAGGGCCAGGGTATCTTAAAGCTGAGGACACAGAAGCAAGCTTAGGAAGAGAGGCCACAGCAGCTTTTGGAGAATGGAAGGTACTTGGTGACTGAGACATTTTATGGCTTCTATCATCTCTCAAACTAGAAGCATCGCACTACGATTCCAAACCAACTTTGCTCAGATGGCAGAAAACTGGCGTCAGTCACTAAAAAAACAATGCGTTCCACGCCACACTTTCATATGGGATTGTTGTTCACTCGAGAATTGAGGCCAGACACTCAGCTGCTAAGCAAACGGACAGGCTTTATATAAGGCATTAAGGCACAAATGGCAGGTAAAGGAGAGTGAACAGATTTCTATCACTTACTATTGTAAAAATATAAGAGGCATATTCCCTATTAGTTAAATTAATGGTGACACGGCTGACAGAAAACTCCCATTAATTATCTCTCACTTAGCTTCTTCTATTTAAAAATGCAAACAGCAGCCCTTCTCCCATAAATTTCTGATACCGTGTTAATACAATGTCACTAAGCTGTTCTGTAAACTAAGAGTGAAAAAAAAAGCTTCAGAAATTTATTGAACGTGACTAATTAAATGATGGTTTATTTTTATAAGTAAAATTTGTTCTTGGCTGCTTCTTGCTCCTCCCCCTGGGCCCCTCCTTTCCTCCACCCAATGGAAGCCCCCCCCTCAGGGGAGGGATCCAGGATGGGGGGACTCACCTTTCTTTTGTCTCACAATAATAATAACAGTGAAGATGATGACATGTAGCACTTCATGATATACAAAATATTTCTCTCATAATAACCTGTGAGGCAGAGAGCAGGAGTAGCACCAGACTCTTTTTAACAGATTAAGAAGCTGATACCTGGAGATGTTAGGTGACTTATCTGTGGTTGCAGAGCAGGCAGGAGCCGGAGACAGAATTTGAATTCGGGTCTTCTGCCTCCAAGCCCGGCCCTCTTCTCCAAGACAGGTGGCCTCAGAGGACACTGGATTTAAATGCATCATCGACAGCACACAGCTCTGCATATTCTGCGGTTTTTCCAGGTAAAGCACTGGTCTAATATCAGAAGACCCTGGCTCAGGTTCTGACGACTACTCAGCAGCTGTGTGACCTTGGGTAAGAGACTGAATTTCTATGAACTTCCATCTTCTCATCAGCACAATGGGAATAACACCATCACTACCTTCCTCCCAGTGTCCCTGTGATAGTCTAATGAGATACGCAGGCACAATTCGGTGATTAGAATCACCCCAGAAACGTGAGTTAGTAGTAACAGGCACTCAATGAACAATAATAATAATGATATTTAAAGAGTGTTTTAAGGCTTGCAAATATTTTTTTAAATTTATTTTATTAAATTTTTTTTGAGTTACATATTTTCTCCCGGTCTTTCCGC